>CM037092.1:2740622-3418945 GCA_020916435.1 Oxytropis ochrocephala | reverse complement strand
ATGGTAGTACATGGAATCTTTGATGTGTTGCAAGTTCTATAAGGGTCTATGGTATCACATTGTTTTTTACAAATTGTAGTATTTTTCGAAAAGGTAAAATTTTATTCATCATAAAACTAGATTTTATACACAAGTAAGTAGTGAGAAAGAGCTAGCCCACAAAAATGATGCATATGAATCACCATGCACCTGCCGCATACATTGTATTTGTATTCATGTTTCATACAAGAGTTGCTCTTCCATAACTTCCTCGGCAACCTTCTTGTCCTTCTACACATACCACATACCACTGTGCACGGATTTAGATCCTCTCCTACTATATTCTCTCAATCATTCTCTACACTCTATATCTCTCTCTTAAAATAATTAAAATATTATATTTAAGAGAGAAAAAATAAGAGAGATGATAATAATTTATGAGAGACATAAAGAGTGTAGAGGATGATTGAGAGCAGGCTTGTAGAAGGAGAAGATCCAAATTCCTATTCTTATCGTAGATAAGATTGAGAGGAATAAACCAACTCCTATGTGTTGTAAATGGGTGGTGGCTTCTTTGAAGATGAAAATTTGGGGTGATTTTTCAAATTTGTGTGTTTTTCTCAATTTGGTCCCTCATGTTTTTGTTAAGTTTCATTTTGGTCATTTTTTTTCCACATTATATAAAAATTTCAAGTGAGTATGAACACGTAAGACACCACGTTAGTAGTTAACTGTCAGCGTGGTATCCATTAAGAAAAATTAACGGCAGAGACAAAAATGAAACAAAATTGAAAAATGAGAGGCCAAAACGACTAAAAAAATGCACCAAAAGCCAAAGCCTGAGTAAAGATAAAAGCACTAAAGTGTATTTTTGTCATCCTAATATAATAGTAGCTGAAACAAAAAAAAAAATACATTTTTATAATTTTAAAAATAATTTTGTTAATTTGTGAATCTTCTCAACTTGTCCTTTTAATTTTATCGTTTTCCTTTCATATGAGTAATAATACAAAAATGAGTGACATGGTGGCAACATAAGCATTCCTGTGGCTTGCGATTCATTTGATTCTCATTTCTATTATTTCTATTATGCCAATCAAATTCATAATGTCCACGGCACCTCCACTGCTAACGCCGCGCCACGTGGCAGTAATCGGAGCCGGTGCAGCCGGATTAGTGACAGCGCGTGAGCTCCGTCGAGAAGGTCATCGTGTGGTGGTTTTCGAACGAGGAGACCAAGTAGGTGGTTCATGGGTATACACTGCGGAAGTGGAATCAGACCCTCTTGGTTTGGACCCAAAGCGGAAGGTGGTCCACCCGAGCCTGTACGAGACGCTACGAACCAATCTGCCTCGGGAGGTGATGGGGTTCATAGATTATCCGTTTAGGAGGAAAGATGGGAAGGGAAGAGATTCTAGAAGGTTCCCTAATCATAGAGAAGTGTTAATGTACTTGCAGGATTTCGCTGCTGCTTTTGAGATCGAGGAGTTAGTTAGGTTTCGAACGGAAGTGGTGTTTGCTGGATTGGGTGAAGGTGGAAAATGGACGGTTAGATCAAGATCCATTGATACTGATTGTATGGATGAGATTTATGATGCTGTTGTAGTTTGCAATGGACATTACGTTCGGCCTCGACTCCCTCATATCCCTGGTTAGCGGTTATTTACCTTTTCTTTCTCCTTTGTATTTTGGAAAACTCATTCCTCGTACTCTGCTTTTCATCAGATTCTGTGTTTCCACTTTTCAGTACTCCCTCTAATCTCCTTTATAAGCAAAAATTGGTTAATATATGTTGATGTATCTGATTCATATTATGAACTAAATACATTAACTTGCGTTGACTAAATTTTACTTATAAAAGAGATCGGAGGGAGTACTTCTTTACTAGAATGGGTAATTGAAATATTTACTTATTTTTGTTTATTTATTTAAAATTTAAATTTTTTATTAAAGAAATTTTAAAATTCTTTTGACAAAAAAGAAATTTAATTTTTTTTGAATGGTTTCTAAAGTGAGGGTTCAATTAAGTCAGGGACGGATGCAAGTTCGTGTAATTGGGGGCATTTGACCCCACTTTAAAAATTATTTTACTTACAAATATGTATAGCAAACTTATTTTGCCCCTATAAAAAGATAAAGGTTGACCCTATAAGATAATATTTAAAGTAAAATTAAATATAGAAGAAACTCAAAAGAGATAAATAAAAAGGGAATAAGTTGGTACTAATTTTCACTTTTAAGAAAATTACATCGTCAGATGACCTTTAAGTTATTTACTTGTAACAAGTTGGCTCTTTAAGTTTTTTTGTAATAAATAGGCCCTTTAAGTGATTACTCTGGCTTATGTATTTTGATGTAATGCTACTATATATATTATGATTACTCTAGCTTATGTATTTTGATGCAACCAAACATCTTTTCGTGTATTTTGATGTAATTAACGATATGATATTTTACTAAAAAATGCCAACGATGTCGATGTTAGGTAACTTAAATGGCCTATTTGTTGCAAAAAAAAACTTGAAGGTCTTCTGGTGTAATTTTGTCTTTACCTTTTTAGCTATGTATTTTAGAGAAATTTAAATATTTTGAGATTTTTCTGTAATGAAATTATGTGTTTTGTAAAAATTTACATTATTTTTTGAGAAAATATTATAGGCTATTTTTTGTCCCCGTTAGTAAAATTTTCTGGATCCGTCACTGAATTAAGTCCATCATCGACTCATGTACTATTAAAATTAACCATAGAATATAGTATAAATACTATGAGTGGTTGAGATTGAATTGATTGATATTAAATATCAACCATTGATGACATTTTATACTAAATTTTACAATCAATTTTAATAGTACATCCGTGAGGAATTTAGTTGATTCTTCATCCTATAAGTATTATTTTTTCAGGTAAAATTTAAATATATTTGTTTTGTAAAGAAAAATTATGGAGAAAGATAAAATTAGTGGGACTGAACTTTTTAATTTCCCTCCAAATTAAATGAGATGAAGATGAGTTCTTTTTTATTTTTCAATATCATCCTTAGACTTAGTGTTGGGCAATAGTGTGTGTGGACCATCATATTTTTATGAATTTGAAAATTATACTTATTTGTTTCTTCTCTTAAATCTACATTAAATTTATTCGGTTTCTCACATCTTCTTTCTTCCCATTTTCTTCTCACAATTTAGACCATTCTTTTTCAGGCATTAATGCATGGCCAGGGAAACAGATGCATAGTCATAACTATAGAACACCAGAGCCCTTCCAAGATCAAGTAAGTGCTGCTGGGTTCCTCTATATTTGTTTGACTTATTGGAATATAGATGTAAAATCATGTCAAGTTAACAGCAATTATAATTGGCAGGTTGTAGTTCTAATAGGTGGTGCTGCTAGCGCGGTCGATATCTCCCGAGAGATCGCAAGAGTTGCTAAAGAAGTCCACATTGCAGCTAGATCCGCTGAAGAAGATGAGCTTGGAAAAATGCCTGGACATCATAACTTGTGGCTTCATTCTATGGTAAAACTTAACATCTATATATGGTGAGAAGAATTAGATGGCTATCATTCATGAGTATCCACAAAATTGATTTTGACAATGGTCTCCTAGATTGGTTAATCTTTTGTTAAACAATGCAGATTGAAAGCGTTCATGAAGATGGTAGAGTGGTTTTCAAAGATGGAAATGCAGTTATTGCTGATTTCATTTTGCATTGCACAGGGTATTCTCAGCTAGTATTCTCTATCAGTTTTGTTGATTAAACAGTTTACGCTGAAGATTATAGAAAAAGTGAAGCAATGTTGACAAGGATTTATTCCTTTTCCAGGTACATGTTTGATTTCCCTTTCCTTGAGACCAACGGCGTGGTGACTGTAGATGACAACCGTGTAGGACCGCTCTACAAACATGTTTTTCCGCCCGAGTTAGCTCCGTGGCTTTCATTTGTTGGGTTGCCTTGGAAGGTTGTTCTCGTCTCATGATTCTTCATCTTCCTGGCATTAATTTCTTAAATTCATAAGAATTAACCTATGAAGCATAGACACAAACACAAACACCGAACACAACACTGGCACAAACACGTAGACACTAACTTTAATTTGAAAAGTAAAAGTAATTGAAGTGTCAGTGTTGATGTCGGTCGGACACTAGAACATCTTCAAGCTCAAGTGTCGATGCTCCAGAGAAATTAACTCATGAATGAAATTGTTGGCAGGTTGGTCCCTTCCCCATGTTCGAGCTACAGAGCAAGTGGATAGCTGGAGTATTGTCTAATCGCATTTCCCTTCCTTCAAAAGAGGAAATGATCAAAGACATTGAAACTTTTTACTTGTCACTTGAAGAATCTGGCATTCCTAAGAGTTACACTCATAGAATGGGCCTTGAGCAGGTAACTCTGTTTTTTTGTTTTGTTTGGATTGAAAAGAACTTGACATAATGCACCAAGTGTGAAACACTGCCAAAAGCTATAAACTAGTTTGTTTTCTTCTAACGGACAACTGATATTGCAGTGGGACTACAATAGCTGGATTGCAGATCAGTGTGGGGTTCCTGGCATTGAGGAATGGAGAAGGCAAATGTATGTGGCCACATCTAAGAACAGGGTCTCGCAACCTGAGACATACCGCGACGAGTGGGACGATGAATATGATGACTTGGCTTTACAAGCTGAACTGCATTTTACTAATTATCCTGTCTGACGTTGTATTATTGTGATTGTGAGATTCAGTGTAATTCTCAATGATCAAAAGTCAGCTTTACACTGCAGTTTTGATGAAGAAATATTCATACTTAAAAATATGAATGTAATTGTATGTTCAGAATAATTTTAATAACTCATCCATGAGTGAATAAATGTTTACAAATAATAGCTTTGTTTTCAGCCATGAATATAAACCGTGTAGCAAACTTGGAACAGCTTTAGCGTCGAGATAGGGATAGGAACATCAATAGGATAGTCAGTATGGTTCACTTGTATCCCTGTTGTGCATCTTATATACAAGCCTAGCAAACAACTGTTGAAAAAAAAGTGATTAACCAAATAAGTTTATCAATGAAAAGAAACACTTGACTACCTGATCTCTACTTCTCCTCAGATAAGACCTCTCTAGATTCCTCAGGTTGCTCTTTCTTCATTTTTGTCCCACATGACTTCCTTCTATATTTCTCGGTTGGTTCTTTCTCTTCGAAGAGATGATTATATTTTTCCATGATCCTCACTTTCTCATCAGCTAAGCCTAACATCTCATAAGCATTTGCCACTTTCTGAATGATTAATTTATCCCGAGGTTTACGATCAAAGGCTTCCAGTCCCTTGAAAAGCTTTTCATCAAAAGCACAAGACATGAAACAAAGGTTAACCTAGTTTGAAGGGCACAACAAATAATAATTAAGCTCTTAACAACTGCATTTCTAGATTAGTTTTCTTAATAAGAATCTTTTCAACATGTGAAGAGCATTCATCATTATGTTGCTGCTGAAAGAGATTTATCCCATCAAACAATCAAGTTAGTGTAGTACAACCAAAAGAAACAAAAACTGGGACATTTTAGAAGTATGGCAATACATATTGCAGATTAGTTTTAGGATGCAAAAACAAAACAATAGCAACCAAGCTTTATTGTCCTAAATGAGGTTGGTGATCAACTACATGGAATAGTCACACTATTATTGGAATGGAATCTACCAAAACCAAAACTTCCTTGTTCTGCTATTAGATCAAATGCGTACCTAACGATCAAACCGCCATCATTGCAAGCACGCGTTTAAAATTTAAACAGGTCGGTATCACGTATCAGAAACACGTAATAAACGTGATAACAGAAAGCTTACCTAACAAGATCTTCCAGCATGTTGTTTCGATAATATACTGATATCATGAGATGGCACAACTGCCAAGGAACAGAATGCAAATCACTGCCAATTTTCATTTCCCAGAATTTGTGGGCTTCTTCCACTCTATGGTCCATATCTAAAGCTCTTATCAGTTGACCATATGTTCCCATTGTCATTCCCTGCCCTTTGCTCAGCATCCATTTAATTACCTTAGAACATTAAAGCACCAGAATAAATAATACTGAGGTCTACTGAAACCCCACTCTGGACATGCTTTATTATTTTGACAAGGATAATGCATGAAAATAAAAAAAAAAAAAAAAAAAAAAAAAGCAGCAGTGATACCTGAACAATCCTATGCCACTGCTGTTCCTTCTCAAGGTTAAGCAATATATTTCTCAATGAACCGATAGGAAACTCTTGCTCCCAGGCAACCCATGCATCAAGAGCACCATAAATAGCCTCTTTACTATCGTCCAAATCACGTAGCTGCATATATAGGGTTTCAAACAATCAAACAAAATTGAGACCCCCTCCCTCGCCATGTTTAAATTGTCAATATTGACCATGAACATACATACTATACTATTATTATACATATTACATACCGTAGTTAAAAGAAACTTGGTCCTCTCTTTTCTAGACACATTTTCCCCAATATAATGCTTTGGTTTCTCTCCACCACCAGGAAGAGATTCCCTCTGCAAACAAAATTAATTAGTTAATTAAAAAACTATGTATGGCATTGGCAACACTTAATAATCTAAATAAGTGTTACATACCTGAGGCTGTGAAGGCTGCGAATAGGATTGAGGGGACAACATTTGACTGTAACAGCAACGGACATTGTTTATGTTCACTTGACTCAACCTAGCAACCTGAAATACACAGTAACATGAGTTTCCTGAGAAAACAGAAATAGGAGTATGGGAGAGAGAGAGAGAGTGGAAGAACTCACGAGATAAGAAATTCGAGGTGATCTCCACATAGTTGTTGGTATTGAGAGAGAGAGACGTTCCTCGCCGAAAGAAACGAACTCGCTTGATTTCTGTTCTATCCACGCACCGCGCTCAGTTGCTTGCTTCCTTCCTCCCTCCCCGTCGTCGTTTGTTTCTCTGCTCACATTGGACCCGACCGATGCAACACTCGTTATGGGGTTGGTTTGTGAGAATTACTAATTACACTACCCCGTTTTGCTACAATACACCCCTACCTTTTCCATGTGTCCTCCTCCTTCAAAATAATATATTTATAGCAGGAACATAAATATATTTTCAGAAACTACTAAATATAGTTTTAAAAGGTCAAATTACTTTGGAGGTTATTTAAACGAATTTTCAGATTTCTATTTTGTTTTTCATATCTTTTTTTAAGTTCGTCATTTAAGTTTCAAAATGTTATCAATGTTGACATTTTTTGAGTTGCACAAAAAGGCTACGTGTCTGTTACAGTGTTGATGTCTCTATGCGTTTTTGCTTTTTCGCTGACTAGCTATTTTAACTTGTTCTTTCATTAAAAATAAATATTATCTGCTAGCCAGAAACCTAAACAGTCTTTTTTTTGATACCTGTTAAGGTGCCATCAAAGAAAATCGAGAGGATTTAAATAAGATTTGGCCGTCGCCCATATCAAAGATAACCGCCCAAGATCGGTTGTTGGGGGCGCTTTGCGCGCTTAACCGCCAAAATTCTCGCAAAGCGATCGGGACTCTACAAGGTATATATCGCCATTCGCATATGGCGATCGTGCACGTAATCTATACATTGTGTTACTCCCGCTCGAGCGACCAACACCGACTTGGCTTGGCGTCGGGTGTCGTTATGCATGGTACCACCCGAGGTCTCAACGTGAAGCCAAGACCAGGTCCTTTCCTCACTCAACGGCCGCCAATCAAGCAAACGACTACAACACTTCATTGGTCTAAGGTACGATCAATACCCATAAATTCCCAATCTGATACCCCTAAACCTAAATTGCGTTTTTAATATGTATACAAAAGTTTGATACCCAGGTTTAGTGAGATAAAAACATTTAAATTATTAGTGGTTAGGTATATATATGTTTACTAGATTTATTTTTCAATGTTGGATATACTTAAAAATTGTAATAATAGTAATGTGTGTGTGTGTGGGGGTGCGGGGTGGGCACTGTGGTATTGGTAATGGAACCCAAGCTTGTACACATTTGTGCGGGAAATTAACGCTCGTAATGGTTTATTTTTGCGGGTGCCCAATGAATACAAACTGAATTGTCATCCTTACTCCTCCTTCTCTCACCCTCTCATCACATCTCTGGTGGCTGAAAGTCCTAAAAGTTGGGAGGTACCCGGTGACCTTGTTTGCACATATCATTGTCGTTTGGAATGGGAAAGGAGAATGAATAAATAAAATTTCAATTTGATCCACTAACTATAGTTCTTTCTTTGATTTAGCTCTTAAACTATCTAAAAATATTAGAGAGTCCCTAACATTTTCCTTTGTCCATCAAATTACTCTCTAGCTAACCTACGAGCAACACAGTTAATTTGGCATCAACACAGTGAATACATAGAGCATTATATATTGTTTTTCCTCCCCGCCCTAATGTGGCATCAACCACCGCTTACATAGTATTATGTATGCCAATTAAAGCTTTCCACAAATCGGGTTTCTATCTCCTTTTTTTTCCTTGCAAAATCCTCAAATTTCTAATAATCATCAAAGTACAAAAAGAAACTTGTAAAATCAAGTAAGCTAGGAAGTTACCAAGTCTTACCATTTAGGTTTGTTGTTAAGATAAAAATAAACAATGGCAAAAACTAAAGAGTAAATGACCTATGATCATGCATATGATCTATTAATTGGTGAGTGTTCCACTACAGACATGAATGGTGTCACCATGGGCAACACAATGCCAGGGAAAAGACTTATATTTCGACATAACTTTATTTATATGAATGAAAAAATAACCCTCTAGTCGAAAACAAAATTGAAACCTCTGATGAGACACCTACAAATGCTTCCTAAACTCTCTCACAATATCATATGTATTTTGAGTATAATTTGTTATGATAGCAATATATAAGCCATTTATTTTATGTTTAAAATATATACGATGAAACTATACAATTTTGATTAAATATAAATAAAATTCATTTATATTGACTCATTTTAATTAATAAAAAGAAACTATAAATTATAGCAAAAAAATAGTATCCTAAGTCATTAGATAATAGTTATAATTTGAAATAAATTAAAGTACTAAAATGATAATTATTTTTTTTAAGTAAACACCTTGTTTAAAATAAAATTCATATAAAAATTATACCATTTTATCTCATCTCATTTTATATTAATCCAGCTGATTTTACTAAATATTTGTGAAGACATTAACTTATCAATTATTTTTGTTAAATGTATCTAAAATGAGAAAGGTGATGTGTATCGATACGGTAAAAAAGTAAAGGCAATGGAGAAGATCATTATCATTCTTTCTTTAACAAAACCAATGAACTAGCTAGCTAGTTAAGCAAAGAATGAACGAGAGCCCGAAATCATTGGCAATAAAAAAAGCTAAGCCACCAATCCCATAGAGCCCCATGCATGAATTTATGTTCATGTGGCAAATATTCTTCATCTCATACTCATACATACTGTCCCAGTTTCCAAAGAGGTTTGTTGGTCAGAATGCTTTTCAACCTTCGATATGTTTTTCTCTTAAAATCATTGCACATTAATTAATTCTAAATACCCATACGCATGCAATGTCAAGTTCTTCCCATCACAATGAATCTAATTATGTTCCTATACACAATGGACCCCAACCAGCCAAACCTCCGGCAGAGCCTCATAGACCAGAGAAAAAAGTGGTGGTTTTAATTTTTTGTGGATTTTTATTGCTAGCTTCATTGATAGCCTATAACGGATACAGAAAAGGACATAAAGATGAGTCAGCAACGTTAGTATGCGATGATTTGCCACCCAAAATAGTACCTAAGTTAGCATGGAAATCAGTCTCGCGTGGTGTGTCTGTAGGGGTCTCAGAGAAGTCCAGCAAAAAGTTATTCATCGGCCACAATTGGGAATATCCTTGGACCTTTGAAATGCTATCCTGGCAAAGAACTTCTTACCATTTCCAACCCGAGAAGAATTGGATGAATGGTCATTTTTCTTTCTTCTTTTTAATTTCTTCTACAATATTGACACAGTTAAAACTTAAAGATATCATCACTCTTTAAATTTTTGAAATAATTTCGGAGATTAAAACAAATAGTTAAAGTTGTATATATATATGTTTAATTATGACGCTAACTTTTTCCTTCTTTTTTTTCTTTCATTGGATAACTACTTGGCTTTACTCACTCTGATGGGAAATCTGATTCTGCTATACTTAAGATCCTAATGGTAAGATCAGAAGATTTGGATCATCTCATTCCCACTCTCCATACATCTCCCTCCATCCATCGTTTCTTAAACTAACTCTCTCATCGTTAAAAAGTTATATATAATGATGAGAGACAGATGGAGGGAGATGTAAGGAGAAGAAACAACCTCCACTTTAATTTGTTTCTCATAATTAAATGTTTTGTTACTTGTTGTTTCCTTCAGTTACACAATATTTGTTTGATATGGTGGTGGTGGTTTACGTACGTTTGTTTCAGGTCCATTATACTATAAGGGGTGGTATCACTTCTTCTACCAATACAATCCAAAAAGTGCAGTTTGGGGTCCAGGTGAGATAGTATGGGGACACGCAGTGTCAAGAGAACTAATCCATTGGCTTCACCTACCACTAGCATTGGAAAGTGATAAGTGGTATGACGAAACTGGTGTGTGGACTGGTTCTGCTACCATCTTACCCAATGGTAAAGTCATAATGTTATACACAGGTTCCACCAATGAGAAAGTGCAAGTACAAAACCTTGCTTACCCTGCTAACCCTTCTGATCCACTTCTTATTGATTGGATGAAATACCCTAGAAACCCTGTCTTGTTCCCACCACCGGGAATTGATTCCTTGGATTTTCGTGACCCCACAACTGCTTGGCTCACCTCTGAAGGTAAATGGCGCATCTCAATTGGCTCTAAGATTAATGATACCGGCATTGCACTAGTTTATGACACCAAAGACTTTAAGAGTTTTGAACTTAAAGAAGAAATACTCCGTGCTGTCCCTGGAACTGGCATGTGGGAGTGTCTGGACTTTTTCCCAGTGTCCACTAAGGATGATGATAATGGGTTGGATACATCGATTAATGGGGATGATGTGAAACATGTTATGAAGGTTAGCTTGGATGATGAAAGACATGATTACTATGCAATTGGAACGTATGATGAAAATAATGTTTCTTTTGTACCTGATGATTCCCAAAATGATGTTGGCACTGGATTGAGATTTGATTATGGTATATTTTATGCATCCAAAACATTTTATGATCAGAGTAAGAAAAGGAGAGTGTTGTGGAGCTGGATTGGAGAGTCTGACAGCGAATATGTTGATGTGGCTAAAGGATGGGCATCCGTTATAGTATGATATATATATATATATATATTTATTTCTCCAACCATTTTCCTATAACTAATTACTCACATTTTTAATTAAATTAATATATTTTTTTTTAATAATATAGGGTATTCCGAGAACGGTAAAGCTTGATACAAAAACTGGAAGCAACTTACTCCAATGGCCAGTTGCGGAGTTGGAGGAATTAAGGTTGAAAAGTGACGAGTTTAAAAATTTGAAGGCAATGCCAGGGTCGATGGTACCACTAGATATTAATGGAACAGCCACACAGGTTTGTATCTATGATGTTTGTTAAGTGTTTCATGTTACAATTAATTATAAAAGTTAAATGATTAATATATATATATATTACCATAGGTTAAATGGTGAGTGGTTGAAATTAAAACAAAATGGTAACCACCTCTTTTTAAATCAGAACCACTCATGTACAATTATACGGTCTAGATTTTCTTCTCTTACCCTCTTATATTAAAGTTTCTCTCGTTTGATACACCCCCTCTCTCTCTCTCTCTCTCTATATATATATATATATATATATATATATATATATGACTAAGAAAGAAAGCTAACTCAATGACATGAATTTAATTAAACCTATGTATGGAACAGTTGGACATTGTAGCTGAGTTTGAGATAGATAAGGAAGCTGTGGAGAAGACAAAACAATCTAATTTGGAGTATACGTGTGAGACTAGTGGCGGAGCAGCGGAACGAGGTGCCTTAGGGCCTTTTGGTCTATTGGTTTTGGCAGATGAATGCCTTTTTGAATATACTCCTATTTATTTTTATGTTGTTAAAGGAAGCGATGGAAATCTCAAGACTTCCTTTTGCTCAGATCAATCAAGGTATTAGATTAATTTCGGTTTGTAGTACTCCATGTGTTGTTTATTTGTGTCTTATTTATAAGCAAAAAATACGGTTTTAGGTTCAATGAATAACGATGTATACGACCATATACATTAGTTATTTAGTGAATCTACAGGTGTGATTTTGCTTATAAATAGATCTAGAAAGAGTACTAATTAAAGTGGAGAAAAAAAATTAAGTGTGCCTTAAATTTGATAAAAAAAACACGTTTAATTTGATTATATCTTTATTGTAGATCATCTTTGGCATTTAATGTTGATAAGAGCATATATGGAAGCTTTGTACCAGTACTTGAAGACGAGAAGCTATCAATAAGGATATTAGTAAGTAAATCCATCCATATGTTTTCTTGCTCAAAATGAACAAAACCAACTAATCAACTTCAAATTTTAATGGATTAAATGGTTATAAATTAATATAGGTGGACCACTCTATAGTGGAAAGCTTTGCCCAAGGTGGAAGGACATGTGTGACTTCTCGAGTTTATCCAACAAGGACAATCTATGGAGCTTCTCGGTTGTTCTTATTCAATAATGCTACTGAGGCAATTGTGAATGTCTCAGTAACGGTTTGGCAAATGGATGCCGCATCTATAAGCCCATTCCACCTTGACTAGATCGAGGAGTTTTGTTGAAGAATTAAGAGATCCAAAAGTCACAATTATCCAAGAAATTAAGATGTTGGGTTGCCAATAAATCCCACATTTTCATAGTTTTTGTGTAAATATTTTTTTAGTAGGGGGTTATATGTCCATTAGATTTCTTCTCACATTAGCTTGAGCTTGTGATGGTATTTCACAATATCTTTGCGTTTAAAATATATAGTTTGCCAATAAGACAAAAACTTGTCTGACAATTTGTTAAGGGGCAAGATTTTGGAGTTCTGTGTTGTCACTAGTAGTAGTTTTTGGGTTGTTATTTCTTTTGCAATTAAACACACCCAAGGAGAGGACATTTAGATGAACAATGTAATTAAATATATGTATTCAATACATGTTTATCATATTATCATTTCATCTCATAATGTTTGTTATTTAGAAGGAAATACAAGTAAAAATCTTCTCTGGTGAAGACTGAGAAGACAATATAGATAAGATGTGTATATTTAATGTTAGTGGTGTCCGTGAAGAGCTCGCTAACATTTAATGTTAGGGGTAGTTTACTTTCCATTTGGATATGCCTCTATCAGGCAACTAGGTAGTTATTGTGTGCAATTTCTATAAATAGCAGTTTGAATGTAGTTCTATTCTAGGTGACATTCATAACATTCAGTAACTCATACACGCCTAACATATCCGCTCACACAAGATCTTTGGTAAATTATGGTGAACAATGTATGTTTGATCCATCTCTATTTGTATTCAAATCTTACTTTCAATGAAAGCGATTTACTTTGACAATCGAGTGTTTCGCTCTTGTCTTTTTCTTTTATTTTAGACCTTGTTATACTTTACCATTCATGATACTTAAAGAATTCGTGATGTTCATTCATTCTTAGGATTGATTCTCATGATTTGTTTAAGTATTTTAACAAAGACTTCGAAAAACCCATGTGTTTAGATACTTGAAGGATTCCTGATGTTGTTCAATCCCTTTTGGGTTGATTCCGTATTTTGTTCAAGTTACTTTACACTGATACTTTATTCAAATTTTGAGTGCTACTGGTCTTGAGTTACTGATTTGATTGATTATGTTTGAAAACCATTTTACGCTTTGAAAACACATGGAATTGAGGCTTGCACTTAAACCTGTCAACAGGTGAATCTATGATCTAATTTGAGTCCTATTTATTTTATCTCTTTCGAATTCATTTGATTGACAACGAAGCTAACAAAATTTACTGGAAAACACTTACATTCAAAACTCTCAAAGGTGATTTAGTCTATTGATTCATGAGTGATGGTTCCTCTAGGAAAATGCTTATGCGAATTCTGGTTTGCTTCTATAGATGATCTGAGGACAGTTTGCAATTTTTACCTTAAATCTAGATTTGGGTATGCTGCGATTTTCTAGATGGGCACCAAATTTTAATCCCACCACTTTGCGTAAAAAACATTCAATGTTGAAAGAAAACTATATGAATTAAATTACGAATATTGGCGTCCCAAAAGTCATTTTGAAATAAGTGGTGCAATTGGTGTCTCAATTACTTTTGATGATGTTGCTATGAAGTGAACCTTTAGACACTTCCTGTGAGTATTGGTTGATATATGAAACAAGCAAATATTGACGCTGACTCACTTGCGAGAGCGTCGAGAAATTATCTTGGCTCCCAAGTTTTTGATTTTTCTCCAAATTGTATTGAATCCTTTGATATAAATGAAATGAATTAAGCTTATTTGAATTTACAAAAAGAAAAGAAAATGTTTATAAGTAAAAAATATCTCTTGTGTTCTACGAGTCGTATTATGTTAAGTTGAGCCTATAAGAATGAGATAAGTCTCTCAAAATCTCACTTACCTATAATTAAAGAAGAGATAGGTTTAATTAAGTTTAAAATATTCTTCCTCCAATATTTAATGTAGGTAAAAAGGTGAATGTATTTGGTCTAGAACACATACATATTTTTTTATTATATTGAAAATAAAAATATTAGTAGTATTGCAATGTGCAATTTGAAGTTTGGAAAACTGTTAAACTAGGTGATCCGGCTCTACTAACGAGCCAAAGTGTAAAATAGATTGGGCTAAGTCAGTCTAGTCATCTACTGAGCTTATTTTGTGTAGCTCAACCCGACCAAAAACACTAGGCAAGAGGGCCAGTCCATACCAAATTTTAAGAAAGGAAAATGATTTTGCTTTTCCCACTCCCCCTTCTAGTCAAAACACATCCCATAAGGTGGGAAAAGACCAAAAGGCCAGACAAAACGTCTTTTTTTTCAAGAAATTTCACGTGTTCGAACACGTTCGAACAAAGTCGTTCGAGTGTGTTAAATATTGGCACACACACCCTATTGTGCGTAATTTCACCTGTTCGAATGGGGTTACTCGAACCTGTTCGCATAACCTTGTTCGAACACCCTATTTTATTTTGTTCGTATGATGTTAATTGAGGCAACAATTATAGACTCTCACACCACTTTCACCAATTTTATTGCGTTCAGTATGCGTGGTGTTGAACGTGTTGAAATGAGGCATTCGAACCATCATTAAACACGTCCTCCACAAGTGTTCCACGCGAGGTTATTTTGAGAATAAAATTTGTTAAGTGGTGTGCGTGAGTAGGAGAGGGAGTGGCGAAAGTAAAACCCAAAGGAAAAAATGTTAACTTGTCATAAATAAAAAAGGGACTCAAATCAACCCACGTGTCAATTGTTTGGGCCAAAAGGCTCAATTCTTCCGGGCTTCTATTTTTGAGTCCATTCCAAAATAGTGACATTAGGAAGGGTATTACTTTTCCCACTCCTCCTACTCTTTCACACCCCTTAACAAATTTTATTCCAAAAATAACCTCGCGGGACGTGTTTAAGGGCGGTTGCTCAACGACCTTGTTGAACGAGTTCGAACGACCTTTATTCGAACAACAGTTCAACGACCTTGTTCGAAACAGTTCGAATGACCTCGTCGAGCGAGTTCGAATGACCTCGCTCGAACAGGTGAAATTACGCACAAGAGGGTGTGAAGTCAATATTTAACTCACACGAACGATGTCGTTCGAACGTGTTCGAACAAGGTCATGCGAACAGGTTCGAATGACCTCGTTCGAACTGGTGAAATTACACACAAGAGAGTGTGAAGTCAAAAATTAACACACTCGAACGATGTCATTCGAACCTGTTCGAAGCCCCGTGTTCGAACACGTGAAATTTCTTGAAAAAAAAGACGTTTTGGCTGGTCTTTTGGTCATTTCACACCCTTATGGGGTGTGTTTTGAGTAGGAGGGGGTGTGGGAAAAGTAATACCCTTAGGGAAAGGGCGTTTTTTATTTGCTGTTTTTCGCACTTATATTTTATGTCTCGTTATTTTCATTTAGTAGATCTAGGTCGTCTCAAGTGTTGCTCTTTGGCTTGTTGTTTTTAGGCTTAATTGTTATATTTAGAGCTCTTATATCTGCTGTATCTGTCTCTTAGTGGACTTGATGATGCTTCTATGTAAGCCTCTTATATTCGGTGTAATGTTTCGTGGTCTTTGTCCGTGATCAATGAAATGTTACATATTTAAAAAAAATAAAAAAAAATAAAAACTGAAAAGTGGTGTTGCCAGAAATCAGATAACACTGGAACACGTGTGCTACTACTTACCACACTTGCTGCACTTTGACGAGGCGATGAAATGATGAATTGTTGAACTGCAACTTTGTTTTCTTTTTCCTCGTTAGATTAGCATATCTCGTTGCTCCAGTTATGATGGCACTGTCACCACTTTCAATTAATTTTCTCCATCTATCTTCATCATCACGTTCATGTTCCAAGATTTCAAACATAAAGTCATCTCCAGTTCTATGCCAAATGAACTCAAACAGAGATCACCCTCCTCAAGGTTAGTAATAGTAACAGTACCTTTTATTTTATTCCATTCATTCATTGGAGAAAGAAAGAGCATCGTAGGTTGAGTTGAGTTGTCATTGATGTGGCTATGTTATGTAGAGTCCAAGAAATGGGGGAAATTGTTTTCAGCCACGTTGGCAGCTGCGGTTATTGCATTTGGTTCTGACATGTCTGCCCTTGCTGATCTTAACAAATATGAGGCTGAAATAAGGGGTGAATTTGGTATTGGATCCGCTGCCCAGTTTGGCTCTGCAGACCTTAGGTTGGTTGGTTTCTTTCTTTCACTCAATATTACCCCCTCTAGTACAAAATATAAGCAAAAGCTCATCAACTGGTGCAAAATTTGAACTAAATAGATCAACTTTTGTTGATCAGTTTTTGCTTGTATTATGTAACGGAGGGAGTATATCTGTGCATGTCTGTAACGCCTAGCACAACCCGGTGTTAGTCTGAACATTTTTTCGTGGTTACTCGGATTCAATTGGGATTACTTACTTTTGTGTTCCTTATAATGCAGGAAAGCTGTCCATGTGAATGAAAATTTCAGGTAATTTTTCTAATTGAGCCTTGTGTTAGTAAAAGAGAGGAGATGGAAGATAAGATGATAGAAATAGAGTGGAGAATCAATAAGGAAATGTTTTATTTTCACTCAAGAGTGTTTTTTTTCCCTTTTATGATGGTCGACCTAACACATACAAACAGAAAAATCAAGGCTCGACACTCGGAGGAATCGAACCCGACAACTGGGTGTCCATAAACAGCAATACGCTTTGAAATCAAAGAGTATTGTTTTAAAATTAAATGTATTAGTTTATTTTAATATAGATGTGAATGTGGGCAATTGAGCATAGTAGAAAAGTGTTACTTCAATCTATTCTGAAATTTGTCAGTTCATAGCATATTATTTGGAATGTAGTTGTTATGTAGAAATTTAGGGTCCTGTATTCATGATCATTCTAAATGACTGATACAGAAGAGCCAATTTCACAGCTGCTGATATGAGAGAATCTGATTTTAGCGGTTCTACTTTCAATGGTGCATACCTTGAGAAAGCTGTTGCATACAAGGCAAATTTTAAAGGTACAAGTTCATTGCAAGTTCTATATGTACAAAGTACCTAACCTTTCTGTGTTTCCTGTTAAATATAATTTCAAACCTTCCATTTTTATAATTTCATTGAATTTTTTCGCTCACCATTTTTCAGGCGCCGATTTGAGCGATACATTGATGGATCGAATGGTAATTACATCAAATAGTATGCTATCTTTTCCCCTTTTAATTTTGCTTACATAGTTACATCTAACTTTGATGTTTGGAATCCACAGGTTCTTAATGAAGCCAACCTCACAAATGCCATTCTTGCTAGAACAGTCCTCACACGGAGTGACCTAGGAGGCGCCGTCATTGAAGGTGCTGACTTCAGTGATGCTGTGTTGGACCTTACCCAAAAGCAGGTATGAGTAATGCCACAAATTGCATAGAATGCTAATTGATCTTCTTATTTTAGAGATTTCACCATGTTAAGGTTTTTAATGATGATTTATACTATTGGATTAAATAATGTAGGCTTTATGCAAGTATGCTAGTGGTACAAATCCAGTAACAGGAGTAAGCACAAGAACGAGCTTAGGTTTGCGGTAACAAAAGGCGAAATGCTTATGGCAGCCCATCGTCTCCGCTTTTAAGTGCTCCGCCACAGAAGTTGCTTGACCGAGATGGTTTCTGTGATGACGCTGACAGGCCTTTGCGATGCAAAGTAACTAGTCGGAATGATCATTGCTACAAGGCCATATTTGTTTGTGTAAATATATCAGGGATACAGCTGAGTGAGGCTCTGAATGCCTTTTTGAACTTTTAAGAGCATATATCCGCATTGAACAGATGAAACGTTTTTTGAACTACCCTATTTGCTCTGTGTTGGGTATTTTGATCACAGTTTAGCTAGCTAGAAACTGTTTTGTGCAGTTATCTTTGTCCCATGTAACTGATGTAAGGTCTACTTTTATTACTTTCTATTAATTCTATTAATGATTGGTATATTTTCATGATTGGTACTGCCTCTGATCTTTTATACAAGCAAAAAGTTACATGTATCTAGTCCATATTTAGCTCTCACTCTATCATTTTTACAAACTAGTCCTTCCTAAATAAGCAAAATACATTTAAAATAATTGTCTAACTCGTCCTTCCTAAATATTTGAAACCTATTCTTCTTAGAAACAGTGGACAGTGGAGTCTGAAGAACAATAATTGTTATACAACTCTTCAATGACTGTAATGTTTGGAACCGTGGTGAGAATTGCGTAAATGTGCGGCTATTGAAGCTAATAATTATAGCTTTCACGTTAAAGGCTTCTCACTGCGATGCTAGATGCAGAAGCTGGAGCAATGGATGTTGCATTAGATCCCAGGATTGCATGGTTCATACTAAACATTTTTTTTTGGTGAGATGGTTCATACTAACCATCATGTGGGTTACTGTCACACTATTCGTGCTAAAATTCATTCAAGTAATGCCCTTTTTATCCGAGATATTGCCTTATGGGTAGACCGTATCTTTTATCTTCCCTTTTCTACAATAGCATCAACACTTAACTTGTCATCTACATGGCCTCCATCACTTTTTCTGAAAGCAATAATTACTTTTCAGTAGGAAGTTTAATAAAAATACAGTCTAGTCTAACCTTTTCAATGGAGGTCTTATGTGAAGTGTGTGTGTGTGTATATTATTCTGATGTTGAAAAGAATCACAGCAGTATATCCACAATGAATTTTCTTTTAAAAAGATTTCTTAAGTTATTATTTGAAAATTGAAATTATATACTAAATAAACCAAGAGAACATATTCGCCATATGTAGTAAATTTGTTTAAAGGCTCAATCTACTTGTGTTTAATAAAAAGAATAAATACATTGTCATGGTATCCTAAGTTACGTAAATTCATGATGAAAGGCTTGATAGTATAAGATTAGTGGCCCCAGCATGTCTGCCAACAATGGGTGTGGCTCAATAAACTTATTTAAATAAATAAACAAATACAAATTAATACATAGGGGAAAAATTCGAGTGCCCCACCTGCTGAGTAAAGCTAGGCCTAGTTTAGTATTTCCTTCTCCATGAAGTCCACTTGAGCTTAAGCTGGTACCACGAAGGTGGTATTCCCAGCACCCCTCGTGCTAGCCTTGGATCAAACACGTCGAATTGCACCCGACTTAGGGAATCCAAGAGAACCTGAGCAGGCACTGCTGGTAGGAGCACTGGAAGAGCCTCAGCAGGCACACTTTCAGCTAACTTCCTTGCCTTTTGCAAGTGCGCATTGGCTACGGATGCCATGTCAAAAACTGCATCGCAAAGGCCCTGGCGAGAATCCACCCATCTCTCTTGACCTCCCTCCTTAACTATTAACCCATGCTTGGATGATATTGCCCTTGGTATGTAAGAAAAATGTTGGTTGCGACCAGCATGATGGGGCAGTGATTTAAGAAGCAAAAGAATACCACTAGCCTTGCCAATATGTGAGGCTGCATGGTCAGCTGCAGTAGACATGATTCCACCAGCTTGGAGTGTCAAGTACAGCAAAGTAGATACAGTGTCCTCAGCATATTTCTCCAATTCTTCAATAGTTTCTGGCATGTCGGTAGCCTCCCTTCTCGCATCATTGATCCGAGCTTCAACAGATCGTTTCAACCATGTCTTGCTAATTTTGGTCTCTGCTATCACAGATGACAGAGCCTGTGCTGTTGGGTGTTCAATCAATTTATTGGCAAACATTTTGTCAATGGCTTCCTGCCACCATACAAGGCGCATAAGGCCTATCCTAGGATCGGAAGCAACATCCATTGCTCTAGCTGTTTCCACATTCAAGGCACGGAGTGCAAATGCAGCCTTCCGCATAGATGGAGGCAGTTCAAGAAGGCAAAGATAGTGATGATAATCATATCTTCGCACTTGTTGTACGCAGTTGGAGAGAGCTGCCTTTAAGCTACTGGATGCAGAACCACCACTCATTAAGTCCTCCACGCGGATGCCTGCGGATGCCTGCAGATACAGTTACATTAACCACAACCTTATCAAACAATTTAAAATAGAAGTTACAAAATACATATCTAATTGTATTTTTCTCGAGTATCTTGACCAGAAAGTTCACAAAACAGGACTAAGGGTACATGTCCTGTGAGAGCAAATACACACAAGTTAAGAGCTTTCAAGTGATAAGCACTGATTTGAGCCATTGTCATTCGAGAGCACAGACAGTTCCAATATTTCTGCAAAATTTGAGGATGAAATCAATGAAATAATAACCATTGATACATTAACCTTCATATTCTGTATGCTCCGATACTACTAATATTCTGATAGGAAACTAGATTTGGGCTTTACACAATAGAGAGGCTGAATAGAGAATTAGGAATGACGTGGCAATATTCTGTAAGGAGGGGAAGAGTTATAAGAGAGAGGAAATGACTGTGGGGGTCATTGAAGAGTTTGTTAGGAATTGGTTAGAAGAGATTCTCTCTCTAGTTTAGGAGTCTTGGCCTCTGGTTCAGTTTCTGTTTTACACCATTGTAGGGTTCTTAAGTTCATCCTTTTCTTTGAATAGCATATAGTTTCATTACTTTGAATTGGTGTGTGCGCAGGGGGAGCAGCATTGTACGATTCAAGATGACCAAGAAAGATAAATAAAGTCTTCGATGCAAGAATGGTTGAGAGTGTTGAAGTGTTAGAAACAATAATTGGAAGGTTGGGGAATCTGTCAAGTCTTTTGTGGCAGAAGATGACGAAACATTTTGGGAGTTCTTCCACAGAGGAGGATTTCTGATGGTAGTCACTCTTTTTGCAGTGATACTTCATAGGCAAAGTTAGAGATGAAGCCAGTTGAGATGGAGATGAACAAAGAAGATCTTCATTCCAGTGTCACAAGACCAAAGGAGGTTAAGAAGTTCGACGTTGCTTCGAATAGTCAGGTGTTGACAGAGAAATCAGGGACAAAACCACTACTTGAATCAGCAATACAGATCTACGAGAAAGAGATTGAGGTTGCACCCGAGGAGGAACAAAGCATGCTAGTGACAAAGAGAAGCATCCTCAAAATCCGGAGAATTTGTGCGACAGATGAAAGAAGCAGATGATTTGGTGGATCACACCACAACTGGAACCGCCAGATTCTGGACGCCTTGCAACGGCTCTGCCTCACCTCCTGCCATATCAGCATTCTGCTTCCATCTTTTATTTTATTTTTCTAACATAAATTCCCACACTGAGGGCTTCGAAGTATGAAGCCACGGAAGGGGTCTTAACAATTAAGTTGTTATTTGTTAACGGTCCTAATCATAATTCTTTCGCTTTGTAAACAAGTTACAATTATAAGAACCCTGCATGATTTAAGAAGCTTGCTTGGTCAGGAAAAAAAAGCAGGAACTTTCTTGATTCTTCAAACACACTAACTGCAAAATTAAATCTTAACCCCTCACAAGCTGGAGATCAAAAGTCTAAGCAGAATTATTCATTCTACATATAAAAATTTGGACTAGATTAGCAGTTTTATTGTTCATACCAAGTTCACAAATTTTCCCTTCCAAACTAATTAAAGATGGAGAAAACACCAATGGAATTAAAAGGCATAAATCCTTGTATAAGTTTTTTAATTGAAACAAGCTACTTACACATGGAACCAATATCACATGCATTTCATATTATTATTTTTCCAAATTCAATTATTTCTTCCCAAAATTTGGAAAGGGTGGTAATCAGGTCCAATAACTCACCTGAACATATTTAAATTTCAGTTTCATAATAAAATTGCTCCTTACAAGATGAAGATGAGAGCAGAAACTGTATAAAAAAGATAGAAATATCAGAGAAGCAATGCTATCTCTGCCCTTTTAGCATAGCCAAACCCACAACTACCCAAATGATTTGCTGCCTTCCCCAACTCCTCATTCCCTTCACATATAGACTCTTTACTCAAGCACGCTCCCTCCAATCCAATCTCCGGCTGCCATGTGTCCTATTTGTTAGGATCCAGCATAACAGAATTCCCACCTCACTAATAACAAACCTCTCCGCTATTATCACCTTATGGGAGGCTGATGGGCGATGACCCTATCAATACCCGGCATACCTACATGGAGAACCCTCCCTTAAAAGCAAGATACTAAAGGGGAAGAACCAAGCCACATAAATACGAGCATCTCACACTACTTAATGTGGGACTTAAGCACCCCATAACACCCAGTCTCTATCATAGCACCGCCCCTGAGAGCTGGCGTCCTTAGCAGCTGCACTCCACGACACTTTGCACCGTGGCACTTCACTCAACTTTTTTGTTGGTCACCTTCCACTAGTCAGAGCCCTTTGTGGGTAGCCTCCTCTGAGACACCAACAACCAACTCTAATACTAATAAGTATTAAGCACTTGGGGAACCCTCCCAGAAAAGCTTGCTATTAAGAGGGAATAACCAAACCACTTAAATATTCCCCGGAGCATCCCATATTACTAGATGTTGGACTTGAGCACCCATAATACCCCAAGTCTATATCACAATCAAAACAAAGAACGCTAGAAAACACAAGGATTTGCAAGTATTCTACCTCAACTCTTAATCAATACAAGTACCTTATTTCCTCTTCTACTCGCCTTCAAATATTTGCAACCGTTTCTTTTTTCTGTTACTTATTTCAGGTCTTATGGATGAAAGAACATACAAGATGAAGCACATGCAAGTGAAGCAAAAACGGTGATTTTTTAACCAGAATATTGAGAAGCAAAACAAAACATTATTCACCAGAAATAAATTTCCATTATTTTTTTTAAGAAAATCGATTATGCTTCAATAGCTAACTTTAGAAATCAAGTTCTGAAAGAGAAATGTTAATCAAGCTAATACAGAATCGTTACCTAAATAGAGCAAAACGCGAGCTTGAGCAACTTCAAACTTGAACCCTGAATTGACAGCCTCAAACCGTTCCTGAAAATTTGAAAAAATAAAATAAAAAGCAACGAATCATTTTCGAACTCAACACAGCGAAGAGAGATCCAAATCGAGATCGAGAGGAAAACGAAAACGAGGAAGGATACTGAAATCGAACAAGAGAGGGAGAAGGATTCAGTGCATCAGATTTTCGTAATAGGGAGGCCAATTTGGGAGAACAATGCAATCGAAATGATAGCAATTTTGAAAAAAAAAATGACCATCGGCCTGAGAAATCCAGAAGAGTGGGAGGTTTGGAGGAGAGAGAAAGTGTGAAAGCGGCTAACCTTGCGGTGATCGCAGCTCTATTTGGCGTCGAGGTTTGAGAGCTGGGAGTGACACCGGTGCTTGCAGGCAGCGACGTACACACATAGGGAAGGAGGTCGTGGGCGGAGCTCGCGGCTCTAGTTATCGCAGGCTGAACAGGAAATCGGGTTTTGGGAATGAGGGGATTATCGTATGTATCCTCCGCCTCATGAACCGCTGAAGTATTTCAACTGCCAGCGGTTATTCCTCAACCACCGCAGATTAACTACCTTCACTGTCCAGTTTTATTGCACTGTGTAGGGCGGCTTATCAAACAGTGCAACCCTAACAAAAGGGTTACCTTGAAATATTTTAGATATTTTTTTTACCCCCGCCGCCTCTCTCACCCCCATAAACCATTTGGCAATTAATTTTCGTACCCCCCTAATTATCGACCACACCCCATAAGTATCAAAATGCCTAAAATGCCCTCGGCATTTAAAAAAGAAACGAACGCCCTAAAAAAAATTTCCGGAATTACAAAAAAAAGAAGTATTTAGAAATATTATGAGTGATTTTTAAGAATTAATGAGAAAATTGGTATTTAGGTTCATTGATTTTGAACCTAATTATCTCAGAAAAGGTAATTAGAATTTTTGTGTTTTTAAATTAGATTTTTGAATACCTTTTTAATAGGTATTTCAGGTTCTAATTGTGAACAGGAAATACCTATTAAAAAGGTATTTTCAAATTTTTTTTTTTTTAACATTTTAATTTTTTTAAATAGATGGTTATTACAGATTTAGCAGGTGCCTTTACTACATCCGAGATATTTCCCACTCGTGATGCAATGACACGTTGGGTTAGATATCTTGGGAAAGCGAACGAGTCATTGTGGTTATTGTTCGATCGAGACGACGGAGAATGGGAAGGGAAAAAGAACAAGGTTCTTTATGGCTGTGAGAGGCAGGGCACATCTGAATGAGTAGATGTTGGGTGTTCTGCGTGTAGACACAAGAGTTCGAAAAGATGTGGTTGTAGGTTTCGATTGAAAGCTAAACCAATGTTGCCTCTAGTTCTAATTGGATGGTGAGAGTGGTGGATGGGATTCACAATCATGAGCCTCATAAGACTTTGTTTGGAGCAAACTATATTTGGTAAGTTTAGCAAGGAGGAGCGGTCAATTGTTGGGGAGCATCTCGTCCTTGGGAGTGAAAGCATCCAAAAGTCTTGAAGCATTAAAGAACAAATTTAAGAACAACTTGAGCAACATTAGTCGGTTGTATAGAACCCGCGCCAATATTCGGAAGGAAAAGAGGTAATATGACCGAGATGCAGACTTATGACATCGATTCGAGCGAACCATTACTTGTGTTGGGCGAGAGGCGACTTAAAGGTAGTGATATTGTTGAGGAGATCATGTGGTCACATCCACGATAGTATTAAGTTATTGAGGATGTTTCCCCTTTCGTTTTGATTATGGATATGCACTTTAAGACCAACAAGTATGCATTGCCTCTGCTGGAGATTGTTGGTGTCACTTCCACCGAGTTGACATTTCTGTTGCGTTTGCATATCCGTCTCATGAGCGTTATGATGACTACACGTGGGTCTTGCCGCAGAGCCTACGAGATTTGATCTTTGTGTGATATTGTATTTCTCAAGTAAGTCAATGCTAATCGACTTTAGTTTTTGCCATTACATAAGCTGTTTTTATTTTTTCCATTTCTAATAGAACGTGTGAATTGTGTTTCTCGAGTTATCCTCACCGATTGTGAGGAGGCTTTGATGATTGCTATCAAGGTTGTGTTTAGGAGGTCAGTGAATTTGCTTTGTCGATATCATATCAACAAAAATGTTCATGCTCAAATTAAGAAGCTGGTGAAGGGAGAAAGAGTGGAGTCACTGATGACACTTTGGCATCATGTAGTTGATGCTACATTTGATGATGAGTTTAGTGAGGCTTTGCATGATTTGGAGCAATCGTCTACTGACATACCCCAGCTTATTGCATATGTCAAGAAGCAATGGTTGTATCCTCACAAGGAAAGATTTTGTGGCCCGTGGGCGGATAAAGTAAGACACTATGGAAATACCACGACTAATAGGTACGCAAATTGTTTTCTTATGTGCTTTAAGTATATGATTGTGGTTTCTTTGTTTTAATTTTTCCTTACGTGCCATAGGGTTGATATTCTCGTGATTCTGCACTCACTGCCCTTCACCATCAGGGCACAATCACAAACAGAGAAAATGGTGTCTACTTCGAGAGTCCAAACCCCATTTTATGCAGGCTTAAGGACGACATCACCTTTGAAGCTCTGAAAGAAAAAATAACAACGAAGGTGCGGTGGAGGGTGACGACGGCGAGAAGTCACCGGATCATTTATCGCCACCCGACTACGGGGCGATAATAATCGTGTTCGATGGTCCACCATGGATGTGAAGAACAACGATGACGTTCGAGTGATGATGGACACTTTTGACATATTTCGGATCGCGAGTCCTATTCAATTTGTATATGTCGAAAACCGAAGGACCGTTCTTTGAGATCCTTCGGCGTCTCCAACCACCATCTCACTAGTTTGTACTGCAGTGTTTTTATTTCGTTTGTTGTTGCGTTATGTTTTTTTTTCATCAATTTCATGTATTGTATCGTTTCGTGATCGAAACGCGTCTTTAATTAATTTTAATTGATTTTTAATTAAATAATTTTTTTTGGAAATACCTTCAAAACTAGGTAATTAGGAAGGAGATAAAAGGATTTCGGAATTACAAAATTGAGGTAATTTAGGTTCTATTTTAGAACAGGAATTACCTCAATTTTTGGTGATTCCGAAATTCTTTTATCTTCTTAGGAATTACCAATTCACTCGAGTAATTTCAAATTTTATATATTCCTAGGGGCATTTTTGTCCAAAGCGTATAATATGGGGGTGTGGGAGGGAATGAGGGGGGTACCGAAATTAACTGCCAAACCATTTTATTCCAGAGTTAACTCTCAATGTTTTTTTTAAAAATAAAAATAATTTTTTTTTCGAAAATACCTCATAAAATGGTATTTTTATTTGTATTTTTCTTTTATAAAAAAAATTGGGGATTCCCGGATTTACCTCATAGTTAGGTAAATTCGGTTCGTAAAATACGAACTGGATTTACCCACTGTTCCTAACTATTTCCTGGAGCAGGATCTAGCAAGAACACAATGAATAGTAGAGTAAGAAGTAAGTGATAGATAGAATGAATTTTGGGTCTGAATGTGTTTGTCCTTTTCATTGGCCTCTAAGGGCTATTTATATAGTACAATTAGAGTTTAATGTTAATCAATACAGTAAATGACTGTTGCGAGATTTGTGGAGGAATCATAGGGATTTCCTTAAATACATGTCTAGAGTCATGGATAGGCTGACCGATGCTTAGGCCGATCGATGGTTAGGCCGACCGATGATTAGGCCGACCGATGGTTAGGTCGACCGATGGATAGGCCGACGATGGTTAGGCCGAATGAACAATGTGGGTGGCCGAACATATAGGCCGAACCGATGACCAAATGGTTGTAAGAGCCGACCGTCTGAGGAATGTGGCCGACCGCATGATAGCTCCTATTGTATTCTTCATCCATTGAGTGCATTATGTCCGGCCGAGCCTTCCAGATATCGGTCGGTCCGGTTGGGAACACCCCCCTATGAGGTAAATCCGGAAATCCAATTTCCTAATTTGGTAAATTTGGGGGTGTTTTGGGGATTCCCGGAGTTACCAATAATTTAGGTAAATCCGGTTCACAATTTATGAACCGGATTTAAGTGTAAATTAGGAAAAAAAAATATGCCAAAATGAAAATGTTTACCAAAGTGAACCGAATTTATACATAAATTCGGACACTTTTCCGGAATTATATAGTATGAACCGGAAGTATAATAATTAGTGGCTTTTGTTTGTTTTTTAAGGGTGTTTTTGTCCAAAAGTGACAAAATGGGGGTATGGGTGACAACTTGGGGGGTGAAAAAAAAAATCCAATATTTTAACTTAGGTCGATAAAAGGTTGGATATCTTATGAGGAAGACTTTGCTCGCAAGTCGGCTCACTGTCAGTGGCGGACCTAGGACTCTAAAAATAATAAAAATAATGCATTAATAGATTCATAACTTGTATCGTATGCACTTGACCAACACTAATATTTCAAATACACACGTCACTAAAAATATAATAAAATATGTGAGAGTGTAACTGATTGTGTGAGTGTGGTGCAAAACTAACAACTTGGGTACAAAAGATATTTTTCAGGGTGTGCAAAAATATTTTTTCCTAGGATATTAGTGCTAATTTTATTTTTTTTCTGGGGTTCGTTTGATATTTTTCACCGGTATGTAGGTCCACCATTGTCCAAAGTATGTGAAACTGACTTGGGGGCTGTTGTTCCGGATCCAACTTTGGCTAGATAATGGGTTTAGGAGTCCAAATGCAAGCAATTCCAGTCGCACCACTATATATACCGCTCCACACTCTAAAATAGGATATGTTTTCTCCACTCCTCTGATATGTCTCATCTTTATTATAGAATGACTTGGGCGTCAGAGTGCTAGCAGGTGGCGGCCTCCCCGTACTTCACATCAGAGCTGATACCATCTCGGACCTTGGTCGTGTCATCTCGAACTTCGGACTTCCATCTCAGCATCATCACCATGCGATTTTCTCTCAATGAGTTCTGTTCGGAACTGAAATATTTTAACTTAGGTCGATAAATTTTGGGTGGTTCTATCCCTTACTTTAATGTGGCTATCAACACTCCTTTAGTAAACTACATACTTTTAAATGACAAAAATACTTTTAATTTATATATTCTTTTATATGAAATGAATTGACACAAAACAAGTGGGAACAAAGTTTATACATTTACATAAATTAGTTCCTTACGTATATGAATCGAGTTCGCCTAAAGGGGTTGTAATGAGTTTATTAGGCAAGTGTGAACTCAATTTACGTAAGTTTGTCTAAACTTGGTTTATACATGTTCGTCTCAAACTATTTGTCACTTTAGAATTTCAAGAGAGTATTAATTACACTCTCGTTAATTAGTATCTCAACTACTTGAGCAGCTTTAAATCTCTGGCCAGCTGTCTCATCCTTCGAGGTGTCTCCAATCCAACGAGGAGATTAGTCATTGCATTCAACGTTGGATACCTTGGTCTCGACCAAAAACTATTCTTTAACTCCAATTATAGCAAGGGTATTCCGGTCAAAATAAATTACTTTACCTAAAAATTTAGTCTAGTAAATGGTTTTCTCATTTATGATGATAAATAATTAGGTATTCACATTTACTTTTGCTAGTTCCATTTAAAAGTTGCATAAAATAACTTGAACATTTAATCTGAAAAATTTAACTATTAATTTTCCTCGACATTAAATACTTTTTCAACAAAAGGTATTTTCATCATTAAATAGTATAAAAAAGTTACACAGGTATCATTTGAGATAATACTCCCCTTCAATTCAATGACGAATTTTGAGATAGTAAACGTGTGTAAACTAAGTTTACATAAGCTTATAAGTAAGAATTGCACATATGTGAACTCAGTTTATATAAGCTCAGAAATAGCGTTTACACTTATGTGAGCTCAGTTCACATATGTTTGTGCAAACTGAACATACGTTCAAACATGTATATTAGTCTTTCGTTAAAAGTGTTGGAATCATAAACCCTTCTTTTGTTTAAAAAAATCATGTGGGTACTCATCAATAGTCCAAACTTAAAAAAAGACTATATTTTACACAAAAAAGATTTAATCGGTCATTACATCACACGGGTATTAAGGCTAGTGTCTTGTGAATGGGAAAAAAAATCAAAATCAAAATCAAAATATTTTTTATTTTATAAAAAAATAAACAAGGTGGAGGGGGCTATAGGTAGGAATTTTGAGGGTGTAGGTAGCTGCCCATTAATACGCCCATGAATGAATGATTTGGAATTGTATCGATTAATGAATAGGGTGGTTTTTTTATACCCCACCCCATCCCCTCCCACCCCAACCCATTATTGTTATTCCAAGTTTACCCCTGCCATAATTCACATTTTGACTTTCATTAAATTCACTCTGACTGGGACTCACATTATCTCGCATCGTATATACCTCAATGGAAGGTATATACGATTACATTTAATATTTAACGCTGACCTGAAAAAGTACTCATCGTATATATGTCCTTCAAGACATATATACGATTGCATTATTTAATGCTTCGTTGACTACTCATCGTATATATGTCCTTCAAGACATATATACGATTGCATTATTAAATGCTTCGTTGACTACCCATCGTATATAGGTTATATACGAGTGGGCTTTGAAAATCTAATCGTATATACATCTGGGCCATGTATATACGATGTGAAAAAAATACCCATCGTATATAAAAGGTTGAGGAGGTATATACGACTGGGTTATTTTTTTCGTTTTTTCCTGAGTTGCTATCAGTTTTGTTGGAAGAGATGTTGACCCGCCTACAGCAGCAGATGCCGACTCTCAGTTGGCTTCTGTTGATATTGATACTACACTGGCGTTCACGACGGATACGGTATATTTTTGTTACTCAAGTTTGGTAAATAGAATTAAATTACTTAAGTACTTAGTAAATTATATATTTTGTAGATATTTTCTACACGCGAGACTGTGGAGGAGTGGGTCAAAGCTGTTGGTAGAAGTATCGGTGTAGTCGTTATTATTGTGAGATCAGAAAAAGCAGCTGGAAAGAGGGGGAGACGAGATAAGATTGATTTTGGCTGTGAGAACCAATGCGGGTTTACTAATGATTCAAGGGTTTTCGGTTCTAAAAGGAGAGGTTGTCCTTTTAGATTGAAGGCTACTTGCACTGTTCGCCGTGAGGGTTGGTGTGTGACGGTTAAATGTGGTAAACACACGCACGAGTTGCTTAAAACTTCCATTGGTACTAATGCATTTGGGCGTCTGTCTAAGGCGCAAAAGGATCTGGTTAACGAGCATGCGGATCTTGATGTCGGACCGAAAGCTATTATTACTGCTTTGAAGAAGCTAGATCCGGATAATGTGACTACTCTTCGTCAAGTTTATAGGCAGCGTCACAAACACCGGTCTACAAAGAGGGTCATAGAACGAACATTGGGAGGTGTTGAGGCGATTGCATCACATAATTATATGTGTTGGAGTAGAAAGATTCACGGGTCTGATGTCGTCAGTGATATCATGTGGGCCCATCCCACTTCTATAAAGTTATTGAGGTTGTTTCCCAAAGTTCTCATCCTTGACTCAACCTACAACACCAACAGATACAATTTGCCTCTTTTGCAGATTGTGGGAGTGACTAACACTGAGTTGAGTTTCCATGTTGCATTTGCCTATATTGGACAGGAGCTTGCTATTCATTTTTCTTGGGTATTGCAGCAGCTGAAAGATATTTGTGATTTGCATTCTATTCAGCCTCAGGTTTTCTTGACAGACAGAGATCTCGGCTGTATGTTTGGTATTCTTGATGTCTTTCCTTTTGCAACAAATTTATTGTGTCATTGGCATGTTACAAAAAATGTCAAAGCGAAGATTAAAGAGTTGGTGCACAAGGATAGACGGGAGGAGGTCCTATCTATTTGGCTATGTATTATTGATTTTGTTGATGAGTCAGAGTACTTATCAAATCTGAAGTTTTTTGAGGCTGCTTGCTCTGATAAACCTGCTCTCATTAAATATGTGCACGACACATGGTTGACACCGCATAAGGAGCGATTTATCTCAGCATGGACTAACCAGATCCCACACTTGGGGAATTCCACGACCAACAGGTATTTTTATCCGTTACTTGATTTATTTTGACATGTGGACATATTTTTTATCGTCGATTAAATTTCTTTGACACTTGTTTAATATTTCTATCCGTTACTCGATATTTTTTGACACGTGGACATATTTTTTATCGTCGTTTAAATTTCTTTGACACTTGTTTATTATTTCTATCCGTTACTCGATATTTTTTGACATGTGGACATATTTTTTATCGTCGTTTAAATTTCTTTGACACTTGTTTAATATTTCTATCCGTTACTCGATATTTTTTGACACGTGGACATATTTTTTATCATCGTTTAAATTTCTTTGACACTTGTTTATTATTTCTATCCGTTACTCGATATTTTTTGACACGTGGACATATTTTTAATCGTCGTTTAAATTTCCTTGACACTTGTTTATTATTTCTATCTGTTACTCGATATTTTTTGACACGTGGACATATTTTTTATCGTCGTTTAAATTTCTTTGACACTTGTTTATTATTTCAGAGCGGAATCGTTGCATTGGTCTTTGAAAAGACAGTTGAAGACTTCGAAGGGTGATCTATCAAAATGTTTCATATCTATTGATGACATGCTGACAATACATTTTGATCAAATTATTGGGTCTTTTCAAAGAAGCATCGTGTAATCGAAGTCAAGTCTAATATTCCCCTGTTTAAAAATCTTCAAGGACTTGTTTTGTTATCTGCATTGGGTCACATGGTGAAAGAGTTTGAAAGGTCAAAATCTGGGGTTGGATATGACAAATGGCGGTGTCGGTGCATTCAAAGGAAGACACATCTACTTCCTTGTGCTTGTGAGATCGGTATTTTTCATGCTTCCGGCAATTCTATTCCGCTTAATGTTGTTGATGATCACTGGAAACACTTGAGTTTGGATGCAGTAGATGATAAATCCACTCAGGATAAATCATCTACCTGTGATATTTCTTATCAGTTTGATGTTATCCAGGCAAGATTTGATAAAGTCAGTGAGGAGGAAAAATATCTTATTAAAAGGCAGCTGAATGAGATAGTTTTCCCTTCTACTTCTTCTATGGTTGCACCTAAATCAAAAGTCAGAATGAAAGGTGCACCAAAGAAGAAAAAAACAAAAATTATTTGATGCTAAGCGTGATCCTTCTGGGTCGGAGCATGTGGATGAGAAGGTAAAACAGACTGAAGAATCCGGTGCTTCCAAAATTCCTACACAGCGGTCAACCAAATTATCTCAGGGTGCTTCTAGAGTACTATCACAGACAGCTGAGACTAAAATCCACTTACCGTTTGTTCCAGCACACGTGCGCAACTATGTTGAAAAAATTGTTGATGTTGAAGGTGACGGTAACTGCGGTTTTAGAGCAGTCGGGGTTGGACTTGACATGGGTGAGGACTCAGGCAAGTTTTGATTCAGGAAACAAAGGACAAGGAAACATTGTATTCAGACATGTTTGGGAAGAACCGACTGTTAGAGCTTCGCAAAGCTTTAACTATTGAGTCATACGGACGTCAGCCGGACTCAAAGTGGTTTGATTTGCCTGAGATGGGGTATATGGTTGCAACCAAGTATCATGTTGCATTGGTTAAGTTTTATTTGCCTATGAATTTCACTTATCTGCCTTTGAGAGGCACTTACAGTTCATCTAAGTTCAAAATCATATCTGTTCTGAACGAGCAAAATGTACACTGGTTGCATCTTTCAATCTCTCCCACTTGTTTGTTGCCTCCTATTGCCCCACAGTGGTACCAGCACTACTCACCAGAGTCTGCTTCATGGTTGCATCCGTATGCCGGACATTTTACCCTATGGCAGTCTATGTGTCCTCCCGTGCAGCCTCCCACTCACAGTGATGCGCCTAGATGTATCGATTTAGCCGATGATTCTATTGACGACTTGTAGATAGATTCACACCTTTTTTGTATTACACCTGTATATATTATTATATCGCGTTTTTGTAATTATACGCGTTTTTTTATCCAATACACCGTTGATGTTAATCAAATCACGAGACTTCAAATTATAACTAGTAATAAAATAATAACTGTTAACAAAAAATAAGCCCATCGTATATATCTTTTTTGGGGAATATATACGATGGGTAACATTTTGACATCGTATATAGGTTCCTCGGGCGTATATACGATTGACTTAAAACGCATCAATCGTATATACGCACAATGAACATATATACGATGTCAAAATTTTACCCATCATATATATGCCCCCAAAAAAATATATACGATTCGTGTAATTTTATAAAAAAAACAGATTTTTTGAAGGGCATTTTGGGAATATACTACTAGGTGGGGTATATGGGGAGGGGTGGGGGTAAAAAAAAAAAACCTTAATGAATGACTTAATAATAAATTGAGGTTAACGCTGTCAAAAAATAAAAAAATAAAAAAATTGAGGTTAATAATAAAATTCAAAAAATATAGAAGTACCCTTGTTGTTTCAGTTGCCAAACACAGGTAGTGACGTTGGTAGAACATTCCAGAACCCCAAACCTAGCAGAAGAACTCTCTAGTCCCCCCCTCCAACACTTGCTATAAGCCCACCTTTCTCCTTTCAATTGATCAATCAACAAAACTAAATAAAAAAGTCAGTTTTTTCCCTAACAACCACTCTCATCTCCGATCTATGGCCGACGAAGCGAAAGCCAAAGGCAACGCAGCATTCTCTTCCGGCGACTTCGACGCCGCCATCCTCCACTTCTCCGATGCCATCGCTCTTTCCCCTGAAAACCACGTCCTATATTCTAACCGATCCGCCGCTTACGCTTCCCTCAAAAAATACACCGATGCTTTAGCCGACGCCAACAAGACCGTCGAACTCAAACCCGACTGGTCTAAAGGCTACAGTCGTCTTGGCGCCGCACATCTCGGTCTCTCTCAATACGACGACGCCGTTTCTGCTTACAAAAAAGGTCTCGAAATTGACCCTAATAATGAACCTCTCAAATCAGGTTTAGCCGATGCTCAAGCCGCGGCTGCAGCTGCGGCTTCATCTTTCAGGTCTCGCTCGGCGCCGGCTAATCCCTTCGGCGATGCTTTTTCTGGTCCTGAGATGTGGGCTAAGCTCACCGCTGATCCTACCACTAGGGTTTTTCTTCAACAACCGGATTTTGTGAAGATGATGCAGGATATTCAAAGAGATCCTAATAATATCAATTTGTACTTGAAGGATCAGAGAGTTATGCAAGCCTTTGGGGTTTTGCTTAACGTTAAGATGAGAGCCCCTACCGATGATGAGATGCCTGATTCTCCTCCGCCTTCTTCTTCTTCTTCTGAGAAGAAGAGAGCTGCGGAAACTGAGCCTCCGAAGCAACCCGAGCCGGAGCCTATGGAATTGGCGGATGAAGAGAAAGAGGCAAAACAGAGGAAGGCTGAAGCTCAGAAGGAAAAAGAGGCGGGTAATGCAGCGTACAAGAAGAAGGATTTTGATACTGCAATTCAACATTACTCAAAGGCTTTGGAATTGAATGATGAAGATATTTCCTTTCTCACCAACCGTGCTGCCGTCTACTTGGAAATGGGAAAGGTAAGTTTTTTTTTTGGCTTAACGGACATAATTGAGGTTCTTTTTGTTTTATGGAATGTTCATTGTGCATTGTTTGTACTAGTATACATGTAATTGCGCTTCATATTTAGGAGTTAGTTTACTATAATGCGACCATATAGTTGTATTAGTGCACAGAATTAAATTATAGGCCAAAATATTTTTTCTCTATGCAGGGGCACTAAATATTTAATTTAGCCTGCATCCTTTTACTTTTATTCAACATTTGTCCTCTAAGTGTCAACTATTGACATTATAATGAGAAGCATAGCGTTGCATAGACTAATAAGTATAGGAACCAAATTAAAAAGACTGTTGTGTTTGTGTATAGGGTATGGAAATATAGTGTTTTGGGTCGCACGCTGTTTCAGTCTAGTCCTTACACTCAGGAGCAGGGCTTTAACACCAATAGACAGTGTTGTAGTAGGAACAGATGATGAGAACCAAACCTAAAGCAATTGGAAGTATGATGGAGTGTAAATTTAAAACTAAACTTGTTTTTTTCCTAGATTGCAAATTAAAGTTCAATGGTATGTACTGGAACTAAAATACATTTTAACCTATAGTAGAACTAGACCCATTGTTTTGTTGGAACTTGGATGAAGGTGCTAAGTGTGTGATTAAACCTAGTTTGTCTCTTAGTCAACTGCTTTATTTAAGTAGTCAAACTCGGATAGCAACAATGAGCGCCAGATCCTGAAACTAAAGCGGTCTAGCTATAACGGGATAGCCACAGTTGCAAGCGGAGGCAGAAGAGAAGTTGGGAGAAGGAGGAAAAGAAATGGATAAGAGATGGGATCAGACTTTTTTTTAGGAAAAGAGGAGGTGTGGTTAGTACAAGGATGTTAGTTTCTTAATAAAAATAGTTAACTTTATTGTCATATATATTAGTTTTTTGGGCCAAACCCATTACCCAAGCCCATGTTTTGTGTACTCTGATGACCATAATTGTCGTGATATCTTCCTCGTCACAGCCATGTCTTCTTCACGCTGTTCTATCTCCTTCACTGCCGCAAAAGTAGAGAGTGAGAAACTTTAGGATGAATCATGCGGAATAGTAGTGGGACGTGAAAGATAAAATAAGATAAAATGAGTTACGAAGAGATGCACCAATAGCTGCCGCGATTCACTCCTAAAGTGTTGCTATTAGCGGCCGCGAACAACGCTACTTCAATCCTTTAGCACCCGAGATTTTGCATTGCACCCTAGGTCAATTTTGCTCTGTGATTCAATCACAAATCGCTGCTATAGCAGCACCATTTGTTACCTAATGCCTTATCAACTCAAGGATGATGTCGACGGTGGGCGGCGGCAGCGTGTATGCAAGATCCCCAGTCATGATGAGGCATAGATGTTGTCAATTGATTTTTGTTTTTATGCTACCCGGAAACTCTGTACTTTTTCAGTCAGAGTTCAGCATGAAAAGTCTCCTACCCTGTTTTTCTCTTCATATACATTGAATTCAAAACCACAACGTTGGTAGCCATTCATGAAAAATCACATCTGCCTGTAAAATTAACTTGCTGATTAACTGTTGGTAGCCATTCATGAGGTTGATTTTGATTTCTTAAGCACGAAAAATGTTACATTGTTAAAATTCAGAAAATTTGGAATCAAGCAAACAAGCCTATTTCTGAAGCTTGTTTGATGGTTAAGGAGTGTTTGCCTATGGCTCGAGTGTGAATAAGATCAGGAAAAGTAAAATTTATTGAATCTGTGTTTTGATTAAGTGAAGGTCTCTTCTTACATTCTTCAACTATTCCTCGAATGTTTTTTCAGTTTGAGGATTGCATCAAAGATTGCGAGAAGGCTGTTGAAAGAGGAAGAGAACTAAGATCAGACTACAAGATGGTAGCAAGAGCTTTGACAAGAAAAGGAAATGCCTTGGTCAAAATGGCAAAATGCTCTAAGGATTATGATCCTGCCATTGAGACTTATCAAAAAGCACTTACAGAGCACCGCAACCCAGACACCCTTAAAAACTTAATGAAGCTGAAAAGGCTAAGAAAGAACTTGAACAAGAAGAATACTATGATCCAAAGCTGGCTGATGAGGAGAGAGAAAAAGGTATTATCTCTTTTAGTGTCACCTGTTTTAGTCTCTCTTTTGAAAGAACCTACTTTCCTGTGTATTCTCTTGACTCTATCTTGTTAGTTGACTAAGGGTTAATGAAAACCTTGACATGCAGGAAACGAGTACTTTAAGCAGCAGAAGTATCCTGAGGCCGTGAGGCATTACACAGAGGCTTTAAGAAGAAACCCAAAAGATCCTAAGGTAATAATACTCTTTGAACACAGGTGGTAATCCTTATGTTATCCCAGTTCCTAATTTGTTTGAATGCTCATTTCTCCAGGTTTATAGCAACAGAGCTGCATGTTACACTAAACTGGGGGCAATGCCTGAAGGTTTAAAGGACGCAGAGAAGTGCATTGAGCTTGATCCAACCTTCTCTAAGGGTTATACCAGGAAAGGTGCGGTTCAGTTTTTCATGAAGGAATATGAAAAGGCTTTGGAAACATATCAGGAGGGGTTGAAACATGACCCCAACAACCGGGAGTTGCTTGATGGCATTGGAAGGTACGATATTGGTCTAACATGTGTTTAATATTTCAAATTTCCTTGTTGATTGCAAAGTGTGGTTAATCATGCACACTATCCATTTCAGATGTGTACAGCAAATTAATAAGGCCAGCCGTGGTGATTTGACTCCCGACGAGTTGAAGGAGCGACAGGTTTGTCATTCTGTTTACTTTGAAAGTTTGAATACTTCACACTGGATAAATCATTTCAATCAGATTTATTCTTGTTGTATCTAAATTTTGTTTTCTTGCAGGCCAAGGGAATGCAGGACCCAGAGATACAGAACATCCTCCAAGACCCTGTTATGAGACAGGTTTGTTCTTTTCTTGGTTGCTTCTTGATGTGTAACAGTGTAAGTGTAATGTGTCGGCTTAACTAGATTAAGGTGTGCTTATGCGTTTGGTGCGTATGCAGGTATTGGTCGACTTCCAGGAAAATCCTAAGGCTGCCCAGGAACATACAAAGAATCCAATGGTGATGAGCAAGATCCAAAAGCTGATCAGTGCTGGTATTGTCCAGATGAAATAAATTTGTCGGAAGATGGCAGTTCGGGCGAAGAAGCGATTGGCAATTCTTCCCAGTGTGACTTTGATATTAAATAGATTGGATTGAGAAAAAAATTGGGAAATTTTGACTTTTACTTTTTCTTTAGTGATTTTATGTAATTTGTGATTTATGAAAACTTAAGTGCAGTTCATTTTTGCATTACATTGGCCTCTTTTAGTTTTATTCAAGTTGTTTTATGTTTTTTTTTTTTCGTTGAGCAAAGATCAACATTCTGAACTGGATTGGATCTGGGCAAGGGGGAAACGATATCTGTAACATTAATCAGTAACAACGTTTTGCAAAGGTTGACTAGTTGAAATTTCTTGTAGTGTAGTGGATTGGTGTTGAAGCCCTTGTCACCCTCCTCTTGGCAAACGATGTTTCTCTTCCTCTTGATCTGATGTCATTCACCTTTCTCGAGTCATCTGATTGGCTTTTGAATCCGTGTTGACGCCATGCTTCAAGAAGTAAGAGATGCCATATGATTGCTTGGAAGTATATTTTTCAAGCTTAAGAGGGACGATGGCTTGAGCTTTCAGAGTTAATGTATCCTCAACCAAGTATATCTAATGAAATTATCCCGGGAATTGATTTCAAATCATGACAAACTTTGGGTTAAGATTCTTAGAGTCAAGTATGACTGCAAAGATTAGCAGCTTCTAGTTGTGTCCTCCAATGGCTGTGCAACTAAGGGATACCAAAAGAGTGCACCAACGAAATGCAAGTAGGAGGTCTTGGATTCAAATCCCGGAAACTAACATCCCCCTCCCCTACTAACATTCCTTATAAAAAACTGCTATTTGGAGAGGAAATAACGAGGTCTGGTCGTATGTGGATTAACATTCTAGTCATGTCCATGTATTATGGTCCTGTCTTGATGGAGTTTCATATAGCTTGGTACTCCCCCCAAGACCTTTGAAGTTAAATATGGATAGATTGTATAATCTAGTTTTTAATTTTTGGTGTTCCTTCATTCCATTATAAAAGAATGATCCAGAGTATTGTACCAAAAAAAGAAAGAATGATCCAGAGTATAAAATATTCACTTGCAAAGAACCAGCCATTACTCAGTTACATTATCCCTCGAATATTTTATTATTTTCACACAGTTCATGCTTATCCACTTCATATGCAAATGCTACTTTTATCAGTCAAAGATTAGATTTCAAAACATATCTTTTGCTTTTGCTTTAAAAGATTGAGATTTTGTTGGTTCTTACTTTACCCATTAACGAAAATGTGCATAATAAAGACAAATGGTTTGGTAACTAACCACAACCAACTCTTTGCTTTCAAAGATTAAGGGGTCTTGATGATCATCCAACTTTCACTAAACCAAAAACAGGATAGAGATGGATATGTTTGAGCAAAATAAAAATATAAAATTAAAAAGAAATATAAAAACAAAAATCTTGTTAGAAAAGATGCTCTCTGTTTGCTGCTGTCTGCTTACTAGTTTTAGCTGTGTAATAATTTTCTCTCTCTGCTAGACAAACACGAGCAAACCAACAAGAGTGGCCTGAATAGTAACTTGATTCAGATCTCATCTCAGTATCTAAAGTTAGAGTCTTAGAGTGTGTGAAAACTTTATGGGAGGAAGAATCGAAAGTACATATGACTAGTCAGCTCCCAACGTAGATTAGTCCTAAAGCATACACACGGTAAAAAAACACAAACATTAACTTGACACAAAGAAATCCAATTCTCCACAAACATCTTCGATACACTATTAAAAAAACCGCTACAATATTAAAAATACCCATATTTGTATATACAGCATGCATTACATAGAACCACCCAAACAAAATCTAAACTTAGGACAAGAGAGAGTGACTTAAGTGAAGATTTAAGGAGATTCAACATGTGTAGAAGAAGTATGGTGCCTTGAAGCAAAGCGATTAACCAAAGCAAGTGCATTACTAGTAACTTGAGCAATATTAACAACCCTATTCTTAATAGCAGCCTTAACATTTCCATTCATGGAAGGACCAGCAAAGCCATCAAGACAAGTATTATCATCAGTAAGTGCAGCACTAACCCAAGTTTGAACATTGCTCATATGCCACACGAAGTCTTCACCCACAGCATGATCCATAAGACCTAACTCCTTAACTGATTGGCTAAGACTGTCAATACTATCACCTATATTTTCTATGCAGTCTTGTATTGCTTTGTATTCCCTGGGTTTGATGCCCTTTGCGCCTTTCGATATGTTCTTCACGAATGATGCAGTTGATCTCGTCTTGGATATGCTCACTGATAAAGATATTATAGCTAGTTGTCGTTCACTTTGGTGAATCATGGTTGCATACGTCAAGAGACTTTGAACGCATAAAATTGGGTAGCTAGTTGCCTGGCATGAGGACTTTATGAAGTTTGTTGGGTTTGGGTTGGGTTCTGTGGTGGAAGCTATATAAGTGATAAGGTTCATGAGGACCAGTAAAGAAAACCTTACTCTAGCTGCCATGCCTAGGAAGTAGGAAGAACAAATACTCCACTATGTATCCTGCTATATATAGAGCAAACCCCCAATTTAGTTCTCTCTCTTTTTATATATATATATATATATATATATATATATATATATATATATATATATGAGGGACGACTCGGGTGACGTGAGAACATTAAATAATAATCGTAAGATTAAAATTAACGGTTCAGATTGCGTCTCTATATATATATATAGAGAGAGAGAGTCGAGAGAGAGGGGGGGGAACAACACAGAGTGAAAGTTAAGGGATTAAATTGGTGGAGAGAGAGAGAGAGAGAGAGAGAGAGAGAGAGAGAGTTAAGGGATTAAATTGGTGAGTTAGCTTTAAATTTGTAAATGTTACAACTTGCTAATATATTTAGTAGTTCTTTTTCATAGCAAATTATAACTTTACAATTGTTAAGAACATCTTTAATGGGAGTTAACTAAATGGGTAAACTAAAGTGATTTTAGTGGGTCCAAATTGCCACGTAGGATTTAAGCAATTTTTAGTTGACTCAAGTGGTTTTTGCTCCAATGGGAGTTATTTATAAAAAACCATATATGGATCCACTTATTTATATTTTTTATTTGTATCCCGTGCGATGCACGGGAAGTAATTTTCGTGAAAGATATTAAATTTAAATAATTTTGTGGAAAAAATAATATAATTAAAAGTAAAATAAGTAAAGGATTACATTTAATTTGGTAATATTTGATAACAACACATCATTTTTATTGATTTAAATTTAGCATGTATATTTAATGGTTATAAAAAGTAAATATAAATATAAGGTACAATTAGTGCATGATGATAATCTAAGGTATAAGTCAAAATAAAACTTAAGTTATGTATTTGTAAAATCAGTTTGAATCTAATATGTGGAAAGACAATCTAAATAAATAAAATTAAATTTATATTTGGATTGGAAAAGAAATTTAATTTACATTGTCATGACCAAAAATAATAATTTGAATGTTAAGTAATTATCTTTTAATTTGCTAGCAACTTAACATAGTTATTGATAGTCATTATCAACGATTTTCATCGTTGTTAAGGTAAGTTTATCTTTTGTTAGCCATAAGTATATATTATAGATAAAACAAATTACTTGTTTCAGTAACTTTTGATGTTGTTGCAAAATTCTTATATTTCCCAACAACTTTATTGAGCTATATATAAAAGGAGGAAAAAAGAGAAATTTGATATAATTTCACAAATTAAGTGCCAAGAACCAAAGAGAGGGATTAATTGGTACTCGTCTGTTAAAAAAAATAAGTGGTTAAATTTAATGGCAATTAAGAAGTGTCACAACTATAGTCAATGAATAGGTAACTTAATTTCAAATAATGTTTATTGTAAAAATATTGAAGAAGTCATTTGATGAGAACGTGACACGACTAAAAACTTTCCCTAGGTTTAGACTTGCTTTATTATGATATTTGTCAAAAGAAGTCAAATTTCACGGTGCTATATGAATTGTTAAACTCGGTTGCTCATTTAACATGTGAACTTCGATGATAGACCATTGTTTTTTTTATGCCTTTTGATATGATCACTTTACATCGATCCATTTCAATAATACTCCAAGCGAAGAACATAACCCATTAAGCTTATTCATGTTATAGTTTATGTTTGATTGTATTTGACTAAATTCATCATTAATTGACATTTATAGAATAGTTAAAATAAGTTGCTTCAAAAAAATTGTTAAAATAAAACAAATTAACAACAAATAAGGGAAATTCATCAAGAAATAGTTTGGAAAATTCAAGTGGTTCTCCTAACAATAAATTCATATCTCAACAATAAAACAGGAACACTTAAATACAATTATAAAAACCATAAAACATATAAACTAACCTCGAAGTATTGAAGAACCTAAAAACTAAAACATTGTGGCAAAAACATTATACTGTGGTAGAAAAAGAAATTGAACTCATTCCTTAGTAAAAATTAAAAAGGCATGATTGTAATTCTAAGTTTGAGGCAAGAACTATAAGGTAAGAACCATCTAATATGAAACCATCCAAAAAAAAATACATAATTTATTGAAGAATAAATAAAACAAATAAAAATAATAGATTCTAAGAAAGAAGGAAAATAACCCTAACTACACTTGGTTGATATCCTCCAAAAATGGCTCACGAAAGAAATGGTGCTTGTAGTATAATTAAAAATCACCCAAAGTAAAAGCTAAGATAAAAGTAAGCCAACATAAATAAGTTTGGGTAAACATTTTCCCTCCCCAGCAAAAACAACTGAAAGTTAAAAATAACATAATATGTATCTAATTATCGGCTGCAAATTTTTAAATTTTCTCTCACAATTGCAATCCCTGATCAAAAACAACAGGAGGTGAAAAATAATGAAAATGCAGCTAAAATTCCAATGGGTGAACAACTTGGGTGATAGTAGATTTTTTTCCAGCAAAGTAAAAAAAGAAAGAGAAAAGTAAAAGATTATTAACATACCTCTTATAAACATACTTGTTGCACATAAGAGAAATATGTGATCATGCATATCCCATCAAGACCTCAACCCAGATTTTCTATAAACAATAGTAAACAAAATAATCATAACAATGATTAAAAAAAGAGAGAAAAAGATTCAAAACAATACATGTTCGGTAAATTTGAAAAAACAAAAACTCTAAACAAGAGTAAGACAAAATAATGAAAATAATAGTTGTAGAAAATGACAAAAGGAAAAATTAACACTTACTTGAACCTCTTTTTCTGCTTTCTCCATAAACTTTTCAAGCAATACAATGTAGAGAGAGATGAGAAGTGAGAAAAACTCATTTTTACTGCTCAGAAGTGAGAAAAGAATTGCGTAAGATGGAAATTTGAGATGGAGAAATGATGTTTTTTATTATTTTAGAAGTTAGTGAGAGTTATTTAATTTTAAATTTGAATTTAATCAGAACAATGAAACCAAAATTAGAGTAAAACCCAAGATTGATTTTAAATTGTTTAGGATTATTAGTGCTATTGTTTCGTAACTGTCACACAATTAATGAACTTATTACTCTTAAATTGTTTAGGATGATTGCAATAATTGAAAATCATACGTTACTTTTTGTCTTTTAAAAATTGTTTTTAAATTGTATTCGTATGTTTAGGGTGGGTACATTTAAAAATTCGCTATTTTAATTTTTTGTTAAATTTATCTTTTTTAGTATTTTTTTGAGATGCCAATTAGGATGCCAATTATGATTTGCATTAAATAGTTTTTGGTGAAATTTACCTATGATTGACACCTAGGATAATGAACCCATAAAAATATTTTACTTTGTATGTTTATAGATATGTTGATAACGATTTTTTTATTTTAAAAAGTGAATATCTTAAAGTCGATATTTTAAATTAAAGTATGATTTATTCATACTTATTTTGTTAAAAAGTGATTAAATAGTAATTCACATTAATTTTAAATTTTAAATATTCCACAACTACAATATGTGGGTTTTTACAGCATGTGTGTTAGAAAAATAGTAATTCAAAATTTCCACAACTATAGTTATTGATTGAATATTCGCCCATTAAGATTTGTTGCTGCCACTCACATCACAAACCATCCAACCATGGAATTAAAAATACTACATGGAATCTAATATCTATATATACAAAAACATCACTACTGAACTTCCAAAATTAACCCTCACCATTAATTGACACATGTACTACCTAATACAAGGCCAAAGGGTATTAATGTCATTTTATGGACCAAACTTTTCACTTTTCCTAACTTTTCACTCTTCCCAACTTTTTACTTTCCCAAATTTCACTTTTCCCAACTCCTTTTCTCTTTCTCTTTCCCTCCACCTTTAATTCAAATTCAAACTCACTCACAAATTTATTATCATTATTATCTATCTAATCTAATATTAATATCTGCTAATATCTATCTATTTATACTAATAAACTACACTTAAAATTCCACTTAAAATTTTAATTTTTTTTTGACCAAAAAAATTTATATCTTTTTCACAGACATCCATACTCACTAAATAATAGAAGGACAATTATTTTTTGTCAATAAAAATTATAAAATTAGAAAACTACTATAAAAAAATTAGTGAAAAATATTTGTTCAATATTTTTTTTAAGACTACTATAAACCTACTATATAAAAATACGGGATTAATGTTTGTCATTAATAAACCTACTATTTAAAAAAACAACAAGGCTTCCGTCAAAACAAAAAAAAACAAGAAGGCTTAATGACTATTTAAACTATTGATTAATATTTAAAATTAATATTTCTTATTGATAATCTACTATCTGTATTTTACTATCTGCTATAATCTATTAATCAACTAAAATAATCAATTGAAATTATGAAATAATTGCAATGATATATAAGAAAACACATGATAACATGACCGATATATAAAAAATACATGATTAATATTTCTCATCGAAAATTATAATTTTTGAAGACTACTATAAACTTACTATCTAAAAAACAAGAAGATTTAATGAGAATTTAAACTCTTGATTAATATTTAAAACAAATATTTAGATCTTGATAATTTACTATCTCTCTTTCACTATCTACTATAATCTACTAATCAACTAAAATTATCAATTGAAACTACGAGATAACAACACCGATATATAAAAAAATACGGGATAAACTGCATTGATATATAAAAAAATACGAGATTAATATTTGTCATTGATAATTAATGTTTTTGAATACTATTACAAACCTACTATCTAAAAACAACAAAGACTTAATTAATATTTAAACTCTTGATTAGTATTTAAAACAAATATTTTTATTGATAATCTACTATCTATCTTTTACTATCTACTATAATCTACTAAAATAATCAATTGAAACTATTAGATAACTACAATGATATATAAGAAAACACATGATAACCGTGACCGATATATAAAAACGGGATTAATATTTGTCTTTATTAATTATAAGGTTTGAAGACTACTATAAACCTACTATCTAAAAAAATAAGAAGACTTAATGACTATTTAAACTACTAATTAATATTTAAAAACACACGTGACAAATGTTTGTCACTAATACCTAAAAAGAACAAATAATTGTCAACGACATATTAAAAATACAGGATAAATATTTTTATTGATGATCAACTATCTATTATAATATATACTAATCAACTAAAATAATCAATTGAAAACTATGACATAAGCGCATGGCGATATATAAAAAAGCAGAGGATAACTTCAACGATATATAAAAATACGGGATAAGCGCAATGATGCAATCGATATATAAAAACACGGGATAACAACATTGATATATAAAACAATACGGGATAAATACACAGATTGTTTTTAAATGATACTTTTACATTTTTAGATTTTAATATTTATCAATTTTTTATTTGAGACTCATTTTTTATCTCCTTAAATTTGTCTTTATTTTTATGGGGTAATGTTCTGATTATTTAAATTTTGTCTAACTTCATTCATAAAAAGAATACGTCAGCACCGTGCGTATGCACGGGTATCCTACTAGTATATAATAATTCAATTTGACTAATAAGAATTTTATTGGATCTTGATAGCAGGACATTACATGGACTCCAATTAAAATTAAAACGAATTACATCAATATCTAATGTAATTAGGACACACATTAATACAATATTATTGAAATTGAAACTTAAAACATCCATCTAGGATGTAACTACTCCCATAAAACAATGGACTCCAATTGCAAATGCACAACTCTAACATTGAGCAAGTGTAAATACTCTCTTTTTGAAACTTGAAGTTCGTTCATCAAAGCACTACTCCCATAAAACAATGGACTCCAATTGCAAATGCACAACTCTAACATTGAGTAGGTGTAAATACTCTATTTTTGAAACTTGGAGTTCTTTCATCAAAGCATGCATAACTTTCAGCTGATGCAAGTTTAGACGTAATAGCCTTAGTGAAAGATGCCTGATAGCAAAGATACTCCTGTAAATACAAAACAAAAGTCAGTTACATACGTTGGCAATAGGTATTGCTTAAAATATAATAATTTACAGTTTCACTTATTATGTAGTGCATTGCGTAAATGAATTAGCAAATTGTTACATCTGTATTCATCTTGTATTGAAATTGATCGATTATATCCTTATCCAAACATATGTTATTATATATGGGGGGAAAAATCCTAATCGTATGTGGGTATTCCGTTAACGGATAAATGGGGAAAAAATCCTTTTGTGCTCAAATTGAGGATGGAAACATGCCCTCGCCTCATGCGCGAGGACCCAATGTCAAATATATTACATAAATATTCTTATTATATATATATATATATATATATATATATATATATATATATATATATATATATATATATATATATATATATTAGTCAAAAAAATATATATACATATATATGGTATTATAAGTTATTGAATTTTTTAGTCTCTTTAAATGTGTTTCTAATATAGAATATTAATAAAAAGTCGAATTGTGATAATTTTTATATTATTATTATTCTTACTTTAGCTGTTTTAACGGAATATGCTTGCTTGTGTATATTGTCTAACTCATGACCGTATAAACTTAAAAAAAATATAAATCGAAATATTAAAAATATATTATTTATCTATAATAATAATAATCATTTTACACATGAAAATTAATTATATGTGAATGAAAATTTAATTTGTTATCTTAAACTTCCCTCAAAAAATTGGATTTGTTAAAAATAATAAATTAGAAATATTAATTAACTATTTGCTTAATTCCTCTTAAGATAACCTTTTTGCAATATTGTTCTAAATAACCTACTTATGATGAGGCCTAAAATCTTAAACTCTAAAGTAGTTTTTAGTACCACTTGGAAGCATTGATAATTGCAAAACAAAAAAGAACACTCAAATAAAATACATAAGACTAAGATATACGCTAATTATTGTACATAATATCAAAAAATTATTAATGTAATTATTGCAATTTTTAAATTCATACAATCTTTAAGGTGCTCGATATTGGTTTGCTGAGGCGCAAAATCCTGCTTGACCATAAGTGTCTTAGAATCTTACAATTGGCTCAAGACAATAATAGGAGAATCAAAGATTTCAGACATACAACAATATAAAATGAATGTCACAATGATGTTGCATATGGTTCATTATATAAAATTAATCGATGAAGAAAACATAGATTAAAGGGTCAATGTTTAAGAGCAAATGATACACATACATACATTTCCAAGCTCCCTTTTATGCTCTTTGCTATAACATCTGAAGTATAGGATCTTTGTAAGAATAGGAATTAGAACCCAAAACCAAGGAATCAACATCAGTGCAAGGAGACTTAACCAAAGGCATAAAACTTGTCTTTCTTCCCTCACTCACGACTATACATTTAAATACAAATTAAAACTTAACCAAAAAGTAGAAGAAAAATAATGTCAGAAAAAGAACAAAAAAAATTGATGGCTGTAATAACAGAATTGAATTCAAAAAACAAATTGAGTATATCATGATAAAACACAGAATTGAATTCAAAAAACAAATTGAGTATGTCATGATAAAACACTTCCATATTTATAGCTTAATGAAATACAGGTTATTAAGAAGAAAGGAGGAGAAAGTGGAACCGCTAAATGACAATTAAAACATTAATGTTGCTAGTGAACCTATAATTACTGACGGTTTTATTATTTGATTTGGATCAGATAAACATGAATAATGATTGGGCGGTTTTATATTTATTGATTTGAAATGAAATTTGAAATCTGGGTATTTGGCTTATGTATGTGTTGGCAGGCCACGTCGGATTTTTTAGTACATGTGAACCAATGAGATTTCATTTTCTGGAGAGGATATTCATGAATGTATAATATATAGATATAGATTTCCAAAGGTGTGCATATTAATATATTCCTCATAGAAAAAAGCAGGAATATATTAGTAGAAATTCCTACAGCATATATAAAACATCTCAGGTGACAAGCCTTTTGCTTATTGATTTTTGTCTTACTATACAAGATCCACAGTGAATATGAAGCTAAAGTTTTCGAGGATCAATTTGTATGAAGACACGCTTCTAAGACCAAAGCAACACAAGTGACCACTTTTAAGGACCAAATTATAAATGAACTCAATATCAAAAAAAAAAAAAATTATAAATGAACTCAAAACATTGGATATTATATCGAACTGTAACCTAAATTATAAGTTATCATTTGTCAATGTAAATTGTAAACCCATTTGTTGACTCTGGTTCATACTTCAAGCACGAGCAGGGAAAATTGAACTCATGAAGGAGACAAATTGAAATTACTCCAAAACAGAATCCAAACTCTTACGTCTCAACTTTTAAAAGTATTTCAAAATTTGCAATTCGTTAGCTATGATAATATCACAACGGAAAAATCTGCTACATACAAGGCTACTATACAACATCTCAGTTGCATAGAATAAAATTATGGCAGCATAATCTTGCACCAATGTTATGTTAATAATAAAATAGGAAACAAAACATACTATATGTACTAAACTGTAATGTACTTGAGAACAGCCCCTCGGAGTTTTTCCATGTACTCTGCAGCTTGCTTCTGCGACAAGGAAAATAAGAGGTAAACTTAAAATGTCATTATTCAGAATACAAGCACTAATCTCAAACATAAAATTCTTAGAATTTAGGTTGGGCCTAATTACTCAACTCAACCCTACAAAATCGGTTTGTAGAGTAACAGATGTCTCTCACTGATAAACTCCTTTCCAGGTCATATTTTATCTTAGAATTTGGGTTGGGCATAACCCAACCTTACAAACCAGGTTGTCGAGTGAAGAATACCTCTCACTTATAATTTTTTTTCCAGACCATATTTTATTTGATGTGAGACTTAAGTTTTTCCCAACATTAATCCTGCTCCTACAATCCTATGTTTAATGGAATCTGCCAGTTCAGAGCTTTCGTTTTTTCTAGACGCGGCGGGATGAAAATGTGCCGTGTTATATGAACGATAATGAGTTAAACTAAGCTGGAATTATTCTGCTTTAAAATCGACAATTCCACACACAGATTCTGCTAATCAAATGGAAAAACATTTGCCAATAGATATTACCTGGTCTCCCTTTTGTGCACTTGCTATGTTTTCATCTAGAAGGGCCAACAAAGATCTATTGATCTCATTACTCTCAACCAACTCCAACAACTGCATTGAACGTATATTAGAATATTAGACCGAGTTATTTTTATAAAGGGGATTAATAGTGTTCTCCATTTCCCCCCTCTATGACTCGAGATCATTTAAGTGTAGCCATATAGGTGAAGTGTCTTATCAACTGAATTGTAATTCGTCGTTAATATTAGACCGAGAGTTCAACATAAAATCAATAAAGTAAACTAAACTCAATAAGGTAAACTCAATAGAATGGTGAAGATTGACATACGGTTGCTTTCACATCCTTTGATGTCAAGATTTTGGTTAGGCTTTCCTTAGCTTTAGTGAGCTCAGCTTGCATTTTATCATAGGCTTCTGTATCAGACAAGATTGGAACAAGCAATGAGCTCACATTATTATAGTAATTTTAAGCAACTGCATAAATTCTACACTGCTATTTCTACATTTAAATTCTACTATAACAAACCTGTTCCTTCTTGTATGGCTTTCTCTAGAGCCTCAAGTTCAATCAGCCTGTCCTCCACTTCCTGTAGAAATCAACTGTGTAAAATGGCTAGAGATGCTAGCATGATTGGTTCAACCGAAATTTAACTAACAGAAAGTGAGGGACCTGTGTTTTGTTAACAGCGAATCGAAGTTGTCCTAACTCGAATTTTAATTGTGCAAAGAATTCCTCGTTCAATCTGCACAAAACAATATAAGAGAAAGACTAATCAGACAATGTACTTTCAAGACTTAAAAGAGTATTATTAGATTTATTTTCCCAATCAAACTAAAAAAAGGTTGAAAAATACGAACCTAAGTCTCATTCTTGCAATCTCAAATTCAATATCCTGAGCTTCAGTGTCAAGTAAGTATTCAATGAGCTCTTGTGGAGTATCAGGAACAACACGAGACTAAGTAAATAAATGAAAAAAAAAAAAACAATAAATCATAATTAAAAAAAAGAAAGAAATAAAGCACTGTATCAGATTGAGAACGAGTAATATTACCGGATAGAGAAGCTAAATTAACAATGTTAGTTGAGTAGTTAGGTTCAAGTTTCAACTAACTACTCAACTAATTTTGGTTAACTTAACTTCTTTATCCGATTAGTAGTACTTGACGAAGGGCTTGACGGCGTTCCTTCTCTTCACGGACTTGGCGCTCAAAGGCTTCACGAGCATCCGAATCTTTCTCGAGTCGCTTCTTAAACTCAAGCCTAGCGAGATGGCCAGCTTTGGGTGGGCCCAGCACACCTTCGGGGTCCTAAAACAATATTTCAGAAAACGAATTGCAACGAGATAGACAAGTTCAATAGAAAGATTAGATTAGTTTAGTTTAGTTGTTACCCATCCAATACAAGTAATTGTGGATTTGCGTCCGCTGAACTTGGTTCTGGAACGATAACCAGTAGCGGAATTCAGACTTCTTGTAGCTATACCAAAGTTAAGCGCGGCCATTGAGGTTGAACTTTGAAGGGAAGGAATGAAGTGTCTCTCTAACTTTGTAAATTGTTGGTGCTCTGCGTTATCCGTTACAATTTGGAAACTGGATTATCGCAAAGGGTATATCTCAGTAATTCAATTTGGCTCTTTTTTTTTACCCCCACCCAGTATGATATTCCCAAAATGCCCTTCAAAAAATCTGTTTTTTTTCAAAGTAACACGAATTGTATATATCTCTTTTGGGGCATATATACGATGGGCAATGTTTTGACATCGTATATATGTCCATTGTGCGTATATACGATTGATGCGTTTTAAGTCAATCGTATATACACACGATGGACATATATACGATGTCAAACATTGTCCATCGATATACGCCCCAAAAAGAGATATATACGATCGATGGGCTTATTTTTGGTTAATGATTATGATTTTATTACCGGTTATAATTTGAAGTCTCGTGATTTGATTAACATCAAGCGGTGTAGATATATTGGATTAAATAAACGCGTATAATTACAAAAACGCGATATAGTAATATATACACGTGTAATACAAAAAGGTGTGAATCTATCTACAAGCCGTCAATAGAATCATTGGCTAAATCGATACATGGCGCATCACTATGAGTGGGAGGAGGTGCGGGAGGACACATAGATGCCATAGGGTAAAGCGTCCCAAGATACGGATGCAACCATGAAGCGGACTACGGTGAGTAGTCTTTGGTACCTTTGTGGGGCAACAGGAGGCAACGGACAAGTGGGAGAGATTGAAAGATGCAACCGGTGTACATTTTGCTCGTTGAGCGGATATGATTTTGAACTTAGATGAGCTGTAAGTGCCTCTCAAAGGCAGATAAGTGAAATTCATAGGCAAAGAAAACTGAACCAATGCAACATTATACCTGGTTGCAACCATATACCCCATCTCAGGCAAATCAAACCACTTTGAGTCCGGTTGACGTCCGTATGACTCAATAGTTAAAGCTTTGCGAAGCTCTCAACGATCGGTTCTTCCCAAACATGTCTGAATACAATGTTTCCCTGTCCTTTGTTTCCTGAATCAAAGCTTGCCTAATCAGAGGCCAAGAGTCCTCACCCATGTCAAGTCCAACTCGACTGCTCTAAAACGCAGTTACCGTCACCTTCAACATCAACAATTTTTTCAACATAGTTGCGCCGCGTGTCTTTGGAACAAGCGGTAAGTGGATTTTAGTCTCGGTATCTCGTGATAATGCTCTAGAAGCACCACCGAGATAATTTGGTTGACCGCTGTGTAGGAATTTTGGAAGCCACGGATTCTTCAGTCTGTTTTAGCTTCTCATCCACATGCTCCCACCCAGAAGGATCACACTTAGCATCAAATAATTTTTGTTTTTTCTTCTTTGGTGCACCTTTCGTTCTGACTTTTGATTTAGGTGCAACCATAGAAGAAGTAGAAGGGAAAGCTATCTCATTCAAGCTGTCTCTTAATAAGATATTTTTCCTCCGATCGACTTTATCAAATCTTGCCGGATAGCATCAAACTGATAAGAAATATCACAGGTAGATGATTTATCCTGAGTGGATTTATCATCTACTGCATCCAAACTCAAGTGTTTCCAGTGATCATCAACAACATTAAGCGGAATAGAATTGTCGGAAGCATGAAAAATACCGATCTCACAAGCACAAGGAAGTAGATGTGTCTTCCTTTGAATGCACCGACACCGCCCTTTGTCATATCCAACCCTGATTTTGACCTTTCAAACTCTTTCACCATGTGACCCAATGCGTATAACGAAACAAGTCCTTGAAGATTTTTAAAGCGAGTGGAATATTAGACTTGACTTCGATTCTGCTGATGCTTCTTTGAAAAGACCCGATAATTTGATCAAAATGTATTGTCAGCATGTCATCAATAGATATGCAGCATTTTGATAGATCACCCTTTGAAGTCTTCAACTGTCTTTTCAAAGACCAATGCAACGATTCCGCTCTGATAGAAATAATAAACAAGTGTCAAAGGAATTTAATCGACGAAAAAAAATATGTCCACGTGTCAAAAAAAACGAGTAACGGATAGAAATAATAAACAAGTGTCAAAGGAATTTAATCGACGAAAAAAAATATGTCCACGTGTCAAAAAAAATCGAGTAACGGATAGAAATATTAAACAAGTGTCAAATGAATTTAATCGACGAAAAAAAATATGTCTACGTGTCAAAAAAATCGAGTAACTGATAGAAATAATAAACAAGTGTCAAAGAAATTTAATCGACGATAAAAAATATGTCCACGTGTCAAAAAATATTTAGTAACGGATAGAAATAATAAACAAGTGTCAAAGAAATTTAATCGACGATAAAAAATATGTCCACGTGTCAAAAAATATTTAGTAACGGATAGAAATACCTGTTGGTCGTGGAATTCCCCAAGTGTGGGATCTGGTTAGTCCATGCTGAGATAAATCGCTCCTTGTGCGGTGTCAACCATGTGTCGTGCACATATTTAATGAGAGCAGGTTTATCAGAGCAAGCAGCCTCAAAAAACTTCAGATTTGATAAGTATACTCTGACTCATCAACAAAATCAATAATACATAGCCAGAGAGACAGGACCTCCTCCCGTCTATCCTTGTGCACCAACTCTTTAATCTTCGCTTTGACATTTTTTGTAACATGCCAATGACACAATATATTTGTTGCAGAAGGAAAGACATCGAGAATACGGACATACGGTAGAGATCTGCATGCATCAAGAAAACCTGAGGCTGAATAGAATGCAAATCACAAATATCTTTCAGCTGCTGCAATACCCAAGAAAAATGAATAGCAAGTTCCTGTTCAATGTAGGCAAATGCAACATGGAAACTCAACTCAGTGTTAGTCACTCCCACAATCTGCAAAAGAGGCAAATTGTATCTGTTGGTCTTGTAGGCTGAGTCAAGGATGAGAACTTTGGGAAACAACCTCAATAACTTTATAGAAGCGGGATGGGCCCACATGATATCACTGACGACATCAGACCCGTGAATCTTTCTACTCCAACACAGATAATTATGTGATGCAATCAGTCTATACACCTCCTGAATGTCCGTTCTAGGACCCCTCTTTGTAGACCGGTGTCTGTGACGCTGCCTATAAACTTGACAAAGAGTAGTCACATTCTCCGGATCTAGCTTCTTCAAAGCGTGTAATAGTAGCTTTTGGTCCGACATCAAGATCCGCATGCTCGTTAAACGGATCCTTTGCGCGCTTTAGACAGCGCCCAAATGCATTAGTACCAATGGAAGTTTTAAGCAACTCGTATGCGTGTGTCTACCACATTTAACCGTCACACACCAACCTCACGGCGAGCAGTTCAAGTAGCCTTCAATCTAAAAGGGCGACCTCTCCTTTTAGAACGAAAACCCTCGAATCATTAGTAAACCCGCCTTGGTTCTCACAAACCAAATTCAATCTTATCTCGCTCTCCCCTCTTTCCGGTTTGCTTTTTCGATCTCACAATAATAACGACTACACCGATATTTCTACCAATGACTTTGGCCCACTCCTCCTGATCGCGTGTAGAAAATATACAAAATATATAATTTACTAAGTACTTAAGTAATTTAATTCTATTTACCAAACTTGAGTAACAAAAATATACCGTATCCGTCGTGAACGTCGATTGTAGTATCAATATCAACGAGAGCCAAGCGAGAGTCGGCATCTGCTGCCAGTGGCGGGTCAATATCTGCTCCAACAAAGCGAGATAGCAACTCAAGAAAAAGCGAAAAAATAACCCGATCGTATATACCTCCTCAACCTTGTATATACGATGGGTTTTTTCACATCGTATATACATGGCCCAGATGTATATACGATTAGATCTTCAAGCCCACTCATATATAACCTATATACGATGGATAGTCAACGAAGCATTTAATAATGCAATCGTATATATGTCTTGAAGGACATATATACGATGAGTAGTCAACGAAGCATTAAATAATCGCAATCGTATATATGTCTTTCTGCAGACATATATACGACGATGTACACTTTTTTCAGTCGTTCATTAATTAATGTAATCGTATATACCTTCCATTGAGGTATATACGACGCGAGATTTTGTGGGTCCCAGATCGAGAGAGAATTAATGAAAGTCAAAAAGTGAGTTAATGCCGGGGTAAAATCGGTATATCATAAATGGGTGGGGGTGGGAGGGGATGGGGTGGGGGTATAAAAAAACCACTCCATTCAATTTCTGTATCCCTTCTTTTCATTTTTTTTGACCAAACACTTTTTTTTTTTGTTTTGGCCCATGTTTCAACCAACCTACCTTCTACTCACTAGACACCCCTTTATGGGGTGAAAAGACCAAAAATCCTTACTGAAAATTGGATTTTATATTTTTTTAAAAAATTACATACGGTTCGGCGTACGGTTGATCGAACCTGATCGAATCTGGTAGCGCCGAACCGTGTATCTTTCAATGTTCGATGGAGGTCCAATCAAACTGGTTCGATTACCCATGCGCTGAACAGTACATTCTTGTCTGTCACTAGATTTTCACGTGAGGGCAATTTGGGATTAAACCAAATTTGGGGGTCTCTGGTGAGTAGCTGGGGAGTTTTAAGAAGCATGAGCCTTTTTTTTGGTCATGACCAAACAATCCCTTCTTTCTTTGCTCACTTGTTACTGGATCACTTTTTACAAAAAAAGTGGGGTTTTGTTTTTCCCACACCACCTCCAACTCAAAACACACCCCATAAGGGTGTGAAAAGATCAAAATGCTAGCCAAAACCTCTTTTTTTTTCACGAAATTTCACATGTTCGAACACGAGCCTTCGAACAGGTTCGAACAAGGCCGTTCGCGTGTGTTAAATATGGACACACACCCTCTTGGGCGTTTGACACCTGTTCGAATGGGGTCATGCGAACCGGTTCGCATGAGGGTGTTCGAACCAGTGTTGCAGAATGACAAATATTGGACGTCTCAGATTCCACCTACAGTTTTAATCAACGGCTTACAATCAGTCAAATGTGTCAGATAAAGAAGTGGATGTATTCCCTTTGGAAATTGTGCCTAAACGGATAGAATTTAAACGGTTCAGATTTGTGATCTAAAAATGAAATCAACGGCTGACATTTTACCACGCCTATTATAAATGGGGTTTCAGTTTCTTCACCACATCCTCACACCTTCTTCACCAAACCCTAATTTGCTTCTTCACCAAACCCTACTCTCCTTCTTCCCATATTCAACCAACCTGGAACGATAAATTCCTAACTAACCTTCTTCATCACCATGGGTCGCACCACCATAAACGAACATGGTGTTGTGTTTTCGTTGTTCTAACCATATCTTCTCGCGGGATGAGTAAGGACATAACCTTTGCCCAACTGAAGGAAAATGCTGAGAGGAAGATTCGTCCAGAGGGAGCGTGGCGTAAAGACGTGGATCGTATACGTTTCAGAAAGTACAATTGTAGAGATGGTGGGACTGCCCATTATTCTGTCATGGAGATTCAAAGCGACGACGACGTCCGCGCAATAATGGAACATCTAGCTAACGTTCCAATGGGACGTAGTATCTTGGAGTTGTACGTGGACAAAAGACGTACTCCAGAAGAGGTCATTTATCTTCTGGAACAGGGACTACCGAAACACTAGTTTCTTAGTTAGTTGTTTGCTTATGTTGGTTTTATGTCTTTCAAATTTGTTGTCTTTCGTATTTGTTGTCTTTCGTATTTCATGTCTTTCGTATTTGTTGTCTTTCGTATTTGATATACAGTTATACTTTTTAATAATAAACTATTTGTCTAACTTAACACTATAACATAGATTAGTAAGTACTAAATAAGTCATAAATATTCATACACCAATTTGCAAAATTATTGAAAGTAAAATATAACAATATAAACTAAAGACTGGTCACAGCAGAATCAGCATCACTCCCATCAGTATCAGTCCCATCAGAATCACTCCCAGGATGAGCGTCAAGATATGCCCGATAATCAGAATCAGTAGAATACGAACTAGAAGTAGCGTCGTCTTCAGGAGCAGCCTCATCTTCCTCTTGAGGAGCAGCCTCCACCTCCTCCTGAGGAGCGTCATCCTCCTCCTCATGAGGAGCAGCCTCCACCTCCTCCTCCTCCTGATGCCCAACTGTTGGGGCCGGGGCCTCAAACCTGCCCCTACCCATACCCCTACCACGAGTCTGAGACATATCTGAAACAACAAGTACAAGTATATACCCAATTAGACTATAACCAATTTAAAAAAATCAACCAACCAATTAAACTCCCAACAAAGCATAAAAACTGTGCTGTCAAACAATAGTTCGAACAACACCATGCGAACCATGTTCGAACAACCTCAAACACACCCCCTTTTTTAATTACCTTTTGATTTAAGGGATATTTTGGGGTTTCCATATTATGTGGGGATAAATGAGTGGTATGTGGGGGTACAAAAAACCCCCTTTTTAATTATCACTACCCCTAAAGTCCCATATCAGATGTTATATAACCTGAAAAAGACTTTATAAATGGAAAATATCATTCTCTCTATAAATTAGTTTTGAATGGTTGAGTTAGGCTCTATTCAAATTATAGTCCATCCAAAATTATTTGTACTAAGAATAAAAAAGTTTAATTCCTTAATAACTAGACCACTGGTGATGTGGATGGACCACTAAACTTTAGCAAAGATGATATCTAGAATTCAACCAGTGAAAATAATTGTGCCTTTCATTTGTTAAAAAAATTGATCCTTTCCGTTTATGATGTTTGCCTCGCAGGTATGTTTGTGAGGATTTTGGGAGGAAAACTTAAAAAGATTAATACATATTTTAATATATAATTAAAATTTAGAAAAATAAAAAGAACAAAATGATAGATAACAATATAACATTTTTAATCACACTTTATTTATACACTACAACAGATCTAGTAGATGGGCGTGCTTTTGGATTAGCTTTGAGCAACGTGTTTAGTGATTCCACTCCAACAATGGACGGCGCTCCACAAAAAGCGTCACTCATTGCCAACACACACGTCCTCCCCAGATCATAACGCTTTTAAAAAAAGCGAATATTGCCCTGGCGTCCTACCAAAAATACGCAGCGCTTGTTAAAAAGCGAATATTTCCCAATTGCCTTCCCCAGATACGCAGCGCTTGTTAAAAAGCGTTGAATATTGCCCCTAGATACGCAGCCGCTTCATTAAAAGCGTTGAATATTGCCTATTTGCGTTATTAAATACGCAGCATTTCATTAAAAGTTAAAATATTGTTGAATATTGCCTAATTTTTTTTTAAATTTTTTCTCTGTTTTGTGTGTTTTCCTTTTTATATTTACAGATTCACTGCGCATACCAATCCAATCCAATACATATGTGAAACAAATACATAACGAGAACCAAATTACATATAATGTAAAAACAAATTACATAAGAGGAACCAAAACAAAATAGCTAAGAAGTTTCATTATAATTCATATGTATCCAAAACAAGCTATCAAGTTACAATATTATGAACCAAAAACTAGCTAGCTAACTTATATGTATCCAAATCAAACTTTAAAAAAAACGGAGACATAATCGCACTGAGCTCTCCCTAAGCTCACACAGTCGATCAACAGAGTATGTCCAGCAATCGACAATCGCGAAAATAATGAAATTATATAAATAAATAAAATTAGAATTGAAATGGTTAAATATTGGAAAGAACCACTATTAAATCGAAATCATATAAAAATATATTATAAGTAGATACCGACGGGGATAGTCGTTTTCTTTTGGGTAATAATATCCTTCATATATTTCATGACGTAATACTTCCACAATCAATGTTATTGAATTGTCTAGGACACTACAAAACATAAGATTAGTTAATTGTTAAATTGAGTTGAATACGCTTTTTGACAAAATAATGTAATGTATAAGTTACAAACTTACAATTATTGGTAACCATTTGACCAATTAATTTTTCCACTCCCAATATGTGCTTAAACAACTGAATAGAATGTCATATAACTATATTAATAAGAATACATACATATATAAGTAAAAGTAAAAATATGCAGAATGAGCAGAAATAAACACACCTGTTAAAAAGCTCCACAAACTCGATGTGGTTTTGGTAATGATTTTGAAGTGAGTCAAGGTAATACACGGTTTGTTTGCTAGGATTAATTGCAAACAAAACCCAATGTCTCCTACAAAATAAATTTACGAATAAGTAATTGACTACTATTTAAAAAATGCATGTTATATAAGAATGGGTAAAATTTCTCACCCTAAGTTAATCGGTGCTAGAAGTAAGGCATCATCGCTTCTATTTTGAGCTTCATAGAAGCGCTCAGTGATATAAGTTTTAACAAAGAAACCTGGGTTTTGTTCCACAAGTGATTGATAATTAGGCAAAGTTGCGATTCACTTGATGAAAGGTTATACTTTCCAGTACACAAGAATGTAAATCTATGTGTGCATTCGAAGGGACTAAAATGTCCTCGCATACAAGTACCTACAATTAGATATATAAATATATATATATATATATATATATATATATATATATATATATATATATATATATATATATAAAATAAATTAACGATATAATAAAATAAATTCGACAATGTCAAATAATAAATTACATAGTACCTGACATATATATTCATAACAACACTGGTTGCCTCATCCGAATCACATACAGCACGGAAATCCTCACGTCCGACTATTACTGGACCGCTAAATCCAAAAATGTCTTCATCAAACATTATGATAAGGCCTGTCTCCTTCATCACGTATTTCTTGTACGTGTCGGCCCGACCAATATTCCTATAAGCTTCATTAATGGAAGAGGAAGAGGCGGGCTGAGACACAATTGGAGAAGGAGGGGGATGAGTCACTTGGCGAGAAGAGGAGTGATGAGTCACTTGGCGAGAAGAGGCGGGCTGAGTCACTTTTGGAGGAGAGGCAGGCTGAGAAATTTCTGCATAAGGGGTGGACTGAGACACTTTCTTGCCAATAGATTTTTCCTTGCCAACACTTTTCAAAGGAGGCATTTTCTTGCCATTAGACACTTTCTTAGATTTTACATTTTGGCGTATCTATGTATAAACAAAAATAATTACTTAGTTAGCACAAAATATATGATAAAAACTATAATTAGTTAGTTACAAATATATTGTCACTTACAACGACAAGGTCTGATGGCCATGCCACAAAGGTACCAACTGCTTGTAACAGTCGCCAAGATATCAATATTGTCAATTGGAACAGGCAATGGTGCATCCTCCCTAATTGGTACCACAACTCTGACTCTAACATGATTTGGAGGTAGGGGTAAATTGTGCATCAAGGGACTCAATTCGTTACATGTGAAGCCTATTGCAACCATTTCATATGGGTTTGAGATATACAATTCACACTCACACTCATTGTTGTCCTAAATCAATTATAAACCAAAAAATAATATAAGACATTATTTGATGTTATATATATATATATATATATATATATATACAATAAAGAGAGATTAATTCCTTATTTATTGTAATAAAAAACAATTAATACCTTAGTTGACGACATGGTGCAGCTATCTCGTGCACTGCTATGTGTAGCAGGGAATGGTACCGGTGGCATAACATGGTCATAATGCGATCGGATATCATTAAGTTGAGCTTGCAAACTTTCATACAATGCCATCATCTTTCTCAATTGTGGACAATCATAATTCTCATCATAGACTTTCTGTTTTGGTCCAAAGTACTCGGTTGGATTAATGCCAAATCCAGCACCCCTTGTGCGACCCAAGTATTCTTCTCTACCTAAGGCACGTGTAACGATTTCTTTTTCAGAGCAATCAGTGAGCTCTCCCCGTGTGATCGATCGTGTGATGTGGCTTCCTGATTCACAAAACAAAAGTATAATACATTATAAAAATCATAAAAGTTACAAAACAATATTTGAATTTAGAAAATACTTACAATTCTTTCAGACACCTCCTTAGTTTTAGGATCAACAATCTCATTTTCTTTCTTTAGTCGACCCTCTACCCACAAAACATGCCGCTCAACACCTTCTTTAGTAGGATCTTTCCCACTCTCCACCAACTATATTTAAATTTACCAAATGTTAAGAAATTATTTATAAAAAGTTTCATGAAACTAAAAAAATCAAGCATATTGTGTCTTACCAATCTCTCTTCAATATGTTGATATGGAGTAGCACCGCCTCTATTCTTTCGATTCTGTTGACTTGCTTTCTACTTAGAGATATAAGTATACATTAATGTATAATAGATAATTGTCAAATAAATTTTATGTTATAACTTAATAGATAGTAGCACTAACCAAGAAGTTTGGATCTTCGGTGCGTATCCTAACAAATGTGTGCCAATCCTCCTCTGAAATAAACCCACTATATATTGGTGGAGGATTCCAATTGATGTTTCCATTATCGTCTTTCAGCCAAGTTTTTGTTAATGCCGTTCTGAAATATTTATGTAACTTTCCGGCTTCCTTCATTATCCAATCCTTTTTAGAATCATCCACATCAAAATATTTCTGCTTATGCACATTCAATGAAAATGATATAAATAAATTTATATATGTGTGTGACTACAAAATTACTAAATAAGATAACCAAAAAGATCTAAAATTATATACCTGTATTGTTAACCACAACTCATGTTTTTGTTTCTTCAAAACGGGATTTTTTGTGTCAACCCAAGTAGTGATTGTTATTGGTATCATTTGTTTTACCTTACTACCAAGGAAATTAATCAAATGAATGCTGTTTTCTCCAATTGGCAGACCCTTAACATTCCATTGGACCTGCATTATGTCATTAGTAAATTAGTTCACAAACAATTAAAACTTAGTATTGAATGAAGTTAATTAGCAATTAATTAGTAACTTACATTTAATTTTCCTTTTCCTTTACTTATCCGGTTGATGATATCCTTTTTTACGGTCATTCCACGAGGATTACGCTTCCTGATATAGTTTCCAACATCATGATCACTATCATGACCGCTGTCATGCCCACTATCATGATCACTATGATATGTCATCTTACCTGCAATAAAACATAATGATTGTTTGTTATATTTATCCAATTAAAAAAAACATCCAACAAAAAAATAAATAATCAGTCAAAGAAGATGAAAATAACATCCATGTCTATAAAACAACATCTATGTCGGTTACCTTTTCATTTTCTTCGATAATTTTTTTTTGCAATTCGCTCCTTGGTACTTTGCTTTTGACGAATCGTAATTCCATCATTATGATCTTTTCTAACATACACAACATCCTCTCTATAAGTACTTTCCTCTACTAGTGATGTCTTGATACCATCATCATTGGTTTTTTGATCATAAATGTAATTCACTAATTTTTTTTTGTCAGTAAAACAATAGACCAATTGATATCAATTGGATCAGTGACATAAAACACTTGTTGAGCTTGGGATGCCAAAATAAAAGGCTCATCTTTATATCTCAACTTGTTGAAATTCACCCGCATTAACCCCGACTCATCAATCTGTAAACCATTATTATTGTCAACCCACTTACATTGAAACACAGACTCCTGAAACATGGTGTAATCCAACTCCCATATTTGTTCAATGGACCCCGAAGTATGACATATTCGCGTATATGGGATTTCTGTCTTTGGCACTTGATGTATGCATAGCTTGAGCAACAAGAGTCACCCCACTATTTTGCATTTTACTCCGATCATCATGGGTTTTTGTATAGAACGTGTACTCGTTAATTAGATAGCTGGTGTAAGAGAAAACATGCATATTTGGACCTTTTGCTAACCATCTCAATCTTTTTGAAATCGAAGTAGGATTCATAGCAAACTCGAAATCAATGTGCTCTTTTAACCACACTATGAAACTCCGATTGAGTTCCTTTGTTAACCAAACTTCACTCTTATATGGGTAATCACTCTTAAGTATGTCCATGTGCTTGGCAACATATATATCAACCTCACTATCATTGTGCAAAACATATAAGTGTGTTTGATCTAGTTCTTCCCTTGACACCATCACTATTTTATATCCTTACATCCCTTTACTAATGCTTCCTAAGTGACGAGACCTTGGAAGTCCCACAGAATATTCAAGACTAGATAGATAGCCGGTGCAGAACTCAACAACTTCTTCAACTATGTAGCGCTCAACAATACAACCCTCGGGTCGTGATCGGTTTTTCACATATCCTTTTAATATCTTCATGTAACGCTCAAACAGACACATCCATCTCATGTAACATGGGCCACACAATTGTGTCTCTCTAATCAAATGAACTGTTAGATGAATCATTATGTCAAAAAATGAAGGTGGGAAATACATCTCAAGCTCACACAAAGTGATGATAATTTCTCTTTGCAATGATGACAACTTTCTAGTGGTCAATCACTCTACTACAAATCGCCTTAAAGAAGTAATAAAATTTGGTTAGCGTCCGCGCACTTTCTTAGGCAAAATGGATCGTATACCAATGGGGAGCAAATTCTCCATTAGAGCGTGACAATCATGGGACTTTAAAGACTTTAACTCGAGGTCTTTCATGGATACAAGGTTTGTAACATTTGAAGAATACCCTCTGGAACTTTTACTCCATGAAGAAACTTACAAAAACAGTGCTTCTCCTTTTTAGATAGAGTATGAGTGCCTGGGAGGTAGATATGTCACGTGTACCCTTCTTTATCGGACCCATTCGGTCTCAACCCCATACTAAGCAAGTCCAACCTCGAGTTGATGGTATCTTTAGTCTTTCTTGGCATTGCTTGTCTCGTGAATCCTCTCGATCCCTCACTCGTGAATCCTGCCCAAAGACCCATAGTCCTCATTGCTTGTCTTCATATTCTCTCAAAGGTTAGTTCTCTATTTTGTTTTTTGTTTTTAGGTTTTTGTTAGGTTGGAGATGAATGTAGTTTGATTGGAGAGGAATATGTTGAATGTGTGGAAAAAAATATTTGATAGGAGAGAATATGTTGAATGTAGTTGTATGTGTTTGATATGTGTAAAATTAGTTGAATGTGTTTGATAGGAGAGAAATTAGGTGTCTCTTTTAATATGTTCATTTTCATCTACATTTTTGAAGTGTATACAATTTAAATTGAATTGCTTTGAATAGGAGTAGTTATTCATGTGATGAATATCTATCAATTGCTATGAAAGATTGTTCGTTGTTTTTTTTTTTACAAATAAGAAAGATTGTTGTTGTTGTTGACTAAAAATTTTAAGTGTTTGTTGCTTGGTTTTGTTGAGATTTTGATTCTGAAATGATAGATTTTTTTAAGCAAGTGTGTGTCATCTATATTAGTAAAATCAAATATGCCTAAATCGAATATGCGAATTGTTTGTTAGGTTTTGGGAGTTTTTTTTGTGAGCTTCGCGATTGTTGTTCGAGTTTGTCTGGTTCGAGAGTTTGTTGTAGTTCGAGTTCACGGTGGTTGGAGATTTTGTCAGTGTTGCTTCCACTTGTTCAGGTACTTTTTTTGTTCTTTTGTTTTTTTTATATGAAGAAATAATGACTATATAGAAGACATCAAAGTCTTTGATTTGTTTAGTTGAAACTACTAGCTAGTTGATTGAATGTCTTAGCTTCAATAAAATTGTAAATTCTTTGTTTTTCATCTATATATAATAAGTTTAAGTTCTCTTATCTGGAATTTATTATATATGTTGGGACATTATGGATAGAAAGTGGATGTCTGTCAATCGTCCTGTCAAGCAATATAGAGCAATGTTATTAAACCGGACCGACCTACGGTCGGCCCGATCGGGCCGATCGAAACGGTGATGTGATCGGTCCGAGTCACCTATTGGATCGTGGGTGTTTGGACCGGTGCGACCTTGCGACCGTGAGCGGAAGGCATCGAACCGAGTGCGACCGGTGTTGACGATCGGCTCGACCGGTGTTGACCCGGTCGGGTTCTTGATTTGTGCTTGTTTTTATTTTTAAGTAAAGCGATATTTGTTTTGCTATTTTTTTAAAACAAAAGCTAAATTTGAATTCAATATTTCTTGTTCGATTTAACTTTAAGGTTTTTATTTGTTTTCAATGATGAATGAGTAGTGAGTTTTGGACAATTTTATTGTATGGTAAAAAAATTCATAGCTCTGCGATATGTGAATATACAACATGCCTAATTTTAACGAGGTTTTAGTAGTGTCACGGGTCATGCGGGTCAACTAGTGACCCCTCGGTCGAACCATTGACCCGATGACCCGTTGATTGCTTGCTCGAGTCGACCTCCGGTCGAGTTTAATAACATTGATATAGAGATGGAGTGGATTATTTTGTGAATTGTCTTTGTTAAGCGTTTAGGAGATCTAGTAATATGATATGTCATTGTTTAAGTTGTTGCTATGTAAAATCGATTAATGCAGGCGAGTTGATGAGGACATTTAAAGGGTAATGGAATTGATCAAACTTACACTTGTTGGACAATGCATGGTGAGGAAAGAGTTGAATCTTCGAATATGGGTAATAATCTCGAGAGATGTGCAGGTTGACACCGAAATACCTACATTTGTTGGGGACGAATTTGAAGAGATGACAAAGGCTTTTGAAGACGATCTTAATGGCCGTCCTCAAATATTTGAGAAGTTGATAACGAATGCGAGACGCCAGTTGTATGAGGTTATCTTGAATTCATAAAATTATTGGGTCGTGATAAAGTTGTATAACTTGAAAACTTGCCACGGATGGACGGATAAGAGCTTTCTTCGAATTACTCACACTATTGAAAGAAATGTCGTAGAAGGATAATGTGCTCCCTTCTCGGACGTATGATGCAAAACAAATGTTACGGTCCATTGGCTTGAACTATGAGAAGATACACGCTTGTCCCAATGATTGCATTCTATTTCGGAATGAACATGCATTTTTAAAGTCGTGTCCTAAATGCAATGCATCGCGGTATAAAAAGAAAGATTCTCGCTCGAGAAAAGGTGTTGTGGTATTTTCCCATAATTCCTCGATTTAGGCGTATGTACTGTAGTTCAGAAGATGCAAAACACTTGACATGGCATGCGGATGAAAGGATTAAAGATGGCATGTTACGACACCCGGCGGATTCTCCGCAATAGAAAAAATTTGATATTGATTATCTTGATTTCGGGTTGGATCCAAGAAACCTACGACTTGCATTGTCTCTGCCGATGGTTTTAACTCCGCGGTATTGAGTAGCTCCCACGCATACATGGCCCGTGATATTGGCGATTTATAACTTACCTCCATGGCTTTGCATGAAACGCAAATATATGATGTTGTCTTTGTTAATTTCTGGGCCCAAGCAACCGGGAAATGATATTGATGGAGTAGAGGTGTATGATGGGTTCAGAGAAGAAAGTTTCAACTTGAGGGCTATGATTTTTGGCACAATTAATGACTTTCCAAAGATACGACAATCTATCTATGCAGTGCGATGCGAAAGGTCAGTGTGCATGCCCTATATGTGAAGATAACACCGATTGGATGTGGTTGGAACATGGTAGGAAGAATATCTACCACGGTCATCGTAGATTTTTCCATCTACTCATCGATGTCATTGTTGAAAAAGGCATTCAATGGGAATATCGAAACCCGTAAAGCTCCCATGGCTTTGACGGGTGAACAACTGTTTGGGGGTTTGGGGATTTGGGGGTTTTCTGGGTTGTGGGAGCTCGCTGAGAGTGAGGGAGAGCTTGGGGTTTGTGGGTTTGTGTGAGTTTGTGGGTTTTTGCTGAGAGAGAGAGGGAGATAAACGCAACCGTGAGGGAGAGCTGAGAGGGGAGAAGAAGCTAATTAAGCGCACAAGGGAAATGAGAGGTGAGAGGGGAGAAGAAACACGAACGGGAAATAAAATTAAACCAATACGCAGCGTTTCTAAAAACGCTGGATATGTGGTACGCGTTTTCAAATACGCAGCGTTTTCTAAAAAACGTTGGGTATTCATCTATCTCGTGTTCGAAATACGCAGCGTTTGCTAAAAAACGCTGGGTATGTGGCATCTCGTGTTCAAAATACGCAGCGTTTGCTAAAAAACGCTGGGTATGTGGCTATCTCGTGTTCAAAATACGCAGCGTTTGCTAAAAAACGCTGGGTATGGGGTTAGCGTGTTTGGGTATAGGTGGCGTTTCTTAAAAAACGTTGGGTATGGGGTTAGCGTGTTTGGGTATAGGTGGCGTTTTAAGACAAACGCTGCTCACGGTGGCGCTCTTTCCTTAGCTTTAGTGAGCTCAGCTTGCATTTTATCATAGGCTTCTGTATCAGACAAGATTGGAACAAGCAATGAGCTCACATTATTATAGTAATTTTAAGCAACTGCATAAATTCTACACTGCTATTTCTACATTTAAATTCTACTATAACAAACCTGTTCCTTCTTGTATGGCTTTCTCTAGAGCCTCAAGTTCAATCAGCCTGTCCTCCACTTCCTGTAGAAATCAACTGTGTAAAATGGCTAGAGATGCTAGCATGATTGGTTCAACCGAAATTTAACTAACAGAAAGTGAGGGACCTGTGTTTTGTTAACAGCGAATCGAAGTTGTCCTAACTCGAATTTTAATTGTGCAAAGAATTCCTCGTTCAATCTGCACAAAACAATATAAGAGAAAGACTAATCAGACAATGTACTTTCAAGACTTAAAAGAGTATTATTAGATTTATTTTCCCAATCAAACTAAAAAAAGGTTGAAAAATACGAACCTAAGTCTCATTCTTGCAATCTCAAATTCAATATCCTGAGCTTCAGTGTCAAGTAAGTATTCAATGAGCTCTTGTGGAGTATCAGGAACAACACGAGACTAAGTAAATAAATGAAAAAAAAAAACAATAAATCATAAAATTAAAAAGAAAGAAATAAAGCACTGTATCAGATTGAGAACGAGTAATATTACCGGATAGAGAAGCTAAATTAACAATGTTAGTTGAGTAGTTAGGTTCAAGTTTCAACTAACTACTCAACTAATTTTGGTTAACTTAACTTCTTTATCCGATTAGTAGTACTTGACGAAGGGCTTGACGGCGTTCCTTCTCTTCACGGACTTGGCGCTCAAAGGCTTCACGAGCATCCGAATCTTTCTCGAGTCGCTTCTTAAACTCAAGCCTAGCGAGATGGCCAGCTTTGGGTGGGCCCAGCACACCTTCGGGGTCCTAAAACAATATTTCAGAAAACGAATTGCAACGAGATAGACAAGTTCAATAGAAAGATTAGATTAGTTTAGTTTAGTTGTTACCCATCCAATACAAGTAATTGTGGATTTGCGTCCGCTGAACTTGGTTCTGGAACGATAACCAGTAGCGGAATTCAGACTTCTTGTAGCTATACCAAAGTTAAGCGCGGCCATTGAGGTTGAACTTTGAAGGGAAGGAATGAAGTGTCTCTCTAACTTTGTAAATTGTTGGTGCTCTGCGTTATCCGTTACAATTTGGAAACTGGATTATCGCAAAGGGTATATCTCAGTAATTCAATTTCTGTATCCCTTCTTTTCATTTTTTTTGACCAAACACTTTTTTTTTTTTTGGCCCATGTTTCATCCAACCTACCTTCTACTCACTAGACACCCCTCTATGGGGTGAAAAGACCAAAAATCGCATCTTGAATATTGGATTTTATATTTTTTAAAAATTACATACGGTTCGGCGTGACGGTTGATCGAACACGATCGAATCAGTAGTACCGAACCGTGTATTTTTCAATGTTCGATGGAGGTCCAATCGAATCGTGGTTCGATACCCGTGCATTGAGCAGTACATTCTTATCATCACTTGATTTTCACGTGTGAGGCAATTTGGGATTAAACCAAATTTGGGGTCTCTGGTGAGTAGGCCGAGGGGTTTTAAGAAGCATGAGCCATCCCTTCTTTCTTTGCTCACTTATTCTTTGGATCACTTTTTTACAAAAAAAGTGGGGTTTTGTTTTTCCCACACCACCTCCAACTCAAAACACACCCCATAAGGGTGTGAAAAGATCAAAATGCTAGCCAAAACCTCTTTTTTTTTCACGAAATTTCACTGTTCGAACACGAGCCTTGAACGAGTTCGAACAAGGCGTTTCGCGTGTGTTAAATATGGACACACACACCTCTTGGCGTTGACACTGTTCGAATGGGGTCATGCGAACCCGGTTCGCATGAGGTGTTCGAACGATGTTGCGCGAATGACAAATATTGGGACGTCTCGATTCCACCTACGGTTTTAATCAAGCGGCGCTACAATCGGTCAAATGTGTCGGATAAAGAAGTGGATGTATTCCCTTTGGAAATTGTGCCTAAGCGGATAGAATTTAAGCGGTTGATTTGTGATCTAAAAATGAAATCAACGGTGACATTTTACCACATTTGTTTCTTTGGTGTTTTTAGCAAACAATCACTAGTTTTCAATATCGATTTGTGAGATCAAACTAGAAAATCTCTTTGACGATTGCCATTGAGTTTTGTGTTTTTCACGTACATAAGAACGATAAATAGTAGAGGAAAGCGGATTGAAAGTAAAATAAAAGCGATAAATGCAATGAAGGAAAAAAGAAAGTAAAAATTTGCATTAAACGAAGAAAGAAAAATGGTTCACCAACACGTACAAAGTATCTGTTTCACTCGTGTTTCGCTTTGGCTTGGAAGTTGAGTTTCTCAGAGTTCTTGTAGAATGTGGTGACCACGATTTTCTATTACAAAGGGGTATTTATACTCGTAGGAACAATCGTGGGGGAAAGAGTAACTACCTCCTAAAACTACGGGAGAGTAACCGCCCACTAACTGCTGCTCTGCACTTTCGACTAACCCGTTGTCAACCGCTTGACGAAGTGTTGAGTCTTCTCTTGTCGAAGGTTTCTTGCATTACTTGCTTCATAGCTTTGAGAGCTAAGCTTGTCGAAGCTCACTTGCACTCCTTGCACTTGTCTGTCTTTCCTATCGAATTCATGGTGCATTGACTTGAATATTGACCTATGGCCCACAGAACAATATTAAATGTGAAGTCAACTCCATTTAAAGCTTCATTTAATGTACTGTCGAAATTTTGAGGTAACAGATTGCCCCCAAAAAAATGCTTTTTCGACGGAATAAGGAAAGGAGTTAAGAAAAGGCATTTTTTGAATACTGTGCAATGGTCACTTTTACCGTCTTTTGCACTTCAACAGTGGTCGAAAAGACAGTCATCATTACTTGCGCAGTAAAGCGAACCGTTTTATTGCACACGCGTCGCATAGTTGGTGGGTCATCACGCTCTCCCAAACGTCATGAACGCGTGCGAGTTATGGCGAACGTGCCAATAACTGTTGCTTCCAAACATATATAAACGGCTACAACCCTTCAAATTCCTCTTTACTCAGTTTGAAACCTTGTGAAGTCTTTCTGCGTTCTTCATCCCTGCGTTTTGCGAAAAACCTCAAATTCACCAAAGTTTCAAACTTTCGTACTTTTCCTTTAATCTACCCCCAGATTTCAACTCGCATTCACTTTCTCTTACTTATGGCTTCATCATCTGCTGTAGTGATGCAACCTGAGAGTTCAAAAAGGAAAGATGAACCCAGAAACGTTCAAACCCTAGATGGCTTCGTAGATGAACCTGACATCAACGACGAACGATCTACCCACTGGCAGACTCAGGTACTAATCCCTTCTACTGAGGTTTATACCCATGCTTACTTGGGTCCTCTGCCCGATACCTTGCTGGAAAATACTGAAGTTTCTGAGATTTTCCCTAGCCATGTTCGCCTTCAACCTAGAATCTTTTTGAAACCCTTTTTACTTAGAGTTTCGACTAACCCTTCTAGGGTTTTTAGGTCTGCTCTAGGCTCGACCAACAAAACTACATAGGATCGGCTTGACAAAGTAGAAGCTAAAAAGCCAAAATCTGGAAAAAGCAGGCATCTTCGACCTTATCCAACCTATGTCAGGTATGGACCCAAATATGATAGCACCCTACTTTAGGTCGCTATGCGATTCTGGGTTTGTCTTACTCATAGCCTCCACTTGAAATGTGGCATGCTATCCCCACTCTGCTAGATGTGGTCGCCATTCTGGTCCGAAACCCTTAGGAGAGACCTTTGATCCCACACGTCCCGACTATGAATACGATTTCAAATTCAACAATGCCACCTTTGCCCTTACATTGGTGAGCACCATGGAGCTTGACGAATCGAGGAAGTGTCGCTATAGAACATCTTTCTAACTCTGTGGTTATCTATCTTCGTTTTCTGTACACGCTCCCTCCAAGTTTCCAAAACTTACACCCCCCTGGCATGTCAACTCCATGAGCGAGAAGACATCAACCTTGCGAGTTGATTCTAGGCTCTCTACCAAAGCAACTTGATAATCTTTGTTATAGAGTTGAAAGAGAATGAACCGGCCACCAAGTTTTTGGCCTCTGGCCCACTATGGCTGTTGCAATTGTGGCTGTTGGCCACTTTTGAGTCTCGACTAAACTTGTATATCCCCAAGTCTGCTCGACTAACTGTAGAGACTAGTAGTACTGAAGGGATTCGATTGGCGTAGTTTAGGCCTAAGCAAGCAACCCTTTCTGCCGAAGAATCCTTTCTAGTCTATTTCGAAATCTTCTTGAAATGTGCCACTTTTACAGATTCTATGGCTCCTTTGTCCAGAGGTCTTGTGGTCCGACATGGTTTAAACAACCGTTTCCTTCCCCTTCTGTCGAGCCTGCTGAGGAAGTTAACCGAATTTGGCAAGCTTACCTCTCTCCTTCTATCCTCTCCACCAGGCTCACCCCTGGCAAAACAAAAAATAGTTTGGGAATTACTAGATATTTCCCAAGTTATTTTGCCAGGCAGTTTGGGCTTTGTCAAATTCGACCTGCACCAGTGTGCTTTCACAGGCGAGAATTTACAAGTCCAGAATCAGAGGCAGCTTATAAACAAGCCTTCAAGAAATTCCATTACAGACCCTTGAACTTTGAACCTCTCAAATTCAATCCAAGATTTTCATGCACTGAGAAATTTCATGAATGGTGGACTGGTTATTACACCAATCTTTCTTTGGGAAACCATTGCCACTTTTTTTGAAAACATTGTGAAGAAATTGGTAGCGACTTTCCTTCGAACAACACTGGTAAACACTTTTCGACACTCAAAGCTTTCTAAGTCTTAACCACTTATAAGCAAGCCGTTTCCATTTGCTTACCAATGTTTTCGACATTTTTAGAAAAACCTGCAACAAAGTTGAAGGTCAAAGTAGGCAAGGCTACCACATCAAAACCTCCTCCCCAAGTCATGAAGAAAGTGGCGGCAAATCCCATTCCAGACAACACTCCAAAAAGGTATGGCACTTTCCACTTATCTTAAGTTGTCTGTTGACTATGGCTTTTATTCATGTCGGAAATTTCCTCCAGCGACAACCCAAACAATTTAAACCTCTTCAAAAGCCCAAAGCCAAAAAGAAAATGGTTATTCCTCCACTCACGAGGTACTCTATACACCTTATTACATGTCGAAATTCCTCTTCGATTTTATCATCTACTTACTCGTGGCATCACCTGTACCATAACTTGATTTCTTTTGCAGGACACTGAAAGTGATGACAACATTCCTCTTACTCAGAGGTCGAAGAAAAGGGCCTTACGAATCTCAAAGGCGGCTCAAGGCATCACCATCAACGAGCTATACGAATCACCTTCTTCTCCTCCAATCAAGAGACTTAAGGTACATGAGGTAAATTTCCTTTCGACGTCATTTCGTACCTCTTTGATCTTCACCTTTCCAATTCTAACTTAAATAGTATTACTCATCGAAATGGTAGGTGGGTTACTTGTTGACAATCCCGCTGCCGAAGTCTTTGTTCGAGGTTCTTTGGCGGAATTGTCGGCCCCAATGCTTCCTTTTCCTTTCGCCTCGAGGTGTAATTCTTTGAAGAAGTTTTTCAAGCACTTAGCGACCACAGGATTCCTATTTTTTGAAGAGCTTGTTCCGAATCTTCGATAATATGGAACAGAGGTCATTTGTCGAAGAAAATGTTCAAGTTCAGAACCCAACATCCCGTAAATCGAAAGGCAAGAAGTGGTGGCTACCCTGTTTAAATTCTTTCCAGAGAATATGGTTAATCAAGAGCAAGAGGAGCCCGAATGGAGGAGTCTCGCAAATCAAGGCGCTTACGCCAAAGAGTCATCCAACAAACGCTATTAGCGATCACGAGTTGGGTGAAAGTGAAGAAGACAGATCCTTTGGCAGCTTTGAAAATCATGCTGAGTCTTAAAAGCTCGTCGAGTCGCTTGATTTGCAGCTCTTCAAACAACTCTCTCAGTTCCATTAATCAGGAAACAATCGAAAGCCTACTTCGCCAGCTGAAGACGCATGTTCTAGAAGGGAATCGGTGGCGAATATTGAGGTGATCCATCGTGTACCTTGAGGTAAAATCCTCATTCATAAAATCACTAAGTTGGATCCTCCCAATACCTCCTCACCTTTTCATGGAGTTCGGCCCACTCTTGAGCAACTCTCCTCTTGATCAACCAACGATCGAATGTTCTTAAGCAAAGGCTCAAGAAAATCAACTTTGCGGCGGCGCTTGCCTCCTCAAAGCCGATCAAGACGACATAGAAGCTCTCGAAGCCCAAGCGACCAATGATGAACAAGCAATTCTTTGAATGGGATGCGAGATTACGCGTATTGTGAAGAGATCGTAACACTCCAAACTAAGTTGTCAAACGCTAAGTATCAGAAGGGCTTGATTGTCGAAAGAATGAATGTTGCTTCTTCGTCCATCAAAACAACGAAAGCAATGACGGCCATAGAACATCTGGAGAAAGTCGACCAAAGATCAAGCCAATCTTCTTTGAACTTGACAAAAATTTGCACCTTCTTGACACTTCTATCTCTTTGAGCGCCAGCATTCTGGAGAGGCATAAGTCAACTTTGTCGAACTTCTAAGGTCTTGTAATAGTTTAGAACTTTTGAAATGGCTATGTAATTTTGACATTTCATTATACATTGCCATTTATGAACAATTTTCGTTTGTTTATGCTTGTTCAATTTTTATTTCGGTCAATGTTGGCCTGTATTGCTTTAAATACTTGCCATTTATTCTAAAGATTCTATTTTCGTCACCTAGCTCTTCGACTTCATAAGCACCATTCGAAAAGCATTGCAACACGCGAAATGGGCCTTCCCACCCTGGTGACCATTTGCCTAAAACTCTATCTTTTTTATCCATAGGTGTAGCGACCGAAAAATCCGGGAAAGGATTCTTCGAAATGGTTCTTAAGGAAGCCGCCACCAAATTTTAGTTTAAGGGCAAATTCGGAAAATCCCTTTAGGTTTTAGGACAAGGCATTGTTAGGGTTCGGGAGTCGTTATGTGTGGGGAAGGTATTAGCACCCCACGACATCCATGGTCTAATTAATTTAAGATTTATTTAATTATTACCCTTTTATTTGTATAGAAAAAGACTTGTTTAAGTTTTTGGTTTTTAGTGCTTGACAAGAGTTTGAGTCTTGCTCCTACGTACCTCCGGATGCAATGGAGGAATCAAAGCTACGTAGTTCTTCCTGAAAAAGGTTTGTGGGTTGGTGTCTTTTAGTGTAGGGGTCCTAGGATTCCTTGGTATGCATGACCATCGATTTCTAGGACGCCGACAAACCCGGGATTGTACAACCGACTTAGTCCCTACTTTTTGAAGATGATTTTTGAGTTTTTGAAAAGAGTTGTGAGATGGGTTGATTTTAGAATAGGTATTCTAGAACTCCTGAACTGTACAGCTCATTAATTCTAGAACGCTGATTAACCCGATTGTACAACCGACTTAATCCCCTATTTTTTGGGAAAATAGTTTGTTCGCATTTATTAAATTTTTGAGTTCTTGAATGCATGTGACTCATTGGCCCTAAGGTAATGACTAACCGGTTGTACAACCGACTTAACCGTTTATTTAGGAAAAATAGTTTATTTGTATTTATTAAGTTGGTAGGGTTACTGAACTGTACAGTTCATTGGCCCTAAAATAATGACTAACCCGGTTGTACAACCGACTTAGCCGTTTATTTAATTTCGAGGGAACAATTATTTATTTTTGAATTGGAAAAGAATTAAAATGAAAAAAAGGGGGTGAAAATTGTAAATTGGGGTTTTATTAGTCGCAGGGGGTTGTATAATTAAAACTGGGGTGCAAAAAGCAGAGCCGAGAGCGTTTTTGTTCTTTGTTTGGGTCATTGTCTAAAAATTTGAAGTGGGCTTGTGGGGGTTTGTTGATGGAATTGGAGTGTTTGATTAGCAATCCGAACAAAAACAATCAAAATGAAAGCTGAGACATTATATGAACCTAAATTCAGAAAACCTAAACCACTTCCCTCTCCCCCAATTTCCGGCGCCGCAGAGAGAGATTGAAATTCCCGGCGAGATTTCCGCCGGCTTCCGCGGCGAGGAGAAGAGAAAATCCGGCGCGGTTTGCGCCGGCTTCCATGGAAGGTGAACCGAAGCTTTGGGTTCGCGATGAGAGGGGGAGGAAGGACGGCAGGGGTATCGGCGACGGTGAGCTTCGTTTCTTCCTTCTCTGTTCTTCTTTCTTTTTTCATTTTTTTTTCTGGCTTTTCTCCTCTTATTTTTGTTCTTTTTTCTTCTCTCTGTCCTATTATTTGTTATGACTTGTGATGGTGCTGGACATTATAACATTCTTATTTCAACCTATTTTTTATTCTGTCTCCCTCTTCTATTGTTATGATTATATTTCTCTTTGCATTTTTCTGGTTCTAAATGTGTTTGGGTTTGTTTTTGTGCTCCTCAAGATTTAGTTAAAAAGAACAGCACGCTTATTTCAAAAAGGAAGAGGAAGCCTTGATTCCACATCTCCCTCATGCTTGTTATAGCCTCCGAAATTTATTTCCCTGTGCTTGGTTCGGTTCCTAAAATTTTTTTTTAACATACTGAACAAAGCATTCTAACTAGCCTCTAATCCATTTTACTAATCTACTTTTATACCAATCGTGCGATGGTGTTTTCCTATTTCAAAACTGATATGTTGATTTTAATCTTGTTTATATTACGATTCTGTTTATACATATATTAGGAAAACAGTTAAAATAAGACTAAGAACAAACCTCCGCTCCAGCTTCTGTTTGTAACTTTTGTACTTGTATGTATGCTTCTTTGAACCTTTGACCGCCACTGTTTCTACCCCAACTCTTTCTCAGATCCCAGATCTTGCAACAAACTGTGTTTAGTGGATTAGGGTTTCAATGTGAAACTCTAATCCTATTTTTTGGTAATTTTTGCAGTCTGTTTCTGCCTTGGTTTCTGTGTGTTTTAGACTGCTGATTGACTGCTTATTTATAGTTAAAAATTAGGTCAGAGCATTAATTATTTTTGACTGGGCTTTGAATTATTTTTCAGGTTTTTTGAAGCGGATCAACCCAGGCCCAGTAGCTTGGAAAGGAGTTGATGGAAACCCTAGCTCACTGCTGCCATTTGTTTTCCCTTTTTTTTTTATGTATTTTCGGATTTGTATTTTTTGCATTTTTAGTATTATTTATTTTTATATTTTTTGGACTTATTTGACTCTTAAGTGCTTCTAATTTGTAAATTAACTAAGTAGAATTATTTTTGATATTTTTTCGACTCTTAAACACTTTTAAACTGAAAAATAGAATTTTGGGATCGCATATACGCTTAAATAAGTTAAATAAACAAAATACGAATAAAACAATAAGAAAAAGGAGTCAGGCCAAATACAAAGACGAGACCGGACTTGACAAGTGCGCTAAGACTAGACCAAAAATAGAAGAAATGGGCGTGTTAAAAAAAATTAGCTCGGAATCGCGTGACTTCAAAATACGAATAAAATAAACTACTAAAACAAGAAAAAGAAGACGGACAAAATTGGGGTATAACAATAGGTAATAGGACTTTCCACACTAACTCTCATTCCTCAAAGGTTTTTAACTTAACCTTTTTGTTGTAAGCTTTAGCTACTCTCTCTTTCTGTCGAATAAGCATCTCTAAAGCTAACAACATTTCTTCGTCTAAATCAACTAATTCATCAATCATCATATCCCAATAATGATCAAAGGGAATTTCGCATTGTTTCTGAATCCTTGTTGATTGTAAACAAATTTCAACAGGTAACACTGCATCATGTCCAAATGTTAACCTGTAAGGAGTAGTGTTTATAGACTCTTTAGGCGAAGTTCGACAAGCCCACAACACTTGGTCAAGAGAACTGTGCCAACTTTTAGGCTTACGTCCGACGTGCTTTTTGATCAAGTTAATAATGATTTTATTTGCAGCCTCTACTTGACCGTTGGCTTGTGCATAGTATGGTGTCGAAGTCAACAACTTGAAACCAATTTCAGCAGCAAAATCTACCATTTTCCGGCCAGGTAAAGAAAAGTGCCCAGTGCGTAGTAATGGTTTCTGGGATTCCATATCTGTAAATGATATGGTTTTGAATAAACCTTATTACTGCTTCTTGATCAACGTTGGCTAAAGGTATTGCCTCTACCCATTTAGTAAAGTAATCAATTCCTACCAGGATGTACCTGTGGCCTTTCGACGAAGTTGGTTTTATTTCTCCAATTACATCTAGAGCCGAACCTCTAAATGGCCAAGGTTTCACTATAGAATGCAATTCATTTGCGGTACATCTTTGGATTCGGCATGATCTTTGGCATTCTTAGCAGCCTTTAGCAAACTCTATGCAATCTTTTAAAATGGTTGGCCAGTACATTCCTTGTCGAAATAACAACCATTTCATTTTGTGGCCTACTTGATGTGAGCCACATGCTCCACCATGTGTATCAGAAACCGCTAAGTACGCCTCGTTTTCACTAAGGCATTTTAACAAGACTCCTTGGGAGTTTGTTTGAACAACTCGTTCCGACTAACACATAGCTTAGAGCTCAGACTTCACTTTTTATTAGTGTTTCCGTAGGATTTTGCAAATACTCTACAATGGGTTTACGCTAATCATCATCACCATATTGTCAATAGCAAAAATTTACGCTAAGTCAATATCGTCAAAAATGTGGCGTTTTTGACGCAGCGATACTTCATTTGCATTTATTGCCCCCAATTTTTGGTGTTGACAATAGCGTCGAAGGAGTAGTATTATAAAGAGAGTCTTCGAGATTAGTTTATCTTTTATCTCAATTAACTCTTCTAGGCTTTGCTTTGATACTTTTTGTAGCTCAAGCAATCTGTGCAACTCATTCGCCACGTGATTTTCTATTCGTGGTAAGTGTTCTAGGTGTACCCATGCAAACCTTTTTAACAAAGTATTGGCAACGCACGAAATATTTAACAAGGTGTTCATTGATGCATTTATATTCTTTTGTCAACTGTTTGACAACCAATTGAGAATCACCTTTTACTTGACATTAGTTGCCCCCATTCGAGCGTAATTTTGAGGCCCACTATTAAAGCCTCATACTCTCGGCTTCATTATTGGAGCAAGAGTCTCGAATTTTAAATTTATACTTCGTTGGAATGTTTTACGGGAAATAATTAATATTCCAATGCCCACTCCATTTTTATGGCTTGAGCCGTCGAAGTATAGTTTCCAGGGACGAATGTCTAACGAATGTATTTCATGTTCGACAACAGAGTGGTCCACTATGAAATCAAGCAACCACTTGTCCTTTGATTGATTTAAGGGTGATAAGTTAAGTTGTATTCTAACAAAGTTAAAGCCCATTTGCCAATTCAACTATGTAACATTGGTTTTGACAACATATGTTTAATGACATCAAAGTGCGAATAAACATAAACATCTCTGTGACTTTATATATTGCTTCAATTTCGTACAAGAGAAATACAAGCATGTGCATAACTTTTCTATTGGACTATACCTTGTTTCAAAGATCAATCAAAACCCTACTAAGGTAATAAATGGGTCTTTCGACACCATTATCATCCTCTTGTGCTAACATGCTACCTATTGTGTTATCGGAAAGTCGCTATATACGATTTTAGCAATTTGTTTCTAATAACAATGATAAAGTTGGTGGATTGACTAAATAAGACTTGATTGCGTCGAAAGCATCTTGATGAACATGCTCCCACTTGAATTCATCTTCTTTCTTGATCTCAAGCAATGGCGAAAAAGCTTGTGTTTTGCCACTTAGATTTGAAATAAATCTTGAAGGAAATTGATTTTCCCAAAGTTGGATCAAGTTCTTTCTTGGTCGAAGGAGCCTTCGTTTCCATAATTGCTTTAGTCTTATTTTGGTTGATCTCTATGCCTTTCTTGTGTACTACAAAACCCAAGAATTCACCCGCACGCATACGTAAAGCACATTTGGTTGGATTCATTTTCAATCCATATTTCCTCATTCGTTCAAACGAGCGTCGAAGATGGTCTAAATGACCAATTTTCGAGGATGACTTAACCACCACATCATCTATGTATATTTGCATAAAATCGTCAATAAAATCATGAAACATAGAATTCATTGCCCTCTGATAAGTAGCACCAGCATTCTTTAAACTAAAAGGCATTGCTACCCATTCATAAACACCCAATGCCCCTGGACATCGAAAAGCTGTTTTCGACACGTCCTCTTCAGCAATAAAAATTTGATTATACCCTGAGTAGCCATCTAGCATCTTGAGATAATCAAATCCTATTTCTTGAATCTATTAGCATTTCGCCATGGCATAGCGTATTCATCCTTAGGTGTTGCATTATTTAGATCCCTAAAGTCTACGCAAACTCTAAGTTTTCCGTTTTTCTTCATTACTGGGACAATATTAGCTAGCCAATCAACATACCTGGTAGTTCTGATGAATTTGCTTTTGAACAGCCTCTCTATTTCTTCTTTGATCTTAGACAATATTGGAGGAGCAAATCTCCTTGGTGTTTGCTTTCATGGTTTCTTCCACGGTCGAATAGGTATTTGAAGTTCCACCACTTCGACTCGGACCGTGCATTTCATTGTACTCCCAAGCAAAGCAATCTTTGAACTCCTGCAGAAGTGAAATAACTTGGGTTTTGAAGCAAAGATCAAGGTGTGCACTAATATATGTTGGCCTTTTGACTAGGCCATCTCCCAAATCCACTTCTTCCACTGGATCTTGAGCTTGCATGCGCTTTGTCGAATCTTTAGGGTCTTTTTCAAAACCCAATGGTTCGTCATCATAAATGCAATCAAGCTTGTCATCTATGACTTCACCATTTTCTTTAGATGAAGGCATGGCTTCGACAACCATTGTTTGTTGATTTATTTCGGCTTCCAAAGCCGTTTTTATTTTAGTTTCGGCCATATAGGCGTAATTCTATCCCAAGCATTGGAGTGCGACATCTAACTTCTAAGAGTCAGTATCCCATCCTGTTGGGGGTAGAACACCCTCAGGATAGACACTTCCATCTTCTATCGCTTCCCTTTCCCAAACAAAACCATGTGTTGGGTATAGTCGAACAGAGGAAAGCACATTGTCAGATGATATGTATGCCTGACTAGAAGATGTGCATGGCGCAATATTCACCATTTGTTTTTCAAAATTCTCCTTGGTGACGTTGTTGACGCCAAAGAAGGAAGTAACTTTGGTCCGCTTCGACATATTCTACGGCACCATCATCCTTCCACATCACCAATTTACGGTGTAGGCTCAAGGCACAGCGCTTACTCCATGAATCTACTCCGCCAAGGAGCATGTTATAGCTTGCCTTGGAGGCTATGACAAAGAACATGGTAGTTCTCTTCGACAGCACCTACCACCACCTCCACTTCGACGACGACCCCAGAAAGATCGGCCGGATTTGCCCTCATAATTAGTTAACACAATGTTATGAGGCTTTAGGTGCGTGTCGAACATCCCTATAGTTTTTAGCATTGCTTGAGGCATCAAGTTAACAGCGGCGCCTCCATCTACCAAGATCTTGTTGATGCCTACGCCATTGACTTTGGCTTGGACATACTGAGGCTTCAAATGATGCCGCATGCCTTCGTTTGGCCTCTCGAAAGTGGCCATTTGTTCTTCGACACACGCCGTTGTTCATTACATAGTAACAAAGCGGCTTGTGGTTAGCCATATCCTCGTGAAGTTTTCTTCGACATCATTTGGGGATGTGTAATGACGTCATATTATTTGGGTAGAATAGACACTACATTGCAAATGACATCAAACCGCCTCGAGTCTTCAAAATCTGAAGTTACATCTTCATCCATGTCGAAGATTTGCTCTTGGAACAAATGGCTTGGCCGACGACGACAAAGACAAACTCCTTCTTGGTCGCGCTTACCAAAGAATCGTGGCTTGCTTGTTGAAGGCCTATTCGAACCCTTGACCTTATAAGGCAGTCCCCCCTTTGAAGAAGTGAAATTTGGTTTTTTCTCTGGCCATTTCCTTTTTAGAGGCTGTCGAACTTGGCAGCATTCGACACTTTTAGCCGCTTCCTTGTCGAACACAACACTACATCTGGGGCATAACATTACCTCAGAGTTCTTCAACTTGCACCTATTAAGGAAGTCTATTAACTCTTCTTCAGCTTTGGGGTACACGAACTGTACCTTCTCTTCATACTCCTCCTGAGTAAGCTCTTGCACAGCATCGCCCCTCTGCACTACACTTTTGATCTTGTCTAATTCCTCATCTATTTCCTCAAACTCGACATCACTAAATGCGAAGTCGAATTCCTCATCGACATAGGCTATTTTCTCTTTCTTATGAAACCCAACTGAGTTTTCTTTTTTATTGAACTTATTCACTCTAGCCTTTTCCTCTTTAAGCCTTTCAACTTGTCGAACTCTATCGGCTAATTGGGCCATGTCTCTCAAATTAGAGGTATCCAATTTCTTTCTAATTGAATAATCAAGGCCACCTGCAGCCATTTCGACAAGCTCATGCTCAGGCACTTGTGTGAAACACCTAGCCTTTAATAGCCTAAACCTATTCAGGTAGTCGTCGATAGCTTCAGGCACTTTACGTCGAACACCGGCGGTTCTTTAAGACTAATCTTCGATCGCCCATATAAATCGCTCATGAAAAGCCTTTTCTAATCGCCCCATGTGTACATGGAACACGGGGTAAAGTGGTAAACCACGTAAAGGCATTCTTAGTTAGAGAATTTGGAAAATATTTCATTTTCAAACTCTCATTTTGGGCTATATCCCCGCCTCGATCATGTAGCGAGCAATGTGTTCGACAAGAGATTCATTGGTATCACCCCCAAATTTAGTAAATTTAGGAATTTTCCAACCTCTTGGCAATTCTGCCTGCAATACATATTCACACAGTGGTGATATGAAATTAGGCCTATGTAAACCTACGTTAAGGCCATTCTGTGCCATTATGGTTTCTACCAAATTGGCTATGTTGTCTTGAGCACAAACGTTATTCCGTTGCACTTGTCGAACAACCTCATCAGCGTTCTGGTTTCGATGCACCATAACTACTTCAGGGACATGGTTTCCCATCCCTTGTTGTTCGCCCACAACCGCCTGGGCTTCGACAGTAACTGATCTCTGCGGGGTATTAGGCACATTATTCCCACCATTGGGTAATTGCCTATTATTCCCTGTAGGAGCCCCAAAGAAATCTACTATCCTACCCATTTGGTTTGCTAACATCTGGTAACTCGTATTGGTATTCTGAATCAACGGATTGAAAACAGTACCAATTTGTTGGGTGAGCATATTAACCATATCGTGATTGCTCTCGTCCACTTGCTGTCTTAATGCCAACAAGGACGCATTGGTTAATGCAGTAGGATTTCGACCCAGTGTGCTTTCAGAAGACACATGAGAGGGGGAAAAGGTCGAACGCGTGTGGCATTCCAAAGAGGCATGCCATATACACCAAAAGGATATGGTGGTAGACTCATGCTCTGGAAACGTGTCTCTAAACTGTTCCCTGTTGCCATATAAGGACTAGAAGGAAGTCCTATACTTTGTGGCAAAGACATAGACGGTGTCGAACCAACATTGGTCCCTGTAACGGTTATTGATGTCACTAGGGCCATTGTCCCTGTAACATTTCCAATACTGATCACACTTGTAGAGTCTACGGTTGTTCCTTGCCCTTGTGATACCACAGGGTTAGAACTAGAGGCATTGTTAGAATTGGTACGTACCATTCTACCACTCCTCAAGTGCATACAAATACACACACTTATAGAAACAACACAACGTTAATGGCAAAGGTCCCACTGGGCGTGCCAATTTGTTTGCTGGTGTTTTTAGCAAACAATCACTAGTTTTCAATATCGAGACTGTGAGATCAAACTAGAAAATCTCTTTGACGATTGCCATTGAGTTTTGTGTTTTTCACGTACATAAGAACAGTAAATAGTAGAGGGAAACAGATTGAAAGTAAAATAAAAGCAGTAAATGCAATGAAGGAAAAAAGAAAGTAAAAATTTGCATTAAACGAAGAAAGAAAAATGGTTCACCAACACGTACAAAGTATCTGTTTCACTCGTGTTTCGCTTTGGCTTGGAAGTTGAGTTTCTCAGAGTTCTTGTAGAATGTGGTGACCACGATTTTCTATTACAAAGGGGTATTTATACTCGTAGGAACAATCGTGGGGGAAAGAGTAATCGCCTCCTAAAACTACGGAGAGTAACCGCCACTGCTTCGCCGCTTCTCGCACTTTCGACTAACCCGTTGTCAACCGCTTGTGAAGTGTTGAGTCTTCTCTTGTCGAAGGTTTCTTGCATTACTTGCTTCATAGCTTTGAGAGCTAAGCTTGTCGAAGCTCACTTGCACTCCTTGCACTTGTCTGTCTTTCCTGTCGAATTCATGGTGCATTGACTTGAATATTGACCTATGGCCCACAGAACAATATTAAATGTGAAGTCAACTCCATTTAAAGCTTCATTTAATGTACTGTCGAAATTTTGAGGTAACACACGCCTATTATAAATGGGGTTTCAGTTTCTTCACCACATCCTCACACCTTCTTCACCAAACCCTAATCTGCTTCTTCACCAAACCCTACTCTCCTTCTTCCCATATTCAACCAACCTGAAACAACAAATTCCTAACGGCCCTTTATCACCATGGGGCTGTCACCACCGACGAACATGGTGTTGTGTTTCGTTGCCCTAACCATATCTTCTGTAGGATGAGTAAGGACATCACCTTCGCCCAACTGAAGGAAAAGGCTGAGAGAAAGATTCGTCCAGAGGGAGCGTGGCGTAAAGACGTGGATCGTATACGTTTCAGAAAGTACAATTGTAGAGATGGTGGGACTGCCCATTATTCTGTCATGGAGATCCAAAGCGACGACGAGGTCTGCGCAATGATGGAACATCTAGCTAACGTTCCAAAGGGACGTAGTATCTTGGAGTTGTACGTGGACACAAGACGTACTCCAGAAGAGGTCATTTATCTTCTGGAACAGGGACTACCGAAACACTAGTTTCTTAGTTAGTTGTTTGCTTATGTTGGTTTTATGTCTTTCGTATTTGTTGTCTTTCGTATTTGTTGTCTTTCGTATTTGATGTCTTTCGTATTTCATGTCTTTTGTATTTGTTGTCTTTTGTATCTGATGTACGGTTATGCTTTTTAATAATAAACTATTTGTCTAACTTAAACACCACTGTAACATAAATTAGTAAGTACTAAATAAGTCATAAATATTCATACACCAGTTTGCAAAATTATTGAAAGTAAAATATAACAATATAAACTAAAGACTGGTCACATCAGAATCAAGATCACTCCCATCAGTATCAGTCCCATTAGAATCACTCCCAGGATGAGCGTCAAGATATGCCCGATAATCAGAATCAGTAGAATACGAACTAGAAGTAGCGTCGTCTTCAGAAGCATCCTCATCCTCCTCCTGAGGAGAAGCCTCCACCTCCTCCTGAGGAGCATCATCCTCCTCCTCATGAGGAGCAGCCTCCACCTCCTCCTCCTCCTGAGGAGCATCCTCCCCCTCCTGATGCCCAACTGCTGGGGCAGGGGCCTCAAACATGCCCCTACCCCTGCCCCTACCCATACCCCTACCACGAGTCTGAGGCATATCTGAAACAACAAGTACAAGTATATACCCCATTAGACTATAACCAATTTAAAAAAATCAACCAACCAATTAAACTCCCAACAAAACACAGAAATTGTGCTGTCAAACAACGGTTCGAACAACATCATGCAAACCATGTTTGAACAACCTCAAACACGCCCCCTTTTTTAATTACCTTTTGATTTAAGGGATATTTTGGAGTTTCCATATTATGTGGGGGTAGATGAGTGGTATGTGGGGGTACAAAAAAAAACCCTTTTTTAATTATCACTACCCCTAAAGTCTCTATTCAAATTATAGTCCATCCAAAATTATTTGCACTAAGGATAAAAAAGTTTAATTCATTAATAACTAGATCACTGGTGACGTGGATGGACCACTAAACTTTAGCAAAGATGATATCTAGAATTCAACCAGTGAAAATAATTGTGCCTTTCATTTGTTAAAAAAAAGGGTGTTATTTTTCGTACCCCCCTCATTCCCTACCACACCCCCATTTTTCCATAAATGCCAATAATACCCCTGTGTTTTTAAAAAAAAAAATTTAAAATTTTCGGAATTACCTCAAAATAAGGTAATTCCGGTTCAAAAAACAATTAAATTTTCGGAATTACCATTTTTAGAGGTAATTCCGGTTCATAATTTTAAAATTTTTGAATTACCTCTAAAAATGGTAATTAGAAATTGTATTTTTTTGTTTTTATATTAAATTAATATTTAAACGCGTTTTATTTTGGAAATATGATACTAAACGGTTTGTTATTTAAATAGCAATATGTCAAAATATATAAAATGAGCAACATAAAAAAAATATAATGTACAAATACAACTACTATGGGTCCAAAATGTTTAACAATGACTGAAAATAAGCACGTGAAGTGGGTGAACAGGCGACATCTAAGGCATCCCGGTCAATGCTGTTGCTTCTCTGCACTCCTCTCCTCATATGTCTCTCGGGACAACGGGCTCCTCGATGATATGGTGGATCCCGAGCCGCTCTGGCCGTGGCTCGCTCGCTCGCGTGGGTGCGCACCGAGCAAGACGCGCACTCGTTACCCGATCGTACCAAGGAAGGTAATCAGGATCGCACTTCGCCGTGGTAGCCCGCCACTCTACTAGCTCCGCCAAAATGTCGCGCGAATCGATACATCAAGAACCTCGTATGATCTCGCCCGCAGAGGAGCATTACCCGAAATGGGTGCTCTAGGGATCTCTCAGAGTTGCCGAATCGCCAACGCACTCGCATCGGCATGTAGGAGAACAGCGTCATCGCCCTAAAGCAACCGACCTACGGCAATGGATATGTTCGACAAAGGAACATACCGCTGTGGTCATCATGGGGTGAGGATGACATCCCCAGTGCAGAGCATCTATCCGCGCCTCTAAAGTCCACCAACTTTACTTTATCCAAACTTCTTTTCCCAATTTGGTGGCACGTGGTCGATGCGCCCTAGCTAACACTTTCCGACCAACGCCCGTGGGAAAGTGCTCGTAGATCCAAAGATCGAAATAGTTAAATTAAAAATAATCGATTATTAATATATGTTAAATTTAATTAAAAGTTTTAAATTAAAAATAAATAAATGATTACCCGAGCGATGTCAGTATCCGCCGAACCGCTTGGTCGTATAAAAGACCGCTTTAAATCGGTTGGGTGTAGAGGTAACTAAGAGCGGCTATACCCCAAGACCATCGCCACACCGGCTTTGAAGATCCCGGCGGATACATCCACCTCATCGCACTAATGTGTGACTCTTGTCACCGTAATGGTGGTGCCTATCGGAAGAGCATGTAAGCACGTGCGCTGCTTTCGCCATAAGCACCCGCACCATGTTCGCCTTGTAGCGCCCCTCTACACAGAGATCCTCGATATCGCCTCTGTTATCCTTAAGCTCCTCGGATGATGAAGAGCTTGATCCATGCCCAAACGATCCACGACCATGTGAAAAGCCTCAACAGAATCAAAATCGGCTTGTGGTCCAATGGGGTGCCATCCAATGCAAGTGGAGCAAAGACGGCCACATCATCCAAGGTATTTGTCATCTCCCAAAGGGCATGTGGAATGAGCAGTCTCGGGATGCCACCTCTCCACAAAAGCGGATATCAACTCATGGTTGATTCCCAGAAGAGTGTGATGTCCAACTCGTAAAGCTTAGCCGACGCAACGATTGCTCTGCACCGTGGGTGGTGGTCGATAGAGTCTAATTTTAGAAAACTTTCGCCCGTGAGATACAACCTTTAGTTTCCGAAGGTGAAAAATTCAAATTAAACCAAACGTTATTAAAAATAAGTAATTAATTGTTGTTAAGTAAAATTAAAATAAAAATTAAAATATTACCTCGCTCTATCTATCCAAGACGCCCAGCGGGCGTATCCCGGTGTAAATATAAGGGTGTGTGCTCCACAGTGGTGGGGCAGTGAACCTCCTCCTCCTCAACCTCCTCCCGAACCTCCCCCTCCTCAACCTCCTCCCGAACATCCTCCTCCTCAACCTCCTCCTCCTCAACCTCCTCATGAACCTCCTCCAAAGCCTCCCAACCGTCATGATACATCTCTCGGGTGCTCCTGTTGGTGCCGCATATGGTACTCATAATCGTGGTGGTCTTCTATCCGCCGCTTCATACCGGGCCGAGGTCGCCGAGGCCGAGGCTCAACCATCTCTACCACTGCACGGGCTCTCTCGCGCTCGACGCCGAAGCATGCCCAGCGACTCCGAGCCTCGTAAAGTGTCCGGAGAAGGAGTATCGCTACTCTCGCCTCCTCGAGTAATGCGCTCGCCGTCGGCCGCGGGTGCCGCTCAGAAGACTCTGCCGCTCTACGTTGTCCGATCGTCTACTCGCCATCGTTAAAAAAATGTAATTAGAAAATATTAAAAATTGAAAAAAAATTAGTTTTTTTGGATTACCTAGTAATTCGAAAGAATTTGAAATACCTCGAAGTGAGGTAATTCCGGTTCATATTTCTGAACCGGAATTACCTCACTTCTGAGGTATTTCCGAAATTCTTTTCGGAATTACCTAGTAATTCCGAAAAACCCATTCGAATTTACTTACTTTTTCCGAAATTGTGAAATGTGAAATGTGAAATGTGATTTTTGTAAATTTTCAGGGGTATTTTTGTCCAATTGGGAAATTATGGGGGTGTGGTAGGGAAGGAGGGGGGTACGAAAAATAACACCCAAAAAAAAATTGCCCCTTTCCGTTTATGATGTTTGTCTCGGGGTATGATTGTGAGGGATTTTGGAAGGGAAAAACTTAAAAAAGATTAGTCTATATTTTAATATATATTTAAAATTTAGAAAAATAAAAAGAGCAACATGATAGATAACAATATAACATTTTTAATCACACTTTATTTATATTTAGATGCATTTTATAGCTTCCTCAATTTAAAATTAAAAAATATGTCCTCTCATCCCAAACACACCCTTAGATTATTGCACCATTTCACACATGACTCTTGTCTCCTAATTATTTTATGCATTGGCATTAAACTTCTATTTTTTTATAAACAAATATTAGTTGTTAACTAGTTAGAAAGAAGAGAAAGTGTTAGTTTTTAGGATTCGATCGAGTAGTTAATAAATATAAAATGAAATATAAGAATATTTTTAATAAATAAGGGAGAGGTTGCAAGATTAATAATTTTTGATTCATTTATAAAAGGATAAATAAAAAATAATTAAAATATTAAGAGTAAAAAAGAGAAATAAAATATACGAGATAAACTCTTTTTTTAGATATGAGAAAACGAGATAGACTCAAATATAATTCAAGTTAGAAATTCGGAAATGAGAAACATAATTAAAATTAGAAAAACTTTGTAAACTAGTGAAAAGACTTCCATAAACTAATACTAGTTACCAAATACATGCAAGCTAAAATTTTATTCGCTGTAAGGAGGTAGTATCTGCTAATTGCGGTTTCATTTTATGCCAAATTTTGAATCAGATACATTAACTTTAATTGACTAATTTTTACTTATATTCGGTAATGGAGAGAGTATCTGCTAATTGTGGTGTCATTTTACCAAACTAACTAACTCTTTTAATCAAACGTTCTTCTCTTGGAAAATTTTTGAGCTAGCCAAAAGAATAAAATAAAGATGCACATGTAAATGATAATAATTCATTTGACAGCGATATAATAATACTCTGGAAATTTAGAATATATATCTTCCTGTCCATCCAACAACTAACCAAATTAACAAGTTTGGGTTGGTCCATGTTGGAAAATTCAAAACATACTATTCTAAGCTTTTGCTTGTTTGGTACGCACGTCAATACCTAGTCGCTTATTATTTCATTAGAACCAATCAATATGCTTCATTATCAACAGCCATGTCTTGAAAACATTATTAAGAGGTGATCAAAGGTCAACGTCTATTTTCATAGCTTAATTAATTAATAAAACTCTCGTTAGGAAACAAATGGGATGGATAATGGATCGCTGAGAATCAAATGAGAGAATCATTCAGTTTGAATACAGGAGTTCATAAGTAGTAAAGCTAAAAAAAGTAGTAAAGCTGTCTATACGAGGCCTCCACCTCTCCTCTCTCTCTCAAAATCAATTATTCCTATCTATTACTCTCTGCGTTCTTAATTTTTAATACTTTTTGCTTGTTACACATAGATTAAGGTATAATTAATTTGTATTGGCAAAGTACTAAAATACTCTTTGTAGTTGTTTTAGGATAGTTGAAATCAAAATAAAAGAGTTCAACCCATTAAATAGATTTTCAATACCTCGAATGATTAGTATTCACCATCGTCGTGGTGGATGCATTGGTTTACCAATAAATAAAAGAGTTAATAGTTGCATTGAGTCTCTAAAAGACCCACTAAATATAAGTGGTATGTTTGGAAAAGTTTTGTGAATTGTATATTAGGTTTTCAAAAGTACTATTGTTTTCAAGTAATATCTATCCAGATGTAGGTAGTTCCCAGATCTTGTGAAACCTCACATCAATATATTTTGTCCAGACGTGATACACCTGATTCTTTGCAAAGTAAATGGCACTCTGACTATTACAATACAACTGCACTCCACCTTACTCCCAATTTCTTCACTAATTCTGTAAGCCATAAGGCCTCTTTGGCAGCTTCAGCTACTTCCATGTACTCTGCTTTAGTTGTTAACATTGTCACTATGGATTGAACTGATGATTTCCAGCAGATAGGTCTACATGCAAGAGTAAAAACATGTCCCGTTGTAGACCTCCTATCATCTATATCACCGGCATAGTATGAATCACCATATCTAAAAACTGAAGGATCACCCCTTTCACCACTAAATATGATATCATGACCTAATGTACCCTTTAAGTACCTGAAAATCCACTAGTCTGCTTCCCAATTATGCTTTCCTGGTTTATACATAAACTTGCATACTTGATTTACAGCTTGTGTCAAATCTGGTCTAATGCATACTATAGCATACATTAAACAACCAACAAAACTGACATAAGGAACCTTTGACATGTATTCAACTTCTGCATCTGTCTTTGAACACTGATCCAACGAGAACTTAAAGTTATTAACCAATGGAGTACTCACAGTCTTCCAATTGCTCATGTCAAATCTGTCTAGCACCTTTTCAACATAGTTTTTTTTAGAGAGCCATAATTTTGTAGCACTCTTATCCCTATGATTTTCTATCCCAAGAATATTCCTAGCAGCACCGAACATTTTGCCCTTTCAGTTAGCGACCTGTTAATTCTTTGTACAACACCATTCTATATTGTGGTGTCTGTCGAGCTGAATACATCTGAATACCGTGTTCTGCACAAAATTTTTGGAATTTTGAATTAGTGTACTCTGTCCCGTTATCTGACCGCAAATACTTGATTTTTTTACCTGTTTGATTCTTTACTTTTGTCTACAACAATAACTAACCAATAATTACTGATGATCTACTGCCACCTATACACTGGTTTTTTGGACATTTAATTTACACTTGCATTTGCATCCGCAACTTCTTTAGAAACCAATCGTAAATCGCTCTCAACTTCCACGCGTTGCAAAATATTTCAAATTCCGGCTTGAAACTACCTTGAGAATCGCTTTGCACCTCCAAAGTCTTTAATGTTTCAAAGTGTCACTCACTTGTTGGCGTGTCCCCTTCCCTTATTTCAACTTTGAAATTTGCTTTAACGGTTACCACTCACTCATTCAATCATTTTCTTTAAAATATTCAAACAATCCTCCATTTCATCTCATACCACCGATTAAGTTTTATTTTTATTGGTGAACAATCCTCTCTAAAGAGATCTCCTAACACCTAAAAGTCTAATTGAGTATCTTCAAATTAAAAAAATGTCTTCCAATACAACCCATTCTTTAAATAAAAAGAACCACCACCTTATTAATAAATTGAATTTAACCCTTCAAATGAGGCAAGGGGAACTATAAATAAGCCTGATATCTAATCAAACAGAATCACCAAACCAAAGCAACATCAATTCAACGAAAATGGATCATCGTTGTAGCATCATGTGCATGCCATTGATGTTCTTCTTCATGGTGGGAATGAGTACTGTAATTAGCTTTGTAGATGCGCAAGTCCCCGTTTGTGCTAATTCGTTAGTGCCATGCATGGACTACATTAACTCCACTAACCCACCAGACATTTGCTGCAATCCAGTCAAAGAAATAAGCGCAACCCAGAAAACCTGTTTTTGTAGTGTCATGTCTCCTGGTTTACTTGAAAGTTTTGGCATCAATACCACCCAGGCTTTACGACTTATCGACTCCTGTGGTGTCGACTTCGATGTCAGCATCTGCAAAGGTACTACTATTACGAGCTCAGATCCTCTACTGCTTCTGCACGGTGTAGTAGGCAACAAAACTGTTAGATTTAAAGAGTACGTTCTTTCTAAATCTAACGGTTTCTTGTCTCACAGATCGCAGATATAAGCGCACATGATCTAGATCCTACTACTACTATGTATTGCCGTTGTTGCTTTTTACTACTTTGCTTGGTTGAAATGAAGCAACCATGTTTTGAATTTCTTCACGCTGTAGACCTATCTATGCCTTCTGCAACCTACTTAATTAAGAATACCATTACACAACATTTTCAAAAAATCTTTGAAGGAACTTTAAAATGGGTGCTTTGTAGCGTGGTGGATGGATGAACTAAGTCTCTCAGTTATGTACTAATTGGCTATAAAATATAATATAAAATATTAAGACTGATTAAGATTTTATACGGTCAACTTTGACTGGTATACCGGTGAGAGATTAGTTGATCTCTCATTCTAAAATTCACCTTTAAAATAAGTTGTTTTCGTCCGGACTTAAAAAAAATACTTTTATTTTGATTTATAGCTAAAAATATGAAAAATCATTAATTAATTCTCTCAATTTTTAATTTTTGAAAAGGAAAATCTCTCAAATACATAAGTTAAAAACAAGCATGCATTATTATAGAGTTTTTTTTTTTTTTGACAACCATGCATTATTATAGAGTTGGTGGTCGTTTTCAATATATTGATATATTGATTGGAATCCTTTATCACTGTATTCCAAGCTCTTGTCCCCTTTTCAATGCTTATAAATGGAGCTGAAAGGTTATCATGTATCTCAAAATCCTATTTTTTATTTTGTCTTGCTTCTAAATGCTCTTCTGATTATGCTACGAACGGTTGCTGTAAACTTTTTTACACCCGCAACTAATAATAGTTTATGGTATCACTGACATATTATAAAGTAGTTTTCTAGTTGACTCAATTTTTATACAGTAAAGTAAAAAAATTGATTTGTGGTGGTTGTCGGGCTTTATTCATCAATCAACTATAAGTTTATTTATGTGTATTTTCCTATTAATGCATTGATATCCCAGAAATTTATTTTATTGTTTTGAAAATTTCAGTGTCCTCTTCAGCTCCACCTCCTTCGGTGCAAGTGCAACCCCCAGGTAAGAAGCTGCCCAACTTAATTTTTTTCGTTTAACGATCATAAAAATATTCATACATTGATGTGCACGGATACTTTTATGATCGTTTTATCGTTAAAAATACTAGTTACATTCGAATCTTCACTAAGAACTAATGAAGACTTCTCTTAGCTAGTTTACTTTTTACTTAGCCTCCTAAAGTATCACATGAATTTTTCTGAATTTTTAAAATATTATCTTTTTTTCCTACTGAAAGTATTATTCTTTGAGTTTAAATTTTAAAAAAATAACGCGAATGTATTATATATTTGTCAATAATACTATGTTTTTACTCATTTGTAGCAACACCTGGAGACGACGCAGGAGGAGCGGGTAGGATCACTTTCACTGGGCTAGGTCTTGTGATGTTCATTTGGGCCTATGAGTTTTTTCATTAGGAAGGTGGTGTTTATTCTTCATAAACACCTACATATATTGCACTTAAAAATCCTTTCCATTATTGAATGTATTTTCATTGCATTAGCTAGTCTGTCATGTCATATAGTTGTATTTTATCCCCCGCATTGTCAATGTTGTTAATTTTTTTTCATCAAAATGAGGAGTTTAACTCCATTCTAGTAGTATTTGTTGTATGAAGTAAGAGAAAAAAAACATCACAATAAATGAGATAACAATTATTTAATTTACAATTTTCTTATTTAATTACAATTATTTATCTATTTTAATGACAAGTCAATTTTCATCGAGAAGATGCTTATATTTCCTTTTTGTTGTGGAATTTCCACAAGAGGTTTGATGTATGGCGTCGTGATGGTAACAAATTGAGGCATATTGAATTCAGAGCTATTGTCAATTTAGATGGTTTTAGTTTTGGTTACAAATTCGATAGAAATTTGTGAATCCATGGTTCAGCTTGGAATTTTAACACAAACAACCAGGTATTCTAAAGAAGTTATCTAGTTTTAAATATGTTTTCTGTCTCTAGCAAATATAACAATTTTTTGAACAATTAGATGCATTTAATGGTTCAGATTTTCTGACTGTATTAAATGCACCAAAAAATGATTGCACACAAACTTGATCCCTTACATCATCAACCTCCATTCCCATATTAGAATGGATCAACACTTGTTTGTTATTGGCAAAGATCTATAAATCATCTTGAGAACTTTTTTATTAGTGGCTAAAACATAATCCAAAACATCACATTGTGAACATCAAGGAGAATTTGCAGTGTTCTGTTTGTTTGGATGATTGCAAAGTTGGTTCTGAAGCTAAAGAGATGGCAGGTATGTCTGGCCTTAATAGCCCTCCTGATGACATGATCAGCCTGCTAGATGCTTATCAATCAGCGGAAGTGGGATGTCCTAGACGTAGTCAGACTGCCATAAGCACCTATGACCTACCTGGCATGTAAGGTCACTACAAAAAAAAATGAGGATTTGCGACGGAATTAGCGAGAGAAATTTTGTCCCTCGCAATAAACGAGGATTAGCGACGGAACTGCAAGTCCCTCGCTAATGTGACCATTAGCGAGGGAATTAGCGACGGAATTTCAAGTCCCTCGCTAATGTCTAAACGTTGCGGCCGATTTGATCATTGCGGCATCGATCGACTATGTCGAGTGATGATTAGCGATTTGAGGCGCAAGTCCTCGCTAATGTCCGATTATTTTTACCAAATATTCGATTCTCTCACTCTTCTCTCATTCTTTCACTTTTAACCCTCACTCATCTTCTCTTCCTCTTCCTCTTCCTCTTCCTCTACTCTCTCTCTCTCTCACCTACAAACTCTAACCCACCACCACACAACCACCACCACCACCACCACTCACTCTTATTTTTCACTCACAACACCCTCATTCTTCTCTCTCACCTACAAACTCTAACCCACCACCACACAACCACCACCACCACCACCACCACGCCCCACCACACCACAACCACTCTCACTCTCTCTCTCTCCTCAACCACACAACCACAACCTCTCTCTCTCTCACACTCTTTCTTCCACACCACCACCACACCACCACAACCACATACCTCTTTCTCTCACTCTCTTTCTTCCACCACCACCACCACCACCACCACCACTCTCTTTCTCCCTTACTCCTTCTCTCTCTACGACCACCACCACACAACCACCACCACCACCACATACATCTCACTCTTTTTCTCCCTTACTCTTCTCCTTCTTCTTCTCTCTTTACGACACCACCACCACCACACCACCACCACTCTCACTCCTCTCTCAAAATAATAATAATAATAACAACAACAACAACAACAACAATAATAATAATAATAATAATAATAATAATAATAATAATAATAACAGTAATAGTAATAATAATAATAATAATACTAATACTAATAATAATAATAATAATAATAATAATAATAAAAATTCAGATTGATAAGTGTGCCAATCAGACTCGGGAAGCGTGTTGTCAGCATTAGCGACGGAATTAGCGAGGGAATGTCCCTCGCTAATTAGCGACGGAACACATTTTCTCGCTAATTTCCATTAGCGAGGAGGAATTAGCGGCCGAGGCGGTCCTCGCTAATTCCTCGCTAATGGCAATTAGCGACGAAATTGGGCATGTTAGCGACCGAAAATTCCCTCGCTAATGACCGTGTTTTTTGTAGTGGGTACATCAATGTCATCCCATGAAAAATATCCTCTATAAAGAACAATCTTTTCAAACTCTCTGGGTCTGTTTGATTTGCAAACCGACAAGATCGATCGACAGACAAAGATCGACAAACTTTTGTCCAGCACATTGTTTGGTGAACAATGGACATCACAAGCAACAAAAATGAAATTTTACTATAATTCTCTTTCTAACGTTTATAATGATTTTATATAATATATATTATAATGTAATTAACAAGTTATAAAAAATGTACGATGGAGAGATGGAAGAGAGAGAGAGAGAGATGAGGAAGAGATCGAGGTCATGAGATGAGAAGATACAAGAGAGGTAGAGAGGAGGGATAGAAAGAGAGATGAAGGAGATGAGTCATGAGATGAGAAAGTACTAGAGAGGTAGAGAAAATGATAGAGAAGAATGAGATAGGAGGCAGAGGAAGCAGGAGAGGGAGAGGGAGAGGGAGAGGGAGAGAGAGAGAGAGAAGAATAGATAAGAGAGAGAGAGGGGAGAGAAAAAAATTATTGAATAGGAAATAAAAATAATATTTTGGTATTTTTTTTGAGTGATCGGGAAATTGTATTGCGGGACAGAAAGTTGTACCGTGGTTTTGTGAGGTACAAGAATTTGGGTATTTGTCCAGTCCCTTGCCCTCATTTGTGTCCAGTACTGTGAACAGTTTTCAAATCAAACAGGGTACAACTAGAGTTGTCCAGTCCAGTCCCTTACTGCATAGCGAATCAAACGCACCCTCTGAATTGCATGTGTGGTCGCCCCAGTGGATCTCCTCACTAAACCTCCTCCCTCCCCATAAGTCGCTTCGGATTAGGAGCCTCATAAAACACTCTCTCGATCTCGCTCGGTCTCCTGCTCCTACTCGGTAGCGACTCATCCTCCTTGGACACGTCTTTGTCGCTCGTTAAGCGTGACCGACTATCCTATTCTGAGTGCGAACACTAACAGGTATATCTTCAAGTTCACCACCGCCAATTGTCAGCTGACTGTGATGACTGCCATCTCAAAAATATAAATATAATAATTAATAAAACAAATATAATAATTAAAAAATGCCTTACGGATTTACCATAAAGACATAAACGGAAGGAACTTTTCCAACTTCCTATAAACACCAAAGTAAGACAAATCCGGAAGTATTTTTGTGTTAGGATTTGTCACGTGAGGATAAATCCGGATCAAAAATAATTTTGGATTTGTCTTACTCACATGTTTTGGGGAATTTAACTACGAAAATATAAGAAGATGACAATTTCAGATCAATCATACTTTCGAATTTGTCTTCTTTAATTTTTCCATAAATTTTATAACTACAAAAATATAGGACAACAATAGTTTCGGAAAAAACTAAGATTTTCACTTACTTAATCTTCAATCCGGAATTCTGGCAATGAGGTGATTCTGAGAAGGTTTTTAAAAATGTGAGGGGTAAAATTGCGTTTTTGGGTAAAAAGAAGAGTAGAGTGTCTAATAGGGGGTATGAAAATCATGACGCTTATTATGTTGATATAGACATGGACGGATTAAGATTCTCTCCTTCCACTCTCCCAACATCTCCATCATTCCTTGCTATCTCTCTCTTACTTTACTTCTCTCTCATCATTTATTTATTAATGAGAAAGAGTTAAAGTAAGAGAGAGATAGAGATGTTGGGAGAGTGGAAGGAGATGATCCAACCTCGACTTGGACCGTTGATGAAATATTCAGTTGAATTTTATTTTATTTTTAAAACTTTTTAAAATTTTATATGCATTTATATTTATTTATTTATTTATATGCGTATTATCCGGAATATCTGTATTTTGTTACTAACAGCAAAAAATTGTAAAAAAATGATGAGGTAAATCCGTATTAAATGATTCAAACGCGTCAATGATATTGATATATAGGAGTACTACACATTACCTTACGGCCGTACGTAGCGGTGAAATCAAGCAAGCAGAAAAGAAAAAGAGTACTACCTACTAGTCCTAGTCCTAAAAGTCAAAACCCTCGCGCCTCCCTCCCTCTCTTCTCTCTCTCTCTCTCTCTGAAAGTGAAATGGAGAACAAATCCTCCTCCTTATTGCCATCCACACCTGGTAAACTGAAACAAGAAAAATACTACCCACACCCCCCTTTCAACAATTACCACCGCATCAGATTTTCTAAACTCACTCTTTGGTCCACCATTTTCCTCGTTTTCATCTTTTTCTACTTTATCTTCTCTCATCCTAACCCTCCTACTTCTTCTTCTTCTTCCACTTCCACTCATAATTCCTGGGGTGGACCCGAATGGGAAAAACGGGTCACTAAATCCGCCCGTCGTAACTCTCCTTCCGCCCTCACCGTCCTCGTTACCGGTGCTTCTGGCTTCGTCGGGACACATGTTTCCCTCGCTCTCAAACGCCGCGGCGATGGTGTTCTCGGCCTTGATAATTTCAACCGCTATTATGACCCTAACCTCAAACGCGCTCGTCAGAAATTACTCTCACGCGCTGGCGTCTTCGTCGTTGAAGGTGATATCAATGACTCTGTTCTCCTTCATAAACTCTTCGATGTTGTTCCTTTCACTCACGTTATGCACCTCGCGGCTCAAGCCGGTGTTCGTTACGCTATGCAAAACCCTAATTCTTATGTTCATAGCAACATCGCTGGTTTCGTTAGTCTTCTAGAAGCTTCCAAAATGGCAAACCCTCAACCAGCAATCGTCTACGCTTCTTCAAGTTCCGTATACGGTTTGAATACGAAAGTTCCTTTTTCGGAGAAAGACCGAACCGATCAACCGGCGAGTCTCTATGCAGCAACTAAAAAAGCTGGTGAAGCAATCGCACATACTTATAATCATATCTATGGTCTTTCCATTACAGGTTTGCGTTTCTTCACTGTTTATGGTCCTTATGGTCGTCCTGACATGGCGTATTTCTCTTTCACAAAGGATATTTTAAAAGGGAAACAAATTACAATTTTTGAATCTCCTGATGGTGGAAGTGTTGCTAGGGATTTTACCTATGTTGATGATATTGTGAAGGGTTGTTTAGGGGCTTTGGATACTGCTAAGAAAAGTACTGGTAGTGGTGGAAAGAAGAAGGGGCCTGCACAGTATAGGATTTTCAATTTGGGTAATACTTCCCCTGTGCGTGTTACTCAGCTTGTTGATATATTAGAGAAGCTTCTGAAGGTGAAGGCAAAGAGGAAGGTTGTGCCTATGCCTAGAAATGGAGATGTTAGGTTTACTCATGCAAATGTTAGCAGGGCGGAAATGGAGCTTGGTTACTTGCCAACTACTGATTTGGAAGCTGGACTCAAAAAGTTTGTGAGATGGTACATTGATTTTTACTTTCCTCTAAGAACAATATTTCCCTCTAAGAACAAGAGTAATAGGTGATTTCTTTCATCTTCTTATGCTGCTGCTTAACATTCTCTCATGATGTATCTACCACTACTAAAATAGCGCCTATTTCTCTCCCTTGTATTGGACAAGGGGAGTGAAGAACAATTACTACGATCGTCTCTTTATCTTTAATTTATATCATCATAGTTTAATTTAGTCTTCTTACCTATAGGGAAGAACAATTAGTACAATGGTCGCTTTATATCAAAGTTTATTTTAATCTTCCTACCTATATGGAAGAAGACTTAGTACAATGGCCGTTTTATCTTTAATTTTATATCCTAGTTTATTTTAATCTTCCTACCTATGTATGCCTTACTTTTAGTCTTTGTTCAGTTTTTGATTGAGACCAATTTGATATTCCTCTCTTTTCTTTTCTAGTTTTCAATTGAAATCATTGGCATTTAATGGGAACTATTAGCTGCTTTGTTTTGTTAGATTAGTAGTCTTATGAGTCTTCCTTCACTTGGATAGAGTATAGAACTAGGGCACCAACTCTAAACTTAAGCCAGGATTACATTAGTTACTTAGCATATATCATTCGCAATGCTCTTATGTGCTAGACCTAGACTATCACTTTGTATATACATATTGAGAAATGATATGATGTGAGAGAAATTCCACTCTTGAACTTCCTCTTCTATCCTCCCTTTATTGTATTGTGAACGGTAAACACACATTCTTTTTCTTGTTTGATAGATTGTGATTAAGATTTAAATAGATTGTAATGTGATATAAGAGAATCCATTACCATAAGTATGTAGCCTTTCTTGCTTTTGATTATTCATGTTGTTTGGTGCTAGCAATAGCTTGTTGATGAATCATCAAGGAAAAATACTTTTGTTGTGAAATGGGATTGGAATAGTTCAACATGTTTCCTAGAAACTAATCTTTTCATAGGTGGGACGGACTAAGCGGCAGAGTTTGGCATGTTGGCTAAGAGTCGAGTTGATTTAGTTGGGTGAAGAGTATGTTATCAACACAATGTCTTTATTGTTGAAAAAAACACAATGTCTTTAAAGTTCGCTTCCCTTTTGGTATTCTATATACTGTTAAATACTTATCGACTCGCCAAATTTGTGTGGCCATTGAAAGTATATGGTTCTATGCGCTTCTGTAGTCATATAAATTTTAAATGAAGCACTGGCAATTCTCAGTGTTCTTAACTAGTCCTAGACAAAGAGCGTCATTGAGAATTGCAACAGCTTGTTGATGAACACTGAGAATTGAGAACACTGAGAACACTTAGGTTAATTGTAATGAGTGGCTAATGATTGTAGCCTTCATTTGCTTATTTAAGTCACATTCAACAAATTGAGTCATGTTGATACTAATGAAGATTTCTGGAAGAAGATTTGGAAGTGTAATGCTCCTGAAAGGGTGTGGTCCTTTCTTTGGCGTATGGCCCATGAGAGGCTTCTTACAAAGGTTAGAAAGCATCGTATGGGTCTTGGGGATGATCTTTGTAATCACTGCTACAATGAGTCTGAAACGGTGGTACACGCCGTTCGTGAGTGTCCTCTTGCTATGAATTTGTGGATGGGTTTGGTTAGACCGAATAGAAGTGATTTCTTCTTGGGTGATATCAAATATTGTTATCCTCCTGCCTCTCAAGGACAAACGTTGAAATAATCCAACGATTCAAAGGTTAAAAAGAAAAATAACAATAAATTGATTGTATAGAATCATTTTTTTTGACCGGAAGAATCCATTTAAAAAAAAAGAATCCATTTTTTTCTCACCAACTGAACCAATTTTGTCCCTAACGCACGAGAACACTACGATGACGATGAGATCGTGGCGCCATTGTGATCTGCATGACAGCGACATTATTTTTGACCCGCGCTATCTATAATTAAATTTTTTTTCTCAATTTCATATATTTTTTTTAACAAACAGACAGATTGTCCGAATTTATTTAAAAAAATGAAAAAAGAATAGAGAAAAGTGAAGGGGGGACTAGATCAAAACCCTTGCCAACAGAAAAGATCAAACCATAACAAAAATAGATAGCCCTTTCTGAGAGCCAAAAAACATCGCCGCCTCTGCGCTGCTAGACTATAAACCAAGCTAACATGCAAAAATTTAGATAAACGGTCGAGACCAACCGGTCGCTGGCTAGAGGAGAAAAGCAGAAGATTTAATAACCTTCAATTTCATACTTCTTTTGTGATGCATCATCAAAATGAGAAGAAGACAGATTTGTTGTGTGTTTAATTAGCCAAAATTTAGACAAATTTCTAAATCGTGCAAATATAGAAATTTAGGACTTAGCAAATTCTTCACTAGAAAGCAATGTTTTGAAAACCAAACCGGATGATGAATCGGTGAGAATCGAGTCGTGGTTCAAACTAGCTTTAAAACCAAATAAAACTACGTTTAACCGGTGAAATAACCAAACAATGTAAGGTGTCGGGTCATGGTTCAACCGGATCAACCGCTTTGGTTCGGGTTTTAAAACACTGCTACAAAGATAAAATTTTGCACTACAAATAAGAAATTTTCCAAGAAGAAACTCTGCACTAAAAAAATATATTAAAAACACTTTATTCAATAATTAGTTTTTTCTCTATTATATAATATATTCAATGTTTAATTTAAGAATTTCTTCAGCACTACACAGATGAAATTCAATTCAGCTTGCGGAACCACTTTCCAATAGAGAATGCGATAGAACTGTAGTGTGTCTTGGTCGAACTGGTATAATTGTCTGTTGGGTTGTTTTTCTCTGTTGTAATTCTCTCATGTATCATATTGTTATTGAATGACTATTTTTATCTAGTAGGGGAAGCGAATGAAATTTAGGATGTTTTTTCCCACTTTGTTGGTGTAACTTTACACGAGAGTCTCTTTTTAAGCTTAAGTCTTTTTAAAGGGTTTTACGTGAGGCTTTATGAGCGCCCCTTCTCATCAGTATCGGTTGGACACCCCTTGTACTCTGTTTCGATGAATCATTTGCTTATTAAAAAAAAAATGCGATAGAAAGTGATGGTGTAAACGGACAATGCTCTAGCGAGGCAGGCAACCGTTTTCAAGTTTGATTATTTTATTATTTTTTCTTTTGATTCATTGCACCCTTTGATTAATCAAACGGCTGTCCTTGATGGTGTAGGGACTGAAGGAGAGAAGTAGAAGGAGAGGATCTGGTTCCTGCTTATCCTATGTTCGGCCTATATTTGGATTCACTTTTAGCTTTGGTAGAAGAGAGTTGCCAAGCCTAAAACTAATTTAAATGTGCTAAATTAATGTTTGGCTTTGTTGAAGTCAAAGAGCAAAGTCAAAGTCAAATTGACCCTGCCACATCAGATAATGCACCACATCAGCACGTGACTTAAGCACTTAGTGGATATAACTTGTATTGCATTTTCCTTGTTCGCTTCACTTTTATTTCTTCTCTTTTCTTTGCTTTTTTGAGGTATTTCTAGATGAGAATCATACAAGAGTGGTGTGTGGAATATGCCACATACACTGGTCAGTCTGATATCTGTTTGCCAAAAACAAGTAGTAAAAGATCGAACCCACAGAGATTGAAAAACTCACTTTTAAATGATATAAAGTAATATAGTGCAAAGTCACAAAGTAATAAAATAATTTTGGATTTTGTTTGATGATCACAACTAAGTTAGAAAGAAAGCAAAGTAAAGAATGTTGATAGTGTAAAAGAGAAAAAGCTAGTTGGAATGTTTTCATCAAGTAATTTACTTAAAAGTGTATGATCACGCAGAGTATGTGATGCATTGCAGACTGAATCTTTATTCAGCATTAGCTATGTGCCTTTCGGTCACTTTCTTGAGTTTCATTACTGAAGCTCTTATGATCCTTGTTCTATGCAAGCATTAAAGAAAGGGGTGTCGGTGCCAATCTTGCCTCCTAACAAGTATCACTTTGCTTAAGTGAATTCACTCTTGTATTTTAAGTACCCACAATTATCCTATGGACTATACTATCCTATGTCTAGGACTTAGCATGGTTTTCACAAAGTTTTCTTTATGTAAAACACTCACCCATATTAGTTCTTGAGTTCTTAATTGTAAGCCATGTCCGGTCATTTACAATTCATACTTATTCTAAGTGATCAAGTTTAAAATAAGTAATAAAAATATTATCAAGCAAGAACTAAAGTACAAACATACATACATGCAACATACTTACTTAAAAGCTCATTAAATGATTAGAACATTCCAACTAAGAAAGGTTTAGCTAACAAGAGACATTGCAAGATATATATAAACTGAATAGACCATGTTTATATATATAGAACTCACTAAAGAGAAACAACAAGAGTAAGGTTACAAATGTTGAAAATCTTTATATGAAGTCTTCTAGCAATGCACTAGCATTACTCCTTAGCACTATACAAACACTATGAAAAAGCGAGTAAAGGAGGATTTGTCAATTCCTTCCTCTTCCTCTAAAAATATAAAAACTAACTATGTATATTGAAATTTTGATCTAACTTATGGATTGTGATATATTTCCAAATGAAGATGTGAGGTCCTTTTATAGCCTTCAAGTGAGGTGCTTCCTTCCTTCATGTTGAAGTCATCTTGAGTGGATGATAGTGTAGTTGCTTTCCGGAGGTTTATCCATGTTGCAATCTTTGACTTAATCATATAGGGTGGTTCCATGGTGTTAGAACAAGTGTCCCTATGTTGATGACTCTTCAAAGCTATGCCTATAGCTATGTGTGAATGGTAGGCGCCTACTATATATTGTTGGATGGCATCAGGGAAGCAAGTAGGAGGTCATCACATTGCATGTGGATGCATATGAAACAGGCTGCTTATTCACCAAGTTGCGCAGAATTGATGCAGGATCAGTGCAGGAGCATTGATGCAGACAGCATTGAGACTGCACTGAACAAAAACATCAAACATACCACAATATATCCAAAATGGCCTATAACTAACTATATCCATTCAAATCACTCAAGATATCATATATCACACTAAATACTATATAAACTCTTTATTATTACTTGAAAGAGAGCAAATACTAAGTTTAAACATATGAAATACTCTATATAAAATAGAGTTATCACACCCCCAAACTTAAACCATTGCTTGTCCGCAAGTAATGACAAAGACAAACTATAAAAAAAAAAACTAAAAATTCTAGAAGATAGATCAGTTTGATTTGGATTTTCATGAGGAGTTCCCTATGAACTTCATCAACAACTTTTTCTTGTGCCTTTATTTCTTCAAAACCACCAAAGTTATTCAAACTCTTTTTGTGTGTGTGAACCCAATTGAGTTGAGATTGGTTCCAAGACTAAGTGAAAAAATTTCTTCCTAGCCTTGAAAGGATTGGTTCATCTTTGGTCACACCAAAATATTTTTCAAAAGAGAGTTTAGACTCACAAAATTTTCTCAAGTGTTGGGAGTTCTAATTTCAAAGGACTTGATTGAATCTTTCAAAGCTTTTTGAGCCAATGCAATTTTTCTATTTTTTGTGTGGATCTTTTTGTGTAAATGCAATACTTCTTTGAAGTGTTTTTATGCATTGATTTTTTTTTTTCAAGGATTTACATTGATGCAATTTGACCGATGATGCTTTTTCTTTTCTAGCTCATACCTTCCTCACTCGACCTCCGGATGCAAATGCACTTTGCACAGTCTTTGACCTCCAGATGCATATATTTTTTTCTTTGCACTTTGCACGAGTTGATTTATTGAACTATCCTCCGGATACATTTATTCCTCGCATGGCACAGTCTTTGACCTCGGATGCATTCATGTACTTAGGCACGGTATAGTTTCAAAAAAGATTCGGATATGGCTTGTCCACATTTTTGTTTTCTTTTTCTACATTGTTTACTCTTTACACTTTTGAAATTCAGCCTTTGTTTTCATAAAACACCCCCAAACTTAATTCTTTAAGCTCTTCTTTCTTTTTAGTAAAGCTTTGTTTTGACCTAAGCTTACCAAAAATTCCCTTGCATCAGTTGATCTTTTAAATAGCAAGGTTCTTTTCACAAACTCAGTTTTGAAGTGTTGAAGTGAAAATAATTTTGGTTTTTCTGAGAAATAAGGCTTCTTTTTCATCATTTGAAATTCCATCCATAGGGCTTTCACCATATTTTTGAAAAACTGATCTTTTCTACTAAAATATTTAGATACTACTTTGTTAAGTACATCTAATATTTAAATAAACTAAAAACTACTTTAAAACATATATATTTACTATCTAAAACATATTAATTAAACACACAACATATTAGATAAAAAACATAACATAACATGCAAATCCCCCCCCAAACTTAAGGGGTTGCAGTGTCCTCACTGCAATTTGTTCAAAACAGACAAATCATTTGTTCAAAAATAGGGGAAAGGGATTAGTACAACCAGGGAAATAGTTCAGAAACAAAACAAGCATATAGCAGTTGTAGGTGAAAACATGTAAATGATACTCATTTCTTGGCTCCACTCCTAATTGCAGTGCTTTGCTGGATGGAGGAGTGTGCTTCACCTTCTGCTTCTTCTCCTTGGGCTTGCTAGGTGTTGCTTCAGCCAGGTGCGGATGCACCTCCTACTACGTGTGTAGTTGCGGGAATTGGTTCTCAGAATCGATGCAGTGCATCGATCTTGACTGCATCACTTTTCTTTCTTTTTGGTGTTAATTTTGCCTGCCTTCCTGCAGGTTGCTTGAAGAACTTCTGAGTGTTGTGCAGAGCATCCCTCTTCTGTTGTGCCATTTGTTCCAGAACCATTTTGATAGTTGCCTCATCATGCACAGTTGTTGCTGTTGTTGTGATGCGTGAGAAGTGATGACGAGAGCATCACTCTGCATCTCAACAGATTTGATTCTTGTCTCCTTTGCGGATGATTCTTCTTCTTTGTCTTGTTTGTCGAGTCCTTCTTCTTCTCTTTCCTGCACAAACTCTTTTTCAAGAGCGAAACAACATTTGAAATAATATTGCTTGGGTCGGAAGGTACTTGCTTGAGTCATTGGCATAACAGGGGTTTGTTACGAGATTGGTTGTTCTGTGAGTTGTTTCTTGTGTTTCTTTTCTTGGAGAGGGTGGTGGAGGGTTGTTTGTGGTGGTGATTGTGATAGGACTGGTGGATCATTGAGGAGGGTAATGGTGATTTTGGAATGGAGGAGGATTCTTGGTTTGGTGAGATGATGGGTGTTTTGGTTCTTTGGTGAAGTGATAGGTGTTCTGGTTGGGTTGATCAGAAGTTTGTTTGGCATATTTCTGCCTAGCAATTTCCTCTAGGATCACACCTCTAGCTTGTTCCTCTTCTTCTTCATCAATTTCCTCATCACTTTCTTCCTCCTCTTCTTCTTCTAACTCCTTATCCATTTCTCTTAATTCCTCATCCTCAGCTTCAGATTCGAGAATCATACAATTCCTCTACATGTGAGTTCTACCACAACCTTCTTTCGTACTTTGTATTGCTTTCTAGTCACCTTTTTCTTGGTGCTAGGTTACGCCTCTACTTTCTCCTTTCCTTTTGTTCCTTCTTGATCTCTCTTTCTCTCTCTTCTTCTTCTCCTTCACTTCTCAATACCCAAGTTGGGAATTGGGGGCATTCATTTTGGCCCACAAGATCAAAGATCTTGTCAAAGACCAATTGAAGCGGTCATGTTGATCATTACGAAATTTCCAGATGACCCTCTCGCTTACGCATGTAATGCTCTTGCATTGCAGTGCGGGGCCTCTTACATTCCTCAATTTTTCCTTCACTTCAAAGACTAAATTACTGGGGAAATTTTCTTTGCTCATTAGCAGCTATAGGGACTCCTTCTTTCATGCATAGCTCAATTAATAAGACAAGTGGAAAACAGAAATCCCTTTGACTTATTTGAACATGCGAGAATTTCCCTAGCAATCAATCTACCTATGTCTACACATGTCCTCGAGAGAGAATTGTATCTAGCAAGATCAATCTCTCTTTGGTCATAAGCATATGTATGTATGTGATGTAAGCACTGAATTGAATTAGCTATGAACAAATGCCAATTACCTAATGCATTTACCAAATAGTTACTTCTAAGCTTAATCTCATTAGGTGTGAATTTTTCCCAAACAGACCCTGGTATAGCAATCCTACTCCTTATTTCTTCCATTTCTTTCTTAAAGGCATTTGCCACTCTATTTTCAAATTCATTCCCATTATATTTCAGCATATAATGTTCATTCAATTTCTTTGCATGGAAGTGTACAAGTTTACCTCTCACCATGGAAGTGTAGGAATGTTCTGCTCCTTCTTGTGGTGTGATGCCAGCATAGAATTCTCTCACCAAATCTTCAATGTAGCCTCCTCGTGGTAGCACAAAGTGGTCCCAATTGAGATTGGCCACTGTTGACATGAATGATGGGCTTGCCTTCTTCAAATCATACCTCTCTCGGGCATTAGATGCATGTTCCACAGATGAACATTGTCATCGATTCGATTGAGGATTCTTTGGCTTTCCTTTCCTTGATGATGATGATCCTGCATGCATGGCTTTCTTCTCTTTTTGGGGAGTTTTGGCTTTGCTGCTGATGATTTCTGTCTTTGATTGCTTCTTCACCATTGTAATGAATTTCTAGGTTTTTGATTGCTTGTGTGTTTTGGAAAAGATTGGATTGAGAATGAGAAGATTGATTTGTGTTTGAGATGAGAGAATTTGTGAGAGTTTGCGAATGAAGGGTAACAGTAACAATGAAGGCTTTATGTTTCGGGAAAGAGGAAGTTAGTGGAGTTATTAGGTAGCCGTTAGCATTGCGTCTTTGCGCATGCATCTTGCCAAGTGTCTTGCTTTGGCTACCAATGTGTCATTAATCTTACTTATCCTCCTTTGATCTTCCCGAAGCCTTATGATTCACACTTAACCAATTTTCTTCAAGTTTATAATCTTCGATGCGAGGCACGTTTTTCCTCAATGCAGTGCACTTGATGTGCGGTTGCATTAGTTTCTGCATTTCGCAAAACAACTAAAAACATAAAATTGCACAAAAATAATTAAAAACAATGGGTTGCCTCCCATTAAGCGCTTGTTTTAAGAGTCTTGTCACTGACTACCTCTTTTCACTTAGAGATTTTGCAAATGGGTGGTGGTTTTGTCTTTCACCACATGTTCACCATAGTACATTTTAACTCTCTCGACCATTCACCTTGAAGACGATATTTGAGGATTTATCAAATAAGTCTCATTGCTCCATGTGGATAAACTTTTATCAACTTAAATGGTCCCGACCACCTTGACCTTAGTTTTCAGAAATAAAGCTTCAACCTAGAGTTGTATAGCGAGAACTAGTCCTCCTTCTTTTAATTCTCTTACGAGAATTTTCTTGTCATGCCATTTCTTAGTCTTAGCTTTGTAGATTTGAGCATTCTCATAAGAGGTTTGCCTAATTTCTTCTAACTCATCAAGTTCTAACATTCTCTTTTTACCGCCTTGTTCAAATTGAAATTGAGCTTTTGATAGCCCAATAGGATTTGTTTTCCAATTCTACAGGTAAATGGCATGCTTTTCCATAGACTAATTTGTAAGGGGACATTCCTAAGGGTGTTTTGAATGTTTGTTCTATATGCCCATAGCATCATCCAAATGTAAAGACCAATCTTTCCTATTTGGACTTACCATTTTTTCTAGCATTCTCTTAATTTCCTATTGGATAGTGCGCTTGTCCACTAGTTTGAGGATGGTATCTTTGTAGCTATCTTATGCTTAACTCCATACTTAGCTAGAAGGTTTTCTATGATCTTATTGCAAAAGTGTGAACCTTCGTCATTAATGATAGCTCAGGAGTTCCAAATCTAGTGAATATATTTCTTTGAAGAAACTTTACTCACCGATTTAGCATCATTATTAGGTAATGCTCTGCCTCTACCCATTTGGACACATAATCAACAGCTACTAAGATATATAAATTGCCAAAAGAGGGTGGAAAAGGTCCCATGAAATCCATGCCCCAAACATCAAATAATTCAATTTCTAAAATATTTGTTCTAGGCATTTCATGCTTATCGAAATATTTCTGCGCTCTTTGACATTTATCACGAGATTTGACCAATAAATATGAATCTTTAAATAAAGTAGGCCAAAAATAACTTGATGTAATACCTTATTCGCTGTCCTAGTGCTTCCAAAGTGTCCTCCATAAGGTGCGAGAATGGCAATGCGAGAATAATCGCTTGTTGCTCCTCTTCGGTATGCATTTCCTCATTAATTGATCGGGGCACATCTTGTAAAGGAATGGATCATCCCAATAGTATTGTTTAACCATGTGGAAGAACTTTCTCCTTTGTTGATATGTCATACTCATCGGTACTACTTTGCTTGCAAGGAAATTGACAATATCAAGAAACCATGGTGCGAGATGCATTTGATGCTCTGCATTGCTTATAGCAAATGCAGTTTCATGTTTTGCATTGACTGTGATTGCTAATAGTTTCTCATCTGGAAAACTCTCCTTGATTTCTTCTCCTTGTGTACCAAGTGATTCTCCTTCAATCCTTGATAAATGGTCTGCTACTTGGTTTTCTACTCCTTTCTTGTCTCTAATTTCTAGATCAAATTCTTGTAGGAGTAAAATCCACCTTATTAGCCTTGGCTTTGCATCCTTCTTTGAAATTAGATACTTAATGGCAGAGTGATCAGTATAGACAATAATTTTAGTGCCAACTAAGTATGATCTAAATTTTTCAAATGCAAAGACCACAAACTAATAATTCCTTTCTCAGAATCGTGTAGTTTACTTGAGCTTCAATTAATGTCTTGCTAGCATAATAAATGGAATGAAAGACTTTGTCATACCTTTGCCCTAAGATCGCTCCTACTGCAAAGTCACTAGCATCACACATTAATTCAAATGGCCTGCTCCAACTGGAGTTACTATAATTGGTCTTTGTCACCAATGCCTTTTAAGCTTGTCAAAAGCTTCTATACAAAAGTTATCAAAGATAAATTCTACATCATGTTGCAAAAGCATGCATAATGGTTTTGAGATTTTTGAAAAGTCTTTGATAAACCTTCTATAGAAACCGGCATGGCCTAAGAAGCTCCCGATACCTTTAATTGTATTGGGTGGTGGTAGATTCTCAATGACATCAACTTTAGCTTTGTCTACCTCTAGACCTTTCTTTGAAATCCTATGTCCTAGCACTATGCCTTCTTGTACCATGAAATGGCACTTTTCCCGATTTAAAACTAAATTTGTTTCTTCACATCTCTTAAGAATTTGTTCCAAGTTTGTTAAGCAAACTTGAAATGTTTCTCCAAAGATAGAGAAATCATCCATGAATACTTCCATTGATTGCTCAATGAAATCGAGAATATAGACATCATGCATCTTTGGAATGTAGCGGTGCATTACATAAGCCAAATGGCATTCTCCTAAAAGCAAAAAGTACCATAAGGGCATGTAAAGGTGGTTTTGTGTTGATCCTTAGGCTCAATGGCTATTTGATTATAGCCTGAGTAGCCATCTAGGAAACAATAAAATTCTTTCCCGCTAATCTATCTAGCATTTGGTACATGAATGGTAAAGGAAAGTGATCCTTTTGGTAGCTTTGTTGAGTTTTACGTAATCCATCTGATTCTCCACCTGTGTGATTCTTGTTGGTATCAACTCATTCTTTTCATTGGCTATCACTGTCACACCCCCTTTCTTAGGTACACATTGGACGAGGGCTTACCCAAGCAAGCACCTGCACGATATGGGGTATATGATTCCAACATCTAGCCACTTAATTATTTCCTTTTTCACCTCTTTCATGATAGGATTTAGTCTTCTTTGACTCTCTATCTTTGTTTTTGGAATTTTCTTCCAAAATGACTCATGCATGCATATAGAAGGACTAATTCCTTTGATATCTGCCATTTGCCAACCTATAGCTTTGGTATGCTTCTTGAGAGTACTAATGAGATCACTCTCTGTTTTGATGTTAAATCGAAGCAATGATAATGAGTAAAGTCTTATTTGTTCCTAAGAATGCATATTTAAGGTGTTGAGCGATATCTTTAATTCTAACTTAGGAGGTTGTTCTATTGAGGGTAAGTTCTTCTTGAGACTTGGATCCTCAAGATTGAGTGGTTCATAAGTCCTAGCCCATACTTCCTTACAAGAGTTTTCTATTGGTGATTCTCTTTTCTAGTATTTCAACATCTAGCAATGCATTTGCATCTAATGCATCTGCATTGGCTAAGTGATCATCTTGCTTGTAAAATTGTTTTTCTACCAATTGATCTAGAGAAAATAAGGATGAACACTCTTACTGTTTCTTACGAAGGATACTTCATAGCATTCATTACATTGAATTTGATCTCTTGATCATTCACTCTCATAGTGAGTTCACCTTTCTGCACATCAATTATGGTTTTACCAGTTGCTAAAAATGGTCTTCCTAGGATAATAGGCACTTCCTTATCTGCATCAAAGTCAAGGATAACAAAATCTACAGGGAATACAAATTTGTCTACCTTAACTAGGATGTCTTCTATGATACCTTCAGGATAGGCTATTGATCATCACCTAATTGAAGTGTCACAGTGGTTGGTTTTGCATTTCCTATTTCTAACTGGTCAAAAATAGATTTAGGCATCAAGTTGATGCTTGCACCTAAATCACATAAAGCTTTACCAGTATAGGATTTTCCTATAGAAAATGGAATTGTAAAACTACCTGGATCCTTCAATTTCCTAGGGATCTTATTTTGCATAAGCAAACTACAATCTTGATCATGGCAATCTGTTTCAAACTCACCTAATCTTCTTCTCTTAGTAAGCACATCCTTCATAAATTTTGCATAATTTGGCATTTGTTGGAGGCTTCTACTAAGGAACATTGATGTGTAATTGTTTTAGTACCTCTAGGAATTTACCAAACCGCTTCTCCTCATGTGCTTTTTAGGTCTTTGAGGGTAAGGAGGAGGAGGGTATTCGGTACTAACTTAGGTAGTGGACTTTGAACTTCTTGTGATGCGAGAGCACTAGATGCTTCGCATTGGTTTCTTTTGATTTTTGTTTTTCTCCCTTTTCTACACTTTCCTTCTCGATTAACTCTACCAAATCCTTACCACTTCTCAAAGAAATAGCCTTAACCTGCTCCTTTCCTTTGGTTTGAGAAGGTGTAGCTTCAGATTTGAAGGTAAGGCACCTTGTGGCCTTTGATACTGAGTGTGGCTAATTGACCAACTTGATTCTCTAAGTTCTTGATGGAAGCATCTTGGGTTTGTCTAGCGATTCTAGATTCACCTATGAATGCTTTAAGCATGTTTTCTAGAGAATTCTCAAGTGGTAGGTTGAGAGTTTCTTTGGTTATTTTGAGTGGGAATCTGGTGGGTTGGTTTGTGTAGTTGGAGGCGATTCTAGTTGCGAGTGCACTATTGTTGTTCCATCTAAAATTTGGGTGATCTTTCCAACCGAGGATTATAAGTGTTGGAATAAGGGTTGTTATTCCTATTATAACCTACATAATTTACAGAGATAGGGTTGCTAGAACACTCCTCATACAAGTGACCTCCTCCACAAGTACACACAACTAGGTGTGCACGGAGGTACTTGTTCTCTTCTCACGCAATAGCAGTCTTTGTGCGGTGATGCATTGCATTAGATGCGATAGCATTGCGTAGTGAAGTTTTTCATCAAATTAGCTAGAGTGGCTACTTGAGCGAGATAGAGGCGGATATATCATTGATTTCATGTACCTCGATGGTTTCTTTTGGGCACTTACCCTCTCGATGAGGCCAACTAGAGCTATTAGTGCTATTCTATCAATTAATTCACATGCTTCATTGTATGACAGATTTAATAACACTCCACCGGATGATGCATCAAGCATTATTCGGTTTGAGGTTCTAAACCATTATAAAATGTTTCCATTTGAATAATAACGAGTAAACCATGATGAGGACATTTTCTCAAAAGTTCCTTCCATCTTTCCCATGCTTCAAATAAAGACTCAAACTCTTTTTGTCTAAAAGATGTAATATCATTTCTTAACTTTGGCATTTTTGATAGGTGGGAAATATTTTCCTAAAAATTTTTCAGCCATTTCATTCCATGAATGAATAGAGTTAGGCTCTAAAGAATTTAGCCAAGCCTTGGCTCTATCTTTCAAAGAATATGGAAATAACCTTAATCTAAATGCATTTTCACCGACACGAGGTAAAATAAAATTACTACATACTTCTAGAAATTGCCTTAAATGCAAATGAGGATCTTCATGAGGAGATCCTCCAAATTGACCAATAGTTTGAAGCATTTGAAACATCATAGGTTTAAATTCAAAATGCATGGCATCAATATGAGGTCTGTTTATGCTAGTTTGCATGTTTTGATGATCAAACCGAGCATAATCCTCATAGGTCTATCTCTATCATTAATCATACCTATGTGATCCATGTGGATGAGATTTTCTCTATGAACTTCTTCTTGATGAGCATCTTTGTGATCAGGGCCTCCTCTCCTTTGAGTGTGGCCTTGAGCTTTGTTCTTCTTTGAAAGACATGTTCTTTGGCTTGTTGATTACATTTTTGGAGTCTTAGCAATCTCCCGAATTTTCTTTCTATTTCTAAATCTAAACTATATTCGAGTTCATTTTCAGTTACGTACATATACTAAGTACCATGTCGTTGTTGTTGTGAAACTCTAAAACCAGAATTTATATACAACACTAAATTACTCAATATCGAATTTTAAAAGAATTTACTTCAATCCCGACAGTGGCGCCAAAAACTTGGTGTGTGGAATATGCCACATACACTTGAGTGCAAGTATACACTGTGTCAAAAACAAGTAGTAAAAAGATCGAACCCACAGAGATTGAAAAACTCACTTTTAAATGATATAAAGTAATATAGTGCAAAGTCACAAAGTAATAAAATAATTTTGGATTTTGTTTGATGATCACAACTAAGTTAGAAAGAAAGCAAGTAAAGAATGTTGATAGTGTAAAAGAGAAAAGCTAGTTGGAATGTTTTCATCAAGTAATTTACTTAAAAGTGTATGATGCAAAGATGTGATGCAAATTTGACTTTGAATCTTTGTTGCATTAGCTATGTGCCTTTCGGTCACTTTCTTGAGTTTCATTACCGGCTCTTATGATCCTTGTTCTATGCACGATAAAGAAAGGGGTGTCGGTGCCAATCTTGCCTCCTAACAAGTATCACTTTGCTTAAGTGAATTCACTCTTGTATTTTAAGTACCCACAATTATCCTATGGACTATACTATCCTATGTCTAGGACTTAGCATGGTTTTCACAAAGTTTTCTTTATGTAAAACACTCACCCATATTAGTTCTTGAGTTCTTAATTGTAAGCCATGTCCGGTCATTTACAATTCATACTTATTCTAAGTGATCAAGTTTAAAATAAGTAATAAAAATATTATCAAGCAAGAACTAAAGTACAAACATACATACATGCAACATACTTACTTAAAAGCTCATTAAATGATTAGAACATTCCAACTAAGAAAGGTTTAGCTAACAAGAGACATTGCAAGATATATATAAACCTGAATAGACCATGTTTATATATATAGAACTCACTAAAGAGAAACAACAAGAGTAAGGTTACAAATGTTGAAAATCTTTATATGAAGTCTTCTAGCAATGCACTAGCATTACTCCTTAGCACTATACAAACACTATGAAAAGCTTGAGTAAAGGAGGATTTGTCAATTCCTTCCTCTTCCTCTAAAAATATAAAAACTAACTATGTATATTGAAATTTTGATCTAACTTATGGATTGTGATATATTTCCAAATGAAGATGTGAGGTCCTTTTATAGCCTTCAAGTGAGGTGCTTCCTTCCTTCATGTTGAAGTCATCTTGAGTGGATGATAGCTGTAGTTGCTTTCAGAGGTTTATCCATGTTGCAATCTTTGACTTAATCATATAGGGTGGTTCCATGGTGTTAGAACAAGTGTCCCTATGTTGATGACTCTTCAAAGCTATGCCTATAGCTATGTGTGAATGGTAGGCGCCTACTATATATTGTTGGATGGCATCGGGAAGCAAGTAGGAGGTCATCACATTGCATGTGGATGCATATGAAACAGTGCTTATTCACCAAGTTGCTTGTGAGAATTGATGCGAGGATCGGTCAGAGAGCATTGATGCAGCGGCGACGTGAGGATCAGACTGAACAAAACATCAAACATACCACAATATATCCAAAATGGCCTATAACTAACTATATCCATTCAAATCACTCAAGATATCATATATCACACTAAATACTATATAAACTCTTTATTATTACTTGAAAGAGAGCAAATACTAAGTTTAAACATATGAAATACTCTATATAAAATAGAGTTATCAAAGAGCAGTTCTTGTTATTAGTGTTATTAAACCCGGATCGGACCGGCCGGTCCGGGAACCGAACCATTGAACGGGCCGAGCTGCATGTTGGATTAGAGATGTAATTGGCCCGTTGAAAACCGAGTTGACTCGGTGTTTTTTCGGTTTCGGTTGACCCGGCGACCCATGCTTGTTAGACCGAACCGAAATGACCAACTCTTTTATTTTTTTAATTAATTATGCAAAAGTGATATACATGGGATTCGAACCCATGACAATGAACTTGCGCTGCCTACTGCCTAACCACTGAGGCATGCGCTGATTTGTGATATAATCTAGCAAGTATTATATATATATTTATCGTTCCTGTATATTATAATTGCAAGCATTAACGTGTATAGCATACAATGTAATTTCTCAACAAAAAATTGCATACAATGTAATCATAAGCTTTATTATTATAATACATACAATTTAATTTTATATAATAATAATTGGTTTATTTATTTAACTTTTAAATATATTGGTAAAAAATATAGGTATAGGTATATGTAACAATATAAAAAAAATACATATATAGTAACTTTTATTTTTTTTAATTTATTTAGTAAGTCTAACTTTTATTACTAATTATTTTTTATTAGAGACCGGGCCATGCGGTTCAATAACTGACTCTTCGGTCCGACTCTTGACCCAGTGACCCAGTGTTGTGACCGAGTCGACTACCGGTTCGAGTTTAATAACATTGGTATATATAGCTTGTGCTTGTACACTCTTTTGAATAATGAATGAATGGAGTATTTTTGTTTCTTTCTTCTTCGTTTCCCTCTCTCAAATCACCTTTGAGTTTTTCTGTTTGATCAACAATGGAATCAAGCTTTCGTTTTCCACATGGTACCAAAGCACCTTTATAGGAGCTCTACCACCGATCGCTGCCGTCTTCTTCGTATTTCTCCCTTTTTCCTCTATTCTTTGGTTTTGTCCAAATCGTTCCCAATTTTTTTTCCAGATCTTAGTCCAAATTCATAATCTTGGCCTAATTTCTTCTCTTAATTGTTGAAGCTCACGATTCAACAATTCGTTTACTTCATTGTTTCTTTTTCCCCTTTCGTCTTGCCCTAATTTTCGTTTTTCCCCTTTCTTCTTGACCTAATTTTTTTTTCATCATAATGGCTGATATCATTCCCGATGTTTAGAATCCTTCAATTGAAAACAACAAATGGTGATAATGGCAAGACGAACAAGGATAAAGCATATCAAACCGATATGCTGAGTCCTTATTTCATGCATCCAAGCGACAACCCGGTGTGCGCCATCGTTACACCGTGATCCGAGCGGGAACAATTACCATACATGGTCGAGGTCAATGACCATGGCTCTGAGGTCCAAGAATAAACTACATTTTGTCGATGGTTCGCTTCCAAGACCCGCTGATGACGAATGGAACTCCATGGCGTGGGACAGGTGCAACACAATGGTGATGTCCTGGATAAATAACTCCATCATTCTTGAGATCACTCAAAGTGTGTTGTGGATGGATACCGCTGCTGAGATTTGGAGCGATTTGAAAGATCGGTTCTATCAAGGGACATATTCAGAATTTCAGACCTACAAGAGGAAATCTACACAACAAAACAAGGTGATGGTTCCATTTCTACCTACTATACGAAATTAAAGAAATTGTGGCAAGAACTTGAAAATTTCTTGCCTGCACCTAGTTGCAATTGTGATACAAATAACTGCAAGTGTAATGCTGTTGCCAAGTTTAAACAATACAGAGAAACAGAAAATGTTCTGAGATTCTTAAAGGGATTGAATGAGCAATACTCCTCAGTGAGATCCCAAATCATGTTGATGGAACCGCTTCCCAACATTGGAAAGGTGTACTCTTTATTGATTCAACAAGAAAGGCAAAATGCCTTAGAAGAGCCCAAGATTCTTGCTGCAACAAATTATGGAGGAAGAGGTCTTGCTGCCAGAGGCAAGATTGAACGTGGTGGAAGGACTTCCGCTGGTAGAGGAAGAGGTAAAGTAGTCTGCTCTCATTGTGGCAAGACTGGGCACATGGTCGATAGCTGTTACAAAAAATATGGATACCCTCCAAATGCTGGTACTGTCAACAACTGCACCAATGAACAAGAGGAAGATGACAATACCACCAATGACTATGAAGAGGAGCAAGATGGAGGAAAGAACAATGCTGGGATGCTAAGCTTCACACCTGAACAACATAAGGCCCTGCTGGCTTTGTTGCAGAATCCAGGAACCTCTGGAAGCATCAATCATTTCACTACCAACAAATCAGGTATCATCCTTCTTATTCCTAACTCAAATAGATCAAGAATCTGGATAATAGATACTGGAGCCACTGATCATGTCTGCTTTATTATAGAATACTTTCAATGCATGAAAAGAATTAAGCCTATTACTTTAAGACTTCCTAATGGAACTTTGGTAACAACTGAATATGCTGGCACAATATGTTTTGATAATGGATTATGCATAAATGATGTTTTGTATATACCAAACTTTTCTTTTAACCTCATTTCCATACCCAAACTTGTTATTGATGTTGACTGTGATGTGCACTTTAACAGAAGGGGATGTTTGATACAGGACGACCCCTGCCAGAAGATGATTGGGAAAGCTGAACTAAGAAATGGTCTTTTTAGGCTTGTCAATCCTTCTGTTAGAATAAATAGAAAATTGTCTTTTGCAAGTATTAATCATGTTAAATCCTTGTCTATTGTGAATAATTGTAATCTATGGCCCTTGAGATTTGGTCACCCATCTCATGACAAGCTGATTGAAATAAATAAAATCTTTCCTTTTATAAAATGTGTTAAATCTGATTTACCTTGTGATGTATGTCAATATGCTAAACAAAGAAGGCTCCCATTCCCTCATAGTACCAACATAGCTGAAAAATGCTTTGATTTGGTACATATGGACATTTGGGGGCCCCTCTCTATTTGTTCTATGTTTGGACACAAATATTTCCTAACTGTGATGGATGATAAGAGTAGATACACATGAATTTTTCTCATGAAAGCAAAATCAGAGGCATCACAGTTAGTAAAATCATTTGTGAATCTTGTTCATACTCAATTTGAGGCAAAAATCAAATGTATTAAATGCGATAATGGGCCGAATTCCATCTAAAGGACTTTTTAGTGAAAAGGAATATTACACCAAACTTCATGTGTTCTTTACTCCCAACAAAATGGCATTGTTGAAAGGAAGCACCAACACATTTTAAATGTTACAAGAGCTTCACTCTTTCAAGCCAATTTACCCAAACATTTTTGGGGACATGCTGTTAATCATGCTGTTCACATAATAAATAGATTGCCTTCTAAATTTCTTTCTCAGAAATCTCCCCATGAATGCCTGCATAACAATTTGCCTGACATGCATCCTTTAAAGGTTTTTGGTTCACTTTGTTTTGCATCCACTTTGAAAGGAAATAGGAAGAAATTAGACTCTCGTTCTAGAAAATGCATGTATCTAGGTTTTAAGACTGGGGTGAAGGGTCATGTTCTATTTGACTTACATACTAGGGAAGTTTTTATTTCTAGAGATGTTAAATTTTTTGAACATATTTTCCCATATAAATCTGTGTCTCATGAAGGAACTACATCTACTTGCACACCCACACCCCTTGCTGAAACTCCCTACCTCGATTTGATGAACTATTTGAGGAAAGTGAGAATTGTGACAATGACCCAAATAAGACAACAAGGCAGCCTCTTGAAACTGGTGAGAGATCTACACCTACTGAGCATACAAATACAACTGATGAGACTCCTATCTCTAAAGAAACCGTGAGCACAGCTGGTGAGATACTTACTAGCAACACAGAGGCTAGCACAGATATAGACACAACAAACGTCAAATGAGCCCAACACCCAAATCATTAGTGAGAATCACAATACCAGACCCACCAGGACCAGAAAAGCTCCAGTCTATTTGGAGGATTATCACTGTTTCCTTCTAGCTGAATCTAATCCTACATCATCAGGTAACCAAACAGAATACCCTATTTCAAACTACATCTCTTATGATAAGCTATCCCCTTCATACAAACACTATATCCTCAACATCTCCACAAATGTTGAACCTAGAACCTATGAAGAGGCCATAAGAGATGATAATTGGAAGAATGCTATAGAAGATGAGCTATCAGCTCTAACCAAAACAAATACTTGGGAATTAGTTCCATTACCAAAGGATAAGAAGGCAGTGGGGTGCAAATGGGTATTCAAGGTTAAACTTCATGCTAACAGGTCTATAGAGAGATATAAAGCTAGGTTAGTGGCAAATGGGTTCACCTGGCTGCAAGAATTGATTATCTGAGAGACCTTTAGCCCCGTGGTAAAAATGACCATTGTGAGACTCCTCTTGCCATTCTTTGCTACCGCGGTTGCATCTTTGTCAGTTGGATGTCAACACAGCCTTCCTACATGGAGACTTACTTGAGGAAGTGTACATGAAACCTCCTCAAGGTCTTAAGTTAGCTGAGCCTCATCTTGTTTGCAAGTTGCAAAGGTCCCTATATGGACTAAAGCAAGCTTGCAGACAATGGGATGCTAAATTAACTGATACTTTGATATCCATAAATTATACTCGATCAAAATCGATTACTCTTTATTTACAAAAATACTCACGATGGTTTTTTTTGTTGTTTTAGTATATGTTGATGATTTGGTTTTAGCAGGAACTGACATTTCTGAGATCAATAGAGTCAAAACTCTATTAGACCAGAAATTCAGTATAAAAGATCTTGGTATTTTGAAGTATTTTCTAGGCTTTGAAGTTGCAAGGAGCAAAGATGGCATTGCCTCGTGTCAAAGAAAGTATGCCTTGGACCTTCTACAAGAAGGTGAATGCTTGCAAAGAAAGCCTTGCTCCACTCCCATGGAGCCCCCAGCTTCAATTAAGCAGAAATGCAGGAACTGCCATAGAGGATCCCACCATCTTCAGAAGACTTATTGGAAAGCTTCTCTATTTGACTCACTCCAGACCTGAAATTAGCTTTGCAGTTAGCAAGCTAAGTCAATTTCTTGAAAAACCTACTGATCTTCACCTCCAAGCAGCTATGTGAGTACTGAGATTCATTAAACTCAACCCTGGAAAAGGATTGTTCTTCAGTGCATCTTCACCAGTGATACTAAAGGGCTTCTCTGATTCGGATTGGGGATCATGCTCTGACACAAGAAGATCTACAACTGGTTTTTGCTTCTTCTTAGGGACATCCTTAGTCTCATGGAAGAGCAAAAAGCAAAGCATTGCTTCAAGATCCTCTAGTGAGGCAGAATATAGAGCTCTAGCTCAATCTGCCTGTGAAGCACAATGGCTTCTGTTTCTGCTCAAAGATTTCAACATTGAACATCCCAAACCCGTTGTATTATATTGTGATAACAAGGCTGCTCTGCATATAGCAGCAATCCCAGTCTTCCACGAGTGAACAAAGCATATAGAGTTGGACTGCCATGTTGTTAGAGACAAAGTGCAAGCAGGAATTCTGCATCTTCTGCCAATCAGTTCTAAAGAGCAAATTGCTGACTTGCTTACTAAATCGCTACAACCATGTCTTTTCTCTTATCTCCAGTGCAAGCTTGGAATGATTGATATACATTCCAGTTTGAGAGGGCCTGTTGAAGTCAAAGAGCAAAGTCAAAGTCAAATTGACCCTGCCACGTCAGATAATGCACCACATCAGCATGTGACTTAAGCACTTACTGGATATAACTTGTATTGCATTTTCCTTGTTCGCTTCACTTTTATTTCTTCCCTTTTCTTTGCTTTTTTGAGGTCTTTCTAGATGAGAATCATACAAGAGCAGTTCTTGTTATTAGTTTAAATTAGTTGAAGTTGGTTTCAAGCTTCAACAGATTCGATTAAAATCTTTCCTCTGTATATATAGCTTGTGCTTGTACACTCTTTTGAATAATGAATGAATGAAGTATTTTTGTTTCTTTCTTCTTCGTTTCCCTCTCTCAAATCACCTTTGAGTTTTTCTGTTTGATCAACAATGGAATCAAGCTTTCGTTTTCCACAGGCTTTGTACCTAAAATCAATTTAATTGGTCTAAAACTGATTCTATTAGTAACTAAAACTTGTAGTTTCGACAGTAATACAATTGATTTTACCATTGCATATTTGCATCATCCATAATTTCCCTTTATCCTCGTTACATTTATAAAATTTATTATGATTCATATTTTTAAATTTTACACTAAAACAATTTGATCCAAACACCATAAATTGATATCACTTTTTCTTGAAACTATACAAACATAAATCATGTTATGTTTAACTCATTTTTTGTTGGCAAAATCATCAATTTTACAAAATCAATTCTCATCATCACATAACCAAATACGCATCAAGAACCTTAGTTTGAACCTTAGTTTGAACGTATCAAAAATATTTGTGCTCATCATGTCGCCTTGTAATGCTATACATAAGGTTTTTCTAACACCACCTTGCTTTACATACGTTGGCATTATTGTTAGTATTAAACAAAAGGGTGATGAATCAAATGTTACCTTTTAGGACAAGAGACATGGAATAAGTCTTCCAACCTTGTTTTCGGTCGTAAGAAAAAAAAAAGGTTGCTCTTCATGTCCCAAAAAAACAAAAAACAAAAAGGTTACTCTTGCACTGCAGCGAGTATTTGCACTAAGCATATTTATGTTTCACTTTTTTCGACAACTTGCTATGTTTCATTTTATACATAATCATATTTACATTATACACAGTGAATATGAAACGGATCCAAGTCTTCGACATTTTTATTCAAGATGGAAGGCATTGCTAGCATGTGACCCGTGTTGAGCTAAACCCAACCTCATTCCGTTTAACCAATAGGGTGTAATAAGGTGGTTTTAAATCTTTCCCACTAACATTTCTGACAACTAACAACTGACATTTGCCATTAAAAAATATCAGCTTAACCAACTTAATCCCTACTACTTTCCTGCCAGGCTTAAACTAACTTCATGTTTTGACCAAAAACAAATTAACTCCATGTCTGTTGTCCAAAATAATAGTTAGATATGACTTTGGTAAGGAAAAAAAACTTCCCTACAACATGTGGGTGGGTCGACTCGACAGTTACTTTTCATGATGTTTCTAGCATTATTTCGCAGATGCTGCTAGCTGATTCTGCTGCTATTGAGGCTCTATATCGGGGCTTAGACCCCTTTACATACCAAAACCTTGAGTGGGTAGGTCTAATTAATTAATTAATAGACATATATAAGGGGCTGAAGCAATGGCTTGGCAACACATAACTAGTCTGAAAAAAAGACAGAGACTCTAACAGAATCCTATTTTCAAACAAATATTATTCAGTGCCAGTAAAATATGTTGAAAGTTCCAACAAATTCAATTGAGATCAGCATAACAATCACGGGCCCTCTGCTAGAGCCAGTTTGAGCGACAGACAAGAAACAAGCCACATAACATGACACAGCAACCAGACATGCATCACTATGTCACTATAAAACACTTAAGGAGAAGCTGAAACATAGATAAACACGCGAGCAAACAGACATACACTCACATGCAAGGAAAAATAATCAATAAGTCATCGTTCATCTTCATTCCTGTTCAGTGAACAATAGAGCCATTAACAAATGCTTCGGAAGTGTCCATGTTAGAAAACTACTTGACCAGATAGTGACACTCTGGCACTAGCCATAAGTGCTGAAGTATCATCTTATACTTTATATTGACATGGACAACAGTTCAATACTACCACTAGGGGTGGACAGATGATCATAACCCGCCCGAAATTTGATAAACCCGACATTGGGAATAGGCAAACAGTCGGTTGTGGGCAGGTAGACTACCCCTAGTCTACCACTAGGGGTAGACTATCACCGTCTTTACTTTTATCTTCTTCTAAACTTCCATTCCAGAAACTCATCCTCCATCTATCTCATTCACATTCCACTTCCAAGCTCACTGTTAAAAATGTCACACTCAAGTTGCTGCCTTGAGTTCAATAAAGATGAAAATATAGTTCTCACATGTCAGATCTTTCCAATTTTCTACGTTTTCTTTCCAGATCTTTACATTAGATTTTTTCACCCTTAAACCGTTTAAACCCATCCGACCACCCGCTAATCCGTTGAACCCGCCACCCGACAAACCGATGGCTGAAATGGTCGGAGACGGATGAGATTCCAGTTGCTTCAGTTTTGGTTGGATGGGTGTTTTCTGGACCGGAACCGGCCGAAACCGACCGGTGTCCAGCCCTAACTACCACTATCTTGAAGTTCAATGTTTCAGAGGTTTTAACGAAATTATCACTCTCAAACAAAGGATTTAAATACCAATAAGTAACAAATAAGGCATCAACCTAGTGTATTCCTATCTACCAAATAATGACAGAGTAATCCAGGTCTCGCATTTGTTACGCATGATTGCATGAGATACAAAGCTCCCAATTTCAGTAGAGGTTCTAACTCATAATGGGTTCTCTTATGCATCATCCGATATTCCTTTCCATAAAACTGATGGCAGCTGGCATTGAAATCACACACACACACACACACACAAAATTCCACAGCCAAACATATTTCTTGAACATATCAAACCTCATTGCCAGACATATGCAACAATTGTCCTATATACTGCCAGAGATGGAACCAGAGATTTGGTGGCAGCGGGACCAAACATATGAAACAAATATATTTTGGAAAAAAAGTTATTATGAGAAAACATATCTTACACTAAGTATAGATTTCGGAAAACTGTCTTGACATTTGACCAAGCATTCACAGATAGGAATGGCTTCTTCCTCCCTGACCTGAACTTAAAGAATCTTTTCAAAGCAGTACTTTGAAAGGTACATGACAAGATAACCGAACAAAGACACGATTTGTTATATGTGTAAGGAATCGATGGCTAAACTTCATATTTAGAATCAATAGCGGCCCTATAGTGGTGAAGCAGAGCCGCAGCTGGTCGCCACCAAATAGTAGCACTATTGCACACACTAGAAGAGGGAATGGAGTATTTTGGGGATGTCAGGGCTAAATTGCTTGTTTCCTCACTTCTGTTACTTTTTACTTGTATGTTTTGCTACAGTATTATCACATTTTATTATTAACTATGATTAGTTTTGAATTTTGAGTAACTTTCAAAATTTTCATATATATAAATTTATAGTAGCTGTCATCCTGCTATCAACTATCCTACTAAAGTGTTTTTGGGGTCGGCCATTTTGCGCGCGCCGCTATTCGGGATTGATAACTATATTATGAACCTAAATAAAACTGTTAAAAGTATAAAAAAAGATGACAAAATTCAAGCAAAACAAGTAGGCAAATTGAATAACCAAACATTCCCTAAAACCACACCAAAGGTTAGCTACATAACATTAAAATGTTGAAGGTAAATATAAAAGCATAGACAAGCATAACTCGGTTAATTGATTGATCCACTTGAAGAAAACAAAATGCAATAAAAGCACGCATCAGAAATTAAACAGAAGCAATACCAAAACACTAGAGAAAAAAATAAAAATAAATAACATTAAAACCGATTCAAAGAGCAGGATCTAGCCTCACTTAGCGACCATTCTGGCGATGAAATCTTCGTAACGGATCTTGCCATCGGAACCAACATCAACTTCCCTGATCCACTCATCAAATTCAGCAGGCTCAAGCTTCTCACCGATGCTGGTAAGAATATGACGAAGCTCAGAGACGGAAACAAAGCCGGTAGAATCCTTATCGAGAACCTTGAAGGCATCACGAAGCTGACGATCGAACGGCTCAGGTTTCATGTGTTTCGCCATGAGATCTAAAAATCGAGGGAAATCGAAAGGAGCGGTTAGGTTTTCTTCGGCAACGATGGCTTTCAGTTGAGCTTGGGTTGGGTTTCCTCCGAGAGAACGCATAAGGATTCCAAGCTCTGACGGAGCGATCTTACCGTCACCGTCTGTGTCGAAGAGAGTGAAAGCTTCCTTCATCGAAGAAACTTGATCATCGCTCAGATCTTTACCCATTTTTTTGTTTGTTTGTTTTCTGTTTTGGGCGTTTCTCTTCTCTCGCTTAGAAATAGAAATTGAAAATGCTTTTCTCCCTCTTTTTCACTCTCTCCTCAAAATAATGATAATCGTCGCATCAGTTTCCCCTGCTACTTCTTTTTTTTGTTGGGTTTTTTTTTTTTTTTGACCCCCACCCCATCCCAAAAACCCCCACCCAAATTTAAAACCCCAAAATGCCATTTGAAAACGTATTTTTTTTCTAAATTTTTAATTTATCGTATATCTGCTTTTTGAAGACGTATATCTGGCCATTACTTATTTTTTCATTATATCGTATATACCTTTTTGGCGTATATACGACAAGTAACCTCACCATAATCGTATATACGCCTTGGGGGTATATATCGATGAAAGAAAAAATAGGGTCGTATATACGCACTCAAATGGGTATATACGATGGGTTTTAATTTTTATTACTAAAAGCGCTACTAAAAATTCGTTAAATAGTCAAAACTACTCCAAAAATTATAAAAACACCACTAAAAATCTAACAAAACCAAAATAAGGCTATACAAATTTTTTTAGATTTTTGGAGACTATGAAAAATTAAAAAAATCGTAAAAAATAGTAAACGATGGAATTTGGGATTTTGAGGCGTAGTCCCGTAAGAAATCCCTTCAGGAGTCTTGATTCTTGATTTTTTCGCTTCTAATGGTGTGGTTTTCATTACGATCGGAGTATGTTGCCTAAAACCGATTTTTAGCCTAAATTATTCGTTCGACGTATAACATCGCCACGTTTTAACGAACTACACACAAAACCTATTTTTAGGACTTATATAATTTTTATTTGACTAAAAAAATTTAAAAAAATACAATGGGGTCGTATATATACACGAGGGGGTATATATACGACCCTATTTTTAAGCATCGTATATACACCTCCCAAGGCGTATATACGATTATGGTGGGGGTTTTCCAATCGTATATACGCCTTGGGAGTGTATATACGATGCCTAAATGCATAGGATCGTATATATACCCCCCCAGGTGTATATACGATTGGTCAAAAATTTGTAAAAAAAAATACGTTTTCAGAAGGGCATTTTGGGGTTTTCAGTGTGGGTGGGGGTTTATGGGGATGGGGTGGGGGTACAAAAAAAACCCCTTTTTTGTTTTATTTTTCTTTGGAGATTTACGACGTCGTTCTGGTGATGTTCTACACTTTTTTTTTGGGTGTTTTTTTTATACCCCACCATATCCCCTTATACCCCACGTTAAAGTTAAACCCAAAAATACCCTTGACAAAATGTTTTTTTTTTAAATTTGCACCAATTGTATATTTGTTTTTTTAACATATATATACGACCTTAAATTATTGGTCATCATATATACACCCCCAAGACGTATATACGATTGATGTGGGGGTTGGCAAATCGTATATACGCCTGGGGTGTATATACGCCTGGGGTGTATATACGATGACCAATAATTTAGGGTCGTATATATGTTCATTTGAACATATATACGATCCCTATGGTATTTTTATTATTTTTTTAGTCAAATGAAAATTAATTAAGGCTACACACTATATAAAAATTAATATAGTGTGTAGTTCGTTAACACGTGACGATGTTAGACGTCGAACGAGTAATTTAGGCTAAAAATCGGTTTTCGGGCAACCTACTCCAATCATAATGAAACTACAGTCATTAAATCCGGAAAAAATCACCGAGCATGACTCAAGTAAAAGGGACTTCTTATGGGACTTCTTACAGGACTACGGCCTCAAAATCCCAAATTTCATCGTTTACTATTTTTTATTAATTTTTTTAATTTTTCATAGTCTCCAAAAAATCTAAAAAAATTTGCATAGACTTATTTTGGTTTTGTTAGATTTTTAGTGGTGTTTTTATAAATTTTTTTATTAGTTTCGACTCTTTAACGAATTTTTAGTAGCCTTTTTATAACATTTTTTTTTAAAAAATTAAAACAAATTATTTAAAATAAAATAAAATAGCCATCGTATATACATTTTGAGTATACGTATATACGATTGGACATAAAATAGCCATCGCAAATACGTACTCAAAACGTATATACGATTTGTTTTTTTTTTAAAAAAAATTAGTTTTCAAAGGGGTATTTTGGGGTTTCACTTTATTGTGGGGGTATAAGGGGATATGGTGAGGGTATAAAAAAAACACCATTTTTATTTTTGTGGAATGTCAAAAAAATAAGAGGGTCGATTATTTGGGCCAAAGCCCATGAAAAAGAAGGCCTATGATTTTCCCACACTCCCTCCTACTCACTATACACCCCAAACATTTAATATTTCAAAAATACTCTCACGTGAAACGCTCATTCAGTGCGTGTGTTTCAAAGGTTCGGTTAGGCCTCACCGAACAGGTACGGTTGTGTGATGTCGTGTTAAGGATTTATGGTGTTCAGTTACGCACCACCGAACCAGTTCGGATATAGTCGATCATACGTGGTTAAAGTTTTAAAGGGGTGTGCTTTTTCAATTTTCTTCGTCCGGTGATTGGGGGCCGAAAAGTTTGGCAGGTGTTGGCCGAACCTACGTTATACTGCAACAAACTGAATCAGAAATAGAGTTCCACGTTTTACAACTTTGAATACAAAAAATATAAACCTATCAAGAAATGACTATTGTCACTGTCTTTACTTAAATCTACATAAGTTGGGTGTTGTGTCTGTATAATCATCGACTTCCACTTTTGCATGCAACCCATAAAAAGCGTGTCCCAACACTTTGTTATGGGTGGCCTATTAGCATTTCATATCACATCAGACAGGGACATTGGACTTCCATTCTTCATAAATACCTTCCATATCATACTCATCCGTAGACTTCGCATGGACAACTCTAAGAAACACTCTCATCATATCCTCACCAATAGTCATCTCTTTCACGTAAACTCCTCAATTTATCAAGAACTCTTGCAAAGTTATCCAACTTCTCCCAATTGACATAAGCAGATGCAACAGAGAAAGTCCTCTCCATTGAGGTTACACCAATGATCTCAACCAACGGATACCTATACTTGTTGGTCTTATATGTCGAATCAATCAACAAAACAATCGGGAAGGTGTTTAGAAGCTCAATGGATTATGGATGTGCCCAAAAGATGTCCTTGACAACACTAGTACCCTCTGCAACTTGAGTGCAGTAAACATATTGATCACATTCCAAATAATGCATAAATTGTTGGAGCTCAGTCCTACCCTCACGCATACTCAACTGTTGCCTTGAACGACAATTGTTTATTAGCTTGAGAGTGGTGTGGCTATCGTTAGGCTTCATGGATTTGATTTCAATAAGGATGAGATTAGGCGCAGTATAATTCTTAGTCATTCTAGCCACTACTTCCTTCTCTTCTGCAGTTAACCTACCATTGTACGGATGACCTTCATCATAAGTAATTAATGTGTGGTTATGTGTGAAACACATAACCCTCAAAAGTCCATCCTCCGAGCTTCTTAATAAATTTTCATTGGATCTGTACGTTCTAGCTTTTTCACAACTAAACATAAAGTATTCTTTACCTGATTGTTGTCCGGTGTCAGATCTAGATACAACAATCACCATCCTAAAAGACTTGCCAACCGTACACACCCATTCCAACAACTCATCCCGTTTAGCAAATAACTGGAAATAAATGTGAGTGAGTTGCTTACTTAGAAAAATTAGCTAAAAAATCAAGACTTAGTCCGTACCTTATTCGTTGTGAACGAACTAGTAAAGTTTTCAACTACTACGACGTCATTTGACATTTCAGCTACTCCAGAAGTTGCACCATTTTCTTCCATTTTATAGTCTTGTTAATCTGCAAAAACTGCAAATACATATCTTACTATTATTAGATTTTGGTACTATACACATCTTATCATGCACATGAGCCTTCCTACTATTAGATTTTGGTATACACATCTTACTCAACATGAGTCTTGTCATCTATGTGGTGCTGATTGAGAGGATATTATTTACATGTTGCGGGATTGCTCTAGATGTGGAGAGGCTAATGATGACGCTCAACTTTGGTTTAAACATCATGCTATTAATAACCAAAGTATTATCTTTATTTGTTGTTGTTGTTGGTTCCTCTGGATGACTCGAAATGATGAAATTTTCAATGATCAAAATGGACAACTTTGAAGATTCTTAATCGAGCTAAACAACTTTCTAATGATGTTGTTCAATTTTTGTCTGTTGGAGTGTCTATTCGTCCTCCTAGAATTGGTTCGTTGGTTTTCTCCTGCTAGCGACTGTATTAAACGAAATATTGAGTAAAGCTCTGGGGTTTAATTCGGGATCAAACTGGAGGTTGGCTTCTTGATGTCTTGGAAAATTGTGGCATTGCTACTAACTTGAATGTAGAGCTCCACGAAATTGCCGATGGATTGAACTTAGCTCGGTCCAATAGTTATAGTTCTATTATTTGTGAATCAGACTCCAAAAGCGCTCTATTGATTGCTCGTGAGCTTGAAGATACCCACCCTTATACTTCCATTATTTCCTACATTAAATCATTTTCTCTCAAGACTTGAAATTTGAACTTTGTTCACACGCTTCGTGAAGACAACTCGTGTGCTGATTAGTTAGCAAATTTTAGAGCTAATATAAACTATGAATATTATGTGTGCCTCTGTAGAGCTTAGAGTTTAGTTCATGTTTTTCTTTTATTTGCTTTCCTTTTTTTTTGATAAAAAAAGAAACTTTTGCATTATACTACCTTTGTTGAAAAGTGAAAGGCAAATAGTCAAAAAGTGGTGGGTACTAATATGACACATCATAACTCAAGCTTTTAATTCCACTATAGAAAATGTTTTGGCAAGGAGTGGCAGCTAGCTAGCTATCCCTGCCTAACATCATTGTCATGAGATTTCCCCCCCAAAACCAACTCATTCAATTCAGAACAGAGAGTCAATATGATAGATATGCAAATTCAATGCAAACCAACCTCCCTCTGTCTGTCAACAACTCACCGTAAAGTTTGAAAAATACACTTCTCTTTCTACTTACTAACAAAACCTCACACTATTAAGTCCACAAAGAAAATTCAAACCCAAATTTAGATTATTCAATGTAACATAAAAACATAACTCACACAGTCTCTCCCTTTTTAGCTTATGTTCCAGAATTCTCTCTCCAAAATCAGAAATGAATTCCTTCCATCTTCATTTCTCTCTGTTTCTAATATTATTGATCACACTTTCTACTCCACAAAAGGTTAGTGGAAATGCAGAGCTAAGGGCTCTAATGGACTTAAAATCTTCTCTGGATCCAGAAGAGAAGATCCTTATATCATGGAACAGTGATGGTGATCCATGCAGTGGATCATTTGAGGGAATTGGGTGCAACGAGCATCGAAAAGTGGCGAATATTTCATTACAAGGAAAGGGACTTTCGGGGTGGCTCTCTCCTTCTGTGGCTGAACTTAAATGCTTAACAGGTTTATATTTGCATTACAACAACATTTCTGGTGAGATACCTCCACAAATTTCAAATCTCACTGATCTTGTTGATCTTTATCTTGACGTTAATAGTCTTTCCGGAACAATTCCTTCTCAGCTTGGCAACATGCCTAGTCTCCAAGGTAACTAAACTATACGATTTACTCTTTTCAATTTCAACGTATGACATCGACACTTCAGGTTGAAGGCGTATACGAGGTGACCACGGGAGACTTCACTGACAAGTGCGGTTATAATATTCAATCAATTTCACTTTCGCAAATTATTATCTATGTTTACGTGTCAGTGTTGAACTTCGTGTGTTGGGTGTCTGTGTTGATGCTTCATAGGTTTCAACTTTCAAGTTATTCATTGTTGTTTAATTTTTATAAGACAAAGCTGTTATGTGTTTAAAATTATGTAGATGAAGAAAATACCTCACTGACTATGGAAATAGTACACATGTTTGATGTTTCTGTAAAGTGAAAAAATTCACTTCTGCATTCAATGATAGGTCACATGTGGAAATGTTACTTTTACAACTGTTAGGTGTTTGTTTGGTAAACGACAATGCGTGAGAGTCTTTGATACTGTGTTGAATCTTGTTGGATTTGAATTTGAGTATATTTTGAAGCATCATTATTCAAGTGTTAGTTAACCCTAGTTTAATTTTTTATTTTTTTTTTCAGTACTTCAGTTGGGAGATAATCAATTGGTGGGAAATTTACCTACAGAGATGGGTTCCTTGAAGCAGCTTAGTACTCTTGCTTTGCAATATAACAAGTTATCTGGTCAAATACCTCTTAGTTTCGGGAACTTGGAGAACCTAAGCAGGCTTAATTTGAGCTTCAACAATTTCAGTGGTGCAATTCCTGCAACACTAGCCAATATTGCACATTTAGAAGTTCTTGATATTCAAAACAATTCTTTATCAGGAATTGTTCCTTCTGGTATACCTTTTAGTTCCCTTATCTTCGTAGTAAAGTACTTGAATTTTAACCTTCAAGCACCGACACAGACACGCTCACACCAGTTTTAATTTAAAAAATGCAAGTAATTGAAATGTCGGTGTTAGTGTCTGACACGATACGTGTCAGATACGAGACATGTAACCAGAAGTGTCGGTGCTACAGAGGTTTTCCCCACCTCCATTTTTTCTTGGCATTTATCTTTTTGCATTTTAGTGCAAATCCTAACTAACTTTTTAAAAATGATAATGAAGCATTGAAGAGACTAGGGGAAGGGTTCCAAGGGGAAAACAATCCAGGTTTATGTGGAAATGGGATTTCAACTTTGAGAGCTTGCAACAATGATCCAAGTTTAAAAGTTAACCATGTTGATACCTCAAATCAAGACCAAACCAAAAATAATAATCCTATAAAGCCTCGCCCGGAGTCTGCGAATTTCAAGTTGCATTGTAACCAGACCCGTTGCTCAAAACCAAGAAGGTTTCCTCTAGGTGTCATCACAGCAGGTGTTATAATCCTCTCTCTCACATTCATAGGTGCTGGATTGTTTTCATTTGTCAGATGCCGCCGTCAAAAGCAGAGGATCGCATCGAATTCTTCGGAAGGAAAACTTAGTCCTGATCAGCCTAAAGAGTTCTGCAGAAAAAGTCCATCTGCACTTGTTAATGTTGAGTATTATAACAGATGGTATCCATTGCCTGATGATCAAAATGCTGGTGGTGTATCCAATGAATATCTAAACCAATTCAGGTTTAATGTAGAAGAGGTTGAATCTGCAACACAGTATCTTTCAGAAGCCAATTTATTGGGTAAGAGCAAATTCTCAGCAGTTTACAAAGGAGTTCTCAGAGATGGTTCTCTTGTGGCTATTAGAAGTATTAATGTGACATGCTGCAAAAGTGAGGAAGATGAATTTGTAAAGGGGTTGAGCTTATTAACTTCACTGAAACAAGAAAATATTGTCAGGTTGAGAGGTTTCTGTTGCTCAAGCGGTAGAGGTGAATGTTTTCTTATCTATGATTTTGCTACAATGGGTAACTTGTCTCAATATCTTGACATAGAAGATGGAAATGCTCTTGTTCTTGACTGGTCCAACAGAGTTTCTATCATCAAGGGCATTGCAAAGGGTACATTTTTTCTAATTACATACTCCCTCTGTTACAAAATATAAGCAAAAACTGGTCAACAAATTTTGAACCAGATACATCAACTTTTGTTGACCAGTTTTTGCTTATATTTTGTAACGGAGGGAGTACATTCTCTAAACAACATAGGATCTAAGTTTGCATATGCGGAAGGCCGTACTGGCGCAACAGCTACAAAGCCACTGGATCTAAATTGTTAAAATCCAGGATCCAATGGCTCTGCAACTGCTGGGTCACCACAGAGGATCCAAGCATACGCCCTCGGTTTTTGCCTAGCGCTTTTTTTCCGACCGCTGCTTTTGCTTAGACTTTCACTACTAGTTACTAATCCGTAACAAAATATAAACAAAACTAAACTTAACTTCATTACCTACTTTTGTAAGTTCAGGAAAACTGAATGACTGTCAATGTCATGGTGTATCAGATGCTACTTCTGATAATATCTATTTGTTCTATCTGTTTGATTCTTGCTATTCCTTTATGATGATCAGGTATTGGATATCTGCACAGCAATAAAGAAACCAAAGCTACAATAGTACACCAAAATATTTCAGTGGAAAAAGTTCTTTTTGACAGTGAATTCAACCCATTGATTATGGATGCTGGACTTCCAAAGCTTCTTGCAGATGATGTTGTTTTCTCAGCTTTAAAAGTAAGTGCTGCCATGGGATATCTAGCTCCAGAATACATAACTACTGGACGTTTTACTGAAAAGAGTGACATATACGCATTCGGGATTATTGTACTTCAAGTTTTATCTGGCAAAAAGGCGATAGGTGGTTCGATACGAATGGCATTTGAGTCATTCAGATTTGATGATTGCATTGACACAAATCTTAAGGGAAGTTATTCTAAATCTGAAGCAGAAATGCTTACAAAGCTTGCAATGCAATGTATCCATGAGTGCCCTGACCAAAGACCAACAATGGTTGATGTGATTCAGGAGCTGAGCCTGTTTCCTGCTCAGAGGCCTTGAAACACTTTGTGAGGTCGGTTCAAACCAGGTGATGATGATGATTGATATTCACTAACAATTTCGATATTAGTCAATTGAGCTAGATTTTACAGATAAGATATGCACTTATCATATAAGTTAAGGACATAAATTTATGATGCACAATCTTTTGATCGGATTTGAGTGTTATATTAAAATAAAAAGTGTTAAATGTCTAGTTCTGTTTGTTACTATTTTAGTCAACTTTTTTGATAAATTTGTAGTTTTGTTTGGTCAAAGTAAAAGTTGTTACTGTTTAGTAACAGAATTCAGAAACAGTGAATATCCGGGGATGATGGAAGAGAATAGTTGAGTGGAGTCAAGGATGGGTAAACAACTACTGGAACTTGAGGAAATGGGGTAGGCCCAATATTCCCGTGCATCATGGCTTAAGTTTGAAGATAAGAAGACATATCTCTTTCATCAAAAGACTCCCTAACAGAAGAAGAGAAAGTGGGTAGATTTCACTCAATTCGAATGAAAAATAAGACACAACAAAAGTCACGTAAAAAACAAAAGGATGTGGAAAGCTAGTCTATTTTATATAGATGGGAAGTTTCATGTACATTCACCACAAAGCTTGTCTAAGCCCACCTCCACTAACAAGAAGGGTCTCTCTAAGCCACTAACATTAGCCTAGGAGCTGACCATGATTACATAAACATCGTTGGATCGGCTAAAAAGCAACGTACAAAGAAGCTCACTCTCCCTAAAATCTAGGAAAGTCGTTCCATAACATCCACTAGCATGGAAAGTGGGTAGAAACGTCTGCTTCATATCTTTTAGGCGCCTTATCCAAATTCTCCTCAATCGTTCCATGTCTCAACTTGTGATATTCAACGCATTTGCACTTGCTTTACTTGTTTGCTCCTAATGCAACTCCTCTGCATCAGCAATGGTATCCTCGACTGCAAAATCCTCAGCAAATAAAAGCCCCAGCTCAGTCAATCCAGTCCTCAACCTAGATCTCTAACTTCAGCAAGCAGAGCTATCCTCTTAGCAATTTTAGCAAATAAAAGTTGCTTGATGCACAAGAAATATTTTCCATCGATGAAACTTCGTAGGTAACATCTTGAAGGGTTCCGATTCTAATGGTAATGCGCATGTCTCATGTAGTTGTGGCGGAGACAGTGTTCTGATGGCTGCTATAGACCAGACCAAAAACAGAGAGAATAAAATTAGGGCAGCATTGCTCTAGATACCAACTTGAATTTGAATAATTGTCACTTGACTAATAAGGTGATCGTTCAAGTGTTTATATACATGAGAGATATAATCTAAATAGAACACTAATCCTATCACGATCCTATAATTATGGAATTAAATCAAATATCCCTAATAATAAGGAAATGATAATATCCATTATCACAATAATATCTCAACAGTGCATAATGAGCATATGTGAGAAATGGTTATGAGATGACAAATTTTATGGATGAGAGCGGGCTGGGGTAGTAAAGTAGTGCAAAAGATAGTAAGTGGCTGAAGGATGACGCACGACAACAATGAAAACTCTAACATGCGTCAAGGTGGGATATTTTATTCAAATTAGTTTGAAGTGGGACACAATTTTAGCTACCCAATGTTGTTGAGTCAACAAGTTGTCCAAATAACTTGTTTGCGTATCATGTGAATGAGTTTCGCCACTTATAAGCACCAACTACACAAAAAGAAAGAGGGATAAGGAAGGATGACTATGCAAAAGCGAAAGAAGTAAGTGTTGATATGAATACTCATATTCTTGCTTTTATTCCAATGAATGCAAATATGGGAAACTGTGAGAGTTACTCTTGTAGTGATAGAGACAAGGTCCTCTCACATGACACCAATCTCATGTGGATTGAATTCTCATTTGCATGCCGCATGTGTCCAATGAGACCAATTATCATAAGTGATTATTAATGAGGTAGACGACTGTAACACCCCCTTTTTCTAACCTTAAAAGGTGATGCTACACTTAATTAATAATTCCATTTCTAAATTTTCCAAAACACATTGTTTCACTTTTGATAAGAATTTTCTAAATGTAAACAAAATAGAAAATAAATAATATCATACACACATCATAGTGTATATATATATATATATATATATATATATATAAGTCATCATCCATCACTGATGACCATGCCCATAGGCTTACAACCGTCAACAAACAAAGTGTACGTAAATATCTTGCAAGAGCTCCTAGGACTATTACGTACTACTAAGATTAAATGTATCTTAAATCAGATGAAATCCTAAGCTAGGAGTCAGATTAAATCCTAGACAACTTCACATTCCTCTTCCAGAAATCAATCTTGTTGTGTCCAGAGTGGCTCGTGATCCTCCCGACGTGATCTCAGTAATGTAAAGGGTGAAATACTCAGACACAAGTTTGCAACACGATGGTTACACAAGTTACAAATAATATTATACAATCACAAATATTAATATATAAAATACATGACACACAATTCAATAACGACCAAGAAAATTGACCACTCTTAATCCCAAATCTGCAAAATATAACCAACATTCTAGTGAAGTCAATAATTGATTGTTAATCAAATGAACTAAGTGTCACACTTATTCTATAATCCGTCAATGAAGTTAATCCACTATCTAGAATATTATACTCAACCTACTCCATGGAGATTTCTACCATCATGAGCGTAAGGCCGTTTCAACTGCGATAACATGATTGTTTTGCAATGAGCAGATATACAATCCATACTCCAATCATTTTGGCTCGAGCGCTGCACCTTATTATAGATAGTCCTGCACAGTCAGACTCACCGTGTTGGGTAATACGATTTCCTCCGGCCAGAGATGCTACCATTGGTAGGAGTTCGAAACACAAGTGTCCCCAGAAGGTCTGTAGTCGACCCAACCGAACCTATCCTCAGTCTTATATACTCATATACTTGATAGTACTATAAGAACCATCCTGTAAAGCTCTTTAGTAAAAACATTAGTCTTATCAATCTAATCCATAATCAACTTGACAAATCAGTCCTTAGGATTCATAACAACAACTAGTGAGATACACCTCAACTTATCAGTCCTTATAAGTCATATCCCTAAGTAGCATAGACAACTCCTATTCCAACTAAATCCAAAATATACTTAATTTGACTCAATTACATAGAACTCAAACAAATCACAATCACACAAATCACCTAAGAATATCTAAATAATATATATACAAGCAACACATAATTTGTGCCCATCAACTTATTATTAGTATTTCCCCTTACCTTGAAATTTCTCTAAACTTGTTTGTCGGTCAACACTTGCTTCAAATTCTACGACACCTATTACTCATCAAAACAGCTATGTCTTAACTCACTATAATGATAACTAAAAGTATTTTACTAAAGTTCTAATTAATACTTGTGTGTTTCAAAATGCAAAGAAACAATTGTGTTTTAAAGAAAAATCCATTTGATAGGCATACTTTCCATTCACAAAATTTAGTGCAATGAGAATATATAATAAACTAGTTAACAAAATTTTGAATCAATGTCTATGTATATATAAAGACATTTACATTTTAGCTCAAAAAAAAAGTAATCCTAGATATTAAATCTAATTTACCACCTAATAAAATCAAGTTTTTGAATAGTCAGCTAAGATGAGAGTCCATACCAATCTTATTTATTGGCAGTGTCTGTGGTTCCTAGGCCAGCTAAGATGATTGAGTGTCATGATTTGTCATTGTTAAGACCTAGGTAACTTGTGTGTACTCCCTCCGTTTCTTATTACTTGTCGCTTTTGGAGAAAAAATTTGTTTCTATTTACTTGTCATTTTCAAAGTCCAATACAACATTTATTGTTGTTTTATCAATAATGCCCTTAAGTATTTATTGTAGAGAAACACATAGAAGAAATGAGATAATAAATTATTAAGAGTATTATAGGTGAGAGAGAATTAATTGTATCAAATGTAACAAAATTTATTGAACTCATTAGTATATGTAAAATATCCAAAAACAACAAGTATATAGGAACGGAGGGAGTAGCTCACACCCGCAATCACCTCATTTTGTAAAAACTAGAACGATGTGCTTTGTTGTTGTTTTTTTTTTCTCTTCGAAGTTAGTTTATGCAAATGAAGCAGAAGAAATCTATAGAGACGGTGCATCGAGTCTTTTGTTGTTCACCCAAAGCTTCAGTGAATTAGAAATTGATGCCAGCCTCATTTTAAATGAAGAATGGGGACTTTTCTTTAAAACTAAACTTACAGTAAACTTGATTTGTCTTTTCCATAATCTAAACATTTAGTTGCACTTAATTAAATTTTTCAATCATCATGAAGTAGTTGTTTTTTTGCTTATAATTAGAGATGAGAGAGAGTATTGAATAAAATTGATGATAAACTCATTATCTAATAATTTATAAACATGAAATCACATAGATAACATTTATTAGGTGTACATTTTTTTAATTAAATATATTAAGTTTTTATTTTTTTGACATTTTTATGATATACGTGTTTAATTTTTTTTGCACCTGACCTAAGGTCCTTGATCCTCTACTGGTCAGCCCAATTCTCAACATAAATTAGTCACCAATGTAAATAATAAGTAGTTTATTAATTTATTTTGTTTGATTAAAAAACTTTTAAAAGATAAATAAATTGACAAAAATGGGAGGAGTAGTATTACGAACGCGGTGACCTTTTTGTTTTGACCAACCTAGAAGAACCCAAAGAAAGATAAATTTCTTCCCAAAACTAATATTAGATTTAGACCTTCATATTTGACTATTTTCCTTCTGGATTTTTCCTAATTGTGTATGTCCATTTGCCCATGTATTACTATTACTTTTCATATCCTACATCCTCCACTCCTTGACCTGTGTATTATCTTTTTCTTTTATTTGACAAATAATAACTTTTTGTAAAGAAGAACAAACCGGCCCAGTTGATTACTGTCAAGACTCGAGAGCCACTAATCCTCTGAGTTAATTAGCTCCTATTTTTTATATACAAATTAATGACTCCTTTTGTTTTTTTTTTGAAACAAAAAGTTTTTAGGTGAATTAGAGCTGAGAATTTCATGAAGTCAAAGCAAGAGCCTCGCCGTTCTTTGAACGCTTAAAAGAGGTATTTACAGATCACCCACCAAAGAGATCCTCACATCACCAGCGGGAGTTGAACCCACGACCTTGTGAGCCAACTACTTTACCAACTGAAAAAACATCACATTATTCATATGTTACTACCATTAAATATAAACATGTAACCGAAAAAATATGTATAAACATATTGAAACTACTTTTAGTTATATTATCAAATCTTCTTACATTTACCCTGCGCGGTACTTAAGTAAATAAGTTCATAAAATTGGATGAAACTACTACCCAAAAGAACAATGGATGAAAAATGTTACTAAAAATTGAATGAAAACACAATAATTTAAGAGATTTAAATTTCATTTTGTAAAAAAGATGAATTATTGTACTCAAAGGATATTATTGAAATGACATAAATATTACTTTAGTCCATGTAAATACAGCGAAAAATATCCATTTTAGTTTTGCAATTTTTTTTAAATAGCAGTTGTAAAATTTAAAATTATTTATTTTAGTCACTACAAAATGATTTTTCCAAAAGTATTCATTGTAAAATTTAAAATTATTCATTTTTGTTCCTGTAAAAAGTTATTTTCAAAAAAAAAAAAAATAGTCATTGTAAAATTTAAAATTATTCATCTTGGTCTCTGTAGTCATCTCATCTAAAATGCGACACATCAACTTTAAAATAACATTAGATTAATTTAAAAATTTAAAAATGTTATTTTAAAGAAAAAACTTTTTGCAAAGACTAGTTTTAAATTTTGCAAATATTAATTGCAAGGACTAGAATTTTAAATGAAAATACTACAGTATATTTTTAAAAAGTATTTTCAGTGTATATTTATTACAGGATCATTAATGCAAAGATTAATTTTATTAAACTATTTTAATTGTACTATATTTAAAAAGCTAGTCAGATTTTAATGCAAGTTATCAGATAACCATATCATAAATAAAAAAGTTCAGACAAAACAAAATAAAATTAAAAATAAAAAGCAGTCATAATCACAAAACAAAAGCATAAATGCAACAAGTAGTATGATATTTTGTTGCACTTGGATATTTTGTGATATTTTCTGTCAGTAAAGCATCAGCAAACGACCACAACAGTCAACCGCCTTGGTCCACAAGGCATAAATTGCAACTAGAAAAAAGAAAATAACCAGCAACAAAGGAAAATAGTGGTTTGCCATTCTGGTAAATAACCACAACTTAGAGGGTTTAATTTATAATTAGGTGTGTACCTCTGATAGCACCGATCAAATCAAATGTCAAAAAGCAAAGAACGCTGTGTTACTTAAAACCCACCGCTATCGTAATCCAATACGTTTAAATTGGCAAAGACAAATTGTCAACGGTCTTCCCCTTCCCTTCATTTCAACCCCCATAAATGTAACCCACAACCCCCATTTCCCATTCCACACTCCAACCAACATAACAAAGCAACATTTTCTCTTTCACAACAAGCAAAAACACAAACACACAAAGAAAGAAAATGAAACTCGTTTGGTCCCCCGACAGAGCAACTCATGCATACATCGACACAGTTCAAGCGGTAAGAACACAAACCAACCAACCATTCAATCAACCATCTTAATTTTCTATTTCTTATATGTCGATGTTCTAACGGTTTTTTTTTTTTTTCGTTTTGGTTTTTGCAGTGTAAGATTTTGCGGGAATCTGGTGTGGCGGAGCTGATTTCCGCTATGGCGGCGGGGTGGAACGCGCAGCTGATAGTGGAAACATGGTCACGTGGCGGACTTATTCCGACGAGTGTGGGTTTAGCGATAGCGAGTAGACACACGGGTGGAAGGCACGTGTGTATAGTTCCTGATGAACGGTCAAGATCAGAGTATGCTAAAAGCATGGGAGAAGCAGGTATATCGCCGGAGATTTTGGTGGGAGAACCGGAGGAGGTGATGGAAGGTTTGGTGGGAATAGATTTCTTGGTGGTAGATTCTAGACGGAGGGATTTTCCTAGAGTTTTGAGGCTGGCTAAGTTAAGTAGTCAAGGTGCTGTGTTGATTTGTAAGAACGCGAATTTTATCTCTAAGGTGGGTTGTTCTGGTTTTACGTGGAGGAGTTTACTGGCACGTGGATCGCGACGCCTTGTTCGTTCGGTGTTTCTTCCGGTGGGGAAGGGAATTCATATGGTTCACTTATCTGCCACCGGTGGTGGTGATAATTCTGTTAAGGGACATGTTAACCGTTGGATTAAGCATGTTGATCAACGATCAGGGGACGTTCACTTTATTCGAAGATGAAATATCTTAACTTTACTGTTAAGCTTAATTTTTTTTCCGTTTTGTAAATGCGGTAAGATGAATGTTAGGATGTAATAGAGTAGTAAACTGTAGTAAACTGATCAACAACATGTTTTCATGTTATTATTGAGAAAGAACCAGATACCAGACTCGTGTATCTCAAATTAATCATCCAGTTTGATTTATTTAATTTTTTGAAACATTTTTTGAAAGATAAATTATTCTACTTTAATTGTTGAAAGGTTAATACTTAATAAGGTACAAATGAATCTGATCATATACACGATATATATACAGCTGATTCGAGCTACAAACTACTCCTGTTAGCATTTAATAAGGTAGTTAATAGAGTAATAACTAACTTCACTTTGGATGTTCTCTTTAACACTCTTCTACGTCTTCCTTCGTCATCTCTATTTCTCTATTAACTTTACTCTCTCATTATTATTTATAATTTTTTAATGATGAGAGAGTGGAATTTAGAGAAAAATAGAGAGGATGGAGGGAGATGTATGGAGGGTTGGAAGGAGATGATCTTTATCCACTTTACTTTGAGTCTGAATAAATATGTCAGACACTAATTCAAAGTCTTAGGTGTGAGGTGTGGTTTTGTGAAGACATGCTAGTTGTTTTGAGTACATAGAAATAGGTTAGGCCGAACTCAGCTTTGTATGATCTAAATCTGACCTATATTATGAAGATGTTAGGCCGACTTGGGTTAAAAACATTAAGCTTGAGTCTAGTCTTTGGCCTATGATAGGTTGATTTTTAAGACCCGACCTTTTTGAAAGCATTATAAGACTTGAAAAGTCTGTTTAAAAGTCTATTTCATCAATTTAACTTACAACCTTTGAGGGGTGTAGACTTATTAAATAATCTAACAAACTAATAGATCAATAGGATTAAATTCTAATCTGATATTCAACAAAACTTTTTAGAGAATTGTCTTTATAGTTTATACGACACCCTATTTAAATTTAAATTCTGTTTTATAATAATACTTTTAAATATATCAAAAATTGATGTATAATATTTTAAATAAACAGAACATGCCGACCTAATAGGCCAACCAGCACCAAGATGGAAAAGAATGAAATTACCCAATTAATCAAGTGCGCAGTAGTCAATACTACTTCTGCTCAATATGAGTTGGGAACTGTCATTTGGAAAAAATTGGCTCGAGCAACTTGAAGTAAATGACAATCCTTTCTTTCTGCAACATCATTTTGTTTTGGGCGTGTCGACGCATGTAAATTCATGAAGCATTCATTGTTAACTGGTAAAATTTGAAAGACTATGATTGACATTCTTTTTGTTACAATCTATGTCAATGTGTTTGGACTTGGCATGAGTGATCAGATTGATTGCTAAATGGATAGCAGATTGACTGTCACAAAAACTTTAGAGTTGATACGTACGAGTAACCTCAAAAGTCAACAAGATTTGCTTCAACCAAACAGACACATAAAGTGGATTGAAGGTATAAATAAATTTTGGAAACTTCTTTAATTACTTTCATTGAGAAAACTTTTTGAATTATTCTTTACTTGTTGGAGCCTACAAGTAGAGTGGAAATAGGTTAAGTAGGAGAGGCTTTTCATAGTGCAGGTGCGCCCTCACCCACATTGAAAGAAGTTAGCGCGGCGCAGCGCGTGGCCGTCGTGAGCTCATTTTGAGTGCAGTGCAGCGTTTTTGAAAGTCTATTTCACAAATTTTTTACGAAAGCCCCAACTTTTGAGTGACGTATGCTTTTGCAAATAGACTAAGAAGGTAATAGGTCTATGAAATTAAGTTCTATTTCATATGTCATTCAATTTAAAATTTATTTTATAATAATAACTTTAAACATGTCGATTATCTAAAAAAAACTTTAAACATGTCAATACAATGTACAAAATAATATAATAAAGATAATATTAATAAAATTATTATTTATATTTACTTAAATAGACCGATTTGATAGGCTTAAAAGTCTGTGTATTAAAAAACCTTAGCCTAAATTATTTAAAAAAAAGACTGACTTAACCTGAACCTAATATAAACTGAGTTGTAGACCCCTATCGAACGTACTCGCTATTCCCACCCCTACCTACAAGTACAAGTGTACAACATACTCACCAAGAGCATAAAGCAGAAACGCATTGTGGTGTGGGGCCCAGTTAGCATTTCTCAGGCTTGGAGGTTGTAGCCTTTACCCGTCGACGTCGTCGTCCAGCGGTTCACTCCGATTCTAAAGAGGAACCTCTACCGCTCCGACCCGACCGCTTCCATATCTGAAGCTGCTTCAAATTGAATCCTATCTTTGGAGCGTATGACAATTCAACACGTCATTAATCTTGATCCACGCGTTTCCGTTTAAAATTTAATTCAATAAAGAATAATTACCACCATTGTCAAAATTCTCACTTTTCAAATTATTATTAAAATATTTCAATTAAACTTGGAAGAAACAATTTCGTTTTGTTAAGTCCTTTTCTTTCCTACTTTCTGGTTCTTGCATTCGCTTAGACGATCAACCAAGCGCGAAAGGGAAGATTAGCATAGCACAGCATGTCTATGTCGGATTCCTCTTCCTCTTCCTCTTATGGAGGTGACTACAAAAATCTCAAGCAAGTTAGCCGCGAGCGTAAGCCCTCTTTCTCTTTTCTTTATTCGTCATCTTTTTTAATTTTCCTCTGAATAATTCTTGTTAATTCAATCCCTAATTCATTTCGCTTAAAGCTTTAAACTCACTCAACCGCTCTTGTACTTATAAGTTATATAACTTCGCCTTTTTATTATGGATTCTGCTTTTGGAGACTAAACTAACTTTCATTTTTGTTAGTTAATAGTAATTGCTCCGACTTATGATTTCTTCACTTTGCTTTATATCAATCTCAGTGTCAAAGTTTAATTTGCCGCGTGATTTTCAGTTTGGACTTTTAGTTTGCTGCATGACAAGCACGTCAAGGCAATCCAGCTTCTGCATTTAAAATCTGCGCTTGCTTGCTTGATTTCATTGATTTTCAGTGTTTTTTTGTGCTGTGCTACATTTTATGCCTTTATTTGGAAATTATGGTTGGAGAAGAATGATATTGATGGAGTTTTACTTTTAAGGATGATTTATTTTTCCTCCCACATGGGATCAAATAGTTTTCCCAGGCTCATTATGTTTTCTGTACAGTGGATAGATTAATTTAAACACGTTTTGAATCATTGAAGTGTTTACTTTTGGAAATATGTTATTATTTCAAGTTCGAACCTTTTACCTGCATTGCAGGGGCTGCATCATTTTGTGATTCTGTGTTTCTTTTAACATTTTTAATAGTTTCTGATCGAGTAAGCTTATTTGATCTCTGTGTGCTGATATTGTCTTCAGGATTATTACATGAAATGCTCAGGTCAACAAAAACAGGGATTCCAAATCGACTTGGAAGGTATGTGGTGCCATTAGTTAAATCATAAATGAATTCTGTGTTGATTCATTTAGCTTTACTGTGGATATAGAAAACTAGGAGTTACCCTTCTGACTGACTTTTTCATAATTCATATAAGTTCATAGCTCATTGTCAATAATACAATTCACATGTATACACTCTACATTGCCTGTTTTATTCATTGGATTATACCTATCTATATCTCACAGGCTTCAGTTACATAAGGGATCATCCTTAGCATTTTGTCTGTTTAGTCTATATATTTACTATGCACTATGGACTAGTTTATGTACTGTAAATGCATGTAGATATGCATGCATATTGTCATACAAGCAGCTTGAGTCTAAACACATTTTACATGTGATCGAAGTGTTGAAGGTGAATCAAAGAAACAAAAAAATATAAAGTAAAAGTTGAATTTATTAGTTACCATCTCATATTGGTTCATGGGTTACTTGCCTTCAGGTACTAATAATGGACAAACTTACTGTAAAGATAATGTCTCACTCGTGCAAGATGGCTGATATCACTGACGAAGGTGTTTCATGTAAGGATTACTTAAAGTAAATGACAAGTTTTAGTGACTTTCCTTAATCGCATGTCCTTGTCAAAGAGTCTGTTTTAACTTTTATACTTGTTCCATCAAAAGAAATACTTTCTCAGATATCAATAGTGGATTCAATTAATGAAGAGTGCTAGCAACACACTCTCTAACACTCGTTACTCTCCCTATTGGTTGAAGTTCAAATGGATCCCACTAAACAATGCGAGTCCCTTGTATACTTAGAGGACCCATATGAATTTCAACCAATAAGAAAGAGTGTGTTGGAAAATGAGTGGTAGAGAATGTATTGCTAGCAATTCTCTTCAATTAATATGATTGTGGCCTGCTGCTATATAGCTCTTACTGGAATGGAATCCAGAGAAGAATTAGACCTATTCTGGATCTATTATAAGTGGTCTTACCCCACATTTATAGGAGTCTGGTTCCACGATTTGAACTCATGACTTCTAATCACATGATAGGAACTCCAACCATTGTGTCAAGGCTCCCATTTTATTCAATTAATATTTATAAAACATTTTTTATGAGTTTTGTACAATTAGTATTTGAATTTCTTGTATAGGGTGAGCCAATGCACAAATCACAATGCAAGATTTCTGCCTTGTTTGGTTGTCATGGATTCTAGTTGCAGAAAAGACTGCTCAACTAAGTGAGGGTGTTTGTTTGCAAATTAAATTGGATTAGTTTTGAAAGAAAAAGGTCATCTAATCCAATCCTATCAGTTTCCTTATTTTCCATCCAACTTGTTTTGGGTTGGTCTTCTATTTAAAGTAGTTCAAGTTTTTATTTTGTTGGGTTGTTTTTTGTTTTTTGAAGTGGTAATATAGTGTGTTTTACATTTAAATAACTGAAATAATTAGTCAAAAAAAAACTGAAATAAATTAACTTGTCTGCTTTTATTGTGTTTTATCAGTCTGCTTTCCTAATGGTATTTTATCCTTTTTTATCATCTTTTTTGCCTGCTCTATATCAAACTCATTTTTCAATACTATACAAAAGTTATATGAAAAATGAGAACAGAAGACAGAAGAAATATTTCAAGCTAATGCAAAACTAATAAATTCATAAACAACATTGGAAATAAGACATTACTTAGAGAGAAGAAAACAAACTGTAAAAACTTATTTACATAGCAACAAACTAGAAAAATCATCCAAAACTAGAATGATATATTTGAATTTTGAAAAGAAAAAAGGAGGAAATTCAACAAACAAACCATAAAGTGAAATTCGCATTGCGAAGATGCTTCAACATAAACAAGCATAAGAAATATCACCATTTTCTCGAATATTCGTGGCTAACAATCAACTACCATTGATAATAATAATAATAATAATAATAATAATAATAATAATAATAATAATAATAATAATGATGATGATAATAATAATAATAATAATAATAATAATAATAATAATAATAATAATAATAATAATAATAAGAGAAAAGCCTAGGCCAAACTGCAACTTAGGCAAAAACAGGGGACAAATTACTATTGGGATGGGACAAAACTGGGGTCAAAATGCGACTGGGGCTGCAAGGCCAGACTACTTCTCTGGGATCGTTAGAGCTTGACTGCTTCTCTAGGACTGCTGTGACCAGACTGCTTCTATTGGATTGTCTGGGTTAAACTTAATCAGGAATAACCGAAAGGAGGACACAGTAACAGGATGAATTGATTCATTGGTTATAAAACAAAGATAAAAAAACTCATTTTCAAGAGAGAATTTGAGGGGGGAAAAAGGTGGCCAAAGTTTGTGTACGACCAACAAGAACAAATGATTCATGAAAATAAAGATATTGTTATGACAGGGTTCTAGAGTTCAAGGCTCTTGGCAGCAAAATAGTGATGGGATAGGTCACAGTAGATGATACCAATCTACTATGTCACCATGTTGAAGTTAGAGTTAATATTTTTGGTGTGGTGAAAGAAAAAGAAAAATACTCATAATGATAAAATTGTATCGATTTTACTGGGATTGATATGTTTGCTCTCATTACGAAGGACAAAACTCTAATCCGTACTTATACTATTACAAGACTCTCAATCCTAATTAAATACGGAAACAAACTATGATTTTTAAAGAATATGAAAACTAACTGTTAATATAATCTAAGATCTGCTGACATATATTTTATGTTAAAAAAAATCATAAAGTAAATCTGTGATAAGATATTTTCAGATTTTCTAACAATTTGGATATGAGTTTGGTTCAATTAGTAATAGATCTGTTTCCAGAATGGAAACTGAAAATAGATTTTACTCAACAAAATATTTAGAATTATTTGATTTTGGCTTTCCTTTTTGTCTTTTGCAGTTCGTATCAGTTAATTAACACCTCGTAGTAAATTTATTTGCATTGAAGTCTCTGACCTTTTCCAAACATAAAAATGGTGGAACCCTCATCCGTTGGGCATCCCTTAGTTATATTTTATTGCTCTTTTTGTAGTGGTTGAAGACATATACAAACGGAGGCAGCCGTTGCCAACCATGGATGCTATATATTTCATTCAGCCAACTAGGGAAAAGTAATGCACCTACTCTTCTTATATGTTCCTATTGTTATGCACTTGGCTGTGAAATATTCAACTATCTTGATATGCCTTAAGTATGCAATATACAGCTTGAGCAGCCCTCTACTTATGTTTGGTTTTGAGGGTTACTCGAATTCTAAGATGGTATCAGACTCATATTCTAAATCTTCTATTAGGCCAAAATCTCTATTATTCCACCCATAATCCACACTCCAAATGTCTATTATTGGACTTGGGAGGTGTGTTGAGATCTTTATTATTCCACGCTCAGAAGTCCAATTCTAAGCGTGAGAGGGTGTCTTGAGAGTCTCATATGTCATATCTACTCGAGATATGGCCTAAATAATGAAATATAAGACTTGGGCAGTTCTCACTTAACAAGTCGTTTTGGAGGTTGAGTTAGGTCCTACTAAGCTAAAATTCTAAACCATTAGAGCATACCTACTTTGCTTTTTATATGAAGCTATTTATTGGGTTTTGAATTTAAAAAGGTATAATTTTTTTTAACTTTTCACTTTATAGTTTTCCTTTTATTTCTCACCTTATCGTTACTTCCAAATATGTCATGAGTTAATTCTTACTTTAAATTTTATTGTTTTTGTTTTGAAATTTATTTTCTATTCTCTACAAATTACATGATAATGCACTACTTTGTCTCCACATTTCTCTTCTTTCTAATTATTCATTTGCACTGTAAATTCCCAAATGATAATCATGCCACTTCCTTTTGGGTGGAAGACATTTTCATTTAACTTTGATGTAAAACTTAGTCAACCTATTTGAGTTTTTTCAGATTCATCCATATTTAGTTATTTTCTCCATTTCTGTTTGCAGTGTAATTATGTTTCTGTCAGACATGGCTGGAAGGGCGCCCTTATACAGGAAGTATGTGATGACCATTATAATATATTCTGTTTCCATTCATGCTGGCTTCAACTTATTTGTTTTGAAACCTATTTTATTGTGTTCTTGTAGGGCATTTGTTTTCTTCAGTTCACCTGTTTCTACAGAATTATTTATGGACATTAAGAAAGCTAAGAAAACGGGGGTGTTGTCTCGATTACGTGCATTGATAGAGGTGAATTTATTTTATAAATTGAAAACAAGGTTGTGCTTATATTTATATTTTTACTCAAACAATTTCATGGCTGATTGTGATCCCCCCGCCCTATTTGCATGACATCCCGCAGATGAATTTGGAGTATTTTGCCATAGACAGCCAGGTACATGGTTGCACACTTTTCATCTGTCATATATTACATTTGTTCAATATGAATATAATCATTCCGTTTCCTTTTTGGTTAATGAACTTTAAAACTTACGACCAATAGAAGCATCCCTCCATATGTTGGTCCAATTTCACATTGCTGTGAATGTGTTTCAAGAGATAAATCAGGATTTTTTCCATTTAAAATAATTATAATCTATTAGCCGTTGAAGAAAACCTTCTCTATATAAAAACTAAAGGAGGGCTTGAATCATGCCTTGGACTGGGGCGCCCCTCACCCTAAAGTTTTTGTAACAAAAAAAAAAAAGGAGGGCTTGAATACACTGATAAACAGCACAAACAAACTATACTTAATTGCATATGGCTGAATCTGCTGAGTTAGATGCTTGATTGGAATTGAAGCACTTTTGAAGAAGTAAAAGTGAACAACCAGGAAATATGTGGATTAGAAAGTCCATCTATATGGTCATTCGTGTGCAGCTTTGATTGAACGTCATGAAACTGCTTGTTGAGATTCTTCCCCTGAGAAATATCAAACATGTATCAAATTCTAATTGCACTAGTTGAAAATGAGACTAAAGATGATGTGAATATTTGAGAGACCAACCCTCATTGTGTTTATTTATTGTGTTTATTTATGCCGACTAATATGTACAACCAAATACCTTGATTAGGGATAAGATCAATATCAGATCAGATCTGTATCGGTTCCATCCATTTCCAACAGAATATATACATAATAGCATGACATAATTTCAAATATCTCAGCAGCACTCGTTAGAAATTGTTAGTTTCTAATCTCATCACCATTCCATTATTCTGTGCCTTCAACTTAGAGGTTTATTTTTGGTCATATTAATGCAGGGTTTCATCACAAACAATGAGAGAGCATTAGAGGAGCTATTTGGGGATGAAGAGAATAATTATAAAGGTGCTGCATCTTTGAATGTGATGGCCACGCGAATTGCTACAGTTTTTGCTTCATTAAGAGTATGTAGACAATGCTCTTTGCCATAAAAATACTATGACGTTGTAGTCAATGCATTATAATAATTAAAACAGATGATTGAGAAATGAGAAGTCTTCTGAAGCATATAAATACTTTTTAGGAGTTTCCTTCTGTTCGCTTTCGGGCCACCAAGTCCCTAGATGCAACCACAATGACTACTTTCCGCGATCTGATTCCTACAAAGCTTGCTGCTGGAGTCTGGGACTGTCTAATGAAATATAAAAGCATACCTAATTTTCCTCAGACTGAGACCTGCGAGTTGCTCATAATTGACAGATCTATTGATCAGGTTCTTTAATGGTCATTGACCCGTAATATCCTGTTGACAGACTGTCATGTTGCTTACAATTTGGATATTATTTTGATTTTGTAGATTGCTCCTGTGATACATGAATGGACATATGATGCCATGTGTCATGATTTGCTGAATATGGAGGGAAATAAATATGTTCATGAAGTAACTTCAACAATTTCCCTTTCCGTCTATGAATTTTTTGGTTCACCCTCTTGTATATAAACATAAATCTACTGTATTTTCAAGGTTCCTGGCAAGGCTGGTGGTCCACCTGAGAGAAAAGAGGTTCTTTTGGAGGATCATGATCCTGTATGGCTTGAGCTTCGCCATGCACATATTGCAGATGTAGGTCTTTCGCTTATGCTTTTACTATCTCAGACTTAATCAATTTGAATACCGTGTGATATTGATGACCATGCCAGGCTAATGAACGGCTGCATGAGAAGATGACTAACTTCATTTCAAAGAACAAAGCAGCCAAAATCCAACATGGTTCCAGGTGAGTAATAATTTTCTGGGGAATTCAATTGATGGTAAACGAACTGATTTTAATGGTTTAGTCATTATCGTAGATTAAATGTTTGCCTAATTTTGTAGTTAAAATTTTTATTTTTGATAAATGGTATGGTTTGTGATACAAACCAGAAATTGTAACAACAATAATAGAAAGACAGAATTATGAAGAAGGGAATTTGAGAGGGAAACTTGTGAATTAATATAGATAATTAGAGTAGAGATTACAACCCAAAGGGTCCAAGAGCAATGCTCTTCTCAGAAGTAGTTACTTCTGGCCATAACTTCCAATAACTTCTCCAACATAACTTCCTAAAAGACAAACAACCTATTTATAATTAAATCCACACCCAAACCAAAACCAAATAACTAACAATTCAAATTCAAACTAACACACCAATAACTACCAATAACTACTTCCTAAATATTATATTATATTATTTATTCTTCTTATTTCTCCTTTCATAAATCCTCCAAATGACGGGTTTACCCTTTGGTTTGTCAACAACATGCTCGATCCTATCAGTTTGACTTGAATTCATTCACCACGATGTATAAGTAGACTCTATACCGCCCCGTGGTTTGCTACGTATCTGATAATTGCCGAGCTTTTCCATCCATTTGCAGCTGCCAGCTGCTAGTTTTCTGTGAGATTTTGAATATATTCCCTTCTAGTCCACGGGGATATGATGAAGGAGCAAACTACAGATGGAAAATTTCAATATCATGGTAGTTAAATCGGGATACGTATCATGTATTGTTTTGCCAATTTTTTGTATCGTGTATCGTATCGTATCGTGTATCGTACGATACATGAACAATAAAAAAAATGAAAAATTTAGTAAAAAACAAATAGCATAAGCAAAACAATATGATATAATATATCATATATAAACTCCAAAATACTTCAAAACACAAGTCATCAACAAAAAAACCAATGTTTTCAATCCTAAATAGAGATATAGTCTCAAAACCATATGAATATATCATGTATAAACTAAAAACCGCAATTAGAGGGAGATGAAACAATGGAACAGTTCAGGAGAGTGAAAAGTCTACTGTGTATCCAGTGGAACGATTGAGGAATAGAGAGAAACTTTTCAACCTCTCTGAAAAAAACTGAAACGTCACTTACTGTAAAACCTAAAGTTACAGTACCAATTAAGTATAAAATCCCAATCGGCCCAATTGAGTTTGTATCAGGTTTGCGTGACCCAACCCAGTTTCTGGTGTATCCAGCAGCTGCGCCATTATCGTGCGATACAGCTTCGTATCGCGATACTTGCGATACGGCGCGATACGGCTGCGATACAGTGCCATTTTCGATACGCCCTGCGATTCGTATCGTTGGAGGGTGTTTTCGTATCGTATCGCGATACGTATCGTCCGTATCGTACGATACTTACTACACTGTTCAATATTTATTCCATTGGACAAACTGAATTCGTCTCAAACCATATATTTTATAAACATTTGGCATTTTCTTAATTTAACTAAGCGTGATGATGTGGTTTGAGCATTGTCTATGTTTATTCATCTAGTTATCTAGTTCATGATAAACTCCACTTAAAATTATCATTTTGTATTGTATTTACAGAAATAATGGTGAAATGTCAACAAGGGACATACAGAAGATGGTTCAAGCACTTCCACAATACAGTGAACAAATTGACAAGCTCTCCCTCCATGTTGACGTAAGTTTTGTTGTAATGCTATCTAGATACAACTGTTTTTTCTTTTCTTATGATGATTACATGATATAGTTTGCACAAATATATGTGCTATCTACACTCTGAAGGCCTTTTCTGCAGAACGTTCGTCCTCAAGGAAATATTTTATTTTATAATGGTAATGCCACCATTTGGTTTTATAACACAGGGTGGGCAGTTGTTTTAGCTTTGTTTTTCCTTTCGAACCACCTTGTGGTTTATTTAACACAACTTATAGATGTAATCTGTTATCCCATGTGTTTGCTGCTGTCATGATTGTCGCTGATGGATGACTGAGTACATGAATTTTTGCAGTCAAGTGTTTTAGATATTTCTCACAAACTAGATGGCATTTGGTAGACTGTTTAGAAGAAGACAAAAACAAAACATATGTGTTTGTTTGATGTTTTGGTGTTATGTTTAATGCAGAAAGGAGAAACAAACCAGAAATAAGTAAAGTAAAACAATTTGGATTTTTGGTCCACCTATTTGGAACTGAAAAGAACAATAAAACACTGTTCTGTTCCGTTTTCTCCTCATTTCAAACCTTAGTTCTTTTTACAATCAGAATTAGAGTATAGTTGTCTGTTAATGAATTTGACAAGGTTATATTAATTTACGAGTCCCTACAGTTTATAAAACTTCAAATGGGTCCCATGGTTTAAAAAAAACAAAAATAATTCAATGGGGTCTCAAATTCCAGTCGTATTATTTGATCTTTATGGCTTACAGGACCCAATTGTAAATTCTTTTGCAACTATAATAGGGGCTATAGTTTTAAACGAGGAGGCCTATTTGAAATCCTAAATATTAAAGAGACTTGGAGATTTATTTATTTAATAGTGATAGTGCATCTGATTATGGTCATGTGTGCAAACTGCCACAGCTGTATAAGTGATGGGTTTCTTCCTCTAGATTGCAGAAAAAATCAACAACATCATTAGGGAGTCAGGATTGCGGGAACTAGGCCAACTGGAGCAAGATCTTGTTTTTGGAGATGCGAGAATGAAAGATGTGATCAATTTTTTGACTATGAAAGAAGTAAGATATTAACACCTAATCAATGCACATGTTAAAATGTTTGAGTGCAAGATACGAAATGTGAAACTCGATATTCAATTTTTGCAATGTTTCATATGTTAAATGTTAAATTTCATACAAGTACCAATTTTACGCAGGACACAACCCGTGAAAATAAATTGCGCCTGTTAATGATTCTTGCAGCTGTTTATCCTGAGAAATTTGAGGGACAAAAGGGTTCGAGTTTGATGAAGGTATGGTGACTTGCTTACTGGGTGCCAACTGCATTTCTGCATGCTGCTCATTTTATATTTTAAAAAAGAATAGATATGGTGCAATCGATTTGATATCTAACACTTGTGATTAGGGGTGACAAAACAATCCATTTATCCGGCATTCATCCATAACAAAGTCCATTCGATCCAACAACAACAAAATATTAATGGATTGGATTCAGTTCATTCATTAAATTTTATGGATGATTAAAGATCCATCATCCATCATCCAAAAAGTTTATTGGATAAAAAAAATCTCTCTCTCTATGAAAGATTCAACTGATTCCAATAGGTATGAACTGGTATATTGAATCAACTGAATCTACAAGGTGCAATCTCACCGGTTTAGAGTTCCAGTGAGAACTTCCATTTCTATTACAAATTGTATAACTGTCTAACTGAAAGCTGATTAACAACCAGCTAGCTATTTATAGTACCGATTAGCTAGCTGTAATTACAATAATACCCTCCCTTAGCTATTATTATTATTCTTATTCTTCATATAATACACTTGTTTCACATAAGGCCTGCTATCAATACCCCCCCTAAGGCTTTCACCTTGTCCTCAAGGTGAAAATCAGGGAAAATATGCTTCACTTTCTCTGCTGGCTCCCATGAATTCTCACAAACTGGTAGGTCTTTCCACTGCACCAGAACTTCAACCTCCCCCTGTTTGTTGTAGCGAAGCTGTAGAACATCATCAATGTCTGGTTGGAGGGCTCATTCTTCAGTCAAAGCAGCAGGAATTTGTTGTGGTTGATAACTCCTGTGGACTCGGTTCTTCTTGCCATTGATGTGAAAAAGCAGGTGGATCTTGCAATGAGCTGGTAAAGCCAATTTATAAGCCACAGCTCCTATTTCTCAGTCACTTGGTATGGGCCATAGTATCTAGGACTTAATTTTTCATTTCTTCTAGCTGCCAAAGATTTCCACTTATAAGGACATGCTTTTAAGTACACCCAGTCCCCTACTTCCAGTGACACCTCTCTTCGGTGTTTATCAGCTTGTCTTTTCATTCTTTGTTGTCTTATTGCCGATCAGTGCGCAATTGGTCTAGAAGCGTGTGTCTCTTTGCTCATATAGTTCATTCACAGCCTCCACATTGGAAGGAATAGTTGGACCCTTGATAATCGGATTAGGATCCTTACCATACAAAGCCTTATAAGGGGTCATTCCAATGGATACATTATAATTGGTATTGAACCATAATTCTGCCCAAGGTAACCATTTCACCCAAGACTTAGGATGATCACCCACAAAACACCTCAAATAAATCTCCAAACACCGGTTTGTCACCTTTGTTTGTCCATCTGACTGTGGATGGAATGCAGTGCTGTATTTCAACTTAGTCCCGGCCTGTTTAAACAGCTCTTTCCAAAATTGACTAAGGAAGATTTTGTCTCTATCAGAGACTATGGCTTCAGGAAAGCCATGTAATCTGACCACCCCTGAGATAAAGCTGCTTGCTACATCAGAAGCTGAGTAAGGATGCCCTAGAGTGATAAAATGAGCCGATTTGGTGAGCCTATCCACCACTACCAAGATAGTATCTACCTTGCCCACCCGAGGAAGTCCACTAATAAAGTCCATGGATAGCTCAGACCAAACGGATTTGGGTACTGGTAGGGGCTGCAACAGACCAGCAGGGGACAAAGTTTGCACCTTACTCTGCTGGCAGAGTTGACACTTCATGATAAACTGCCTTATATCCTCCTTCATTCCCTGCCAGTAAAAAACTGCACTAATACGTTTAAATGTCCTGAAGAAACCTGAGTGGCCTCCTTGCAGTGAGGTATGAAATTCATGTAAAATAGTAGGGATCCTGGAAAATGTTTAAGGCAGTACTAAGGCATTTTCTCTATAGAGCAGACCCTTTTTCACTGAGAATTTGGTAGTTTCTGCATTCTGCAAGACCACTTTCTGCATCAGTGTCTGTAGATCAGGGCACTTGTGGATTTCATCCTCCCATTCACACCATTCAGGCAGTGTAACCCTTGAAATAGAAGCAAAGAGCATCTATCTGTCTAGACAACGCATCAGCCACTCTATTAGAGCAACCTGCCTTGTAATGAATTTCAAAGTCAAACCCCAATAGTTTAGAGGTCCACTTGACTTGCTCACCACCTAAAAAACTCTGTTCCATTAGAAACTGGAGGCTTTGCTGATCAATTCTTACTATGAAGTGCTGACCCATCAAGTAATGGCGCCATTTTTGAACTGCAAGTACCACTGCCATCAGCTCCCTTTCATAAGCCGACTCACGTTGTTGTGCATCGATAAATTTTCCGTGAAATAAGCTACCGGTTTTTCCTCTTGCATAAGCACTGCACCTACTCCTTGACTTGATGCATCAGTTTCTATTACAAATTGTTTAGAAAAATCTGGCATAGTTAATACGGGTAGAGAGGACATGATGTGTTTCAGCTGTGTGAAAGCTTGCTCTGCTGCCTCATTCCATGTGAATTTATCAAGCTTCAATAACTCTGTCAGTGGTCTCGCCACTACTCCATAGTCTCGGACAAACCTCCTATAATACCCTGTCAGCCCTAGGAAACCACGTAGGCCCTTGAAGTCTCTGGGAGCCGGCCAATCTGTCATTGCCCTGATCTTATTTGGATCTGCAGCCACCCCTTGTCCAGTGACAACATGTCCCAAGTATTCCACCTTGTTCACAGCAAAATCACACTTTTTCCTGTTTACAATTAAACTGTTTTGGATGAGAGGCGGTGAAGATAGTTCTCGAAGTGTGAGGCATGCTCCATCATATCTCGCTATAGATGAGTATATCATCAAAAATACCAATGCAAACTTCCTTGCTATGGTCTAAGTACCTCATTCATGAGTGCTTGAAACGTTGATGGAGCATTCATTAATCCAAGTGGCATTACTAGGTATTCGACTATTCGTAGTGTCCCTCATGCGTTCTAAAAGCTGTTTTAGGGATATCCTCGGCTTTCATCTTGATCTGGTGGTAACCAGATTTTAAATCCAACTTGGAAAAAATGGTGGAACCCGCAAGTTCATCGAGTAACTCGTCAATAAGTGGAATTGGAAATTTGTTAGGGACTGTGATTTTGTTCAGGGCTCTATAATCCACACAAAACCTCCAACTATTATCTTTCTTCTTTACCAAGATGATTGGGCTTGAGTAAGGGGAGGTACTAGGTCTTATTATCCCAGTCTTGAGCATGTCCGCTACTAGTCGTTCAATTTCATTTTTTTGATAATGAGGATATCTATAGGGTCTGATATTGGGTATACTGGCTCCTAGCATGGTCAATCGGTCTACTAGGGGGGAATTGGGGTGTCTCATGAAACAATTGCTCAAACTCAGTGAAGAACAAGTCGAATTACCCTCGGGCGAGCGGGTCGCTTTCGCCACGATTAGCTCCATGCACATTTGCGATCAACGATGTACCCTCCTCCGTGTCCGCATTTCAACCGAGAGTCGATTAGCAGTGATTTCCTTCCTTGACAGTGCAGGATCCCCTTTCAAGCATATAGTGTCCTCTCCTAGTCTCAGTTTCAATGTCATGTCTTTGAAATTGACTTTTATATCACCCAGCTTCTCAAGCCAATCAATACCCAATACTACATCTTCTCCTTCTAGAGGGAACACATAATAGTCCACTACAATTGACAGACCCTGTATTGTAAGGTGAATGCCCCTGCAGACTCCTTGGATCCTTACTCTTTCTCCATTTCCAATCTTTACCCAACATGGTGCAATATTCTCTATCCTCAGTCCCTGCTTTGCAACCAGTTTGGTGGAGATGAAGTTGTGTGTGGCACCACAATCTACTAGCACCAAAATCTCAATCAATTTCAACAATCCTCTCAGCATGAAGGAACATTTAGAGGATAAGCCAGCCATGCTATACAGATGCAGGCTTTTCACTGCTGCTTCCCACACAATATCTTCTTCCTCTTCCTCTTTTGTCTGCTCTGTAGCTTCTGCCTCTGTTTCTACATAGAGTAACTTCAGCACTTTGTTTTTGCAGACATGGCACGGAACGTAGTTCTCTTCGCAGTGAAAGCAGAGTCCTTTCTTTCGTCGTTCCTCAATCTCCTTGCTACCTACGCATTACGCCGCCGTTGTAGGTGCGATAACTTTCCGGCCTCAACTGCCTTCGTTGTTCCACCGTTATCAGTGGTGGGTTTGCCACCGAAACCACCACTCTTGAAGCTACGTCCACCGTATCTCCCACTTGCACCGATTTTTTCTTCTGCTAACAGGCCACGTCCATCATATCAGCAAGATTCTTTGGTCGTTGCAGGCGTACCTCTGCCCTGATGTCATCGTTGCAGGCATTAAGATCGTGTATCACCAACCAATTAAGTTACCTGCTTCCAAATTGAATCCAAAATGACGTGCACATTCATTCTTCCGATAAATCGTGAATTAATTGAAAATAATAGTGAGACCCAAGCTCAATTTTGATTGGACCGTGAATAACTTACAATTGCTACTGCCATAAACCAATCACAGGCGCCCAAACACACAATTGCCCAGCCTGAATGAAAGTAAGCAAGTGCCAGCCAATCACTTGAGCCACATCTAAGGTTGGTGTGTAATAAATCTGTGAGCGGGACTTCACTGGGGCCAGGGAGAGAGACAGAAATGGAAGAGAGAGTGAGGGGCGGGTGGAAGGAGAGGGATAATACAAATTATTTAACTTTTAACACCAAAAGCAATTATTTAGTTTCTTAAACCAGAAAATTATTTAATTTTGATTAAAAAAGCTTTTTTTTTGGTGAATGGGATATCCATCCATCAAAATATTGTTAACGGTTGGATTTAATTTTTTTAGTGGATGGTAAATGGACTGTTTTTAATCCATCTTCATGAAACTAAAAATTTATCCAATACATCTATTTGTCACCCATGCAGGCCATACCTATGAATCACCAAAAATTACACCTAAAAGTGGATTTTTAAGCAGGGAGGTTTAAAACTGGTTTCAGACCGGTCGCTTTAAATAACCGGATTGAGAATGCAGTGCGGTTTTGGATCAGTTCAAAACCAGAAAAAAGTGTGGTTTATTTGCAGGCTGTTGATTATGTTATCCAATTTAATCTTTTAATAAATACTTTTCAGCTATCACGATTGACAGATGAGGATATGAATGCTGTGAATAATTTGAGAATGCTTGGTGGACAACCAGAAACCAAAAAAGGTTTGACCACTAAAAAAGTTTTGACCAGTGCTCTTAGTCTGAAGTTTGATATCCAAAAGGTAAAGGAACATTCTAGTTTAAATTTGTGAACTTTCGATTTTACATTACTTCTGAACTTTGAAAACTGAAAAGTATTCTTTTAAGTTGTCAGAAGAAGCGTGCTGCACGGAAAGAACGCCCTGGTGAAGAAGAGAAATGGCAGCTATCTCGATTTTATCCCATAATAGAGGTACCAATAACGTATAATTTGATATGATTTTTCTACAGTTTTTTTTTTGGGTGGAAATTTTTCTACAGCTAATATACATTAACTTGCCGAATTTCACCGAGATGTCTGCTTTGGAATAAAATTTCACCAACTACATTTATTGCAGCAAATATATGTTATAAAAGAAAACATATATTTACTATTCTATCTTTTGATATCATTGTAATATAAAGAGAAGACTTAAATATGTTTTAGATCCCTTCAAAATTGACCCTTTCTGGTTTTAGTGCCTCCAAAAAAAATGTTTAAATTCGAGGCATTTTGAGAGCTTCTGAATTCAGTCCCAGTTAGTTTATCGCTTATGTGGCTAGCAAACTGGCAACTCAAGTGTCACGTCAGTTTAACAATTCCAACTTCCAAGTGTGCAAATGCAATGATATGGACACACACCTATCCCTCCTCTCCCCTACCTCACCTCACCTCTCTCTCTCTCTCTAAATGCAATGAGAGAGAGGGAGAGAGAGTGGCGGGCATAGCTAGCCTTGGCTATTGGTGGCAGAGTGGGTTGTGGGACGGGGGTTAGATGGTGGCCGCTGCGAGGGAGAGAATGGAGGCGGAGAGAGCGGAAGATAAAGGAGGAGGAAGAAGAATAGGTAGCCTCTTGGCCATACCCAATGGAAGGCAGGGTGCGGTCATTCCAGCGGTGACCGTTTGCTGTAGCAGAGTTGCATGCACAGCATTGTCAACAGTGTGACAGCTCAAGCTAGTTGCCATCGCAGGAGGTCACCGGAGATGGCATCACGCAGGGGCGAGATGCCACAGACTTTGGGTGGCTGGCAATGGAAGGGGATCTCACCTTCTTTCTCTTCCCTTCTCTCTCAGGCGTCAATTTTCCTTTTATCCATTCGTTTTCTTCCCTTGCCGAGTCTGTGGACAGTGAGAGTAAAATGGGGGATGAGAAGAATAAGTGCTTGAATGGCTATAAATAGGTTCAAGGCAGGGGAAGGTTTGCATGGAGAGAGGGAAGAAGTGAGGTTGAGAATGTCATTGAACACTTGAAATTATTAAACTGACATGACACGTGTAAGCCGACAATCAGTTAGTTGTGTATCCAGAAGCCCTTTAAATGTCCTGAAGAAAAAATTGGATGGCCTAAAACCAGAAAGGATCAAAAAATTTTTTGGGTCAAAAGCATATTTAAGGCTAAAGGCAAACACCTTCCATATGATGAACAATTTTTAATAATAATAGATTGCACTTTTAGCTTCAAAAGTCGTGATAAGTGGATGATTATTCAGGAACTGATTGAAAAACTCGCGAAAAATGAATTGTCTAAGGAAGATTATCCATGTTTGAATGATCCAAGTACACCTTTCCATGGCTCACCTTATGCTGGGTCTGTAAACCAAAATTCTCATTCAATGAGATCAAGACGCACACCGACTTGGGCACGACCACGAGGCTCTGATGATGGATATTCCAGGTTTAATTTTCTTAACTCCTCAATGCTAATCAGTAATCAAATAATTGCTTCTAATGAGATTGGGTTTTTTGTTTCTTTATCCATTCATGGTGTTCTTCACTATACTTTCTCACTTTGTATTCCTCGTAACTTCTGAACTGGGTAAACTAGCACAAGCTCGTAATTATATAGATAATTCCGCATAGCCAAGCAAGAGAAGTCTTTGTTTTAAGCCAAACGATATTTCTAGTGAACTTCCAAAATTTGTTTTAATCATAATTTTGTAGTGAACTACCATCATGTATATGTTGGATCTCTCACATAGACTTTTTATATTTTTCTGCTGGTGCACACAGTGATTCGGTGCTAAGATATGCCTCGAGTGATTTCAAGAGGATGGGGCAACGAATTTTTGTATTCATTGTTGGTGGAGCAACCCGATCAGAGGTTTGAATTTATTTATTTTTGATAAAGATAAGAGTGTGATATTTAATCTTTAAATTTTCTTATCTTTTGGTCTAATATGATATGATGTTTTTATCCTCAGCTAAGGGTTTGCCACAAGCTTACTGGAAAGCTTAATAGGGAAATTATTTTGGGTTCATCCAGTCTTGATGATCCTGCACAATTTATCACGGTATTGAATTTTCTATTTTTTTTTCAATGCCAAAATACATGGCTCAACCTGGAATTCCATTTGCCTAACTATCATTGGTTGCGTGCTATTTTCTTTTGCAGAAATTGAAGATGCTAACGACACATGAACTTTCATTAGATGATATCCAAATATGATGTAACGGACTCTAGGGAAGTCGAAGATTAGCTTGTAAAATATTTGTTGTAACCATATAGTTTAATGATCTAATCTAATTATTGTTGTTGATTTGGACATCCAACTTCTTGTGGCTTAGCTGAGTCATGTAATGATAGACTCTGCATGCGTTAGAAAGTCTATTGGTAACTAACAAACAATTTTCAGTGATATAAAAGACTTGGTTGGGTCCCAAAATTGAATATGAGTGAAGCGAAAGCTGTGTTTTAGGCATTGCACATAAAAAAATAGGCACTATTTGTACTGCAGAAAGAAAAACCGAGAGCGATAGAGTAGGGAAAAAATATCCATAGCTCAATAAAGAAATGTCGAAATTATTAAGTTGAATATCATTACCCGAGTTTGAATCTAGGATTTCATAGTTAGTTGTGAGTTTTAGTGTGGAGAGACATTCATCTCGTCTAAAAAAATAACCAACGACAATAAATGTGAGCCAATTTTCCTTAGTAGAACAGAAGAAGCTGTTGGATTAGCTGGTGGGTTGGTATGTTGAGATCGCTCATCGCTCAATCAAAGATGACAAACTACTAACAGAGAACACCCAAAGCAAAACAAAATAGAAAAAATGAAAAATGAATCCAACACAAACAGACAGACAACATAGACCGACATTCATCATCAGATTTATCTGGGTAAAAAAAACGAAAACAACCTGGAACCTAACAGATTCTCTCTCTTTCATCTACTATTTTTCAATTTCTTTCTTATCTCTATTATCTCCAAGGTGTCTAAACCGCGAGGGAGCTAAAATAGTCAGTTTTACCTAGTCTAGGACTAGCACTAACCAGTGAAGAGAGAAGAGATTATTAAGGACAACTGAATTTTGTGACTTCTCTCGTGTTAAAAAAAATACAAGAGAATATTACATTATTACTCCAGATTACCATCTCAACGAAGGAACCTGATGATTATACAGTGAAAACTTTCATAGTTAGATTGTTTTTCTGTATTGAACAAGCACCCAACAGTTCTTGTCCTTTTTAATGTCAATGTGAGTATGTGACCAACTTGTTCGAGATGGAGCACAAGCAATCTCAGTTTCATCAACCACAAGGGTTGTGTATCTAATGAAAAACATCGTATTCAAAACTAAAGGCACCAAGAACTATTCCTACTTGAAATACCATTTATACAAATGATGCCTAGAAACCATGAACTGCACATAGTATACTTCTTTAATCCTCGGCGGGATCACAACAGCGGGGCACTTTCTCCTTTTGAGACAGCAAATTTTCTGCCTTTCTCTTCCTAAGCTCACCAACTAATTTATTAACATATGCAATGTATCTCTCAACATCAAATTTTCTTTTGCAACCTTCATAATTCATGTATCGAATTTTCCCAAAAACAGGCCGCTCCCGCCAACCCTGAAATGCTTAAAAAGTTAAAACATAAATGCCAAAACCGAGAAAACTATCAGCAAAGTTACACTTAATCAGGTATACAAAAAATGCAACTTCCACAGCCTGTGGGAAAATTAAATTGTGTAGTGAACAAGAATGAAGTAGGTGAACCTGATCATGAACCCCACATATTGACCACATGCAGCCAACATAACCATTTGGATCCCTTCCATCTAAATGATACTGCAGTCAGGTGAACTTATGTCATTTATGCAAATGGTGATAACCTTTGTCTCTTGGAAACCGCATTTGTAATTAGATTGCTTCTCTAAGTTGACTGAGGGTTAGAATATACCTTATCATTTAAATATATAGATATTTCAAGGGCTTCTTCAGGTCCTTTAGTCCATTCAAGTATCTTCTTCGCCCAATACATTCTGTACATGAACTTTTCTAATTGAGTATACAAACATATTTTTACAACAAGGTGGAAATCATTAGAAAAATATTGTACATTACTGTTCCTCAAAAGAAGTAGAAATCCAGAAAAATAAAATAAATTATTTCAAAGACCTGAATGATTTAGCATAACTAGGAAGATATTCGGCAATTGTAGAAGACTATTCTAATGTGAGAAATCGCTCAAACTATTCCTCTACCTCCCCCATCCACACACAGCCTAGAAACTATTGTTACTTTCTGTCCCTAGAAGCTTTTCCAAACATTTATCTTTATAGCAGTAAAATTTATAATGATTCTTCTGTGAGTATCAATAGAGACTCACATTTATAATTTATTGACTTGTGTTTTCCTTTTGCTGGTTTATAAGTTGTTTTCAAATAACAGTGGTCAAACTTTCATGTTCAAGTAAAGTTTCTAAGTTGATATACTGATCATCTTTCTTTAGTATGTATGGCTCCCTTGTATTCTCTCACTCATAAAGAAAGAGATTATATAAAGACCAATTAGAACCGTAGGAGGAAAAATTGTTTTGATGGATGACATACCGTATGTGCCTTAGAATGTGCAACATAAGATTCTTTGGAAACCAAAACAACCAGGAAAAAATAATTTATAAAGTTCCTTACCGCATAAAACCATGCATTTTCCCATAGTGAACCATCTCCAGCTGAGAAGCATTCCAAAGCTGATATTTGCAACAAACAATAATGCTTATTAGGGAAAATGCCAAATAAAGTTGTAAGAACCCCAGTGAGTTAGAAAGAGCTGAAGAGTACTGATGGATTAATATAGGGACTTTGATAAAATATGAGCTAAAGCCAGTAACTTGTTACAAGTGAGAAACTGCAAGATCCTTGAAAGTGTCAGATGGTCTTAAGTTGGAAATTTAATATTATCCAAGAAAGATTAGCTTACGGGGTCAGCAGTCTGTGCCTTCTCCAATTGCTCCCTCCTGGAAAAACAAAAATTAAATGAGCTTGCAACCAAACCAGAAAACATTTGAGTTCGATAGGCTAAACAATGTGACTCACGTGTAAGTATGTTGTCGCTTATCAGAGGCATGATCGAGTAAGGTCTTTCGAGCCCACTCCCATGCTCCAAGTATTGAGTCATAATGAGGCTGATAGAAGCAAAAGTTATCAGCAAGTTCTCTCCGCACAGTTAACTCCTCCAGGAAAGCATCAACAGCCTTTAAACCAACAATCGAAGAATAAAAAAATTAAACTCAACATAAGACAAAACATTTCCATCACCATTCTTTAGAATGAAAATCACAACAAAAGTAACAGAAAGAATGAACAACATGCTGTAAACTACAGGTCAAGTAAGACAAACCTGAGGATATGAAGCTCGAACCTTACGTGCTTCTAAAGCACATCTTTGAGCAGATATCTGTCCAAAATGCAAATAGGGAGATAAACCAGAAAGTGCAGTGGGTTTACATGGGTTGTTACGATCTGTTGAATAACTTTTCAACCTTTTAGTCAAAAATCCATTTTCACTTCCCATCAATACTTCCATTGCAGCAATTTCGCCAGGCACACACCAATCAACTTCAGGAACCTCAGCTCCACTCCTAGTTTTAACAACAACATTAACACCAAACATATTGACATGATTTGATCGAGTTTAAACAGCAATGTAATTATAAGTCTAACCTTAAGACTTGAGCAATGAGATCATCCCAATCAATGGAATGTTCCTCAATGTTGATCCATTTCCTAATTGGTGGTTCAATGTTAGGAAAATCAACTAGATACTCAGAAAGCTTTTTGTTTATCTTTCCCCTTATAGTCCTAGCACTATACTCCAATTTCTCAGATGCTACCCAAAGAGGTACCACATTATGAGCATCCACTTCATGCACTGTAACCAAATCGCTAACCCTATCACAAATCTCAGCTTTACACTTCCTAACTTCCCTTAACGGTGACATATCCGTTACCAACAGTGATGCTCCACATTCTCTCACAAATTTCGATACAGTTTCTTCTGCCTCTCCCTAATATAATAATTTAAATTTTAAAAACAACATATTTAAAGAAAATCAAAATGTAAAAGAGAGCTAGCTAGGGTTTATTAATTACTAATTACCCGGAACAAGAAAAAGGGTATTTGAAGAGTGTTTTGAAGTTGATGAGACAATTGGCGCAAACCTTTAAGCATGAACCCTAAATGGCGGGAATTTGCACCTTTAAAGTGGTGGAAGAGATTGAAAACAACGGCTATTGGAACTTTGGCCTTGTTAGCTTGATGAACGGCGTGGATGAGAGCCCAATTGTCTTTCAACCGTTGATCTCTGAACATCCAGTAAACGATTGGACCTGCTTCTCCGGATCCTTCTTTCAGGGTCCGAATGCGATTTGGATTGACCCGGATTGGAGACGACGGTGCGGAAGCCATGTCTGTAGTCAAGTCAAACGTCGTCGTTTAGCTGGTTGATAACGCGCGGCATGGATTGGATTGGATTGGAATGGAATGGAGGGAAGTTCAAGTGTTTAACCGTTCAATGTTTGTTTAGTCTGTTAAACTGTGTGGTGACAGTCGGTTTGACTATCAACGTACTTCGACACTACTAAAATCTGTTAAAATTATAAAATTGTCCAAAACTCACTACTCATTCATCATTTTACTTAAAAAGCAGCGTCGTTTTACTCAAAAATAGCAAAACAACGCTCGTTTACTTAAAAAAAAAACAAGCACAAATCAAGAACCCGGACCGGGTCAACACCGGTCGAGTCGGCAAGATCGTCAACACCGGTCGCATGGTTCGATGCCTTCCGGCCACGGTCGCACAAGGTCGCACCGGTCCAAACACCCACGATCCAATAGGTGACTCGGACCGATCACATCACCGCTTTCGGTCCGGACGTCCGACCCGACGGGTCGGGTCGGTCCGGGTTTAATAACATTGGTTGTGGTGACAAACTATCAACGTACTTCCACTCTCTACTTGACACGTGTTAAACTCTTTATTAGTATCTTTTTAATTAATTCACCGATTTGGATTCTCTAAAGTCACATTTATCTCTCTCATCACATTTTGCCTAGATGAAGGTGAATGTAGGTGAATTGAGAGAAAAATGACTTTAGGGTATGTTTAAGGGGTGTTTGGGAGGGAATGGAGAGGAGGACTTGTTTTTTATTCAAAACTAGCAGTATACCCGTGCATACGCACGGGTGTTGTCTTGTTGTTTTTATTAATAGATTTAGACATAATTTAATTAGTTCGAACATTACCCCGTGAAAATCAAGACTAATTTAAAGTAGATAAACAAAAAGCTTCAAATTATTATTGGGTTAGTCTGAACATTACTCCGTGAACATTTAACAACAATATGTAATATTTTCCGTAGAGATTAAAAATGTATATAAAATTAAAGTAAAAATATTCTAAAAAATAGAAAAATGTGAGAGTTAGGGGAAGAAAGAGTAGGAGAGAGTGAAAAGATGAAAAAGTTTGAAAAAAACGTGAAGAGAGAGAGTGAAAAAGTTTGAAAAAGTATGTGAGAGAGTGAAAAAGTTTGAAAAAGTGGAAAAGTTTTAAAAAGTGAAAAAAGGAAATTACATAAATATCCAAAAATTGTATAGTTGGAAAAAGGGTAAGATTGGTATTTTGGTAGTAGGTTAATGGTATAGATAGATAGTAGATTGAGTAAGTTATAAAATGTCAATAAATATAAATGAAGTGTGACTAAAATTGTTATATTATTATCTATCATATTATTTTTTTACTTTTTTAAAATCTCAATTACATATTAAAATATAGACTAATTTTTTCTAAACCTTCCCCTCCCGTCTCAAAACTCTCCCAAACATACCTTTAGAGAATCCAAATCTAAGTTCAACATACTTTAGGAATAAAAAAGAATAGGGTGTACGTGTAAGATCTAGAACTAAATTGAGAGTTACACTTCATTTAATTATCACAGCTAAATAAGCTAAGTGGTCTTAGGTGCAAAATTTTAAACTCAACAAAGGTCAAAACAAAAACTGTATTGGGGGTAAGTGAAGTTTTTTGCTCTTCAGGAGATGAAAGTGCACTCTCTCAACCTCAAGTAGGTTTACCTCTAGGCACTCTCTCAAAGTAGTTGTCTCGAATGAGGAACCGATTGCATCTTCTTTTCCCCAGTATCGAAACTTCATTTCAAGATTCCATTAATAGACGATCCCAAACACGTATAGTTTCTTTTGCAGGGATATAGGAATGTGTCCACCTCAAAATTACAACACAACTACTTTCATTCTTCCTTTATGTTATCGAGCCAAGGGAATGTTGGTTTTGAGACCTTAATATGCTCTTCTCTGTGAATCGTGACAACGAACTTGTTCTCTAGGTATTTCACTTTTTCATAAAGTGTATGTTGGCTAATCTCCATGACTTGGAACAGCCCGTGAAACACATTTGGGTCAGACAATTCTCAACGATAACTATATCTCACTAAGAATGCTTGTATTGGGCCTAACTCAATTCCAAAAGCCAGCTCACAATGTGAGGGTTGTCCCTCATTTACAACCACGTCTCAATTGATATTTTTGTTCAATGTGAGACTTTCGACACCTTTGATTTGGTATGAGTCCAACTCAACCCTAAAAATTAACTCATGCTGTGAGGGTTGTTCCTCACTTATGACCACTATTCTTGGATTTCATAATCCAACGTGGAACTCTGAACGCATACCATTCACACCAATAATTAAACATCCGAAGCATGAAATTTGCAGAACCATACATTTACAAGTTGCTTGACGGATCTAAAATAGAGTATAATATCATCTCAAAATTTGGATGAAGAGGAAAGAGGAAAGAAAGTCATAGCAACATAATCTGAACTATTTGGGAGCAAAAACATATTTAACTCTATATATATCACCTCAAAGTCTGAACGAATGAACATGAATCATCCTAAAATTAATCAGCTCATTAAATTTCAATTATAATACTAAATTAATATTTAGTTCGCTAAATAGTCATTTTGGTTCCTGAATGTATCAAAATTGTAAATACTTCTCTTCCGTTAATAATTTTATTGACTAAATTGATCAACAAAAAACACATTTGAGAATAAAAATAACAAAAGACAATTTGATAACCAAAATGACTTGCAAAAGAGACACTTGATGATGCATTTGTAATTTTGATATATTCAGGGACTATATTAGCAACCCTTCACACAATTAGGAGCTTAAATGAATATTTACACATTGTAGTTAGTAGTTATTGCTACCCTTGAAATTTTAGGCAAGCTCCACCACACCACTGACTTCTACATTAATAAAAATAAAAAATATGAAACCAAACAAATCCATTTTTTTTTGGAAGAAACAAATCCAAATTTTATTTTAAACTTACTAGTTAAAAGTAAGCAAAGATTATTTTATTCTTTAAAAGAAATAAAGAGTTTCATTACTATTATTTTGAGAGTATATAAATTTACACATTTTTGAAACTGGTAATATAAATTAGATAATTAAAACCCAAAAATACAAAACAACGAGAATTCTAGGACATTTTTTGGGTACAAAGTGAGCTTTTTGTTTTAGTCCAATGTGAAGTACTCATACAAACAAGCCAATGGATCAATGGGAAGAAAAGTAACCGAAGACAAAATTGTTAAAAAAAAATAAAAATCGCCCACCGTGGGGCTCGAACCCACGACCACAAGGTTAAGAGCCTTGCGCTCTACCAACTGAGCTAGACGGGCTTTTTGATATATTCATTAGAAATCAATTAATAATCAAACCTACATGCAAGTAGTGCATTCGGAATAGTCGCCTCCCCATCGCGCTTCCTCGTCAAAACACAGCGGAGAAAATGTTAGATCCACCAAATTTTTTTCTAGAAGAAGAGAAATAATCTGGTGATATTATTTCATTTAAAGTTGATTATGATGTTAGTCCTAGAGTGTCTAATTTTGGAAGTTTGGGTTAGGAAAATGGAAGAATTAATGGTGAATGGGTTTTGGAAGTTTGGGTTTGCAATTTAACCTAAAAATTATAAAAAAATTGTAATTGTCATCAAAGTGAAACTCATTTAGTAAATTTTGTTGGAGTTTCAGATTGAAGAGATGAAATTCTTATTAAATATTACAATTAAAAAAAATATAACAGATTAATATGTACACGTAAAACTCATTTAAATACTCAAATAGGAATTTAAGTACTAAAATAGGAGGTTTTCATTTAAGGAGAATTGTTATGGATGTCCATGCAGGAAAAGCAGTGTGACTCATTCTAGTGGCCTCTAAAATCCAAATAGCAGTAGTATGAGTTAACCTCTACCACTTTCCTAGAAGCTTCCTTTAGCCAATTACTAGGAGAATACTCGTGCGATGCACGAGTTGTTATATAATTTTTTTCCTTTAATTTTATATAGATTTTATACAAATATATACATAAGTTGTCGATATAAATTATGTATTTTAAAAATATAGTATTACATTAATATATTGTTGAATTTTTATTTATGCCATATTCTTATATAGTGTATTGTTTTTTAATATGCACAATTGTCCAAATTTTAGTGAGCTTAATTGTTGAAAATAAAATCTTACTAAACTTCATTTTACTTAGTAATAATAAATGCCATTCTATTTAATATCTTGAATTTATGATCATGAATTTTAATAATAAAGACATGTGAAAAATAATATAAATAGTAAGAATATTTTTGATATAGCATTTTTAATATGTGTAAGACAAAGAAGAAAAATAATAATGATAATAATTGAAGATCAATACTAATGAGAATATTTTTGATATAACATATAGCCTAAATAAACACTACGTAAAAAAATTCTTTTGTTTAAAAACAAAAATAATGGTTTAATATGTGAAAGTTTAAGGATGAAAATAATGAGATTTTATATTTCTTTTAAAACATTAGAATAAAAATAACTAAGTTATACTAAGAAAGTGATCATATATATTGATAAACATGTTTGGAAGTGACTTACATTTGTAATGTGCGTCTTGCATTTGCTTTTCTCTTATAATGTTATTCTATTTTTATTTTCTTCTTCCAAATTTTAGTGACATCCTCTAAATATTATTATTATATTAAGCTTGGATGAGTTTAAATTAAATAAATTAATGGTTGTGTATGAATAAATATAAATCATAGAAATTAGAAAGTAACTACTCTTTATTTTATTTTTTCTTTATTTCTTTGTTTATTCATCAATTAATAATTCATAAATATTAATTAAAACAAAATTTGAAACTTAAAACAAAAGTGATAATAAGGAATTTAGATTTAATAGGAAACTTAGAAAGAGAAAACAATCAAAATCAAATCTTTATTTTTATTCTTTATAATGATATGAAAAATATATGGCCATTATTCACAATATGAAATGAAAGATTTATTTTATTATAATTGTTTTTTATGCAACTTATAATCTAAATAAGCTACATAAAGTGGGGAGTAAACATATAATATTTGTAAAAGAATTGAAACATTTAAATCAAGCTTTATTTGGTTGTTTTTACCTCAAGCACTATTCTTATTTAAAATTAACCATTTTAGATGTGAATTTGTAAATAAAAAGTATTAGATAGAATATATACTAAAGGCATTAGATATGATGATAGCTGAAGAAAAGGATATTTTTTTCCTTTGTGATACAGAGAAGAGACACCTAATGTAATTTCCTTCTTAGAAGTGACACCAAAGGTTATGAAGTTTCAAGGAACATATGCAACTCATTTAGATCTAGCAAATCATACAATTACAAAACTATGAAATTAAACATTTTTTTTTTGACAAAAAATTAAACATTTTTATAAAGAACAATATTAAAATATACATCATTTCTTAATGCCTATAACTTTACAAAAAAATCGTTGTCTATTTGTCAACTTCAAACTATCAAGAACACAAAATTCTTTACCCTTTTTGTGATTTCTACATCTTGTGAAACTTGCTCCTTTCTTCTACTCCTTGTTTTTTATATGATTATTGCACCTAATGTAATTTCTTCTTAGAAGTGACACTGAAGGTTATGAAGGCTCAAGGAACATATGCAACTTATTTAGATCTAGCACATCATACAATTTTACAAAACTATAAAATTTAATATTTTTCTAAAGAACAATATTAAACTATACATCATTTCTCAATGCCTATAACTTTACAAAAAATTGTTGTCTATTTGCCAACTTCAAACTATCAAGAACATGAAATTCTTTATCCTTTTTGCGAATTCTACATCTCGTGCAACTTGCTCCTTTCTTCTACTCCTTGTTTTCTATATGATTCTTGCACCAATGTAATTTCTTTCTTAGAAGTGACACCAAAGATTATGAAGGCTCGTGGAACATATGCAACTCATTTAGATCTAACACATCATACAATCATACAAAAATTAAACATTTTTCTTAAGAACAATATTAAAATATACATAATTTCTCAATGTCTATAACTTTACAAAAATCATTGCCTATTTGTCAACTTAAACTCCCGTTAAGAACATAAAAATCTTTTACCTTTTTGTGCATTCTACACCTTCTTGTGAAACTTGCTCCTTTCTTCTACTTCTTATTTTTTATATGATTCTTTTTGTCAAAACCTCTACCCTAACCATCCAAAGATCTCTCCCTTAAATAGTCATTTCTTGTTATAATTAGTTTAAACTCTATTTCTTCCACTCATATTCCACTAACTCATGAGTTTATTGTAAATTAAAGCAATAATTCATGTAAATGTGAAACCCCTCCATTCAATGCATAATGGTTACATAAAAAAGAATTTTAAAGGTCAACTTATTATTTCTTATTTCATCTAAACTATTATAATTGATAAATATATTTATTAATTCAATTAATTTAAATTTTGACCAATTCTAATAATAATATAATTTCTATGTAAATAAATATATAATTTAAAAAAACATTTAGAATAAATAGTAATAAATATAAAAACAAAACGATAAAAAGTAACTAATATAAGAACATAAAATTGAGTTTAGAATGAACACATAATTGAGCTCATAAGTCTCATGAATTGAGAATGAACATTGATTAATATAAAAAATCTTGTTTTTTTATATTTAATTATATATTAAAAATTAAAATCAAGGTCTCATTTATACAAAAATTATGATTAAATATAATATAATGTGTAAATTTATTACTATGTTGGAATTTATTAGTAGTAGTGGGTTGGACACAAAGGTAGGAATTAATAAATAATAAAAGAGAAGTTTTTAATAGACAAAAATAAAAGCAAAAATTCAAGAATTATTGTGGAGCTCCATTGGGGATTCTTTTACTTATATGTATAGATAGATATAGATATAGATATAGATAAACATTTCCCTTCATTGTGTTATGAATAATTTTATGTTTAATTCCTATTATCAATCTATAGTCAGTAGGTTTTTATTCTTCTTGAGAATCTTTCATAAAAGATCACCAAATATTTTATTCCACTAAGAGTAGCATTTAATAATAAGTTAGTGGTAATAATGAATTTAAGTCTCCTTTAATTGTAAATTATAAATAAATATTAATAAAATTAAAAAATTTATTGAAAAATAAATGGAAATGATGTGGAGCATCCTAGAGCTTGGAAAAAAGCTTCCTTTAGATATTTATATAGATAAGCCCCACAGACTCAAACTTCACCTCGTCCTCTCTTTTCACTTTCAGAGTTTCAAATTCTCACTCATAATTAATATAAACGTGACTATTGAGAACCTCGTTCCTTCCTCTACCTGGCATTCACTAAATGGGTGGAACCGTTTCTACTCCTCAGACCCACAAGTTTCCGTTGCAAACCATGGAAACAATTCACTCTCTTCAACCATCAAAAATTCTACTAAACGTGACTATTGAAAACAGCTTGGGCGCAATACAAGTGCTAATGTCACCTGAAGATACTGTCGGAGATTTGATAAAGGTAGCATTGGAAACTTATGATAAGGAGAAGAGGAGGCCACTTCTGAAAGACTCTGATTCAAAGCACTATAAACTTCACTACTCCCCTTACACCCTCCAAAGTATATCCTCCTTCCTCTTTCTCTATAATTTGAGTTTTTAGACTAGCATCTATATAAAGAGAAATTAATCTTCCTCAGCAATTTTTTTTCTTCATATCATGATACCATGTGCATACGAAGTTATTATCATCATATATATCAGATTTGTAAGATTCATGCAACAATCAATCACCCGTGCAATGTGTCTCTCTCATTTTTACTTGTTTTTGCTTCCCGTGTTGAGATGGTGCAGGTTTGAAGCCAAGCGAGAAATTGAAGAACCTGGAGTCAAGGAATTTCTTTCTCTACTCGAAGCCTCCCACCTTAACTTTTAACACTTAATGCATTGTATATATCATGTTCTCCATTAATCTTGGTGTACAATTGATTAGAGTGAATTGGATTGTGATATGCTAATTCACTTGATGTGTGATGGCCCTATTTATGAAATAGGAGAATTATACTTTAACCATTTCGGTTCGGTCGGTTATATGAATTGATTTCGATGTTGATTCGTTCGTTTAGAACTTTGTGAGCGAAGAACTATTTAGTACAGACATAAGTACATTTATAAATGAATTAATGAACGGAGAATATACTTGGGGTGGGTGTCATGAACCTAATCTCAAGGCTCAGAGGTTGTTCGCTCAATAACACGTTGAGCGTGGGTTCCCGACAATGTACGTCTATAGCATTCAGAAGTGTAAGTCTATGACATTAGGGGGATGCATTCTAGGTAAAATAATAAAAACAACATCGCGTGAATATATGTATAGTAAGGTACCGTTAAGGAACTTATTGAGATTATTGTAATCTCACCCTTTATTTATGTGGTGATTTCCATATAAGTTTAGTGAACAAAGTTGAAGGCAAATGAAAGGAAAAAAGCTTGAGTTTTATATGTATTGAAGTTTTCTCAAGGACTCTTAGAATGATGAATTGTGATCATGTGTGAATGTATTAAGTAAGTGGAACCACTTGTTTGGTCCCAAGATATGACATTTCTTTTATTTCGATACTAGGACATAGGCACTTGTGTTTATAGATTAAGTGATGTAGCTTAACTCGTGTGAAAGTAATTTCATTAAAGGATAAAGGTTGTGTTCTATCTTATGAGAATATCTCATTTTATGAGAGTTAAGTGAAGTTAAGTGAATATCTGGTATTTTAATCCAAACTCATAAGTTGTGGATCTTTGATTGGCTAAAAAATCGTAATATGTTAGATTTTATTAACGAATAAAATTGAGGATGTTACAATAACTGTGTGGTTCGTGTTTTTTGTGTTTTAGTTTTTCAGGTCAAGAAGCATTTGGGCTCCGTTTCGCGGATTTCATTATAACCCAACAAGTTTTGTGTGTTTTTTTTTTGCTATTGCTTTTCCCACACCCCCTCCTACTCAAAACACACCCCACAAGGTTGTGAAAAGACCAAAAGGCCAGCCAAAACCTCTTTTTTTCACGAAATTTCACCTGTTCGAACACGGGTCTTCGAACAGGTTCGAATGACATCATTCGAGTGTGTTAAATTTTGACTTCACACTCTCTTTGGGAGTTTTTCACCTGTTCGCATAGGGTCATGCAAACAGGTTCACATGACCTTGTTCAAACCCGTTCGAACGACATCGTTCGAGTGTGTTAAATATTGACTTCACACCCTTTTGTGCGTAATTTCACCTGTTCGAACGAGGTCATTCGTACGTGTTGAACAAGGTCGTTCAACGATCTTTAAACACGCCCTCACAGCTGCGTTTCACGCGAGGTTATTTTTTGGAATAAAATTTGTTAAGGGGTGTGAAAGAGTAGGAGGGGGTGTGGGAAAAGTAAACGCCTTTTTTTGGATGTTTTTTCCCTACCCCCACCCTTTCCCCCATACCTCTACCAAATTGGATAATCCCAAAATGCCCATTTAAAATTAATTGTTTTTAAAAAAAAAGAATAAATCGTATATACGTTTTGAGTACGTATATACGATGGCTATTTTATGTCCAATCGTATATACATACTCAAAACGTATATACGATGGGTTTTTTATTTTTTTAATAATTTGTTTTAATTTTTATTACTAAAAGATTACAAAAAATTCGTTAAATAGTCAAAACAACTCTAAAAAATTATAAAAACACCACTAAAAATCTAACAAAACCAAAATAAGGCTATGCAAAAAATTTTAGATTTTTTGGAGACTATGAAAAATTAAAAAAATCGTAAAAAATAGTAAACGATGGAATTTGAGATTTTGAGGCCGTAGTCCCGTAATAAGTCTCTTCTACGGGAGTATTGATTCTTGATTTTTTTTCGGATTTAATGGCTGTGGTTTAATTACGATCTGAGTATGTTGCCCGAAAACCGATTTTTTAGCCCAAATTATTCGTTCGACGTATAACATCGTCACGTTTTAACGAACTACGCACTAAACTATTTTTAGGGCTTAATTAATTTTTATTTGACTTAAAATAAAAAAATACCATAGGGATCGTATATACGCCTGAGGGGGTGTATATACGACCCTTACATTTGGCAATTTCCCAAGGCGTATAGACGATTAGGGTGGGGGTTTGTCAATCGTATATACGCCTTGGGGGGTGTATATACGATGGCCAAATGTACGTAAGGGTCGTATATACACCCCCCAGGTGTATATACGGTTGGCCAAATTTTTAAAGAAAAAATGTTTTCAGAAGGGTATTTTGGGATTTCACTTTTCGGTGGGGGGTATATGGGGAAGGGGAACCCTTTTTTTACGCTTTTTGCAGTTAGGCTCAAGGGTATTGGGCTCGGCACAATTGCTATTTGCACTTACAATATTTTGTGGGGTTTTTTTTTGGACACCCACCCTTTCCCCTCATACCCCCACCCACAATGAAAACCCCTAAATGCCCTTCTGAAAACGCAATTTTTTAAAAAACTTTTTGGCCTATCGTATATACACCTGGGGGGATATATATACGACCCTATTTTTTGCCCATCGTATATACACCCCTCAAGGCGTATATACGATTGGCACACCCCCACCATAATCGTATATACGCCTTGGGGGTGTATATACGATCCCTATGGTAATTTTTTAATTTTAAGTCAAATAAAAATTAATTAAGTCCTGAAAATAGGTTGTGTGTGTAGTTCGTTAAAACGTGACGATGTTATACGTCGAACGAATAATTTAGGGTAAAAAATCGGTTTTCGGGCAACATACTTCGATCGTAATGAAACCACAACCATTAAATCCGAAAAAAATCAAGAATAGGGAATTCTTACGGGACTAGGGCCTCAAAATCCCAAATTCCATCGTTTACTATTTTTTACGATTTTTTTTTAATTTTTCATAGTCTCCAAAAAATCTAAAAAAAATTGTATAGCCTTATTTTGGTTTTGTTAGATTTTTAGTGGTGTTTTTATAATTTTTTGGAGTAGTTTTGACTATTTAACGAATTTTTAGTAGCTTTTTAATAATAAAAATTAAAACAAATCGTATATATGTCATTTTGGACATATATACGATGCCTACTTTTAACCCATCGTATATACGTCCTTCAGACGTATATACGATTGCATCTTACACGACTAATCGTATATACGTCTAAAGGACATATATACGATGGGTTAAAAGTAGGCATCATATATATGTCCAAAATGACATATATACGATTGGCCTTTTTTAAAAAAAAAATAGATTGCAAAGGGTATTTTGGGGTTTTACTTTTGGGTGGGGGTATATGGGGAAGGGGTGGGGGTATAGAAAAAACATCCCTATTTTGTGTTCAAAATATAAAATGAAATCTCAGCAACATGGAATTCTAAATTACGATATGAAATTATTGGAAAAATCAATAGAATTTCCAATAACTAACACTAATAGTGGTGAAAATTTCAAAGACACGTTTATAAGTTGTGGCATTCTAAATCCTCAATTTTTTGTTTTCAATAGCTCTTAAATAATTAAAATCATTTAATAACATAAACTTTATAGAGTTTAATTGATATGCATCAATAATTTAAAGATTTTTTACATGATCAAGCAATGAGATATCATGATAACTATATATGACTTTCAAGATAAATGAAATAAAAGTCAAATATTTTTATAACATGTCAATTTCTAATTAGTTGATGATGTTTGTCCATCGTCACGAATACTAATTAAACTTAAATGCACTTTGGTCCCTCCATTTTATCAAACCTGCAATTTTAGTATTCCAATTTAATTTTTCGCAATTTTGATCTCACAATTTTATTAAATCTAGAGTTTTAGTCCTCCTATTTTTTTCTCCTAATTTTGATTCCTCAATTTTATCAAACCCGTATTTTTAGTCTCCAGTTTAAATTATCATCCAATTTTTTACGGCAATGATGACGTGTGAATAAGGTGGTGTCGTAGTTGATGTGTGTTACTCAATGATTACACCAGCACGACACACGTCTGCCACGTAAGCTTTCCCGTCAAAAATTGGATTACAATTTAACAAGGGGACTAAAATTGAACATTTGATAAATTTGGGGACAAAAATTGCAACAAATAAAATAGGGGGACCAAAATTGGGAGATCAAAATTGCAAAAAATAAAACAAGAGGGCCAAAATTTCAGATTTGATAAAATAAGTGGACCAAAACTACACTTAAACCTACTAATTAAATTCAATTTTATAACCATTTTCAAAATAATGAAAAACATAAACACGCACTTTATATATACTAGCGGGGAAAGACGGGTTCGGAGGGCCTGTCTTTTATGTGTCGGTGTATTGGTGTGTTAGTGAGTGGTTATATTTATTAGAAAATTTTATTTATACTAAGAGTATTTTGGTCAGAAAAATCTGACACAAAAAGTGACAGTTTTTTTTTGGAATCTCTCTTATATATAGGTTTAGATAGATAGTTAAAATTAGTTTTTTTAACTTATATTACCAAAAAAAATCATATTTTTTAACTTAAAAAATATTTTAATTTTTAAAAAATCTTGTTGAAAAGAAAAATCAATAATTGGAAGCAAGTGATGAAGATTATGTGCAATCATCTCCTTATTTTACCACCAAACAAAAAGAAGCAAAAAGAATTTAGCGGTGTTGCGTTGATATGATAGAGCAAGGCGTGCGCGTCCGTACATGCTCTCAGAAGTGTGTTTGTGATCGTGTATTTGGAAGAGGAAGGGACACAGAGATGGGCTGAGCCAGCCTGAGAGAGAGAGAGAGAGAGGGAGGGGATAGGGAGAGAGAGAGCATGGCCGAACTATTTGCGTGGCTTATCTCTTTCTTCCTCCTTATTGCCGTACTCGTCCTCGTCACTTACCAGGTTCGCTTCCCTTCTTCTTCCATTTAGCAACAATCATCTTCTTTCCCTCTGTAATTTGCTCGCATTCAAGGGATTTTATGAATGAATTTGATTTTACAGGATGTAGAAAGTCTATTTAAGTATCTACCATTGCATATTGTTTTATTAAATGTCTTGTTCATCATTATTGCAAGCTTTGTCTAGAGTTATATGCTTTGCAATGGGTTAGGTTAGTGGAGTTTAGGAAGGTTCTTTGTTTTCATATGCAGTAACAGAATCCAAAACCCGTCTAAATTGCGGTTATTTATCTTTCACAAAAGTTTCAGTTTCGTCCTTTATTCTTTTTTTCTCACTTAAGTCATTTATATTTCAAATGTGTAAAAGTGGCCCTTTATATTTGATATGTTTCAATTTGGTCCTTCGATTAGTATGATATTTTTTAGCTTGGTCTTTCAATAAGTAACCAAATTGAATGAAACTGGATTACAACTTGAATTAAATTTTGCAAGGAATTAAAGTGAACCAAAATTAAACTTAAAAAAGTTCTTATACGCAAAATCGTCCCAATGTGTTTTTGTTTTGAAAAAACAAACTGAAATATATCATACCAATTGAAGAACCAAACTGAAGCATATCAAACATAAATGACCATTTTGACACAAATTTGAAACATAAAGGACCAAAGTGAGGAAAAAAAATAAGAACCAAATCGAAACTTTAGTCAAATGACCAAAAATGCAATTGAGCCTGTTCCTAACTATTTCCTTGAGGGAGGAATTAGCAAGAACACAAGTATATGATAATCAAGTATGAATGATAATTGTATAGTATGGAGAGAAAAAGTATGAGAGTGAGTAGTTTGTATAATCCAGAAATGTCCGTCCTTTGATTAGCCTCTAAGGGCGATATATATAGTACAGTGGTGATTATTCCTATTTATTACACATTATGGCCGTTGTGGCCGTTACAAGACATAAGGAACAGTTACAGGAATCCCATTAATACTTGTCTGCAGTTATGGATTGGCCGAACCGAACATTGTAAGTGGCCGAACATATAGGCCGAACCGATGACCGGATGATTGTAGGAGCCGACCATCCGAGGAATGTTGGCCGACCGCAAGAAAGCTCTTGCTGCATTCTTCTTCCTTTGAGTGTAGTATGTCGTACGAGCCTTCAAGATACCTCGGTCAGGTTGTGAACATAGTCCTTCGAACGACGAGCATGAAGTGTGAAGTCGTTCTAGCATTAAGATAGGCTCGGTCGTACTTAAGTCCTTCATCCATAAAGTCCTTCAGCTATTTAGTCCTTCGAGTATCAAGTCCTTTAGTTCCATGATTGGTAGTCCTTCACCAGTTATAGTTGCTTCATAGGTGCTCATTTTCGTAACATCTTCCTTTATACTTTGCTCCGTTAATTTTGACATTTAGAAAGACCGTGTTTCACTCTTAGAGTGATGAGCACGTTGTCTTCATTGCAGCGAGCGCGTTAGCTTCGCTTTTTATCTAAGAGGACTTCTCATGGGTGACAAGCGCGTTGGCTTTTCTTTTTTCTCATGAGGTTCGTCCGAGGGTACTTCGAGACATTGCTCGGTTTTTACCTTGTATCACTCTCAGAGCAATGAGCACGTTGTCTTCATTGCAGCGAGCGTGTTAGCTTCACTTTTTATCTAAGAGGACTTCCCATGGTGCGACAAGCACGTTGGCTTTGCTTTTTCCCATGAGGTTCGCCTGAGGGTACTTCGAGACGTTGCTCGGTTTTTACCAGTCAGAACTTTGTTTTCGGCACATTCTATGTCAAAGCTATTGGAGAAAAGTAACGAGGAATCTGTCCGTTTTGGAGACACCTTTTGTTCGATTGGTTGATAACTTAGTTTCTGGTCTGTTGGTCTTCTCCATTTTTGTTCGGCTAGTCCCTGTTTAAATAGTATCTGAGACTTACTCAAAGTAAAGTATCAGTAACTTCAATATAATTATAATTTAATCGCCGTAGTTATCGCACCAAAAATAATTTATTGTCTTGAAAAGCATTAATATTCTCAAAACGTTTCTCTTTTATTTGAAAACAACCGACTAATTTGACGCAGTCAGATAAACAATCAAATTGATTTATTATAAAAATACTAAAAGGTTAATTGCTATTTATTCTTGCAATAAATGTGATCATCGGCAACAAGAAAATTAGAAACGTAAAAACAGTCCTGCAGTTGGTGAATATTTGGCCTTTAATCAAAACTTAAGGGTTCTTCACTAGCCAGGCAATGTTGAAGAAGAAATAATGTTTGAAAAATGCTTGGTGATTTCAGTAACAGATATGAAGTTGAAATGCCAAACTCCATTTTTAAAATATGCCACACCATATTATAATAACATTCATGAATGATGCCGAATAATGAAATTATTTAGCAACTTTCGATATCTAAAAGTAATTATGCTACTCCCAACCGGATCTATCCTATTGTTATAAACATTTCATTATGCATAGATAAAACAAGGAAAGAAAGCACCTGGTTAGAAAACGATGCCGAGGTCTTTCCTAAGATTCTCGACATCACCCCATGTGTTCTTGGATGATCAACTTGACGGACCGAATGTGGCGGGTAATGATTGGAATTGTAGTAGTCTAGAACTATGATTCGGTCTTGGATCACTATAATTCGGTCAAGAACTATTTCCTCTAGATTCGAAAAATAGGGAAACTGGAAGCGACGAACAGTAGGGACCAATAGAAATGATATTTTCTAATGGAATCTGCTTTTGGTGAAAATGAATTTGTGTGGAGCGCAGGAAAAGTTTTACCTGGCCCCACGGTGGGCGCCAATGTTCCTAACTATTTCCTTGAGGGAGGAATTAGCAAGAACACAAGTATATGATAATCAAGTATGAATGATAATTGTATAGTATGGAGAGAAAAAGTATGAGAGTGAGTAATTTGTATAATACAGAAATGTCCGTCCTTTGATTAGCCTCTGAGGGCGATATATATAGTACAGTGGTGATTATTCCTATTTATTACACATTATGGCCGTTGTGGCCGTTACAAGACATAAGGAGCAGTTACAGGAATCCCATTAATACTTGTCTGCAGTTATGGATTGGCCGAACCGAACATTGTAAGTGGCCGAACATATAGGCCGAACCGATGACCTGATGATTGTAGGAGCCGACCATCCGAGGAATGTTGGCCGACCGCAAGAAAGCTCTTGCTGCATTCTTCTTCCTTTGAGTGTAGTATGTCCGGCCGAGCCTTCAAGATACCGGTCAGTCCGGTTGTGAACAGAGCCTATACTCCACCTAACATTAAACTTACCCTAATGCTGTTTTTCTGTCACTTATTTGTTTCTGCTAAAGAACCAAATCGATAAAGAACCAAATCGAAACTTTAGTCAAATGACCAAAAATGCAATTGAGCCTATACTCCCACCTAATATTAAACTTACCCTAATGCTGTTTTTCTGTCACTTATTTGTTTCTTCTACAGAGCTTTGTAGATGATTAATTGCTCTAGATAATACTTACAAATTACAATCAAAATTTGCCATTAGGATAGAATTATAACGAACTTGTGTCTTGTGATATCCATTTTTATCTATCTTATACTGATTTATTTCAACATTTGTTGCAGCTAATGTGCCTTGCAGACCTAGAATTTGATTATATAAATCCTTATGACATCTCATCTCGAATAAATATGGTGGTGTTTCCTGAATTCTATACACAAGCTTTCTTGACCTTCTTCTACTTTGTCAATGGGCATTGGGTTATGTCATTGTTCTGTGCTCCTTATCTCTACTATAATGTCCGATTGTAAGTTTTTATATCAGATCCAAATAAATGTTAGGCAAGTTTGTTGTTCTTTAATGGTATGGATTCTTGAATATTTTGTTTTTGAGAAATATTTCATTGGTTTTGCATTCTAGTTTGAGACTGGGAGGATTACTTGAGTCTAACTTTCGTGTTTTTGCATTTCTCAATATTGTATTCTTTGGCAAGTTGAGAGACATGAAGGAGTTTGAAGAAATCCGTCAAGGATTCAAATCTTGAAAACTTGCATTTCTCTCCCCCGCCCCTAAATAATTAGTAATTACCAACCACTAACATTTGCTTATAAAAAAATAGTACGGCAGCCTAGCAGAAGATTAATTTGTTGATAGTGCATGGGTGACGAATTGGTAGCAGCAACCTATGTTTTGAATTTAGCATTCACGGAGTTGCTAATTAGACTACATTTATTGTAATGATTACTAAATATTTTATCTCTAGGATTTTTGCCTGTACTGAATTGGACAAGAGAAGAGAGTTTGGATTTGAATACGGTCATGCTGATTGCATCTTTTTCCTTTGATCAGGTATAGACGACGAAAGCATTTTGTTGATGTTACTGAGATATTCAACATGCTCTCTTGGGAAAAAATGCATCGACTCGTCAAACTCTTCTACCTTGTTGCTACCCTTCTCCTCTCTGTATTTTGGTATGAAAAGTCCTAATTGTCTGTCAACTTTATGAGTTTCATTAAGATAGATGATTTTATTCTTAAATGTTTGTTTTGTTACAGGATGATCTATACATCATTGGATGACTTCCAGGACTAATTGGAGTTGATTGCTTGTTTTGTTTTGTGGTGTACTTTCTGAAAGTGACCAATGCAGCAAACTCCCAGATTTGTGTGGTAGGGAGCAGTTAATTATTGTTCATATGGGACACTAACATGATTGACTGTAGTTTTGGGGTGAGTGGTGGGCTTGTTTTGGTTGTTAGACAATAGGAATGCAAGCAGTAGTATCATGCCTGTAAATTTCTTGTTAATAACTCATGCCTTCATGCATAGAGTAGTAGTAAAGGCATCAAAAAGAAGTTGCTAGTGACTGATGAGGGGGATTTGGGTAAATTTGTATAGTTTAATTTTAAAGGCCAATATTACTATCAAAAAAAATTAATGTATTCTTATTGAATTTGTTTGCAAATTATTGTAATTTTATCTTTTTTGGCAAATCTATTATGCTTTCTACAGACAAAATACTAGTTCTCATGAGGCAAGTTGTTCCCCTCTAACACACACGATTACTTGTGTGTTTACGACCTTTGGGGAGGGATTGGGTGCTTCTAGGGTTTAGGAAAGATACCCATACCCCCATACCTTTAGCTCTTTGTGTCTATCTCTCTCATCTTATACAATTTTTTTTTCTCTCATCTTATACAATTTTTTCTCTCATATTTTTTCTTCCAAATAAGCCTAAAGGTACCAAAGACACCTAACAAGTCACTGAACCTTTTTCGTGTTAAAAAATTTATGTTGTTGGTGTTTCTTGGGTTTGTGGTTCTTATGTAATTCTGGTTGTTAAGAAATATTGGTTCATATATAACCAATATTTCTTCTTCTAACTACTACATCTCCAAATCAATGCAAATACATTTAGCAAATGGATTCTCTTTGTTGTCTATGCAAGCCTATCACTGATTTTTATAGCAGTGTTTGGGAAGAACTTCTCTTTTTTGTCTAATACTCATTTGGTCGACCTTCTTTTATTGTTACTATTTGGAGCCTTTGAAAGGATTTGAGTTCTCTTGTCTTTGACAAGAAAACTTCTCTTGGCAATTGGCACTGGTCTCACCCTCCAAGTTTAGAACCAAATCAGGGAGATTATACCTCAATCTTACGCTCACTAAATAGCTTAATATCACTACTCTCATAGTGGGAACTTACCAATATAATATTGCTTCACTTCAAGATCTTTTAACTGAGATTCTTCATTTTAAAAATTGTTAATAATTTTGCACGACGTCGTGCAAAAAACGTGACAACATGTAGCAAGGCACGTATTTTTCAATGGCTTCTCAGTTTAGTGGGGGAGATGCATGCATTAAAATATTTACTCTTCTGTACCTTACCCTTGGGTCTCAGTCACATTATCTGGCATGTGACTTTCCAACCCTTTGTGTCTATATTTATATCAACACATAACTCCTATTAAATTCCATGCGATCTAATGTCTATGTCAAACAGATCTCTTAAATGACTTTAATTTTCATCCACAGTATTGCTCCATCAGATTAATTTACCCCTCATTGTTTCTTGAATTCCAGTTGTCAATGGAAAACCATACGCCCCACCACTCCGACAATAATATCGAGATCTTTCAATGGGGCCAACTCACACAATCCAGTAAAATCTAGTAATGGCAAAACGTGGAGCTTAAAAAAGGGAGTCAACCACTAAAATTGATATTGATATTAATAATCATATAATAAAAAGTTGGTATGTACACATGACCCTAGTGCTAATTCAACAATGAACCCAATTTGTTGTATCTCTACCTAAACTTATCTTCTAGCCACTAAGAATCCAATTCTGTGTTCCATCTTACAAACTTCCCAACGACGTGGAAAACATCTTCTGCAATAGCTGTCAAAAAACAAAACATCTTCTGCAATAACAAATTCCTTCCTTTCTTTCTTCACACAGCATTTAAAATAGTGGGGCACACCACACCCCAATCAGCTCCAGCTGTACATATACCTATCCCCATCCACCTACCAAACCCAACCCAACCAACTAGAACAACTACCATCACCAAAATTCCACCCCTTTTAATCTTTTTATCTACACAATCCCCAACTCTAAGCAAAGAATAATATGGTACAAATGTTACACAGAACAGAACAACCCATACTCCTAAATTCTCTTTCCATTCTGGCCTTTGCTTTATGAACAGGATTTAATTAATCCCAAATTGTACAGATTCCTTCTTACAAGGCTACCAATAGACCATAACACAGCACCACCAACTCCAACTGTTTGATCCTCTCTTTCTGTTTTTTGGTGATATATTAATGGTAACTCCTTAACTTCTAAATTGTTTGATCCAATTTTCTGTCGAACAGATTCTATGATTTTTGTATCAGCTGGGTTTCCAACCACATCTGTTACATAGAAAACATTTGTAGCAATTTTCCCCGTGGTTGATATTTCAGCCCTTGTCACATTCAACCCATTTTCTCTGAAGGTTCTCATCACTTCTGCTAGAAGCCCTTGTCTGTCTTCTGTGCATAACTCTAATCTAACACCCTGTAACCAAACAATTAACAATTAATTAATCTTAACAACTTTGTACCAAAAGGTATCAACCACAAAGGTTGCAACAATTTGAGAAAGAAGCCTTTACCTCAGACGCTCTTCTATCCACAGAAGCTTTTAAGCATTGAATTACACGTAGTCGCTCTGGTTCTGAACTAATTGGGGTGCCATCCTTGTGTCTAATATAAAACTCCTGAAATATTATTTGAACAATAAACTTAATTTAGAACATAAACTAAAAACATACTACATTTGATTAAAGGAAGTTGAATGATTAATTACCAAGTATGCACGGTCACTATTAGTGTCGATAGTAGCATGAAAAACAACATATTCCATGTCTGTCAAATTGCATACAACATCAAATAACAGCTTAATTCGATCCTTGCACTGAACATTCACAACTGAATAACCCCTTTCTGCCCAATTCTGAACAGTCACTACAGTATTATCAGTAGTAAACTTAAGAATAGGAGTCCTCTCGTAATCGCGATCAGCGAACATCATTTGATGCAACCTTCTTTCAGTATGCATAACAGACATAGAGACAGAAGTCTTTGCACTTCGAATGTCATTGTCTCCCTTTAAAACATTTCTTAAACGGACTTCAATCTTATTAATTTTCTGAGAGTCCTCAATAGTTGATCCAGAATTGCAGTCTTTTACATAGATTAAAGAGGCAATGCGTCCATTGTGAGTCCAAACCTTAGCCTCAACTACATCACATTGAAGATCAGCAAGTACAGCAAACACTTCTGATAGAAGTCCAACTCTATCTGTTCCTGTTAATTCCAGGGCAGTGAAACCGTTTGAGCATTTGGTTGTTCCATAGTGAAAACTCCCAAGTGACTGTCATAACATAACACACAAGCGAATTTAAGAGTCAGATTAACAATATGTTATGGGAAATAAATAAGTCGTAAGTTTGTAACCTATGAAGCACGGACACAGACACGGCATAGACATAGACAGGTGTTGGAGTTGGACACAGTCACGTGTCCACACGTCTTCAACCTGAGGTGTCTGTGCTACCGAGGTTGTAACCACTAACCAGTATTATTATTGTAATTAAATTGGAGCATGTAAAGAAAGAACTAAATTAATTAAATACCTGTTCTATGTATTTTAAAGCGCTCTCATCCGTTAGCTTGTTTCCGTTTTGATTAGTGACATGGAAAACTGTCCATTGAATACCAAAGGTTAATGTTTGAGATATTAATAATTTTCAGAATAGCTGAAAGAGGAAATAAATATTAGCTTACCATCCATGAACCATTTTCCATCAGAAGAAATATATGCCTTCTTAATTAAAAGGTTTAGATCAGTAAGAACTTGTACGGCATCTAGTAGAATACCATGTCTTCTTGCACTATCAACCTGTGAATTTCATCACAAGCAGAGACTATTGTTAATTGTTTGTCTTTTTTAAAAATAAATAAATAAGTAATAATTTATTTATTTATCACCAAAAAAAAAAACTAACAATTAAAATTACACAAATTTTATAACGAAATGTTCCCGTAAGGGAAGAAGTTTCGTAGGGTGGTTACCTTGACCAGAGTGGCAGTGGAGCAAACGGCATTTTCAATAACAACCCTGTTTCATACAAAAGGTCAAGTCAGCGAAACTTTTTCCCGAATTTCTGTTTAAATGTCACCAAAAATTAAAATACAAGCATGAGAACACGGATGTTCTGGAAGGGCAGAGACTCAACGCGATAAGATAAGATTAAGAAAAAGTCAAAAAAATATTAAAAAACAGGTAGTGGACAATTCATTTTATGAAAATAAATTAATCATGTTTTAATGCAATTTGAACATATTTAATTTGAAAAAACTGAATTATTGCAACATAGTCGGTGGTCGGAGACCAAGAACTTTCTTGTGTGCTGAAAAGTACTTTTGCTTGAGGAAAAGAAAATAACGCATGAAAATAGCAAATGTTTTCACATTTACGGGATCCGGTTCGGGACCATCCAAAAAGTTTGATTAGAGAGTAAATAAAATTAGCAGGAAATCATATACAAGTCCATAAAACAATGCATATAATCACGAAACATACGAACTATATGGAAAAGAAACGGAGAAAAAAAACATGTTATGGAAGAAGAAGGATGATTTACAAACCTTGGGGTGGACATCCTTAATATGAGTTTTTGGTATTCATCTGTACAAGCAGGCCACTCCATCGCTTTGCTTTGTGGTTTTGGTAGGTAGAAAAAATCGCGTGAAAATAGAGGAGAACGAACTTGAGTTTTTAACGAGTCTCACGAAACGCGTCGACGAGTTCTCCAAAGAAGAAAAAAACACAGCAGAGTTGTTGTAGCCTCCAAAAGCACCGCTTCGTCCTTGTGAATTGTGATGATGATGAAACGGTAGCGTTTTATCTCCTTCGAGCAAATCGTCTTCTATTCTTGTGTGTGTGATCTGAGTGTACAACACTACACTGACTCTCTTTCTCTATTTCTCTCTCTATACCCTTTCCCTCAGCGCAATGCACGCCTTGCTGTTAACTCTTGCCTCTATGCGCTCACAAAGTTTACCCGTATTTATATATTTACCAAATATTATAAGATATTTCTCGTTACACTTTTTTAATATTAATAATTACGCTTAAATATGTAATTAAACATCACGCCTGTACGTAAAGAGAAAGAGGGAAATTTAATTTATTAATAAATTCATAAATTCAATAAAATAGAAAGAGGGAAATGAGGGGGTGTGTGTGTAATGGAGCACCTTAACATCACATGGCGTGACTAACGCATGCTGCGCTGACCCAGCTTCCTATATTGTGCTGCTCCACACCACACCCAATAATTCTTTTTTATTTAGCCCTATAATCTTGGCACACTGATCCTCTAGCAAGGACGACACGTGTCCTTTGCTTCCAATCGTCGCGGTTCGTATAGTCCAGCTTGGACGACACGTGGGATCTTCAGATGTTTGCTTTGCTTGCTATGTACTCAACAACTGATATGAATGAGGAAACGTGTCGGCCCATGTGGAAGGTAGGGTGGGTCCCGCATCTCTTTGGGTCCGATGAAAGTAAACTTGGTAAATAAGGTGTAATTTGCCGACCCGAATTATTGCGGCACCACCGCCCCAATCTATGTCACCACTCTATTTCTGCCGCTTTTCTTTTACTACTTCATCCTTCATAAACTTTTGTTCTTTTAGAGTGGTTCACACAAGTTAAGAAATCATAAATTTACAATACATAATGACTAAAGTATTCCTTTGTAGTATTAATACCCACTGACTTGGGAATCTAAAGAAGTTCATATTGTGCATAGTGACAATTAAAGATAAATGATAAACTTAGAAAAATTAGGTAAATTATATATTGGTATCTCAAAAGTACAAAAGTTTTGAAACCAAAAAAATATGCCAAAAGGATCAAAGCTTAGGAACGGAGGGAGTAGTATTTTTCCTTGTAACTTTGATATTCACCTTTGCTTATAACTATGTCTCCATAAGTAGTTTAATCTACTCGGGGACACAAGGAGTCGACCCGACACTTTTAGGATAGATTTATAAATTCGGTGTTGGTTAGTGCATAATTTAATCTTAAATAAGAGCATATAAGCACAACAAAAAAATGGTTATTAGCGACATACGTTAGCTAGGGAAACTAAGTCCCTCGCTAAATCTAACACTAGCGACAGAGTTTGCGAGGGAGTTAAGAATCTCGTTTAACGTGGCATTTAACGACGGAAATGTGGCATTTAGCGACGGAAATGGGACATTTAGCGACGAAAATGACGTGGCAAAAGAGGGCGGGAGTTTAAATTTTAAACTGCACATTTTTTAGGACATTAGCGACGGAAATTGAGGTGGTCCCTCACTAAATACTTGTCATTCTGACGCACAACAGAGTCTTGGTAAGCGTGTGTGGCATTTAGCGACGGAATTAAGTGGTCCCTCGCTAAATTCCTGCCATTCTGACGCACAGCAGAGTCTTGGTAAGCGTGTGTTGCATTTAGCAACGAAATTAAGTGGTCTCTCGCTAAATCCCTCGCTAAATTCCACCTAACCCTTATCAGATATCACCTCATTCTTCACCCCACCACCATATTTCACTTCCCACTTTTCTTCTCTCCTCTCATTTTCAACTCTTCTCTCTTCTTATCTCCTACTTTTCCAAATTTCTCTTCCACCACACCACCACCACCAAATTAGTTATTCTTTCACTCCTCTCTCTCTCTCTCTCCTACGAACAGGGACGGAGGGACGTTGATGCTTGCCATGGCTCAAGCCCCCCCAAGTTGATATAATTATCGTATTTGATTAGTATGTAATACATATAGTATTTGGTAGCAGTGTGTGTTTGTTTTTTATTTCACTGCAAAAAGTCAAATAGCCACTATGCATCTTCTTAAGCTCCATTTAGTAACGTTTGTTTTTTATTATTTATAATCATTTCATATTTTTAATAAACAAAATGCAAGAAATAGTAATTTACGCATAATAACTCCAAGTTTGGGTGCAAGTGGTTAATGCACTTCATCTAAAAGAGCGGATTCGGCTAGTACTCGAGTTCGATCCCCCGGATGGAACAAATTGGAGCCACGCTTTACTTATCTCCCGGCCGAACTCCGGATTATTCAGGGTTCCCTTTCCCCTAGACACCGGAGTGGGGTCAAAGACCCCTAGACCAATAAATTTTTAAAGTGGGACTCAAAAAAGTAAGAGGTGTTTTTAAGCCTAATTAATTTCTCTACTATTAATCAATACAAAATTATGTATCCTCCACAACGATGTGGATACTAATCCTTCAAGGTATTGGGGATCCATTTAAGGGGTTGACCTCTCCCAACAAATGTTTTTCCATACGCACCGACGAAGGATCGAACCTATGACCAGATGGTTTAGAGACCCAAGTATCTACCACTTGTGCCACATCCTGTTGGTTGAGATTGACTAATTTTGTTAATAAATATATTAGTTGAAAAATTAGTAAGTGAAATTAATATCAAGGTCTACCAATAAAGGTTGGTCCGAGTGGTAAATGACTCAGATCCCACCGAAGGTCTCGAGTTCAAACATTGGGTGTGGCAAAAAGTCTGTTAGGAGTGGAGAACCACACGGGACAGTAAAAGTACTCGTGGTCAACTAGGTTCTTCAGTGTATATTTGTCATCCACAAAGTCGGTGGAAACTGCGCACTAATGATGGTAACCAGTCTAAAACTTTTAAGGCTTAAACTCGCCCCCGCAGACAACCATTCCTGGCTCCGTCCCTGCCTACGAACATACTTCCTCTCTCCTCAACCACAACCACAACCTCTCTCTTTTGGAGCTTTCTCTCTTCACCACCACCACCACCACCACCATCTTCTTTCTTCTCTTTATCTCTTCACCACACAACCTCTCTCTTTTGGAGCTTTCTCTCTTCACCACCACCATCTTCTTTCTTCTCTTTCTCTCTTCACCACACAACCTCTCTCTCGACCTAACCCACCATTCACCACCACCACCACCACTCTCACTTCTCTCTCTCTCTTTGGAATGCTTGGTGTTGATGATGTTGATAATAGCAATAATAATAATAATAATAATAATAATAATAACAATAATAATAATAATAATAAGCGACTCATCAAAAAAAATAAAGTAAGCGACTAACACAATCAGTCATTCAGGTTTGGGAAGCGTGTATATCAGACTTAGCGAGGGAATTAGCGACAGAAGTGTCCCTAGGTAATTAGCGACGGACCTCCATTTCTCTCGCTAAGTCTGACATACACGCTTCCCAACTGGTCCCTCGCTAATGGCAGTTAGCGACGGAAATGGGCCTGTTAGCCACCGAAATGTCCCTCGCTAATCCCAACTTTTTTTGTAGTGAAGTCTTTCGTTGAAAACGTTAAAACATTTTGTGGGTAGCCAACATTAAGGGTGCTAGCGGTGCAGTTTGGTTCGGTTTTGAGACAAAAACTAAACCAAACTGCAAGATAAAATTACATGCATATGTGAACCAAACTGGTTCGTTTTTCTATTGTTTGGTTCGCTTACCAAGATAAAACACATATGTGATTTGGTTCGTTTTAGTTGACTTCCTGAAAATATCCGAACCAAACTGAACCTTGCGGTGCAGTAAAAAAAACTCAAACAGAACCAATAAAAAACTACTTTTTGCGGTTTTCCATTGTTTTAGTTTGATTTTAAACACTCCTAACCAGTAATAGTCTGGAAAAAAAAACTATGTCTCCATAAGCATTTCCTTTCCTGCCACCTTTGTTCAAGTTTGGTTTTTCAATTTCTAATCAAAAAATCGGAGTTTTCAATTCAATTCATTTAAAGGTAAAAATATATTATTGCAAGGATTGTCATTTATTATAAAAATAAAAAATATATGAACTACCCAACCAACATGACATTCGAACTACTTAGGCCCTCCGTTAAGCAAGCGGAATATTCTAGCGTTTATCCACGAATTACAATACAGACATGTTAATTAATTTATTTTATTTTTTTTGGTCAAAATGTTAATTAATTTATTGAATATTTGTTATCTATTATGAAGACAAAGTTGGGCTTTTTACATATTTTTCATAAAACGTCAAACAGACGGATCCTACATATTTAAGTATCAATATTCCACAAATGTTTCAAATTTTTACGTTTGATAACATTAAATTTTGTATTATTGTTTTCATTTCCCCTTATCATACATAAGGTTTGTCACCGTTTGAATTAAAAAAAAAGAATATAAGGAAATAGAACAAATACTAGTTTTTCTTTTGTTTGATTTAAAAAAGTATATCATGTAGTAGCTCATACTGTCTCCTGTCGAAAAAGTGAAATAGCTCATCTATTTTTTAAAAAAAATGTAATTATAGCTCATCGGCTAGTAGGTATGGCAAAAAAAAAAAGCTATGGCTCAAGAACTTGATTGGGGAATGTCTAAATTAGTGTATAACACTAGTCTAATATCTATTTATACAAACAAACAACTTACAAAATTACAATTTTAGACATCTTATTTTTTTGACACATCACCACTTTTTTTTGTTTATTTATCATTTTTTAATTCTACTTTCTCTTTCTCACTCACTCTCTTTCAATCTCACATTTTCCAATATTTATTACTTCTTACACATCTATTATTAGTGGCCCCACACCATTTATTTAAAAATATTTCTTTTCCCAATTTTTTTAATCCACAATAAAATCTAATATAATTAAATTAATATTAAATTATCTACAATTTACTCTTATTTACTATCTAACATAATATCTATTTATCTATTTATACAAACAAACCACATTTAAATTACTCTATCAAACCTCCCTATTTACTTGACAATTCATCTGACTAAGGACAACATTGTAATTTACTATCATACTTTTATCAAATTTTTTCTCTCAATGCATTTTCTTCTCACTCCCACTTTTTTCCTACTTTCTCTTACTTTTTTTCTCAAAATTCAAAATTCAAATCAAACTCACAAACTTTCTTTACCCACTATCTACTAATCTAATATCTATTTATACAAACAAACCATATTTAAATTACTCAAACAAGTTTTCCTATTTATTTGACAACACATCTAACTAAGGGCAACATTGTAATTTACTATAACATTTTTTTTCAAATTTCTTCTCCCAATGCACTTTCTTCTCACTCTAATTTTTTTAACTTTCCCCTTTTTAAAAAAAAAAAAGATTCAAAAATCAAATCAAATCTACTAATAAACTAAAATAATCAATCTAAAATACGAGATAACTTCACTAATATATAAAACACGGGATAACTTCACTGATATATAAAAAAACACGATATTAATATATATAAAAAAGGAAAACTTAATGACTATTTCAACTACTGATTAATATTTAAAACACGGGATAACTATACTGATATATAAAAAACACGGGATAACTATACTGATATATAAAAAAACACGGGATAATCGTGACCGATATATTTGATAATCTATCTTTTACTATCTACTATAATGTACTAATAAAACTAAATAATCAATTGAAAACTATGATATAATCAGATCGATGATATATAAAAAAACATGAGATAACTATACTAATATGTAAAAAATACACGAGATAATCTAGAATGATATGTATAAAAACACGGGATAATCGTGATCGATATATAAAACACTTCATCGCTTTGAAATATTTGATAATCAATCATCTATCCGTTATCGTCTACTATAATCTATTAATCAACTAAAAATAATCAATTGAAACTATGAGATAACTTCACCGATATATTAAAAACACGTGATAACTTTATTGAAAATATAAAAACACGAGATAATTACAATGATGTATGTAAAAACATTAGATAAATTTGATCGATATATAAAAACACACGGGATAACAACACCGACACTAATATATAAAAAACACGGGATAAATGCATGATTGTTTTTAAATGATACTCTTACATTTTTAGATTTTAATATTTATCTAATTTTTTATTTGAGACTCTTTTTTAACTACTTTAAATTTTGTCTTTTTTCAGGTGTTGTTGTCGAGACTATTTAAATTATGTCTAAGTTCGTTAGCACCCGTGCGTATGCACGGGTATCCTACTAGTAAAAATATAAGTTAAACAATTTTTCAATATAATGAATAGTCTCTTTTTTCTCATACAGTTACAAACTTAATTGTTTTAGTAATGGCTTGATTAAGGGCGCTTTCAGAAATACAAGATTAGAAAAGAGCAAATTGGTACTATTACTAGTACTAAATCTAATCTAATAAATTAGGAAAGAGGTGGGATGGCCCATGGGGAGATGGCCTGGTTCTGGTTGTCTTGTATCATATGCAGGCCTGTCAGAAAACACGTTCTCTGTTGGCTATATTGTTTTTCCCTTCAACTTCAACTGCTACTTCCCCACGTATTGACTAGATTCTTTAAAAAGTGTTGTTTAATTTACAATTTAACCCTTTATCTCTCTATTTAGATAAATGTGAATCTTTTATTATTGATAAAAAGTTGTCATAATTAATAGGGGTATAAGTGTAAAAGAACCTTAAAAGTTTCGTTGGAAATCTAAAACAACAATTAATTTGAGACAAATTAGTTTTGCTAAAACAACAAACAATTTGGGACGGAGGGAGTACCACCACAAAGGCACAAACTGTCTCCTAAAATAAACGGTGTGTCGTTAGTGTTGATTTGATTACGGACTGCAACAATTAACAGTATAATTAAACTTAAACGGTAAACGGCCGTTAGTAACTGCGAAAGAATAATGTTTGACATAGCGGGAAGAGACGGAGTTCCCGCCAACACTTTTTAGCGTGGATCATTAGATCACAGCTAGCCAGCGTGTCTTTTTATTCTGGCAAAGGGTCAATATACGAGGGAAGATTTGATTTTGTGGCAAAGGGGCTAAACTGCTACGTGGTAGACAACTCAGCCACTGTTTTTTCGATTTTCCGTAAATCACGTCTTTTAATACTTTTGACACTTTTTGACCGTTATTTGTGAGACTTAGCGCGAAATTCGAAATCCTCTCTGCTCGCTATTTGAGGCGGGATTCAAGTGTGAGAGTGGGTAGGGTTTAATACAACGGCGCCGACACTCCACCACGCATGTTTTGCTCCGACGTGCATTAGTGCAACAATCGTGCCCCAAACATGTCTCAATAAATAATAAATAAAACAATTATTAATCCGCCTAATTAAAAAAACAACAACTACTGTAATACACCCCCTCCACCCCAAATCAGAAGAAGATACGATTCCTTGCAAACTGGTGTTTAGACAAGTTTTGGTTTCCCACTTTCTTGCTCCACTACTCCACATTTCCTAACACTTAAAATATTCTTCATCTATTTCACGTCTGTTTGTTTTGCTTCACATGAATCACATCGTTTTTTTTTTACAATATTTGCTTCACATCGGGAAAGAAGATTGATATCTTTTAAATATTAGGCTTAAATTGTGATATGCTGAAAAAAAAATACTCCATGTGGTCTTGGTTCGACAATTTTTTATTGTAAAAATCCGGTCTCCTAATATTTATTGGTCAATAAGTTAAGGCTCCATTTCGGCGGTTGCTAGTTTTAAATCCATATATCACTCTATCAGAGTAGCTTAGCTAGCTCTCAAGCTTGCAGATGTTGGTAGACATGATGCAATGTATTCATCTCGGTGCAGAAAGAATCTAGGTCCACACAGTGATTTACAACTTACTTTCAAATAATTTAATGCAATTTAAAAGATCAAATAAAATAATAGACGTTAAAGAAAATGATTATTTCACATAAAAAATAAACACCGAGGATGGTAAAAAGTACAATAAACCACCATATATATATAAATAATAAAGTGATCGTCATTTTCATATCGTGTTGTGTGGATCATTCTCTAGTGCCTCGCCATTATGAAAAACTTGAATCAACCATCTCGAGATATATAAACGATGAAATTGCCCCATTGGCCATATGACATATTTCTGCTATGGTTTGTCTTCAATGGAGTTTCCTCTCCACATAGGCAGCAAATGGATCGTGAATGGATAGGAATGGATTTTGGGCGAATTGGGGGGCAGCAAATGGATCGTGAATGGATAGGAATGGATTTTGGGCGAATTGGGGGTCTGGATCACGAATTTGAGGGAACAATCCTAGAGTTGCTAGGTTTTGGGGTTAGGGTTCTTGGATGAATGTATATATGGAAGGAAGAAGATGGAAGTGTTATTAAAATGATTTAAAAACAATTGTAATAATTAAAATAAGATTTTTTAATTTAAATTCAAACTAGGCATGCCTGCGTGTCCTTCCACGTAGGTTAAATGACTGATAACTCAACAACAACTTTAACCAGATTGGAGGGACTTTAACTTTAGAAATTGGTAAAATAGAAAGACTAAATTTGTGAAAAAGTTGGGTGACTAAAATTGTGAAGCTGGTCATAATAGGAGGATCAAAACTGCAATTATGCCTAATTTTTTAGGCATATTTCCGTCTCTTTATTTAATTGGGGATGCTTCTCAAAATGTGCGGGGGTGCCTTTAATAATCAAAGGAAACACGTGGATTTATAAAGTTGGCAACCCAAACGAGGGAAGCCCTATTACGTTTGAAACCCAACAAAGCCCAATAGGAATACGACGCCGTATATTACTTCCTTCTAAAATCCCCCCTATCCATCATCTCCGAAGTCTCTCGCACTAGTCGTGGAAATGGTTTCTGCGCACTACCATTTCCCCTCAAGCTCGGTGTTGCGGTCAGAGCCTTCAATTCGTTTAGTTCAGAATTTGAAGCTAAAGAGCTCCAATAATTCATGGCTAGGAACCAAAGTTAGGGTTCAGCCATGTAGTGTTAGTTCAAGACCCCACGTGTCCGTTTCCCAGCGCCGTATTGCCACCATTTCCTTCAGCCTACCCATCTCGTAAGCTTCTCCTCTTCCCAATTCTTTGCTGGTTTGTTCAATTTAGGGTTTGGACTGTATTGTGGTTTTGCATTTTCAGAAATCCGGAACGTGTTTCTCCTAGCCAGGAAATTCCCAAGTGAGTATCGCCGATTCTAGTTATTCCTTTTTCTCATTCATTTCACTGTGATTGCTGATTATATTTTTGGTGAAAGTAAGATGGTCTTCTAAGGCTATAAAATCATTTGCAATGGGTCGATTGGAGGCGAGAAAACTTAAGTATACCACTACTGGCACCGAAGCCCTTCTCATGGGGGTTCTCGTCGAAGGTAAGTCATTTTCTTGCAACCTTTCAAGCTCCTTTTACAGTGTAATTTGTATCATTTTCTATCTACAACATTAATGGAGGACCGTGTAATTTGTATCATTTTGTTATTTAGGGACAGTTTGTATCAGTTTATTTAGGCTTATCTATTGGCATAAACACTTGCGAAACTGTTTGGAAGAACTTATGAAAACAACTTATGACATGTTCATTAGCTGTTTTCAGCTAATTTCCATAAGTTTCCGAGGGTACCTTATGAAAAATAGTTTAACATTATTTTATGCGTATTATAAAAACAGCTTATGCATAAGCTCTTATATGATAAACGCTTTTGCTTTAAGCGCTTAATTAAGCTGTTTATCCAAACAAAGCCTTAATCTCATGCACTTCTGCTCATTGTGCATAGTTTACACGTTGTAGTTCAAGGCAACAATGGTTTTGTTTTTTACTAGGAAAGTATCGAAAATTGCATGCAATTCAAAAGCTATATATTAATTTGTTGAGGTTTTTTTAAGGTGCAAACCATTATTATGTTTGTGAGGCCCTTAATTACATATCCCATGTGTTGTTACTTCCTTTCATTACAATGGAAATTTTGAATGTCTACATTTGTGCATTGAGCCTAATCTACCTTTGGGGCTCTAGGTACTAATCTGGCTTCCAAGTTTTTGCGAGCCCATGGAATCACACTTTTCAAGGTGCGAGATGAAAGTGTGAAGGTACTTGGAGAAGCTTATATATTTCAAACAACACCCGAGAATCCTCCAATGACTGATGAAGCTCAGAGGGCACTTGATTGGGCTGTCGATCAAAAAATAAAATCAGGTTTGTTCTTGTCATTTTTCTCATTTATTGTTGTTTGACATTAATTGCAGAAAATTGGAAAGCTGCTTGCAAAGCCTATATGACTTTGTACATTAATGCTTTGAATTTTCTGTGATGTTTTTCTAAGAGTCTGTTTCTTCTGCTCCAATTGTTTTTATTAGCGTGTAAACATGCATAATTTGACAGTTATTTTTTTCCCCTTCTTTGCTTTTCCTTTTTACAATGACATGATGCCATGGTAAGTATATATGTAGCACAAAGCTTGTAAGAGTTCTACATGAAAATTTATCCGTGAGTAGCATAATTTGTATGGAAGTTTAATTTTTTGGGTGTGATTCTGCCAAATAAAATATTTGGTTAGAGTTACGAATGGAGGACTTGAAAAGAGTGAATGAGAATACTAGTCAGTTTTCACACTCGAATGAGTTCAAAGGTTGACTACAATTCAAAAAAGTAGACTACCTCCCACCTAATTAAGGAAATAGCAGGGAATAAAATCCTAACAAATCAAATCCCTCAGATTTGTCCTAATTAGGAAAATAAATGTCTCCTAATAATTTACATTAATTATTATATTACACACCACTCCCCCTCAAGTTGGTGAATCTATATCTATCATTCCTATCTTGCAAGTAAGATCTTAAAATTGCTCTGTCGGAACTCCCTTTGTCAACATATCTGTCAATTGAACTCGAAAAGCGATGTTCTCAGCAGATATAACACCATTGTCTAATTTTTCTGTAATGAAATGTTAATCTATCTATATGTACTTTGTTCAATCATGTTGAACTGGGTCGTGGGCAATGTTGATGGCTGACTTGATATCACAAAGCAGTCTCATAGGGGCCTCGAACTGTATTTTGAGGTCATCAAGCAGCTCATCCATAACAACTCACAACTCCTCGAGCCATAACTATAAATTCTGCCTCTGCACTTGATCTCAGCGACCAGTTTTTGCTTTTTACTCCTCCATGTCACCAGCTATATTTAGCAGATGTGTATATTTCGATGGATAAGTTTCCCTCCTTTTTGGATCGGAGTCTTTCCTCGAAGAGGCCTTCAATGCTGAATAATTTTATTTCTTGGATCATGCATGAATTGAATTACTAGTTACCACTCTAACTCCATAGTCTACGTCTGACCTTGTGTGGGATAAATAGATGAGTTTTCCAACAAGTCTCTAGTTTTGTGCCTTCTCCACTTTTGGGCTCTCCACATTATTCCCAATCCTATTCTCCGCTCTGGGCACTCCAATATTCTTATAGCCCAACTTATCGATTTTGTTGAGGAGATCAAGGATATATTTGCTTTGAGAAATCAAGATAGCTTGGTTAAAGTGGGCAACCTCTATCCCAAGGAACTACTTTAGCTTCCCGTGATACTTCATCTCAAACTGAGCAATCAACTGTTCCTTTAGAGTATTTTTTTCAAACTCATCATCATCTGCAACAATCATGCCATCTACTTTAGACCAAAAGCAATGTGAGTTTGCCGTGCCGAGATTTTTTTTAATAAGCAAATGTTAGTGGTTAATAGTTAGGGGAGGGGGGATGTTAGTTTTAGGGTTTGAACTATGGACCTCCTGCTTGCACTCCTTCGGTATTCATTAGCTCACCAACTGAACTGCCTACTTGGGATCACTTCCCGAACATGTTGATAGGATTGTGAATTTCTCATATCTCAAATGGAACAATAATGGAACAATAAGACTGTATTAATGGTGATAAAACTGAAATTACAAATGTAAATGATAAACTAGGCACTTTGAGAAGCCTAGGGTCTCCTAAAGGCATTTATAGAGGCCTAATCTCTCCTAAAGAAATAACTTCCCAAATTCATACTTGCTTAATGATTTTAATCCCCCAAGTCCTATTTATAACCTCCACTCCACTAACTCACCCATTTTCCCTCCACTTTGCCACATAAGCAAGTGGTTACACCCAACTCCCATTTCCCTCCCCTTACAATCTATTTATTTATTTATTTAATATCCAATCAAATGTTTAATAAAGGGAGTGTGATCACCTTGGCTTTGCATGTAGCCCCAGGACACCATAACCTTGGTAAACCTTCCAAACTAAGCATGGGGAGACTGCTTGAGGCCATATAAGGCCTTTAAATGTCTGCAAACCTTAAGTCCTCCATTTGTAGCACTATATTCACAAGGAATCTCCATGTACACTTCTTCAAACTTCTACGTGTGAAAGCATGATGAATGCTAACCACACATTTTCTAACACTCACTTCTCAAGACACTCTTATTTATTTATTTATTTATTTTTTTGAAAGGAAAACACAAGACACTCTCTTGTTGGTTAAATGTCAAATGGATCCCATAAAAATTTGGTGGGATCCATTTGAATCGTAATTAATAAAAGAAAGTTTGTTAAGAAGAGTATGTTAAATAGGGACATTCAATTCAGCATGTTACCACCACCAAGTCTGATACATGATTTTAGTTGCTTTATTTTAATTAAGACTTAAAGTTTTAGTTTATTATTTCAGAACTGGTTTAACTCTAAACTAAAATCTGAAAATAATAATTGGGTAATATTTGAGTTGTTAGGTTCCATGGAGTCAATTGAGACTAGGACTCTATATATTGTATTGAATTATTCATGTAGAGGAGGTTAAATTTTAAGTAAAAAATTGAGCGACGATTCTCTTCGGTTCTTGTAATTGTTCTTAGAGATAATCGGCTTGCCATGGTGTGAAACTCCGACTTTTCAACCGGAACCTCCATAGCTGATTGTTGAATCTTCCCGACTTATCATATGAATTCCAAGATAAAGTCCCTGGACAGTTAAGAAGAGAACGAGGGTTGTAAATAAATTAAAGTATTTATTTGCGTTTGTCTGGTGTAGTGCATTTATTGGCTTTTAATGTAGAATGGAAGTCATTTTGGTTTTATAGCCATACTAAAAAGCCATTTGTTGTTTTCACATTTTCAGTATTATGTTCCCTGCTTTTGTTTAAATGGTTTTTGACTTGTTTCTTAGAATGATCTCGTGATAATGCCTCATTTATACTTATTCGTTGTTTGGTGATTGAATCTTGCTTTGTGGGACAAAATTGGTCTCACTATATTTAGGAATTACATTTTGGGGTTGCCACTGCTAGTTTTTGTATTTTTCTATCGTATTTTTTCTCATTCATTTAATTGGTGAATGGATTGTTGTGCATCCCAATTACTTTTTCATCTTAAATTGATAATTCTTATCAAATGTTCTATAGTTCAAGGGCCAAAAACTTAATCTTTTTATATAAATCCATGTGACTTGCAGCTGATGGCGGGGAAATAACCACAGCACACATAATTCTTGGCATTTGGTCTGAAGTAGATTCCCCAGGTCACAAGATACTGTCTAGCCTTGGCTTCAATGACGACAAAGCTAAGGAGCTAGAGTCAACAATTTCTAAACACGGTGTTATCGACTAATGATGGTTAATTAAAGATGATTGAGCAAGAATTTTGCTTAGAGTGCATATTGATAATTGATGCAATTGTTTGTACAATAGATAGATCAACAGGCTGTTCTATTCTTTCTATTGATTTTGAATGCAGAAATCTTATTTTCACATGTGAAATTCCTCTTAGCCCCTCCCCCCAAAACCCAAAAAAGAGCATAAAGATAGAAAAAGAAAAGAAATGAGAGAAGCAAAAGCATTAGGTAGTGATCTAAATTGACAAAGAACCATGTCGGTTGGCGTTTGGTTTTTAATGATATTCAGGTAAAATCCCTGAATACGCAAACTCTCTAAATGAGTTTCACAAGCAAAAAATATGGTCTTTTGCCTTGAGTTTTACATGTTTGAGCTGAGCCGTGTCTTATTCGTCTTGTCCAAGTGCTTCAAGACACATGAATTTGTAGATAGAGATAATCTCAACAAACTTTCTATACTTCATTTTCACGAACCTCATTTTGTTCTTCTCCGTCAATTTTGGGAACTTGATCGTTGTTGGCTAGTGTTTGTGCCTTGGCAGCTTCTTTCTCCCAATCTATCCTCGCAACAAATACCAATAGTAGCAACAAGCAAACAGCAATACCATTTAGAAGTCCAATGAAAAGTCCAACAAGACCAAGACGAAGTTTGAAGGCAAAAACCACACCTAAAGGCAGAGCCAAGAAGTAAAATCCACCTAGATTTGCATACATTCCTAACCAAGGTCGAGCTGTCCCACGAACTATGCCTCCACAAACAGCCAATGGAAAATTAAACACTTCCACCACAGCCATAAGCAACATTGTTTTCTTTACTCCATTTATGATTCCCTTATCATGACTAAATAGAGTCCCCCAAAATCCCCTAGCAGCCACCATGGTCAAGCTACCAGTACAACCCAAGATAAAGGCCATTCCTAGAGATACACACGCCGATCGGTAAGCACGGCCAGGTTGGTTCGCGCCAAGCTCATTCGAGACACGGGTAGAAACACAAGTCGCCATCGATAACATCACGGAAAAAAGCAGATAATCGAAGTTTAGCACAATGGCCAAAACTCCAACTTCTTGCCTGGCATTTCTAAGGTGGCCAGTAAGCAAGACTAGAATCTCATAGCACCACCATTCCAAACATGTATTGAGGCAACATGATCCAGAAAGCTTGACCAGCCTAATCCAATCTATGATGTTCTGATCCCACCATCCTCCTTCTTTCCACAAACTTGCCTTTTTAGTCTCCATAAAAACAACATAAATGGCCAGCAAAACCACAACAATAAGATCAGTTATCCAAACAGCCATAGAAACCCCTTTTAAACCCATGGTTTTTGAGAGTGTTATGTTAATAGGTATGTGAAAAACTAGTGCTATAGCAGAACTAAACATGGTAGGAAGAGTTATGGTTTGAGAGCTCAAGTATGCTTTTAAGGGACACAAAAGTGACATGACAAACAAATCAGGTATAAGGTAGAAAACATATGTGCCAGCCACAGTTGAAATATCTTCTTGTTGGCCAAAATGAACCAAAACTTTGTCAATATAAAGCCACAAGAAAGTAATAGGAATCGTTACCATTAACAACAATAAAATTGTCATTACAAGTGTCTTGTGAAGGAGCTTGACGTTTTTAGCCCCATGAGCTTGTCCACAAATGGGTTCCATAGCACCACATAGACCATTCAAGACGGAGAAGCCGGTGACGTTGGCGAAAGTGAACCCAAGCGCGCCACCGGCTAAGCTAAGCTCACCAAGACGACCTAAAAATGCTGTTGTGATGGCTGTCTTGGCAAACCAAGCCAAGTTCATAGCCATCATTGGAAGGGCTAATTTTCCTTGAAGTTTTAGCTCTTCTTGGCATTTTTGAAAAGGGTAATGGTTATTCTTTTGGTTTGAGCTAAGGCATGACATTTTTCTTTGGTTTGAGGTAATAATGTTTTGGTTGCAGTGTGTTGAGGACACGAGTTTGGTGATCTTAAAGAGAGTTTTGTTTTTTTAAGGAAGAAAAGGAGCAGGCATTTTTTGCTACCAATAGAAGAAACGGTAGTTGGTTAAAGATTTATAGTGCATGATGACATGAGCTATGCCAAAGGACAAATAACGCTATTCGGTTATTGCAACAACTTGCTAGAAACCATGCATATGATTTGCAAAAGAATTTAAATTGTTATTACTTTTGACCTAAAAAATACTTGTTATAATTTCTTTTCTTTTTTTGACAAACTTGTTATCATTTCTTGAAAGGGGAGGATGGAAAGTATTGAAGACAGTAAATGTAAAAAAGTATTTAATATATTTAAATAAAATAGATTATACTTATTTTTTGAATAATTTAAAACATATACTAAATATATTAAATATTCATTGACTAATGATTATTATTGTTTAAATTAAACAATTGGATACTTATCGTCAGTTAATTAGACTTTTTATTATAAACTTTTTATATTAAATGTGCCCCTAGAAGCAATGATTAAGGTGTATTCAATAAAACGTTAAATTTTTTTAGTCTCTACTAAACTCCTCAAACCCTAGTTGTTTTCTCAACTTTCTCTCTTCCCCACTTTTCCCTCATGCTCACCCATCAAAGAGAGGTAGTTTTAGATCAATTTTTTAACCAGAAATTACCCATGTGTAACGTTTTTCTCTCATTTTTATTGAAGTGGTTTCCACATAGATATAGCTTTTATTTTGTATTTTATCTTTGATTTTATCGTCTGAGTGCGACATTATTGTCGTTCTTTGTCTTAGTGCGGCGATTTTTAATTTCCCCTCTTGTTGCGGTGTTCATTTTGTTCAGATAGACAGATCAATCCCGATCTATTGTAGATTCAACCCATGACAAGTGTCTGAAAGTTACAAATCTTGTGGCATAAGTATTCTGGTCACTTTCATTTTGTCACATTTGTAGAGATTTTCCCATTTTATGCTATTAACTTGGATGCTATGAGCAGATTCATCATTTTCAGTTTTATCAATGTTGAATTTATGTTATTTTCAATGTAATTCTATCAATTTGAATGAATGAATATCTTTTAGTCAAAAAAATCTCTATAATCACCGTTCGCACTTCTAGTCCCCACTTATATCTCTAGTACTTTTGGCAAACAGACTGTTGTGTTGGCGTTGCCATCTCACTTTTCAATGACTAGGATGCCAAATCACCTTATTTGAGAAGTGATTTAACATCCTAGTCCTTCAAAAGTGTGATGGGTCAGGTGCTTGCATGCAAGTTTGTTAGCCATGTGAGCACCAGCTTAACATCAAATGAAGGTGATTTGACATCATAGTCATTAAAATATGTGATGTGGCATGTGCCGGCATGGCAATTTGTTAGCCAAGTGAATATCAACTTTTTTTTTTACGCAAGTGAATATCAACTTAGTGTCGGGAGAAAATGTGAAAACAAATATCATATATAGTTTGACAAATTCGATTTTATAAAAGATGAAGACATTGAAATCATAATATTCACTTGATTGCGAAGATCATGTATAGTTTTCAAACTAAAGTGTGAAAAATGCTGAACGTAAGAGGTTCAATCTTTTTTGCTAACGGTTCGTTTGGTTGTAGAAAATGTTTTTTTGTTTAAATCTAATATCTATTTATCTAATCTAATCTAATATCTATTTATACAAACAAACAACTTACAAAATTACAATTTTAGACATCTTACTTTTTTGACACATCACCACTTTTGTTTTATTTATCATTTTTAATTCTACTTTCTCTTCCTTTCTCACTCACTCTCTTTCAATCTCACATTTCTTAATATTTCTTACTTCTTACACATCTATTAATAGTGACCCCACACCATTTATTTTAAAATATTCATTTTCCCAATTTTTTAATCCACTATATAATCTAATATAATTAAATTAATATTAAATAATCTACAATTTACTCCTATTTACTATCTAACCTAATATCTATTTATTTACAAAAGAAACCTAATATCTTACTCAAACAAGTTTCCCTATTTATTTGACAACTCATCTAACTAAGGGCAACATTGTAATTTACTAGAACATTTTTTTTTCAAACTTATTCTCCCAATGCACTTTCTTCTCACTCCAATTATTTTTAACTTTCCCTTTTTTTTTTTTTTTTTTTTTTTTTAAAATTTTGAAGTTCAAATCAAATCAAATCTACTAATAAAGTAAAATAATCAATCTAAACTACGAGATAACTTCGCTAATATATAAAAACACGGGATAACTTCACTGATATATAAAAAAACACGATATTAATATATAAAAAAAGGAAAACTTAATGACTATTTCAACTACCGATTAATATTTAAGTCACGGGATAACCGTACTGATATATAAAAAACATGGGATAACTATACTGATATATAAAAAAAACATGGGATAACTGCACTGATATATTTGATAATCTATCTTTTACTATCTAATGTACTAATCGACTAAAATAATCAATTGAAACTATGAGATAATTGCACTGATATATAAAAAAACATGGGATAACTATATTAATATGTAAAAAACACACGACACTAATATATATAAAAGAACACGGGATAAATGCACAGATTGTTTTTAAATGATACTTTTACATTTTTAAATTTTAATATTTATCTATTTTTTTATTTGAGACTCCTTTGTTAACTACTTTAAATTTGTCTTTTTTTCACGAGGTGTTATTCAGACTATTTAAAGTATGTCTAAGTTCGTTCATGAAAAGAATATGATAACACCCGTGCATATGCACAAATATCCTACTAATTATTACAAAAAATTACTTTATTTTTATTTTGGTTTGCGACTGTAATTAAATTGACCCAACCCTATCCGATCCAAATATATGATGGGTTGCCACAAGTTGGCCCGAATTGATAGCTCTACTTAAAAGTAACCAAAACTAAGAGTTCTTCTTGGCAATGCAAAATAGAAGAGTATATTGGAGGTGGGTAGGGACAGAGCTACAGCCAGGGGGTGGGATGACTCGAGCCCCCCTTTTGCTGCAGCAAATTTTTTCCTACCTTAAGTAATATACTATTAACAATTACATATGCAGTCAACATAACATGAAAAAATTAAAGTTACTATTCAGCAAAAAATAATAGAGTAAATCACATACTCAAACATTTGTTCTTCTTTCTTTTACTTCACACATATTTTCTTTTTTAATTAATATATATTAGAGCTATTTTAATTTTTGAGTAAAGCTCTATTTTAGGCCCTGGCAATTTTTTGGGATAAATTAAACTCTGACATTTTTCAAATAGGGATAAATTAGTCCATGAATGAGCGAGGGACTAACTTGTCCCTGTTTTGAAAATGTCAGAGACTAATTTGTCCCAAAAAAATCGTCAATGACCAATTTCATAAAAAATTATTAGAGACTAAAATAGGTATTTATTCTTAATTTTTTAACTATTCATTGATTCTCTAATCATATGCTTTGTTAATTGTTAATACTATATTGAAACATGAACTATAATATCTTATGGAGGATATAAACGCAACATTAAGTTTAAGGAATCTTGGAAGGATGTAGGATTTGGGGAATTTGGCCATGAAGTGCGACTTTAACAAATACATCCATCATAAAAGAAGATATATTATTGCACATATATCAGACTGAAGAAATTATAATATTCTCCTATCCAAAATAATAATATACTCCTACCACTAATTAAAAGGTGGGGGAAGATACTTGAGCCATGAGGACCTTTTTTTTTATTTTTTATTTTCCAAACTAGCTTTTCAATTAAAGATAAATCCACCCGATTCTGTAAAGTGATAAGTGGGATGAAGGGTTGGTCCAGACGCAAAACAAAAGCTTACCAAATACAATCATCTAACCTGTCCCTTCCATCACTCCTAGTTTTCTTTGTATCACAAAAGTTTTCAATCATTTTACAGAAGTTAGAAGTTAGAAGTTAGTGTATATCTTAATATATATATATATATATATATATATATATATATATATATATATATTTGATCAAATAGAAAAAAGCATCTAAAGAAAAAATCAGTTTATAACAATTTAGATTGATTATGAATCTATGTTAATTATTAATTCATTTTGCATTAAATGATTTAATGAGGTCATTATTATTAATCAAATTTTTACTCCTTTGAGACCTTCTTTCTCTCCCCTTCTTCTTTCTTCCATTCAAATAATTCAAATTTCAATCTCTATCTCTCTTTCTCTCTCTCTACGGTTCTATCCCCACCATATCTCTTTCTCTTAATCTAAATCTTCCTTTTTATTTTTGCTTTCTTTCACTTCATCTCTCTTCCTTTCACACTTCACACAAAAACAAATTCAGTACCCACTAACAAAATCAAACCCGAAACCCATAGATGAAAAAATCCAAACCCATCTTCTTCCTATCTTCTTCAGAGTGAGCATTTTCAAATCCATATTCAAATTTTCAAAACCTAGGTAACGTGCATATTTCCTTCCTCTAATCTTCTTATTTTCATTTTGATTTTGATTTTGATTTTGATTTCTGCTTTTGATTTTATTTTGGTGTTTTTAGGTTTTTTGGTTTCCTCTTAATGGAAGTCAATTTTTTTTTTGAGATTTGGAGGTCATTTTTATGCCGATGCTATTTTGCATTTTTAGAATCTATTATTTTGGACTTATTGAATTACCTTTCTATATATCAAAAGTGTGCATGAGTATTACATATAGTTATTGATTTGTGTTGCTATACTTAAATGTTGGAATGACATTTCTTTTTGTTTTAGCTTTGATACTCAAAGTTGAGTCATATATTGTGGACTAACTCCCTTATATTTCATTTATCTATTTTATGCAAAATCTATGAAGAATAAAATTTGGAGAGGAGTACAACGCAAACAACAAATGGGAGCATGTAAAGGTTACTTTTACATTTTTTAATTCTATTTGATCTTCTTGAATAATATTCTCTTCATTTTGCCTTTTCTAGGATTATCTAACACAAGATTAAAAGAAAATTCATGACTAACATTTTGCTTCTTAATTAGTCATTGTTCTAGATTTCCTATATTTTATTATCTTAATAGACTTATGTTACACTCTCATTAGATCTTAGCTGATAAATAAAATTATGTTCTTCAATTTTTCATGCCTATTTTTGTTGGTTAGTGGCTATTGCCAAAAAACTATATGCATGTTGTTCTCGCTAAATGGATGAAAACCTAATGGGACTATCAATATGTAATCCGAAAAATTAGCTCAAGGCAAACACCGATCAAATAATTGTGCATCCTAAAATCATGGGGTCAAATAATTGTGCAAGCAAAAATCATGGGATCAAATAAGTGTGTGTTCGATCAAATTAAAAAAATATCTGACAATATGTTTCTCCAGACATTTACTTAATACATCCTAAAATCATGGGATCAAATAATTGTTCATATTAGTAATTAAGGCAATATTGGTTAATTATGCATTAAATTCATTTCTTTAAAATCGCACCTTAGTAGAATTAACATTAGTAAACAAATTGTATGATTTTCCTCTATTGCTTATTGAACAACACAAATCATGTTGAAATTTTTTAGAATAATTCCATTTAAATTTGATTTTTGAAGTTTATCATTCATGTTGGCAATGTGTTTCATTATGGGAATGAGAATTATTTTTTTTGCTCAAATAATGGAATTGTTTTGAACGTTCCATTATAGGTAATAATGGATAATAGTGGGTAATTGACTAATTGACTAAAGTGGTTTCGGTATTTTGAATTTTAAAATATCTCATTTATGGTTATAACTTTGGCTATATGATATTTTAAGATGCATAACTCATTTTATTTGATTGTTTTTTTAACATGATTCCTTTGAACTTGAACGGTAGGATGGACAGTTTGAGATCAAAATTGGAAAGACATGCTTAATCGAGAGGTATTGCTCTTTGTTTTTCCTCTTTTTGCCTCCTCTGTGATTTCACTTTTTCTTTCTATTGTTTTTGTAATTTGTGAGTTTTCTTCGATTTCATGATTGTATTGAGGTTGATATTAGAGATTAGAAACCACATTCCCTTCAACATTATTACGGCAATCTTTGTGCAAGTCCGGTTGAATTTTTTTCTTAACCATTAAGGTGGGTCTATTTGTTCGATGTTTTAAATTACTAATGCAAATAGATTTGTCTATTAGTTGTAGCTTATTTACTTATTAGCTTTTGTGAGGACACGCCTTTTCATGATCTACTCACCGGAGTGTTTAATTTGTGATTTTTTCTCGAATATTTATTTTTGAAATTCTTGACACTTCTTTTTCGTAGAATGTTGTTTGTATCATTCTCAATACAGGGGTGTGATAGTGGCAATATTGCACTTACTCAGACAAGTTATTATGTTCTTGGATGTGTCATATATATTGTTGTAGAAAACTCGAGTTAACTCAAGATGGGATGTACATGTTGATGTTGGTCATTGTATTAAGTTATCTTGATAAATTAAAGGTGAGGATTCCTATGTGGCTCATAAATTATAAATTATTACAACTTTTTATTTCAAATAAAATTCCGTGTAGTTTGCTCTTCGATAATATCCATAAATGGCACATGTTTTAAAAACATATCCACAAATTGCAATGCTCTTTTTCCTATTTCTTCACTCTCTACTCCATTCAAAGGTTATTATCGGTTTTATCTATTTTAATCGCTTGCTTTTAAAGTTAAAACAAATTACCATACTCTTTTTCCTATTTCTTCCCTCTCTACTCCATTCAATTTATAACTATTATTTTTTCTTTTTTAATTTTTTTCCTAATTTATTTTTTCAGTAATAATTTTTTCTCTACCCGGTGCACTTATTTCTTCTGAATATGAAATATTGGAAGGTGATGGTCATGTTTTTTTAGAATACTCAAGAACAAACAATGGTGAAGATGAACACAAAGGTATCATCTTTTTATCTACTATAATCGCTTGCATTCAAAGTGAAAACAAATTACCATGCTCTTTCCTATTTTCTTGCCTATCTACTCCATTCAATTTGTAGCTATTATTTATCCTCTTTTTGAATTTTTTTTAATTTGGCTTTTCACCATAATTTTCTCTACAGTGGTGCACTTATTTCTTGGACTATTGAATATTGAAAGGTGGTGGTCATGTTTTTTGTAGAATATTGGAAGAACAAACAACGTGAAGCATCTAGAGATTAACACAAAACTATTATCTATTTTATCTATAATAATTGCTTGCATTCAAAGTTGAAACAAATTACCACGCTCTTTTACTATTTCATCCCTCTCCACTCCATTCGATTTATATCTATTATTTTTCCTCTTTTAACTTTTTTTCTAATTTATTTTTTTACTATTAATAATTTTTCTACTTGGTGCACTTATTTTTTCTGACTATGGAATATTGGAAGGTGATGTTCATTTTTTTTTTGTAGAATATTGGAAGAACAAGCAATGGTGAAGCATTTAGGAGATGAACACAAATGTATTATATGTTTTATCTATTATAAATGCTTGCATTCAAAGTTAAAACAAATTACCATGCTCTTTTTCATATTTCTTTCCACTCTACTCCATTCAATTTATAGCTATTCTTTTTCCTCTTTTTGATTTATTTTTCTAATTTGTTTTTTCAGCAAAAATTTTCACCATTTGAGTGTGATATTTTCTTCCGACTATGGATTATTGGAAGTTGATTGATGGTCATGTTTTTTTGTAGAACATTGGAAGAACAAACAATTGTGCAACATTTAGAGATGAACACAACCGTTGTTGAAATCATTTTTTCATTTGAATTTACTTGCAATGTGGCGACATATTCCATTTAAGGAATTCTCAATTTTATTATTCTAATAGTTGTAGCAAGGGTATTGAAAATACATTTTACATGCTAAATTTGCCTAGGGATGACGGCCATGTTTCGCTTTTTCGCTTTTCTTTCTATCACTTTCCCTTGGCTAGAGACTTATTAGAAAATGAATGTTTTTCTATTGATAATACACTTTGGTGTTCTTTATTTGCTAGCCTTTGATGCAAATAAGTACTAAAACATTCTAATTTTTAGTTGGTTTTTACAGCAAAGTTAAAAATCGATTGAGAATTAATTAAATTAACAGATAATCAATTAAAAATATTCAGATTAGTGTTAAAGTTAAAAAAAACATTGCAAATTTAAAATCCGAAACTCAAGATGAAATTAGAATTGAAATTAAAATTTTGAGTTGAAAATTAAAAATAAAAATGAGCATAATAATGAAATGTAAATTTAGAATTAAAAATACAATTTAAAGTACCTATGTTCTCCTACTTTTCAAATAATGTTAACTAATTAAAATTGTTTATTAACGTCTTCATTTTGTACCATTGGCTAATTACTATCTCTTCTTCAAAGAAAAAAATAGATAATCTAAATTCCTTTGTTACAAAAATATACTTTTCAAGTTTAGAATATTGATAGAAAATGGGATTGGTTGTGGGTATATGTTTTGATTGTAATATAATATAATATAACAAGCATAATAATATAATAAGTAAAGAAGTTTTATTGGGGAAACTAATCAACTATATTAAAATAGATTAAAACATATATTAATAGGGACTAATTAATTAGGGAAAAATGTAACTCTTTTAAGTATGTAACCGTTTAAATTTATGTATGTATATATATATATATATAATTAAATTTATTTTTTTCATTCAAATAATGTTTTCTCTACAAAATATTTATTTAAATATATTTTAGTCAATTTATTACTAAGATGTAATTTTTATTGTTTTTACACGAGATGTTACAAAATAAATTCAAATGATATGTATACCCGTGCAGCGCACGGGTGATACATACTAGTATATATATATATATATATATATAAAAGAAAGAAAGATTTCCAATTTGTATGATTATGAATCTATGATTAAGACGCTGTTTGGTAAATAGTAACGGATAGCGGATGAACTAACATATAGTGGAAGATTGATAACCTAACTGATAGCAAATGATATGTTTGGTAAAACTAGCGGTTAAAGTTGCTGATAAATGTAAATGACATAAAAGACTATTTAATTAATGATTAAATTATCTAATGATAGCAAAAGAGGTAATACCCTATTTGGTCCCTGACTTTTTAAAAAAGTTCAATTTGGTCCCTCACTTTTCAAATATTTCAAAGTCCCCATCGAATGTGTATCAATTTATCCATGATGGTTAGTTAACAATGTTAACTGAGTTGATGTGGCAAATATCAAGGACCAAATTGATATTAAGTATATAAGTTAGGGACCAAATTGAAACACCAAAAAAAAAAACCCACTCATATATTTACATCTTTTTCATCTTCCATTTCATTTGTAAGTCTATACAATTTCTTATTTGGACCTAAAACTCCATGGTTTGCATTACATGAGTCAATCAATTTAAAATTCTAATGTATATGCCATGTTGGAACTTTCTCTCTCTTTTGTTATTATTTTTCCTATTCTTTGATCCAAACCACAGAGAGACCTTAAACACATAATAATGTTTATTCTTCATTTTTTTCAAGAAAACTTTCTTTCCAATGTTCAAATTTGTAAAAAGTTGTGTCAAAACTCAAAAGCCAAAACATCAAGTATTAACAGAGCAAAAACCAGATGTTTAAAAGATAAGCAAAATATTTCACTACAAAGATTTGATATTTTAAGGTACACCAGAGAGATAAGAAATGTAAAGCAATAAGACGTCATCTAAATCATGAAGAACAAACATTAGTACGTGTTTAAGATATCTATATTGTTTAGATCAGTGGCGAAAAAATAACAAGAAAAGAAGAAAGTTCCAATATGACATAATATTATAATTTTGAATTGATTGACAAGTTGTTGAATATGATTACTGGTATTTTGTGGTCCAAAAAACTAATTGATTAGACTTACAAGTGAAATTGAAGATGAAAGAGATGTAAATATATGATGGGTGTTTCAATTTGATCCCTAACTTTTATAACTTAGAATCAATTTGGTCCTTGAGATTTGCCACATCAACTCTGTTAACATTATTAACTAACCATGGTTGACTGAGGGATTAAATTGATACACGTTTGTAAAAGTGAGGGACTAAATTGAAATATTTGAAAAGTCAAGGACCATAGAACTTTTTTAAAAAGTCAGGGACTAAATAGGGTATTACCTCGATAGCAAAATGTTTAATAAGGAAAGAAAAGTAATTTAAGAAAAATAAAAATGGTAAAAATGTCAAAAAAAAGTGACGCTATCCGCTATTTGAAAAAATGCTACTTGAATTAGCATATGAAAAAACGTTAAATGCTACTCGAAAAACGCTAAACACTAGTGTTTGCTAAACATACGTACTTTTCACTTGCTAGTTTCATCTGCTATCTGCTAACCGATGAGACGCGCCAAACAAAACTTAAATGAGATTGACTAAAGTGAAAAATAAATGCAAAAAATGAAACGCGTTTATAGAAAGTTTAAATTATTGAGAAAAAAAGAGACGAGGAGTTGTCTACTAGTTCTTTTTTAATAATTGATATAAAATTGTTCAAGTGGAAATTGATGTGTACCTCATTACTTTGTCAAGATTTTTTTTTGATACAAACTTTGTCAAGATGTTAAAGGCTAGGGATTTTTTAGTAGACTCAACCTTTTAATAATGATGAAGCTATAGCTAAAAAATGAAAAGATGGAATGATTTTATAAACTTGTACCATTTATCACGGTATGCTTCAAAAAAAGATACATTCCAAAGAGTGAGTTGTTTGTACCATAAATTTGTCCAACACATTATTGGTACCAACTTATCGTCAGGTGATTTGACATTCTAGTCCTTCAAAAGTGTGATGGGTTAGGTATTTGTATGCAGGTCTGTTAGCCAATTGAGCACCCCACTTATAGTCAAATGAATGAATTTGGCACCATAGTCTTTAAAATGTGTGACATGGCAGGTGCTGACATAACAGTTAATTAGCCAAGTGAATATCAACTTAATGTCAAAGGAAAAAGTAAACAAAGATCTAACATAGTTTGACAACATTTGATTTAAAAAAAATGAAGGCATTGAAATCATAATACTTACTTGATTGTCAATATGTAATTTATCTATTTTTCTTCCAAAGAGTTATTTGTTTGCATCATAAATTTGGCCAACCACTACAACAGAAGTCTTTAAAAAGATCGCCAAGATTTTTAGCGCTTTTTAGATAAGCGCTCCTTATCCCCAACACACACACTCAATAAATAGTGCTTTCTACACAAGCGCTCCCTATGGCTAAAGACGGACGTTCAATAAGTAGCGCTTGGTACGCGAGCGCTTCCTATAGCTAAATACGGAGGTTCAAACAGTAGCGCCTTTACGAGCGCTCCCTTTGGCCCAGACCCGTTCTCAAATGGGTAGCGCCTCTAAACGAGCGCTCCCTATGGATTAATAGCTTGGATCAGCCATTACACATGGAATATCTTAAAGAATTATCCCAATTGCAAGAACACGGGTCACTAAAAAGAGGATTTGAGATTGTCTTATGAATGATTTTCTTAATCAACTTCTCTAAATTCTTCTATCTTTGCTCACGGAATTTGGCTTCCCACACCAAACTATTGACTTAATTATGAGTTGTATTACTACTTCTACTTTGGCTCTCAAGTGGAATGGAGAGAAGCTAGACAGTTTTGCTCCTACTAAGGTGGCCATGCTCATTCAATCTAAGGTGGACTCTAACCTTTGGACCTCCACTCAATTTAACAATGATGGTCCTTCAATCTCTCAACTTTTCTTTGCGGATGATTGCCTATTGTTCACAAGTGCAAAATCATCTTAAGTTATGGTGGTTAAGGAAGTCATCAACGTTTTTTGTTCAGCTTCAGGTATGAAAGTCAGTGTGCATAAATCTAGGTTCCTGCCTACCAAAAATACACCACGAACCAAGGTAATTTTTTTTGAAAATATGTTATTTTTCTAATACTTATAACATTGGGAAGTATCTTGGCTTTCCACTTCTTCAAGGTAGAGTCACCAATGCGAACTTCTCCTTCATTTTAGACAAGGTTAACAACATGCTAGCAATTGGAAAAGTAACCTTCTTAGTAGGGCAGGTAGGGCGACCCTTGCTAAATCAGTCTTGAGCTCCATGTCAATCTACACTATGCATAATCTTTGGATTCTTCAAGGCTGTGACAAACTCGACTCTTACATTAAACAATTCATCTAGGGAGGCAAGCATAATCACTGGGTTAAGTGGAATAAAGTGAGCAAACCCTTTGGTAGTGGTGGCCTTGTTCTTCGCCAATCTAGAAATGTGAATACTTCTATGCTTGGTAAACATGTCTGGGAAATCCTTCTTTCAAAACGCTACGCATTTCTGACAATCCGTAGCGTTTCTAAAACACTATTAATGGGGGATATGCATCTGTAGCGCCAGCTTTTTCAGCACTTTAAAACGCTACCAATGACCAAAAAACGCTAGGAATCCTTAAATCTGTTGTAGTGGTTAGAAATAAATAAATAGTAACAATGAAGTTTTTTTTAATGAGAAAAAATACTTAAAATTAAAGTAGAAAAAAATGTTGAAAGTAACAAATAATTTTTCCGTTTAATATGGTTAAATTAATTTCCGTCAATGACGTACTGAAACACACTAAGTGCAAGTGTACTCTATCCTGGAAACTAGAAAGAATATAAAAGATTATTGTCTCCGCATAAATTAATTAGCAAATAGGAGTACCATACTAAATAAGATTTTTTATTATGTAGCTAATGAGTAGTTGATTTGTTTATGGTAACAAAAAAACAAAAAAATTAAGAATAAAAATAAAAACGCGTTGTAAATCAATTGAGAGATATCTAGGGTCATAATTTCACTTATAACTTATAAGCTTTGATTCCCTACTTTCTTTCGTTATTATTCAATTACCAATTCATTTTTTATCGAAGCAATTACCAATTCATTTGTTTGTTTTTAGATAAACAAGAGATATATTGAAACCGAGCACTAGTCGTGCCCAAAAGTTACAATGGTGAGGGGAGGGCCTCCTCAAAACCTCCCAGGGCCAAAACCCCCTTGGGAAAAAGACTCTGGTAGGAAAAAGAGTACCTCGCACAACAAAGATGTGCAACAATGGGAATAAAATGTCCTAGCCCATTGCTTCTCCCCTTTCTAAAGCAAATGTCAAGATTATTGCTAAAACCTTACATTGAATTACAACATAGATAAGCACCCAATTGGGCAATTAAACCACTCCGCCCAAGACACCTTGCAATTCCTCCCCTTCCTTGCTTTGAACCAACTCCAGGCCAAGACCTTAGCCCCCAACACAATGTTTGTAACCGATGCAACCTCCCCGTTGAATATTACCTTGTTTCGTGCCATCCAAATGCACCAAATTACCGCCATCCAGATAAGATGTTTAACTCCTTTTTGCCTTTTACCTTTTACCAACCTCCCAAAATCCACGAAATGAGACACCACATCATCTGCTTCATCAACCGAAGACCCCATCCACGTGAAAATATTTCTCCAAATGCGCTTAGCCACCCCACAAGACACAAACAAATGATCCACCGACTCCTCTTCCCTAAAGCACAAAACGCAGCTGAGCTCATGTTGTGACTGAATAATTCCCCTTCAGTGCAGTGCAACTCTAGTAGCAATCCGCTTTAGCAAAACCCTCCATGCGAAAATTTGAATCTTGGACGGAACGTCGCATTTCCAGATTTTCCTACATGCTGAAATTGTGGCGGGCTGCTGCATATTTCCTCTACCTGCAGAAAAATTCAGCAAACAATCATAGCATTTTCTCACCGAAAAACCTCCCGAAACATCCGGTACCCAGGACCATTTATCCGCAAGATTTGGGACGGCTCAACGGCAGCAGAAGATAGCGGTATGTCTCGCGCAACTGCTCATCGCTTCAACCGATCGGTCTGCAGAAAATTGCAGCAAACCATCGGTTTGAAACACGCTCCAACACCATCTATCGTTCGTCCATCCTCCAAATTTGTCAACTGTTTCCTCCTTAGACCTGCAGGCATTATATAAATGTGGAAATAACTCCTTCAAAGTATCCCTCTCTAGCCATGCATCCTCCCAAAATCTCGCCAAGTTTCCTTTACCCACTTTGATTTTAACTAATTGATGGAACCACTCTTCTTGAAAATTATTATCCGATCCTAACAAACATAAGTCCCTCCACCATAACGATTTTTTCTCCCATCCTCTTCTATTTTCAACCATATCCGGCCACCTCCCCCTCAAACCATACTTCTCCTTTACCACTTCCTTCCATATAGTACTTCTATCTTCACCCAATAACTCTCCACCGCCATTTGGATAATAACGCGATAATCTCTGCAGTTGCGCGCAGATGATACCCGGTTTATACCAAAAAAAATCTAAACAACGTAAGAGTGTTTTTTTTCATAATACACAAAGGGACAAATTCCAAAGTGAAAATTAATTCCCTCACCATCTGCTAGATACTTAACTAGATGCCACTGGATTTGAAGATATTATAAACAACTAGTTTTTCTTCTTTAACCAAATTTCCGAATTGAGGATATTATTTCTTATTTTACAATTAATTGAGGATATTATTAAGATTCCACTGAGTTACTTCTACTATATTTTCTAGGTTAAAAATTCTACTATGCTTTAGAAAAGGCTATATTTAGAGTTTCGATCGACTTATAAATACCAAATAAAAAATATAGTACATTTATACCAAACTTACTACCTAAATAATAATTAATATATGCTGAATTTTAAAAAGGTAAATTCTAAATTACCATTAGAAAAATGCGAATAATTTACTCATTAGGATGTGACACCAATAAAATCAACCACTTTTTTTTTGAGTCCACATTCTTTGTTAATTAAAATATAATTGTGTTTTTTCATTACATTAATATTAAATTATTCGGATACATGTGTTAGATTTTGAGTGAATATTAATGAGATTGAGTAAGTTACCCATTTTTTTTTCAAAAGGCGATCTAAGACTCACCTAAAAAGTAAATTTCACTGAGCCACATGATAAACTTGTTAATTTGTATGCTTATATCATGTTGATATTAAATTAGTGGGATACATGTGTCAAATTTTAAAGAATACAAGTAAGACCGAGTAAATTATCCACATATTCTCAAAGCAATCTAGGCCACACAATTTTTAAAAATGAATTAAGGTTCAATCCCAAGGTAATTTGGAGATTTTGTCGTAGTTCTAACATGTCTCAATGAGAGACTACATATATATATATATATATATATATATATATATATATATATATATATATATATATATATATATATATATATATATATATATATATATAGTGCTAATATGGGTCAATAAAATAAAAGACCTAAGGGCTAATTGATTAAGATCCAACACCTAATATATTCTAACTGAACCCCTAGAGTTCAATCTCGTGTGGAAAAAATTGGACATCTCACTAACGACTCTAAAATTAATTATATCAAAGCAGACCCAAATCATGAATATTGTGGCCTCTACAGCCCTTCTAGAAGGTGGGTAAAGTGTATATACAATGATGCTCAAGCAAGATTATATTAAGGGTTTTTTTTTTTGTACCCCACCCCATCCCCATAAACCCTCACCCACACTGAAAACCCCAAAATGTCCTTCTGAAAACGTATTTTTTTTTACAAATTTTTGACCAATCGTATATACACCTGGGGGGTATATATACGACCATATGCATTTAGGCATCGTATATACACCCCCAAGGCGTATATACGATTGGAAAACCCCCACCTTAATCGTATATATGCCTTGGGAGGTGTATATACGATGCCTAAAAAATAGGGTCGTATATATACCCCCCTCAGGTGTATATACGACCCCCATTGTATTTTTTTAAATTTTTTTAAGTCAAATAAAAATTATATAAGTCCTGAAAATAGGTTTTGTGTGTAGTTCGTTAAAACGTGACGATGTTATACGTCGAACGAATAATTTAGGCTAAAAATCGGTTTTGGACAACATACTCGATCGTAATGAAACCACACCAATAGAAGCTTAAAAATCAAGAATCAAGGCTCCCTAGAAGGGACTTCTTACGGACTACGGCCTCAAAATCCCAAATTCCATCAAGCATTATTTTTTACGATTTTTTTAATTTTTCATAGTCTCCAAAAATCTAAAAAAATTGTATAGCCTTATTTTGGTTTTGTTAGATTTTTAGTGGTGTTTTTATAATTTTTTGGAGTAGTTTTGACTATTTAACGAATTTTTAGTAGCCTTTTAGTAATAAAAATTAAAACAAATTATTAAAAAAAATAAAAAGTGCATCGTATATACCCCTTTGAGTATGTATATACGATTGGACAAAAAATATATCATCGATATACGCATCTCCAAAGGGGTATATACGATTTATTTATTTTTTTTAAAAAAAATTAAGTTTCAAAGGGCATTTTGGGGTTTTTGGTATTGGGTGGGGGTGGGGGTCCAAAAAAAAACCCTTATATTAATGATATTTCAAATTATCGAGAAAAAAGCGAGCCCAAATGACTTAAATTGTAGAAACACTCTAAGATGCTACTTTAGCAAAATGAGCAAAATGAAAATACTGTCCATGACTCGTTGAAGAATCAAAACCAGTTTTTCAGATTAACACTGCTTGATTCCCTTTGTTTGATGCTCAGTTAGGCTGAAAGTAATATTCATGCTCACTTGTGATAATAATGGTATAAATTCTAACTTCTAAACATGGCGAGCAGGTCCCAAACAATACGGAGGCCCTGTGCAAATAATAAAAGTGGGGCTCTAATTTTTGGTCCTAATTATATTTTTACCAAATAAAACTCAAACTTCAATATTTAAATTGTAAATGAGATTTTTTCGATAATTAAGAATAGTAATATTAATCATCATTTAGTTCAGCATCATTGACACGCGTTCCCCTCACTTTCTATGAAGTGTTTGAGACGATGTTAAATCATGTGCTACAACTAAAGAAACCAAATACATCAAGTTAATTACAATGAAAAAATGGGGAGCAAAGAATAGAAAGTAATGTGGGCTAGGGCGATTATTTTTTGGGGGGCCCTATAATTTTTTTTTGGGCCGGGGCCCTGTGTTGTTGCACATGAACCACTTGAAAAGGCCCGGCCCTAATGGCGAGAGTAGTAGGCTGAGTTCCTTTATTTATTTTTTTGTTGAGGTGTAGGCTGAGTTTTTTTTTGACAAAAGGTTTAGGTTGTTCCTAGTACAATTTCCTAACAATTAATTATTACTTTTCGAGTAGACCCTAATCTCAATTCAGTTCATATTATTAGTCTTCATAAGGGACAACTTATAAAGTTTTAAAGATTAAATGAATGAATTTCACTAATTTTAGAGACTACTTATTATTTTCGTATACTTTGAAGATGAAAGTAAGAGAGACTCTAAATTCAAATGTGTGTTGATATATAGATCCTCTACAACCACTACTGCACATATGGTTCAACTGTCAGTAAAACCATCAGATCTAGAGAAAAACTTTCCATCTCTAAATCTAATGGCTTTGGAATCCCTGCACCATATAGCGGTAGTAAAATATATAACATGTCAAAATAAAACGCGCGAGGAGTTGTCTATGAGTTCTATTCTAGTAATTGATATAAAATTGTTCAAGTGGAAATTGAGGTGTACCTCATTACTTTGACAAGATGTAAAACAGGCTAGGGTTTTTTAGGAGACTCAGGCTTTTGATAATGATGAAACTATAGCTAAAATAGGAGTGACAACTTCTACACGATCTTTGCTGGGACTGACCCTTTCAGGTGTTTTTACACGTGGGGACGGAGAAGGAGGAAAAGATTTCCCCCAGTCAATTTCGAAGATAGGGACGAAGACCCTATCCTAAATATATTACATAAATACTCTTATTATAGATATATATTAAATTATAAATAATTATTTTTTGCCTTGAAATATGTATTTTTAATTAAAAATATTATTAAACTATTTTTTAGGGGATTAATAAACTATTAAAATATACTAATTTTATACTTTTTAAATATTAAAATATAAAAGTAAAACTAATTTTCATTTTTTTTTATATCGAATGCACTAAGCAAAAATGAAAGGATGGAAAGGTGTTGTAAACTTGTGCCGCTCGATTCATCATCTATGCTTTTCAAAAAGGGGCGTAGGGTATTCAAAGCAAGACAAATCCCACTGATATTTCGCTTCAAAGATGCTACAACCCAAAAAGACTGCTTTCCTCTTGTAGTTTCGTCCAACAGCAACCATCTCTTATGGCCAATAGAATTTTGCTTTCATACCATTTTCATTAATGTATGTAGGGACCTAGTAGTGTCGTACTAAAAGAATTATCTACCATTTTTCAATACAAATGAAAGAAGACCCTATGATTACGGTTAAACAATAGCTAGTAAGAAAATAATTAAGCACTAACTACATGTGATTAGTCATAAGTGATAACGATGAGAATGTGGTAGAGATTTACAAAATTACAAGGTTGCCAGAAGTCAATTGTGGGATGAAGTTTCTTCAAATAAAATACTTGAGCACTCAAACTAGGGAAAACAAAATCAAGAAATTAATTCTATTTTAAACCAATTGTATTATCTAGTCGATTCTCACTTAATTGTGAAACTAATCTAGTTATTGGTCAGCACTCAGCCTCAACTTGTGGTTGGAAGTTGCCCTGTCTAAACTAGGGAGCGTATTCCCTTGTGGTGGAAAAAATATGAGGGAGTTATGTTTTTAATCTCCACCATTAAATCTCCTTGTCTCCATTTTTTATACACATTTTCTCTTTATTTTTATATAATAAATGTGTGGTTGTGATTCAACATTACAGAACAAATATGAGAGAGGTAAAACTAGTTGTTAAACTAACTGATAAATCTAAAATTACATAAACGTGGGGGATTTAAAATTATGAGTGATTAGGAATGAGTTAATCACTCCACAATTAAAGGAAGGAACTCCAATGAACATATATATACCCTCTTTAGTTCTACTTCCTTTGTCCCATACTCCTTGTCGTTTTAGCAAAATCAATATATCTAAATTTAATTATCATTTTGTATTTTCAACGAAGCATTAAATATTTATTTTACTTATGTTCCTCTTTAGTACATCCAATAAACGACCAAATTTATTTAAGTGGAGAGATAGTGGGTAAAATAATATATCACACAATAGTTCTTATAAAATTTCTTTTATTAAGTATTTTTCTTAATGGGCATGTCACAATCTTAATCACAAACAAACAATATAGTAACATTTTAATTATTTCTTCTTGTTGTTCTGTTCTTTTATCGTTAGATGCTAATAAAAAAACGGCATTTACTCCCTCAATTTTTTTCTTTCTTAATAAAAGTAAACAAATAAAGATATCAAACGAGGTTTTTCTTTACCCACGGTTCTTGCTCGACGAGGTGTTGCTATTCAGGGAGGTTGCCCATGGTGTCCAAAGGAGGAGGAAACCCCCCTTCGTTTGTTTGGCCAATGCAATATGGCTGTGGGTTGCTGGCACTTTATTGGGGTTGCAGCCGCTGGCTCATCTACTGCATCAGCCACTACGACCAGGTAGCTGGTGTTTAGTGTGTTAGGCAATCTAGGCAGCGATGACAGGCTTGTTTGGTGCATGACGTTGGGGAGTCTTTGGTCGAGTAGAAGCCAACTAGTGTCAATTATTATTTGTGGTAGTCAGCTTCTCCATGATTGGATGGCTTCCTGGGATCGGCCAGTAGGTACCAGTGCTCAGGTAGGATCCAACTCAGCGGTTACAGTAAGGTTTACTGGCGCAAACCTCAAGCTGGTTTTGTTAAGTGCATTGTTGATGCAGCTTTTGCTAGTGGCAATAATAAGGTGGGCTTTGATTTGGTATGTGCTTTTGTAATGAGGATGACATCTTCCTTGCTACAATAACTTATCCGTTCTTCTTTGATTATTGATGTTTACAAAGGTGAAGCTTTGGGTCTCATGCTAGTATTGGAATGGGTTCGGGAACTAGATTTCAAGGATGTTATTTTTGAGATTGACACAAAAGGGATGTTGGATGATTTCAACAAAAGCTCTTGTTTTATTTCTAATTATGGTTGTACTTTGAATTATTGTAAGAACTATTTCACTTTCTTTAGCAATAACTCTCATGTGAAGTTTTCTAGGAGAGAGACCAACATGGTGGCTCACACTTTAACAGGGGTAGCACTGTCTTCAGTTTCCTCTCTCACTTTCTTCGATATCCCAACATGTATTTTGCTACTATTATGATTGAAATGAAGCAGAGTAGTAGACTCTCTATGTAAAAAAAAAAACAAGTTTTTCCTTGTCAACTTTCTATTGATTCAGAAAAACAAGGGCAAGGCCCAAAACAGGTTGAAGAAGGACCCCCCAAACACATTTAATCCCATTTTTCTCTCACCCGGTTTTACTACTTTTATTTTGAGTAACTTTTTTGGCAATTTTTGAAATATATTTTTTTACCTTTTTATGGGTTTATTTTCCAGAATATATTCTCCCGGTATATTATATTGTATACCGAAATTTTTTAGATCAATCATCTCTCCGGTATATAAAATAATATACCGAAAATTACTTTCTTTTTATATATTTTTTTTCCAATATACAATAAAAAAATACTGGAAAAATGATTTTGATGATTTTTCCGGAATATAATTTTTTTTTGTATAAAATGGTTTTGTCAATTTGTTTTTTAATAATACTAAATATTTTTTATTTGAATGAAAAAGTTTTATTTTTTAATTTATTTAATTGTCATTTGTGTTTTCATATGTCCACGTTGTCATTTCTTTCTGATGTACGATACTGCTTTTTATGAATAAAATTACAGCTTTGACTATGTGGATGTTTGTTATCAATTCATCCCGGCAACTAAAACACAATCTTAGATATAAATAGAGTTTACCGTACATAAACACAGGTCAAATATATCAAAACAATAATAAAAAACTATATATATGGGGTCGCCTAGAGTCGCCTCTCTATGAGGTCTCACCGCAGTCTCCAATCCTACGAATTATTTTACCATTTGCTCCTCTTTATTACTCCACTGCAATAAATTAAGAACTTCAATAAAATACCAAAAATTAATTTTCATTTAATTTTTAAATTAAAAAAACAAAATTTTAAAACTATAACTTGTTTTTTCAAATCATATACCAGAAAAATCATATATATTCCGAAAAAAATCATATATATTTCGGAAAAATCAAATTTTATTTTTTTGGTTTATATTTTAAAATGTAATATATTGGAAGATAATGATATTTTTTTGGAATATAAAAAAATGGAATTTGGGAGCCCATTTTTGTGTTTGGAAAAAAAAATTAAGGGAAAATGGAAAGTTTAGGAAATTGGGGGGCTCAAAAGGTAACATCCGTTGAAGAAATGTGTGATGGACTAATTATAAAAGATCTTGCCATTTGGTGAGATGACGATCAAAATCTCCCGCCTCACCGTTAGCTCTGGAGTTTGCCACCCACCCTTGCCGAGACATATTTGGGTGTGTCACTCGGTCGAGGTCGCTAACAACACCCCGTGGGGGGTCCATATTACTGCCTTCAAATGGTCGGAGCAGTTTATGAGCGCAACTTGGAGGAGGGGGTGACATCACATTCTTCTTCGCCGTGGCTTTTCGCCGCGCTTCCGACCTACAAAGATCTTCACCACGAAGACCGAGATGTGGTGAGGCTAAGTGGTTGATCTACCCGATGATCCGAGTCCGAGGTTCTGGAGGCTATGCGCATGGGGTGCAGTGCACCAGCCGCCATGTATCATGACTTGAACATCACTGCCATCTCTGACTCGGACGCACAGCAGGTGGAGGGTATGCCATTTTATTTCGGGTATACCTTTTAACTTCTTGTATTTTTGTTAAATCGCGACCGACTTTTGGTAAATTTTTGTGAATTAAATATGTTATTTATTTTTGCATTTCGTGCTTGGATTATGTGGTATTTCCGGATGGTGGATAGGTTGCCGGCCATATCCCGGGTGCAAGGAGCCACTACTGGCGCGCCTGGGAAGAAGAAGTTCGACCACCAAGCTCACCACTACGGGAGGATGATTGATGAGCCGAGGCCGCAGGATGTCTCACGCGCGACCATTTGAGAGGACAGGTGGTAGACCGCTTTGAGCGATCTCCTCTACAGAGGCTTCATCGGTGGTGACAATTTGTCAGCGTAACTACTTAGAGTGGTACGTCGGGCTTCTATCCTCAGACTATTATGGCTCCACCATCACCACCATCACCTAGAGAGCTCACCGACACCCTCCCCGAGATACGCTACGACGATCATGACCGGATTAGGGAGCTTGTGAGGCTTGTAGAGAGGGATTCGTGACGGCGACATCGCGCATGGCGGTCCCAGATCGGACACTCTCCATAGGATGGTGGGGATGGCAAAGACCTGATGGCGGGTGGGGAGCTTAGACGCATCCACTTTTTATTTGTTTTTTGATGTATAGGCACAATGCCCCACCTTAATGGGCTGGCGATGGAAACAAGCTGGGCTAAACAAATATGGGTTTTTTTTTACCCCACCCAATCCCCATATACCCCCACCAAATTTAAAAACCCCAAAATGCCCCTTTGAAAACTAATTTTTTTTTTAAAAAAAAATAAATAACTCGTATATACATCTTGAGTACGTATATACGATGGCTATTTTGAGTCCAATCGTATATACGATGTGTTTTTTATTTTTTTTAATGAATTATTTTAATTTTTTTACTAAAAGGCTACTAAAAATTCGTTAAAGAGTCAAAACTAATCAAAAAACTTATAAAAACACTACTAAAAATCTAACAAAACTAAAATAAGTCTATGCAAATTTTTTTAGATTTTTTGGAGACTATGAAAAATTTAAAAAATTCATAAAAAATAGTAAACGATGGAATTTGGGATTTTGAGGTTGTAGTCCAGTAAGAAGTTCCTTCTACGGGAGTCATGATTCTTGAATTTTTTCGGATTTAATGGCTGTGGTTTCATTGCGATCGGAGTAGGTTGCGCGAAAACCGATTTTTAAGCCTAAATTATTCGTTCGACGTATAACATCGTCACATTTAACGAACTACACACTAAACCTATTTTCACGCCTTAATTAATTTTTATTTGACTAAAAAAATTAAATACAGAAAACAATGAGATCGCATATATATGTTCAAATGCACATATATATACGGCCCTAAACATTAACCCATCGTATATACACCCCCTAAGGCGTATATACGATTGATGTGGGGGTGGGCCAATCGTATATACGCCTGGGGGTGTATATACGATGGGTTAATGTTTAGGGTCGTATATATGTTCATTTGAACATATATACGATTGGACAAAATTTTTTTAAAAAAAAAATATGTTTGGTCAAGGGTATTTTGGAGTTTCACTATTATGTGGGGGTATGGAGGAAGATGGTGGGGGTACAAAAAAAAACCCAACAAATATGTCTATGCCCATGAGCTAATAAATTTTTGGGTTGTTTTTGTTAGACCCCCACCCTCACTCACTATACCCCCACCATATTCCATAAATTAATCTCCAAATACCCCCTCTCATTTATAACTCCCAACATTTACTCCTCCTCATTTACTCTTCAACTACCTTTGACTTGCACAATTATCCACTCGTCAAAATTACCTTTCAAACGAGGTAATTCTGTTCTGACAGTTTTGACTTCTAATCGGATTTATGTTGAATTGAAGATATGTTAATTTGTTCTCCAGACGTAATTATGTTTTTTTACATAAATTCATTGTTATATATTATAAAACGGAATTATGAAGTAATTACGTTACCAAAGGATTTATCTTTTTTACCTTAAATCTGTTTTAGAAAATAAATGCCAACAGATTTATGTATTTCATAATAAATCGGTAGTTAATTTTTTTAACATCGGATTTATGTTTGAATACATAAATCCGTTTTTTCCTGTTTGCACTAAAAATTGTTTTTTGTTTTGTTTTTAATTACGCATTTATAGTTACGGGCGACCAATTATCAGTTGATGTGTCGGAAGTATTCACTACGACAGAGGTATATTTAACTGTGTACATATTTAAGTTAATTTTGTTCTCATTCTTTTTTCTGAATGAGACTTTCTTATGCACATACAAGGATAACTGCCCAATCAAAATTAAGTACAGATAACTACCCAATCTGCTAGTACAAATATTTGTGAGACTTTCTTATGCACTAACAACAAAAGTACAGATAACTGACCAATAAGTCATAAGCCAAACTACTTACTACCCATCAGATAACCATGTTTTTTTTACCAAAAGATAACCATGGTTTAAACAATCCTACTTTCCAAAAAAAAAAACAGGCATTTATGCATGTCCTTGCTTAGTCAATTGATGTAAATCACATATCTTCTCAACCAACTAAGGTACGTAGGCCAAAATAAGCTAAAACTTTTAGTTAACCACCACTTTTTTTTTTTAGATTAAAAGGGGCAAATGCCCAAAGAGAGTTACACGGGAATCAAACGCGGAGTAGGAACTCCAAAAACATCAGCGTCAACAAATAATTTAACAATAGGAGGGGGAAAATCAAAGAAAAGAGGATCAATGTCATCATAGGAGCATCCCATATTGGCCAACTCGTCCGCAACTTTGTTTGCTTCCCGGTATATATGCTTGATGCGATAACTAGTGAAACACGGGAGGAGATGTCTAATTCGCCGCACCAGGTGTCTGCCTGACACACTACCATTGCCGTCCCCATTCAGACAATTAACAACAATGACCGAGTCAATCTGAAGCTCTATAAAATTGATCCCTTGTTGGAGAGCAAGCTTGATGCCTTCTAGGACTCCCCATAATTCAGCTAAATATGCGGAGTTGACAAATAAGCGCTTGGCAAACCCACCAAGCCAGAGACCTTTAGAATCACGAATTATTCCACCACAACCAGCCACACACAGGGATGATTTAACAGCACCATCGGTATTGAGAGTGACCCAGCCAGTCATTGGAGGGCACCATGAAATCTGGACTTGCTGCCTAGACAACATGCTGAAACCTATTACCATCGGCGTAAAAAGCAGCTAGCAAACCATGAGGTAGAAAGGAATTCCAGAACCGGATTGCCAGATGGCAGTCACGGAGTACATGCATGATAGTCTCTATATCATTCCTACAGTAAGCACAATTAACATCACCATAAAACCTTAATGAACCTGTTTACACTAAAAAAAAAAGAAACCGATTATTGTAGTTTGACTTTGACTTTTTCATAAATAATATAGTAATAACTTGCCTATCAAAAAAATAGTAATAACTTGGGTCTCTAATAAACAATATACACGAGCTCATTAGGACTAAATAACAGCTCTTACCTAGTGAGAATAGCACTAACTAGAGTTAGTTTAGTTACCATATTTAATTAATTCTGTTCTGGTTAGTTTAGTTAATATTATTTAGTTAATTTCTAACTTCACTGCACATAGATAACACCCTTGTATATAAGCTAATATCTGTAACAGAATACAGTTGAGTTGAATGAGAAATGCTCCAATTTCCCTTTATCAGTTTTCTTCCTCTGCACTCTGAAATCAACATGGTATCAGATTGAAACTTTCATCTTCTTCTTCAACTTCGATTCACGTTTCTGCATCTTACTGCATTCTTGCTTCGCTCTCCAATGGCAATTTCGTACTCCGATTTTGCTTCCAATCCATCAAATCCCTACTATATGCATCCTAATGAGAATCCATCGCTGGTTTTGGTTCAACCTTCACTTGATAATCAAAACTATCAGATCTGGTCTCGAAGCATGAAGGTTGCGTTAATCTCAAGAACAAAATCAAGTTCGCCGACGGAAGCCTTCCACCTCGCGCGGCCTCCGATTCACTTTACGAGCCTTGGAACCGTTGTAGCAGCCTGGATTCGTGCGTGGCTTCAAAGATCGATTTCTGAAAACATTGCTAAATCGTTGCTTTGGTGTGACCGAGCCTCGGTTGTTTGGAAAAGTTTAGAGAAACGCTTCTCACAGGGAGATATTTTTCGGATTGCAGATCTTCAAGATGAATTAGCTCGATTTCAACAAGGTAATCTTGACATCTCATCTTACTTCACTAAATTGACTACTCTTTTGGGAAGAAATTGAGAATTTCCGACCTATACGTGATTGCACTTGCGCTATTCCGTGTACTTGCGGTGCCGCTTCTGATCTCCGTAAGTTCAAGGAGCAGGATAGAGTCATCAAATTTCGAAAGGATTAAACGAGCAATTTGCTCAAGTCCGTTCCTCGGATAATGCTCATTTCCCTTTGCAACCCTAGATAATGCCTTTTCCATGGTTCTTCAAAGAAGAAAGGCAATTCAATCACAATAACTCTCACGATTCTACCGCTGAGAATCAATCATCCGTGAATCTTGTTTCACAAACGCCGTCGCGTGCCTTCACCGGCGGTGGCAGGGGCCGTGGCCGTAATTCTTCATATGGTGGCCGTGGGAATCGGTTGTGCACACATTGTGGTCGCACAAATCATACGATTGACACTTGCTTCCTCAAGCATGGTTATCCTCCTGGCTATTTTCAGAAAGGGAAATCTTCCTCTGGTAATGCTTCTGCTTCCTCATCTGCATCTGCAGCCAACACAGTGCAAGGTTCTACCACAGATTCATCTGTTAGCACTACATCCAGTTCCACATCTTCCAGTCCTTCTCTCAACATGATTCAAGATCAATTCCAACAGATTTTACAGCTACTTCAACAGTCAAGTGTGCCTGCCACTCAACCAGCATCCGTAAACTCCATTTTTGCCACCACATCTTCCTCTCAAAACTCTGTTTCTCCATCCAAATCTGGTAAGTACAAACACTTTTATTATGTAGATGATTCTGGCAAGCTGAACCATTTTTGGATAGTAGATACGGGTGCCACTGACCACATTACACACACCTTTTCCAATTTTGTCTCCACTTACCACATTGCACCTAAGTCTATGACAATGCCTAATGGTGACACTGTCACCACAACCACTGCTGGAACTGTACTCTTATTTGGTTCTCTGGTTCTGCACAATGTGTACTATTTTCCTTCATTCCATGTAAATATTATCTCTGTCACCACCTTGTTTGACTCACTTTTATATGATGTACAACTTCACCCTGATTGTTGTAACATTGTGCAGCTTTTCCACCCGAAGATGACTGGATTTACAGCTAAGAGGATTGGCAAATTGTACGTGTTAGATACCTCATCATTGGCCACACACCCTACTACTAGTACCTGTAATGCCTTTATCTCTACACTGTTAGATACTCACACAAACAACCCTGCCACTATTTGGCACTATAGGTTAGGACACCTATCCACACCAATTCACAAATGTATTGCAAACCAATTTCCTTTTATATCATTTGATACTTGTTCAAAACCATGTGATACATGTCATTATGCAAAACAAAGAAATTTACCGTTTTCAAATAGCACTACACATTCTACTGCTATATTTGATTTGGTTCATGCTGATATTTGGGGGCCTTTTGCCACCCCTTCCATTGCTGGTCACAAATACTTTTTAACCTTGGTAGATGATTACAGTCGCTTTACCTGGACTATTTTCATGAAAAATAAGAGTGAGACCGTGACTCATCTCACACACTTCATAGCATTCATTGAAACCCAATTCAACAAACACTTAAAAAGCCTTCGTAGTGACAATGGCCCTGAGTTCCTTATGACCAACTACTTCCTCTCCAAAGGCATCTTCCACCAACGATCATGTGTAGAAACACCCCAACAAAATGGAATAGTCGAGAGAAAACACCAGCACATACTCAATGTTGCCCGTGCCCTATCCTTCCAATCACACTTACCATCCAACCTATGGCATTTATCAATCCAACAAGCCACTCACTTAATAAGCAGACTTCACTCCTCTACTCAAAAATAAATCCCCCTTTGAACTTCTTCATTCCACACCTCCCACTCTCACTCACCTTAGAGTCTTTGGATGTCTTGCATTCTCCTCCACTTTACACAATCATAGAACTAAATTTGAACCTCGTGCTAGAAAATCTGTTTTCCTTGGTTATAGAGAAGGCACCAAAGGATACCTCCTCTATGACCTTCACACATGAATTTTATGTTTCTAGAAATGTTGTGTTTCATGAAATGGTCTTTCCTTTCCTCAATATCCCAACCAGCTCTCAACACACCACATGCTGCTACCACACCAAAGAACCAATACTAGTGACATATACTATGATCCCCCTCATCCAGAAACTCCCCAACAAAATACATGTACACCTCCACAAACCGCCCAACCGGTGATCCTCACTTGACTCTCCGAACCAAAGAACCTTGATTACCCAACCAACTCGACCCTCACCTTAATTCTCCTCTCCTACATCGAAACCACACAACCCGACATTACCCCCTTCACCTCCACCGCCATCTCCTCCCGCCGCTATACCCTTCGTACTTCCACACGTATCAAGCAAACCCCGCTACCTTTTAGATTATCACCGCAATTTGCTATCTTCTCAATCGCCACGATCATCTTGTGTAATTCCCAATATCCTTTATCCTCTGCTTTATCTTATGATCACCTGTAATCCAACATATAAACACTTTTGTCTAGCCATTAGTTCTACAACCGAACCCAAAACATACTCCCGTGCAAGCAAACTTGGTGATTTGGCGTGTAGCTATGAAGTCCGATTGGATGCTCTTGCTTCTACGAACACTTGGACTATTGTGGACCTACCCAAAGGTAAACAACCCATCGGTTGCAAATGGGTATATAAGATTAAACATCATGCAGATGGCTCCATTGAACGTTATAAAGCTCGCTTAGTTGCAAAAGGGTACACCCAAATGGAGGGTGTTGATTACTTTGACACCTTCTCACCGGTTGCAAAACTTACCACCATTCGTACTTGCTTGCTCTCTCTCGCTTGCTATTAAAGGTTGGCACTTAGAACAACTAGATGTCAACAATGCCTTTTTGCATGGGGATTTGCATGAAGAGGTGTACATGGATCTTCCCCCTGGTCTTCTACTTTCGGCCTCCTCATCCTCTGTCACCAAAGTCTGCAAGCTCAATAAATCTCTTTATGGTCTCAAGCAGGCCAGTAGACAATGGTACTCCAAGCTCTCATCTGCTCTAGTATCTCTTGGTTACTCTCATTCCACTGCCGATCATTCTCTATTCACAAAGCTCCACAATGACCAATTCACTGCCCTTCTAGTATATGTAGATGATGTTGTACTAGCTGGTAACTCTCTCAGTGAAATCCAGCAGGTCAAACAATTTCTAGATACCAAGTTTAAAATCAAGGATCTTGGTACTCTACTTGTTTTTTCTTGGTTTGGAAGTAGCACGTTCCAAACAAGGCATTTTTCTCAATCAACGTAAGTATGCTCTAGAGTTGTTAGAAGACAGTGGCTTACTTGGTGCCAAGTCTTGTTCTACACCCTATGATTCCTCTCTAAAGCTACATGATCCTGACTCTCCCCCTCTTGAAGATATATCCTCTTATCGAAGACTAGTTGGCCGATTGTTGTACCTTACCACCACTGGACGGACTTAGCCTTCATTTGTACAACAACTCGATCGGTTTATTTCCAAGCCTATGCAAGTTCATCACAGTGCTGGCCTACGAGTTCTGAGATACATAAAAACAGCTCCTGCATTGGGCCTGTTCTATTCTGCATCTTCAACAATGAAACTATCTGGATTTGCTGATTCAGATTGGGCCACTTGCCCATCTACTCGTAGGTCTATCTCTGGTTATTGTGTCTTCCTTGGATCCTCATTGTTGTCCTGGAAATCCAAGAAACAATCCACGGTTTCAAGATCAAGCTCCGAAGCGGAATACCGTGCTTTAGCCAGTCTCACCTGTGAGCTTCAGTGGCTGAAGTACCTCTTTCAAGACCTGCACATCAGTTTTGAAGGCCCTACTTCGGTCTACTGTGACAACAAAAGCGCCATTTACCTAGCTCACAATCCCACCTTTCACGAACGCACTAAACATATTGAAATTGATTGTCATGTCATTCGTGAAAGGATTCAGAGTGGTTTGATTCACCTACTGCCAGTCCCCTCGGCTTCACAATTGGCAGATGTTCTCACTAAGGCTCTCTCATTTCCTACATTCTCCAATTTAATCTCCAAGCTTGGCCTACTAAATATCCATAGTCCAGCTTGTGGGGGGCTCTTACCTAGTGAGAATAGCACTAACTAGAGTTAGTTTAGTTACCATATTTAATTAATTCTGTTCTGGTTAGTTTAGTTAATATTATTTAGTTAATTTCTAACTTCACTGCACATAGATAGCACCCTTGTATATAAGCTAATATCTGTAACAGAATACAGTTGAGTTGAATGAGAAATGCTCCAATTTCCCGCCAAGCCCATATAGCATAACAATCACGTTCAACTAATTTTGTGTACGTTGAGGTCTTTATATTTTGTAGCAGATATATTAGGTCCCAAAATACATGTATCAGAACGAAGTCTAGTCCAGATATATGTACGTTGAGGTCTTTATATTTTGTGACGGAGTAAACAACTGATTTTGTATTTAGTCGATCGAGAGTCCATCGATTTAGATTTTGCCAATCTTATTCATAAATGATCAGGAGTTAGCTGAAACATCCTCAACCGATCTTAGTTAAGCTGATATAAACTCAACTAATATAGAGATTCAATTGATGATTGGTAAATATTTTCCCTTCAGCCGAGTGGATTTGGCCAACTATTTTTTTTAGTGTAAACAGGTTCATTAAGGTTTTATTGATTATATATTTTCTTATAGTTATTTAAATTAAATACTAGTAATACTAGAAGAAAAAAAAAAGAACTTGACTGATAATACCATGCACCATCGAGATTCTACAAAACTTTGTTACTAGTATAATTAGCGACAAAAGTTTAGAGTGAATGAGGAGTAGTCAAGGTAGATTATGCAGAATAAGTTCACATGATATGAGTTTGACTTGTCAGCTGAAGTGAGAAATTTGAGGAAAAGAGTTGGATTTGAAGAGGGGGGCATGGTCCAAAAAACTGACAGTAACATGGACACACACGCGCATAGAGAGAACTAAAGGGGGAAGAGCTAGCTAGAGGTAGTTGTAAAATCGAAGAAGGGGGGAGGGTCCAGTCTATATATGAGTGCGGTTAAAATTAAAATGCATTGGATGGAGTAGAAGAGAAAGGGAGAGAGAAAGAGAGAGAGAGAGAGAGGCCGACAAAGAGCATCTTTGGATGCATGTGTTTTATTTACGCAAGGCTAGCCACGACAGTGAACTGTTAGTTGTATGTAGCTCACATCATCTGCATGCTTTTAATTTCTGTTTCAGCAAACTTCCCGGCGCTCGTGCCGTAAGGCAGTGCAGAGACAGAGACTAATCTTCGAGTTGGGTAGAATCACAATGAACAAACAAAAGATTTATTATTTTCCACTGTCTTTTTATATGATCTGATCTGTTAATTATCTCTTCCTGCCAGCGCCACCCACGCGTCTCTTTTAATACCTCCATTCCAACACTCTGGAATATGTGGTCAACCAGCTAACCCCGCCCTCTTCAGTCACCAACCTAATTGCCTTACACCCTGTAGTGTACCCTTTCTTTCTTCTTGCACCAATTTTTATATGCTGCTAGCTATGCTAAACCCCACTTTCTTCATGTTTGTGACCGATCTTTGGGAAGTTAATGTAGAAATTGTAAATAGACTTAAAGCATTGTACTTGTGTGTAATTTTCCTTTTTTTCTGATATGTAGTTGTACTTATCACTTAAGTCAAGTGTTAGTGTGATAATAAGGCTTGTGATAAGAGAGTGGTGCTATCATCATAATCAAGCTTCGTTATACTGATTAGATTGTTGTTGCACACACTCTCTCTTTTCTTCTACCTTGTATAAATTCTGTGAATCAATGAAATGAAGTATGAGATTTTCTTCCATCTGAATCTCTGTTTCTGATAATTGGCATCAGAGCTCGCAAGGGCCTGATTGTGCAAATTCTGTGTTTTCCCCAAATTCCATCGCTAGAATCCCTAAATCTTCATCTTCTCATTCTGTGAACAATGGCTGACAAAGAAGCCACGTTTCTGCAACCATCAATTCCCAAGTTTGATGGGCATTATGAGCATTGGTCTATGCTCATGGAAAATCTCTTGAGATCGAAAGAATACTGGCCGCTAATTGAAGAAGGAATCTATGAACCACCGGCCGACGCCACACCGGAGCAGATCAAGAAAGGTGAAGAATGCAAACTCAAAGACCTGAAAGCCAAGAACTACCTGTTTCAAGCCATTGATCGAACTATTATGGAGACAATTCTTGATCGAAGCAATGCGAAGGCAATTTGGGAATCAATGAAGCAAAAGTACCAAGGATCTTCCAAAGTTAAACGTGCTCAACTTCAAGTTGCAAGAAAGGAGTTTGAAATACTAGGAATGAAGGATGATGAGAGCATCAATGATTACTTTGGGCGAACACTTGCAATTGTGAATCGTATGAAGATGTTTGGTGAGAATCTTGAACCCGTAGTCATAGTTGAAAAAATCTTGAGGTCCCTTCCAAAAAGGTACAACTATGTGGCTTGTTCAATTGTTCAATCAAACGATGTGACTACTCTTTCTGTAGATGCTTTGCAAAGTAGTTTAATAGTAGAGGAACAGAGAATGAAGGATGAGAGTGTTGAAGAGCAGGCTCTCAAGGTTACAAATGGTGGAAGATTTGGTAACCGTGGTAGGGGAAGAAACTCATCAAGAGGAGGACGTGGTAGAGGAAGAACCAACAAAGAGTTGGTTGAGTGCTACCATTGTAAGAAATTGGGACACTACAAGTATGAATGTCCAAATTGGGAAAGCAAGGCCAACTATGTTGAAGATGAGCAAGAAGAAGAGGTATTGCTGATGGCATGTATTGAAGAAACTGTGATTGATGATCAAGAACAGTGGAGGATTGACTCAGGTTGCAGTCATCACCTGATGAACAAAACAACAAATTACCAAGAAGGAAATAATGTGCTCATGGCACACACTGACAAAGAAGACAGTGGTAATCAAGAAGTGTGGTTTCTTGACTCGGGATGCAGCAACCATATGTGTGGGCGAAAGGATTGGTTTATGGACTTGAATGAAAATATTAGAGTTTCTGTCAAGCTTGGAAATGGCATGAAACTGATGACAGAAGGTAAAGGGAGTGTGAAACTTGAAGTGGATGGAATCACTCAGATAGTGACTGAAGTATACTACATTCCTGGTCTCAGTAGTAACTTGTTGAGCATTGGACAGCTTCAAGAGAAACCAGGTCTTGTTGTGGTGTTTCGGGGAAATATGTGCAAAGTGTATCATGATGATAGAGGTCTCATTCTGCAATCCAGAATGGCATCAAATAGAATGTTCAAAGTCACTGCAAAGGTAAGTGTATCCTCATGCTTCAAGGTTTCTACTGAAGACAACACTCACCTATGGCACTGCAGATTCGGTCATATAGGATACAAATCACTACAACAGCTTGCAGACAATGAAATGGTGACTGGCATACCAAAGATAGAACAACCAACAAAGATATGCAGTGCCTGCTTGAAGGGAAAGCATCATAGAGAGCCATTTCCACAGCAAACCAACTGGAGAGCAGAAGGGAAACTTGATCTAATTCATGCAGATATATGTGGACCGATCACACCTCAGTCTCACAGCAAAAAGAGGTACTTCTTAACTTTTATAGATGACTACACTAGGAAAACTTGGGTGTTTTTCTTGAGTGAAAAGTCTGAAGCACTAGAAAAGTTTAAGAACTTTAGAGCTAAAGTAGAAAAAGAGTCTAGTTGTGAGATTAAATGCTTAAGAACTGATAGAGGTGGTGAATTCACCTCTAAGGAGTTTGAAACATATTGTAGTCAGCATGGAATTAAAAGGCAACTCACTGCTGCATATTCACCTCAGCAAAATGGAGTTGCTGAGAGGAAAAACAGAACAATACTAAACATGGTTAGAAGTATGCTGTCTGAAAAAAATATGCCAAAAGAGTTTTGGCCAGATGCTGTAAACTGGTCCATACATGTCCAAAATAGGTCTCCTACTGTTTCCTTAAATAATGTCACACCTGAAGAAATGTGGGGAGGGTCAAAACCTGCAGTACACTATTTTAGAGTGTTTGGATGTATTGCACATGCTCATGTTCCCAAACAACAAAGAAAAAAGCTTGATGATAGGAGTACCAAGTGTATTCATCTAGGTGTGAGTGAAGGCTCTAAAGCATATAAGTTGTATGATCCAATAACTAAGAAAGTTATAGTAAGTAGAGATGTGAAGTTTGTAGAAGAAGAAGAGTGGGAATGGGATAAACCTGTCTCCACAAGTAAGGTTTCTCTCATTGATGATGGAGAACACACTGATGAAGATATAAGTGTAACACAAAACACACTAGAAGCAGTTGAAAATAGCAATGGTGGAGTTGAAAATAATAGAAACAATACTGGAGAAGTTGAAAATGAAAGTGAGAATAATAATAGTAATACCACTGGTGGAGATATACCAGAAAGTTCTGAGCAAGGGAGAGTGAGAAGGACCCCTGCATACCTAGAGGACTATGAATTAAACCAAATTGAGATAGAGGATGACTTAAATTTGATGAATATGATGACTGCAACTCACACAGAGGATCCTGTCAGTTTTAATGAAGCTGTGAAGGAGGAGAAATGGAGAATTGCTATGAAGTCTGAAATAGAATCTATAAAAAAAAATGGGACGTGGGAATTGACTAGGCTACCTCAAGGTGCTAAGAAAATTGGGGTAAAGTGGATCTTCAAAACAAAACTGAATGAAAAGGGAGAAGTAGAGAAATACAAAGCAAGGTTAGTAGCTAGGGGGTACACTCAAAAGCAAGGGATTGATTACAGTGAAGTGTTTGCACCTGTAGCTCGCTGGGATACTATTAGAAGTGTGATTGCTGTGGCTGCCTTGAAGAATTGGAAAGTGTTCCAATTAGATGTTAAAAGCGCATTCCTTCATGGAGAACTAAAAGAAACTGTGTTTGTAGAACAACCAGCTGGTTATATTAAAAAAGGTGAAGAAGACAAAGTATACAGACTCAAAAAGGCCTTGTATGGGCTTAAACAAGCTCCTAGGGCTTGGTATAGCAAAATAGATGCTTATTTTGTTAAAACTGGGTTCACTAAATCCCCTTCAGAACATACTCTATATGTTAAAACTGAGGGTGTGCAGAATGTGTTGATAGTAAGTCTGTATGTTGATGATTTAATATTTACTAGCAATTCTCCTCAGTTGCTTAGTGAATTTAAATCATCAATGAAAGAACACTTTGATATGACAGATTTGGGTCTGCTCAGTTACTTTCTGGGTGTAGAGGTGAAACAAAGCGGTGAAGGAATATCTCGAATCGCCTAAATATGTTTGTAGAAATTCGGATGATTTAATATGAGTAATTGTAAACCAGTCTTAACTCCTATAGTGCCTGGAACTAAGTTACATAAGGAAGGGAGTGGAGGAAGGGTAGATGCTACTTATTATAAGCAAATGGTTGGATCATTAATGTACTTAATCGCCACACTACCGATATAATGTTTCTTTGTATCACTCATTAAGCAGTACATGGAAGAACCCACCGAGTTTCATGTTCAAGCCGTGAAACGTGTTCTAAGGTACATCGCGGCACAATAGGATTTGGGATTATGTACAGGACTGATGGAAATGATAAGTTCACTGCCTACACAGACAGTGACTTTGCTGGTGATTGTGATGATAGGAAGAGTACTTCCGGTTATGTGTTCATACTAGCTTCTGGTGCAGTATGCTGGAGTGCCAAAAAATAGCCTGTGGTATCTCTATCTACTACAGAGGCTGAATTCATTGCTGCAGCAAGTTGTGCTTGCCAAACGATGCAGTTAAGAAGGATTTGGATAAAATTGCTCGCCTCAAAGAATGCACTCGGTGATCCTCTCGTGATAATGACTCCACAATCAAGCTGTCAAGAAATCCAGTATTACATGGGAGAAGCAAACATATAGATATCCGGTTCCACTTCCTAAGAGACTTGGTAAATCAAGGTATCATTGAGTTGAATTACTGTTCAACTGAGCAACAAGTAGCTGACATAATGACTAAGGCCTTGAAGACTCCTGCCTACCTGTTGCTGCGAGAGAAATTGGGAATGCAGAAGATTTGTGACTGCTAAACCAGAATACAAATTGCATTTCTGGTTTAAGGGAAAGTGTAGAAATTGTAAATAGACTTAAAGCATTGTACTTGTGTGTAATTTTCCTTTTTTTCTGATATGTAGTTGTACTTATCACTTAAGTCAAGTGTTAGTGTGATAATAAGGCTTGTGATAAGAGAGTGGTGCTATCATAACTGTTTCTGTTATACAGTTAGATTGTTGTTGCACACACTCTCTCTTTTCTTCTACCTTGTATAAATTCTGTGAATCAATGAAATGAAGTATGAGATTTTCTTCCATCTGAATCTCTGTTTCTGATAGTTAACTACTCATATTGTTATTTTATCATTTGTTGCATGATATATAAAAAGTGTGAAAGGAGCTAGTACTCGATCGTCATATCCATTTTTCTGTCATCATCTGATTATTCTCACCATATATACTTGTTGCTGATATATATATATATATATATATATATTATCTTTCTCTTCGTAAGAGTCACTATTTCCTAATTGTCAGTACAACCAATGTTAATTTGATGTCATGTTAATCTCGATCGATTCTCAAGTAAAGCAAATTAACTCGAGATTGCTTCCACTGATCAATCCCCTTAAATTAGGCTTAACCTTAATTGCCTTAAAGTGTGGTGCATGTGAATGTTAGCTCTGCCCCTTCCCATGTAACAACCCACACTACATAGATGTAGGTTCCATCCCACTTCCAAAATCACCGAGCCCTTCGCATCGCATTTCTATCTGTACTCACCTGTTTCCCATACATACCTGTGTTTTAACCAAGACTGTTGTTGACCTACACAGTGGGTTGACTCGGTGTTTCTGGGTTCAATTCTCGCAGTGGACAAACTCGATATTGACCAGTACAAAATTTCCTCGTAAGCACGAGCGGAGATTAATTAGTCATTCGTTGAAAATATTGAGACTATTGGTGAGTAGCCGGTAATAGTCCCAACAAAAAAGATACATACTTGTGTTTATATTTGCTATCCGAATCCAGTGCAAGACTTTGAAATTTAATTGAGTCTAGTAGACTAGAGCTATTGAGGTGAAAGTTTAAACCATGACATGATTGGTAGTAGAGAGAGATGAAGTCCCACAGGAAGAGACCCGAAAGAAGCGGGGGAAGAGCCACGTGTGATGCTCCCAGCAGGTGGACCACAACCTTAAAGTTAGTCTTCCTTAAAATACTAGACTATAATAGTAGATAGATAGATAGATAGATAAAGATGGAATTTGCAGACGGGACAAGTGGTGCATGTGGTCATTCATAGAAAATTGAATCACAAACAGACAACTCCCTCACCCTCTCCCTTTGTGAGTGTATAAATATGACACTAGTCCAGTTTAACTTCTTAATTGTGCCAGCTATTCTTCTTGTTCTTTCATTAATTAAATCAACTTTGCCACATATCACCGCAGTTCCCGTTTGTGTTCTGCATATTCTCTCTAAACGACAACAAAGCTAAGCACTTACAAGTGTATTTGAAAGAAATTATTTAAAGTTGATTTGAATTTATCTCATATATTTACGTACGTAGTCACTTTGTAGAAATTATTTAAAGGAATTATGTGTCAATGCCCTTAAGCAGCAGAATCATTACCATTAGGATCAAAATATCTTTTTTACTAGCATTAGAAACATTTTTTTTTTCACAACAGCATTAGAAACATTAATAGCATTATTTTTAGAAACTGATTTTTTTTGTTGGGTTTTGACCTTATAATTTTTTTCTTATCCCTACTCAGGGTGGTAGAACTGTCAAACTAGGCCACCTAGCTTGGCCTATTGGGCAAAAAATGAAAAAGCAAGTTGAGTTGTGTTTTTTTTTAGCTTAGCTCAGCCCAAAACACTGGGTTGATGCATTCAAATTTTTAAATAAAGAAGCCAAAACAGGTGTTTAAGAAGCATATCGTGCTCAGCACAACTAGCCCATGGCCAATTGGGTTGGGCCAAAACGATCTAGTTTTGTTCTCGATCTATATTTAACGAGCCCAGTCCAACCCAAAATACTGAGTCATCAAACCATTAGCCTGGGCCAACAACATTTACATCGCGGTCACCATTGGATATTGATATGGCATGACACATGGCATGTTACAATCATCTTGTGAAAAGTACTCTCAACTCTTTGAAAAATCAAATTTCATTATTATACATCGTATATGAAAAGTACTCTCAGCTCTTAATTTGTAGGTAAATGTTAGTCGTTATAGGGATATGTGTATCTGATGTGAACCAAAGGGTGAATTTAGAAAGTGAAGATACCTTCCAATACAAATTTTAGGGTAATTAGCTACAACTTGAGTTAAGAGGGTGAAATTTTAAAACACTGAACGTAAACGATGAAAGGGCCATTCGACATTAATAACCCTGGCCAAAACTCCCATATGAAGGAATCCCATGTGAGTAAAGTGCAAGGTAGTCATTCTCTGCCTAAGATCTTATCCAGGGTGTTCGTAGCGGCAAAAGGAAAGAAGACAAAAGCAAAAATAAAACTAGGAAAATACTTTGCTACAAATTTCAGTTCTCAAGAAAGCTCAGAGGACGATATCCAATAAGCAAGAAGAATGTGGGAGATCAACAAGTTGATATGCTTATATGCGGAGAAGGAGAAGGAAGTACTACAAAATCTCTCAATCTCCATAGAAGTTCTAGGAAGAAGACTACACCAAGGCACTATAAATGAGGCTTTTATTGACATTATTCCCAGGAGATGATCAAGAGGTGTGGTTTTAGTAGTGGATGTGGAGTGCTTGTGTGACTGACTCATTTTTTTGCGTTGCCAATCAAGGTCTTCTAATTTTTTATATTGTTTGTTTTTCTAGGGTGTTGTATAAATTTTTTGTTGTACGGTTTATTATATTTTTCTAGAGGCTGGTCAGCTTCTTTGGATTTAGCTTTTTTAGATAGGTGTTATTCTTAATTAGGGTTTTGTCCTTGTGACCTCTTTGAGGAGTAGTTGGAGTTTTTTGGTGTGTTAGGTGCAATCTTGACTTGTAGTTTGTTTGTTTTTGCTCTATGGCTAACCTCTAGTTAGGTCATATCGATAAGTTCCTACAGGAACTTATCGGGAAAAAAATATTAGTCGTTATAAGAATTAGTTAGGGGCAAATGTTAATTAGTTTATCCACTTTGTAGGATTTAAACTATGAAACTCCTTCTTCAAATTCTTTACGTCTTTTAGCTCACCAGCCGAACTGCGTACATTTCGAGCCAAGTACTTGCAACTCTATGATGAAGTATTGCTAAAATTAATAAAAATTGAAACCAAGCTAAGAACTTTGGGTAAAACGTGAAAATGTTAGAAGTTTAAGTAGCTAAAGATATAAATTGAGTAATAAAGACTTATATATGTGAAGAAAAAAAGTAAGGTGTTGGAAATTAGAAATGAGATTTGTTTCTAGTGTGAAGCAGTGTAGTGCAGAGGTGGGGACCCATCACACCGCCCATAAGCATAAACACGCAGTCGTATCGAAGCTAGGCTTGATTGGATCTATCTATATTCTAAATCTAAATCTAAATCTAACCCTAACTCATCACACTTGCCAACTTGCTTCTCTACTTTCTACCTCCTTTCTTTTCCTTAATTTCATGCATCCTTCTCTCAGAAACACTTCAGTTTTCACAGCTAGCTAGCTAACTAGCTATAGCCTCCACGAATATGTGGAAGTACTAGAGACAGAGTCAAATTCAACCTTCAACTCAGCACGCGTTACGCCAATTCCGCAATTCCAATCACACGTTTCATCGATCACTACTTCAACTTCAACTTAACAAGAAAGAAGTTCATCAAGGTCAGAGATAGCAAAGAGGAACAAGACAAGGGACTGGTCTGTCTGTTTGTCTGTCTCTCTGTCTGTCTTATCACACGTAAGACTTAACTTGTTATTATCTTCAATTGATTGATTCGGTAATTTGTATGATTATAACTCTACACCTATCCAATTCATCTTTTTCTTCTTCTATCTATAACTATTCATCATCATCATCATCATCATCATCGATCTTTGAGAGATACAAAGACTGAGAGATAATATAAAGAAAAAGAATGGATCAAATATCAGCACACGGACATGGACATTCTCTTCCCCCTCCTTTCCACACCGCAAGAGATCTCCATCTCCACCACCAATTCCACTCCCTACAGCAGCAACAAACCACAGATCAAGATGAGCAAAGTGGAAGCAGCGGCGGAGGCGGTGGTTTAAACCTCACACACCGTGAAGAAAAAGAAGAAGGAGGAGGAGGAGGAGGTTCAGGTGAAACTGAAAACATGACAAGAAGACCAAGAGGAAGACCAGCTGGATCCAAAAACAAACCAAAACCACCAATCATAATCACACGCGACAGTGCAAATGCCCTAAAAACTCACGTTATGGAAGTTGCCGACGGTTGTGACATCGTCGAAAGTATCAACAACTTCGCTAGACGCCGTCAAAGAGGTGTTTGTATCATGAGTGGTTCCGGCACAGTCACAAACGTAACACTCAGACAACCAGCTTCTTCTGGTGCCGTCGTTACTCTTCACGGAAGGTTCGAGATCTTATCACTCGCTGGTTCGTTTCTCCCGCCGCCGGCACCGCCGGCAGCTTCCGGTTTGACAATATATTTGGCTGGTGGACAAGGGCAAGTTGTAGGAGGAAGTGCTGTTGGTGCTTTGATTGCTTCTGGACCTGTTGTTATTATGTCTGCTTCGTTTAGTAACGCTGCTTATGAAAGACTTCCTTTGGAAGAAGAAGATGCTTCTTCTATGCCGCCACTTCAAGGTGGTGGTGGTTCTATTGGTTCTCCCGGTGGTGGTGGTGGTGGTGGTCAGCAACAACATACACAGCTTTTAGGAGATGCTACTGCTCCGCTTTTTCAAGCTATGCCTCCTAATCTTCTTAATTCAGTTCAGATGCCTTCTGAGAATTTCTGGCCAACTGGTCGATCTCCTCCTTACTGATTGATTCATAACACTATCGTTGTTGTTGTAAGTTCCACGCTATTATTCTTAGCTCGGTGGCATGCTTTGCTTTCTTTGATTTGATTTGATTGTGTAGCAAGAGCAAGAGATTCTGCATGCTTTGCAAGAAGGAATTTTTCAGGTTCAATTTAATTTGCTTCTTTATTAATTTTGACTTTTGTGTGTCATTTTGATAGTTAATTAGTTAGGTCATTTCAGATTTGATGTGTACCTTGAGGTGTATTTGAGACTGTAATTAAATTGATGGATATCCTTGGTGAGTTAATTTCATTTTTATTCTATTCTTGAAAGAGAAAAATAATTTATATTTGTTTTGATAGACTCTGAGATGATGAATGAAGCAGTAACAATTAATAGTAGTAGTAGTAGTAGTACGATGATTTCTTGTTTGAAAACTCACTTTTGCATGTTATTATTCATTGCTTTTCTTGTTCTCATGATCATATGCCCATTACCATGCTATGCTTTTAGGTTATTTTGGTTTAGCAATTGAACCTCTAAATTTTGTTGTTGTTTCCTTTTTCCCATTTACTGGGTGACAGATTCAGTTCAGACCAAAACTTTTAACATTTGACCAAACCCTCACATGTTAGTACTAAACATTAGTTTGTCTCCAATTTAGTCTATATATGAAAACTTATTAAGTATAGTTTTTAAAGTTTATCTCAGTCTGTCAATTTTGTTGTTTAAGGACTAAATTTGAGGATAGAAGATAAACTTTAGGGAGTTTTTAATATGCTTTCATAGTTTATGAAATAAATAGAAGAGATTTATTCTTAGGGTTCGTTTGATTTGCAAACAAGTATTGGATTTAAATAGAAGAGATTTATTCTTAGGGTTCGTTTGATTTGCAAACAAGTATTGGATTAGACAGTACAGTCCAGCACACTGTTTGGTGAACACCGGACAACACATGCAAAAAAATGTAAAATTTACTATAATTATCTTAATGCGGTTTATAATGATTTTATGCAGTTTTAAAGAGGGGGGAGAGATAAAGGAAAGAAGAATGAGATTAGAAAATTATAGTAAAAACAATATGAGAGAGAGGGAGAATAAGAAAGAGGGGGGAGAGATAAAGGAAAGAAGAATGAGATAAGAGAGAGAGAGATCAAAGATTGAGAGAGGTCATGGTATGAGAAGATATATAGAAGAGAGATATCTGATGTAGAGAGAGATAGAGAGAGAAATGACAGAGGAGAATGAGATATTAGAGAGGGAGAGGGAGAGGAAGAGAGAGGGAGAGGGAGGGGGAAGGAAAGAAAAGAGAGATTGGAGAGAGAAAATTTTGAGTATGAAATAAAACTCGTATTTTTGTAATTTTTTGAGTGGACAGAAAGTTATACTGTGAGACAAAAAATTATACTGTAGTTTTGTGAGTGACATAAATTTAGAGTTTTGTCGGTCCCTTATGTTCAGTATTGTGAATAATTTTTCAAATCAAACAACGTACAACTGAAATTGTACAATTCAATCTCTTATTTTTTAGCAAATCAAACGCACCCTTAGAGCATAATACTCTATAAACTAAAATGAGGATTTATTCATTTTCATTTTAGTCTACATTGAAAAGGCTAATCCGGAGACCACAGTGAATAAGTTTTCAAAAGCAAAATAGAGGTGCGTAGTAAGGATTTAATGTAAGATATTGCACAAATATTTCTAGGACTAACTTACAAAAATTAGATAAAAAGAGACGGACGTAATTTGTCTTTGAGCGAATATTATTATTTACTAAAACTATAATCAATTTAAAAGGAGGGTGTGAAATATGATATTTTTAAATTTAGGCAAAATTACAACAGATGACCTTTAAGTTATTTATTTGTAACAAGTTGACCCTTTAAGTTTTTTTTTTGTAACAAACAGGCTTTTTAGTGATTACTCTAGAATATGTATTTTGATGTAATAGTACTTTATATATTGTGATTACTCTAGCTTATGTATTTTAATGCAACCAAACATATTTTGATGTAATCAACGATATGACATTTCACTAAAAGGGTCAACGTTGTCAATGTTAGATAACTTAAAGGGTCTATTTGTTACAAAAAAAATTAAAGGGACAGCTTATTACAAATAAATAACTCAAAAGTAATCTGGTGTAATTTTGCCTTAAATTTATTGTTTGAAAAATTGAATATAAAAAATATATATGTCATTAAGTGATTAAATGTTGAAACACTACATCTAACAAAACTCTTAGATATCATAATGCTCACATGTTTGTTTTCATTTTTTAGTTGTCAATTGGATATCCTCTGTACTCAACTGTCATTTGACGTGAGTAGAATCACAATAAGCAGTAAGAACGTTCTCCCTCGAGAGTTAACATTGTTCGATTCCCAAAACTAAATTCAAATTCAAAATCTTTAATTAAATTGGAAAAGACCCAAACCATTACAATGAAATGGTGTTTAGTATGTTTTGATTTGAGTACATAGTCCTACATAAGATGATAAGCATGGAAGTTAGGCAACTGGTTCACACATGCAGTGTCTGAACAAAGCTCTTTTTCGAGGCAGTCACCCACACTTCCATTAAAAGGCAACGGTAACCAAGACAATAAGGTTCCCCATCGTTATAAACCTTGTCTCCCTCTCAATACCCCATTAACCCCCTCTCAAGTCAAGATTCCATGTTAAGAGTCCCACATCGGATGAGATATGGCCTGAAAAAGAGTTTATAAGTGGGTGGCATCCCTCACCTTACATGTTCTGGCGGTTTTGTGAGGTTGAGTTAGCCTTAAACCACATTCTAAGATGGGCCAACCCAAGATCCGTTGGGCCACCCGCTATCGGGCCACTCGGTCACGCCCGGTTGTCCACCCTCCGGGCGTGAGGGGGTGTGTTAAGAGTCCCACATCGGATGAGATATGGCTACGAAAAAGAGTTTATAAGTGGGTGGCATCCTCACCTTCTGGCCAGGTTTGCCATGAGGTTGAGTTAGGCCTTAAACCACATTCTAAGATTTTTTTATTTTTTTTTATATTAAGAGTTAAACTCTATTTATGAATTGAATATAAATTGTATTCAAACGAATTCACAAGTAAAAACTTAAGATAATATGAAGAGTGATGATCACTATATATAGTGCACCTTCTAGTGAAAGTAAATACAAAAATCCAACTAACTAACTAACTAACTAAGAAAAGTAGTTACAATTGAAAACTAATTTAACTAACTTGTAAACTAACTTTCTAATATTCCATGCACCTCTTGCACCCCCACAGAAAGCTGCTTGGCTTAGCTAACTCAATTGCAAGATATATATTGAACTTATCCATTCATTTTCAATCGTCGGTAGTGAGACATTTTTCTTAATATTTTATTGTAACATTCGTATTATACTATGATTCTTGCCCTACACAAACACTAGCTTTTTTAACTTGCCTTTGTTGCGGCTCTATCCACTGCTTTCCGTGGGAAATCCAAATTATGCTTCCCGCAATCCATGTACGGCACCAATTACTTTTTTCTTTAAGGAAAAAAATATAGAGAAAAATTCTTTGGGGCCAATTTTAAATATTAGTATTTGTTCTAGTGTAAAACTAGTGAGACAATCCATCTTTTCAGCATTTTGGAAATGGATTCTCTCCAATAATATTATTGTCATGTGAAATTTCAATTACAATTAATTAAAAAGAATGAGAGAGAAATTTTAACACATGAAAAAATAGAAGATATATTGAATGATTTAGATATGACACTTGAGACTCTCAAATGAAACTTTTAATAGAGAGAATCCCCTTCCCCTCTTAACAAATGTCTTCTTATTCATTCTAATATTCTATACAGGTGACCGCAAACCTACAATGCAACTCAAATCGGAAAGTCTTTCTCTTATACTTCGATGTAAATACTTTTGTGTCCTCCATACAAATTGGAGATGCAATTTTACAAAGAGTCCCCCAAGGATAAAACATACGCAAAATGTGAGAAATAGCCAGAGATAGGTGAAATATCGGTGTTTCCAGCCGACCGCCCAGGAAGGCTCGGCCACACGTCACTTCTGACCGGCACGACTTACTCCCAGAAGGCAAGGCAAGACAGTTGGAGGCTTCGGCCCGCATCAAGAGCCGAGGGACTCATCGGCCACGCAGAGTGAGGGACTCCCCCTCCGTCTGCGGCTCGACCTCTTCTCCCCGCTCGGCTATAGAGTAATCATAAGCAGAATATATATATATATATATATATATATATATATATATATATATATATATGGAATGTCCTATAATCACGCCCCGAGATATGTAATAGCCATAGTGAGCATTTATTACTCGCAATTACCCTTGTACTATATATATCTCGCCCTTGAGGCTAATAGAAGATCCACAATTTTGACTCTCCATTCTTTATACTCTTATTCTCTATTATTCATCGTGTTCTAGATAAATCCTACTCAAAGGAAATAGTTAGGAACAATCGGTTTACCCGTATGGCGGAAAAATATTGCGCGTGCTGACCCCAACCAAACGATGGTCCACACGAGTAGCAGTATGTGTGATGGGGAGCGAAGATAGCCTCTTGACTTAGGAAGATTGACTATGCATGCGTTTGTAATTTTGAAAACCTGCATCAAGTTGCACCTGCATTTGGGAGAAGAGGGCGAAGACCATGACTTACTGCAGTCATTTTTTACTATGGTCACTGAAGTCAAGATACGTGGCACCATCGGATGAACATAACACTCAATCCTAAACTAGTTATCTATTTTTGAATAAAAAAAAGAAGATTAAAGAGATAGAGATAAGTGACTGTAGAGAATCATGATCCAGAGGGCGGTCGGTGGTAGCCAAAAGACAAAGGGAGAGAAAGGGGTATTAGAGTTTTAGTGGTGTAACATGACTTCCATGTATATGCCACATATATTTAACTCTTTCAATTACGCAGTCCCAAGTTTGTTTGAGGCGCATATGCCTTTATTGTCATGCTTGCTTAAGTAATCCCAATTATCAAAGCCAATAATAAACTAATATACATTGGCTTTTGCAACTTGGTAGAGGCACTCACTATGGGAAAAATAAATAATGTTCACGGGGTTCACACATCTAATAGCTGTTGAAACAATACAAATCATCACTAATCAACAATACTAAACTATTGTTGTCAAAAAAAAAAAACAATACTAAACTATTGTGATCATAAATGTCAACGAGCTATTTCGTGGAACAAATTCAAAATTGTCGCTACCCTACCCTTACCCATATTTACACCATATACATTACAAACCCAATTTACATTCCAAATGCTCTAGCCAGCGGACCAGAGAAACACCACGTTGACTTAATTAAATAATGGCCATTCATTGGTGGATCAACCACATACAATAACCCACGAACACTTGTCTAGAGTTTCAGCTAGAACACTGAAGAACGCCGACCTGCATAATTACTTCTAAAGAGTAATACATCCACAATACTGAGAAGTATTATTTATCTTCGTTTCTTTCAGACTACTTCAATGATTTACCCGCATTCGCCTCATTTCAGCTTGGAAAGCGGGGATGGAGACTAGTGTTCGATGTGCAAGAGTTTTTATGTCTTCTCTAGCGCAATCTCGTGAGATACGAACTAGCTCCCATAATGCACCCCCATTAATCATGTCTCTTGCATTTGCTTCTGGAATGCATCAAACCAGAGTCTTAGTGGCATGCCCCACAAAAGTTTAGTTTCCACTTAAAATATATAGTTATCTTAGTACTTACCTTGTTGTGCTAAGTGACAGAGTGCAAGCTCAATATGACGCCTAATCGATGATGCTTCGTTATTTGCATTTTGAACAATCCATGGAAGGGCACCGTCCTCAATTAGGAAAGATCTTCCACTCTTTGTCCCTATAAATGAGGCAAAACTTAACTCAGGCATAGATGCTGTTGATCAAGCATGATACTGCAAACCCAAAATATGCCTAGTGCTAACTATGAAAAGCAAAATATGGAAGTAATGGATGAATAAGAGGGAAGAAATCTGTATCACTTTAAAGAAAGCTGTATCATTTTAGAGTCAAAAAAGTGTCATTTCAATGGACTGTTAATTTTTATCACTATCAAATTACAGGAATAGGTAGCTGCTTATACAAGTTTACCTTGACTAGATGCTCTTGACTCACATTTCGCAAAATTTGCTATTCCTCGAGCAACCTGCGCATGCACATCAGGATGTCTGCATCTGACCATTCCCAGCAGTGCATTGATACCACCTTCGCCCCTTAATTTTATTTGTAGCTTATCTACGTGCAGAGATACTTAACTTTTAGTGAGGGCAGATTACATTGTTAAGAGAATCAACTCTGTACATGATGCCAAGACTATACTACTTCCAGTTTCCACTGATCAATGTACTATATCCAGAACAACCCCGTGAACCACATCATAAACTTGACAATTTGAATATAGGTCAAACATATATTTGTCCTCTACTCTTCATGAAAAATTTAGATCATTCAACAGGCACAACATGGACAGAAATACTATAGGAAACAAGCAGGTGAATTAAAAAATAAATTTCAGATGAAGATAGCATCATGATCAAGATTTTAACAAAGATGACATCAAACACCTTATCGATACAATATCAAGTTTTCAAAGATTTTTATCTTCCAGTGATTCTATTCATTGAAATATCTTTGGCAAACAGATGGCTTCATGATCCTATCAAAAACTGGAATGTTAACCAACAAGACGAAACTTTTTACCAGGAGTAAGAATGAAGAAGTATATTTGTTTTATTAGGCAGAACAAGCAAATGATTTGGTCTATATACTCTGTCCTATTATTCTATCCACAACTCACAAGTTTGTCCATGATCCCTATCCTACACCTCAGTGGAAGGATGTTTCATAAGGAATGAGTCTCAGAATTTAATGCATTATTATTTACTAAAATGCATGTATAGCACAGACATTTTTTTTGGGTAGCTAAATAGCACAGACAATTTTAACGACTTCAAAAATAGATTTAGATCAGAAGTTTACCATTGCCACAAAGATTAGCAATGGCTCCAGCAACCATTCGAAGGGTTTGAGGATCTTCAGCATTGGCTGCAGTCATTGACAGCAAACTAATGCCCCCTTGCGCCATAATGAGTTCTTGGTTGGTTTCTGTTAAGACACAGAATAAGGTCAGAGACCAGGAGAAAATAAGATATCTTTGTAATAAACATTCTTATTTCATAAACTTATTCGTTGCACAGAAGACGAAACATAATTTTACCATTCATTGCCAAATTTGCTATAGCACCCGCAGCAACTCTATGTATGGTCTCGTCTTGCGTGGTCTTAAGCAGTGTAAGCAAGGATGTAAGCCCTCCCGCTTCTACAATCTTCCCCTGATTTGTTTCTGTAACATCAATTAAAATACATGTTTATGGCTGATGGGTCTTATAAAATCAAGTTCTAGCAAACATTATGTGAAGGAGAAACTTTCTTTGAAACGGGGCATTTTATAAACCAAGCCAAATATATGATGTGTCATAAGAAGAATTAGGGAGAGAAGTTTTAATATGACTGTGGTAATATTTGTTTTCAACAAAGATTCAGAATACTAAGCTTCAACTTTTCTCCGCAGGGTTGATTGACTTAAAATCAAAGAATTTAGAGGTCATAGTAATTATTTTTTCATTTTCTTTCTTCACTTTTTTGCTGGCACTATAAAGAGTTTCAACAAAAGCAGATAAAAGGGCAACCTTCAGCAGCTAGATTTGCTACAACTTTCACAGCATGGATTCGCACATCAGCATCTTCTGCTTCAAGTAATGACAAAATCTTCTGCAATCCCACTGTAAGAATATTTATTTTATCAGGAAGAATAACTTCAAAATAGACAGATAAGCTGTAAATAAACTTATGCCGAGTTGTCAACACAAGCAATATATACTAGTTACTACCTTGCTCAAAGAGCTTGGCTATTGAAGGCTTCTCTCCGTTTCCTGAAGCTTGCTGATGCTTAACTTGGGACGTGAGAGAGTCAAGACCACCCACTTCTTTTTCAAATCCACCTCTGTCTAGTTGTCGTCTAGTCTATAGGATAAGTGTCAATCAGACAATACCAAATAATATTTCAGCACACTATCATTCAAGATGCATGAGCAGCACACATAATGATCAGGAACAGTAAAGAACAATAATGGTGGTCTTGTTTCATTTAGGCTGTCCTAGTACATCTCATTTTCCATCATTTTATGTCCTGAAATTTTACTTAAGCTGCTCAAGAATCCAATTTCACCTCCAGAGACGAGGGATAAAAATGAGAATAGGGATTTGGTAAAACTACGCTACAGTTTCTTTCAAAGTTACATTCACATTCTACAACAGTATTGATCTCTGCAAAGTCAAAGCAAGTGTCTCCATCTCCATTAGATGATATCATAAAGACACAGACAGTTAATTCACGGCCTCTTAAATTGGGCCATAAACCAATGAATAGTCTTCCTGGACATGACAGTCATGGCTCATGAAAGATGAGGCAACAAACACGTTAAGCCCTCAGATTTTAACCCACCATAAATAGTCCAAAGCCAAGTGCTTGAAGATGCCATGATCTCTATTCATAAAAAAATAAAAAACATGCCATCATCTCTTTTCATCAAAAAAAAAAAAGATGATCTCCAGTTGGCTTGCAAAAATATGATTCCACAGCAAAATATTGACAATTCGACATCGACAGAAGGAAATAGAAACATGTTTGACATAGCCATATCTAGCCCAAGCTGAATATAAGATATTAAATATGATGTAATTTAATTTTGTAATAGAACGGGAAAAAATCAGCATCTTTTTTAGACCACAGTCGCTACTTCAGTTGCTGGATTCCAACACAAACTTGTAAAAGTCAAGTCATTTCTTCTTCTGAAAAATTAGCTTAATGTATCATTTATAAAGTATAGTAGATAAAAGTAATAGCTATTTTGAATTTTTCTCACAAAAAAGGCATTGGGAATGAGACAGCCGTTTCATTGTGAATCAAAATGAATATACATGGCAACAAATGCAAAATGAGTAACTAGTTAAAGTCAAAAAGGTCAAAGTTTCTACTATGACAACCATGAGGAAAATAAAAATATGATGCATTAGTGGTCATCTCTTTATAAAAAATCTACTAGACAAAAGCCACCTAAATATGGCATTTGTGCATTTTAGGTATAGCTTACCTCATCGGCTTCTAGACTTAACTGCAATAATTGACTTTGTAGTATTGCTATTTCTCCTTCAAACTTCTCTTTCTGATGAGCCTCATTTTCCAACATCTTATGAAGTTTTAAGATCTCTGACTCTGCTGATGCCTATCACAGTAAACATATCCATGTAAAACTAATGCAGATGGCAAGATGAGGAAAGGGCATGCAAGTTAAAATGTAAACATGAGAGGCGGATAAATATACCTCTGACTGTTTCAGTTGAGCCACTTGAATCTTTAAATTATTTACTTCCCCTTCAGCAGCTTTTCTTAAAACACTCTCTTTTTGAAGCATTTTCTTCAAATCAGCCAGTTCCTCGGCATACACCTTTGGAATCTAGGAAAACGCAATTCAAGTGAACCTAACACAATCAGTACATGATTGGAAATAATTTCAATCACAAAGTGGTATAATTAGCCTGAAGCACAAATACAGACACCTAAAACGACACACAGGCTGGAATTTAGTTTGGCTTCATTGTAATATTTAAATCCTTGATTCTACGGAAAAAAAATGGCACAAATATAACTCAACTGACAAATTTTGATCTAAAAGTCATTGCGATAAATTCACTATGCTTTATTAGATGAGATCCCCTCCCTTCCAAAAAAAAATCCATTCTCCTTCATCTTTCCAGAGGAATTGATCTTCTACTATGGTGTTCTTAGGAATTTCAGCTACTGTAGTTAACTTAAACAATACAGTATAATAAAAATTACTACCTCTCCACTTGATTTTATAGGAAGCTCCTCATTCTTTCGTTTATTCATCACAAACTTCTCCTCGAGCTTCTTAATTGATTCCATATAGTCTTTCTGATATTTTGCTCTTTCCTTCTGAGAAAGTAAAATGAGTATCGTCAGCACATTCATCCGGAAATCATCAACGTGAAATCAACCATGTATTTTGTTAATTGAACTTCAATAAGTTACTTAAGTCATGCTACACATACCAAATCGTCTTACCCTAGCATGCAAAAAATGGTCAATATCATCGCAAATACCGGTATGTGTGTGATACTATGGATACACTATATCAGAAATTGTGATTTGATGGCTGTCAAACAAACTCTTTCACACAAACTGCATAGATATATAAAATTGATATAGAACAAACCTCCAATGAATCTACATAGTTTCTTTCAGCCTCAGATATACGATGTTGTGCTTCAGTGGCTAACCTTTCAATCTCATCCTCAAATGCCTTCTGCTGTCTTTCATGTTCCATAATGAGTTTATCTAATTCTATGTCTAGCCTTCTTGATAAGCTTTTATAATCAAATTCCTCCTTTAACTTTACCATGTTTTCCACCTTCATAGCCTACAAGATGCACAAATATTCAGCTTCTGAATAACGGCCACCTTACCATTTCATTTCTTATTATATAAGCAATATCCTTCTAAAATGAATTAGCAACAGTACGGACTTCAATAGTTCAATTTAATTCCAGAACAGGAGCCAGGGGGTGAAGCCAACCAACCAAAAGAATATTGGCATTTCAGCAGCTACAATAATGTAAATGTGGAAACAAGAAAGCGAACTACTGAATTTGGAACCCACCCTCTGTCCAAACATTATAGTACTGGCAGTCTCTCCCCTATGCCGTGGTGATGGTCCAATAGTAATGACAAGTGAAGTTCTTGCTGAACCTGTTAAAACTTAAGAGATCAAACACATACTGCAGAGATATGGTTCACAAAAATTAAATATGCTTGACAATTTCAACAAAATATGTATTTCAAACTAATATATCTAATCTAGCATTAATAGTTTATCTATGGCTTTTCTATCCCAAAAGAAAAGAGTAATACAAATCTAACAGTATCTTCTGGAGGAAAGTTTAAAGAGAGATAATGGAACACTATAAAAATGAAAAAAATATATTTGTGTGTTGAACTTTATATTTTAATTAAAGTTTAAATTAAACTTTAACTAATGAAAATTTGATGAAAACTATATTTGTATTTGATTTTTGTGGCAAAATTACTCTTGCGGTCCCTTAACTTTATTTCAAGTTTCGGATTCGTCTTTTATCTCTTTTCCCCATTTTTTTAACATCTTTGACTTTTTATTTAGTAGCGTAATGGCCATATCAGCAACGTAACGGCCACATATGTTTATTTTAAACAGAGTTGAAAAAAAGGTCAGCAGTAACGTTTTTAAACTTAAAAGACCAACATGGGGAAAAAAGAGAAAGGATGAATCCGAAACTTGAATTTGTTTAAGCTAGTTTTAGATTTTACATACTGAAACGGGTGACTAACAAAGGTTTCCAGTGTGTCAAACCTATGTCAACATCCAATTCATAACATGCCATAGTTGAGAATATGGTGCTCTATAGGAAAAAAGCAAAATGCAAACCAAAACAAAAGAACAAGAGAAATAGCAGTTCTTATATTCACATAATCTTACCTCCAAATGAATCACGCAACAACCTAGTAAGCTTCGAGTCACGAAATGGCACATGTGCACTATTCTCTGCAAGTGCATTAATACACTTACCCAATGCACTTAAAGACAGATTGATAGATTTGGCTTCCTCTAACATATGTCCTTCACTTCCTACTAAGCAACAAAAAATGAAATAATCTCATAATTAGCATGGATGTTACACCAAGCAAAACAACTATGATTGAGAGAGTAATAGGTCTGTAGCAACAAATGGTTTCATTAACCTCCATTCTTAAATATGCCATGCCATTCAAGTTTTAATTTGAAAAGAATCCATATTTGGTTTTCAACAATGATAACCTTTTGACATTTTTATGAACAGAAAACTAGAAATATCAGAGACAGAAACTGTATATCTTCCCATCTTGAATAACCAACATTTCCCTTGACCATGAAGACTAACTTTATTCACCCAGCATTCAGAAATATTGTGTTGCCTCAAAGCATTTGTATATCAAGATTTATAATATAAAGTCAGGAAAAGGATGGGAGAGGAATAATGCAAAGCCTCTGATAATAAAAAGCCACTACAAACAGATGAATATGGAGAGTTCACATAACCAACTTTATTATATCGACTAACCTGATTTGTCAATTCGTTCTGAACCCGCAAGATCTACAACAACCAACTTGCCTTTCCGAACAATAGGTGGCTTTAATGATTTGACCATGTGTGGAAGATTCCCATTTTCACTTGATTGAGGAGTATCTCTCCCTTTGACAGATCTCTTTACATGCACCTATTGTATCAATCCTCCAACAAGATTAAAAATAGAAATATTGTACAATGAATGATAACTGCTAAGATAAAAACACAAGCACCATACACAAGATATGTTCAGTTACCATCAGAATAGCATGACTTCGAGAAGATTCAGTATTCAGTTTTGTATTTGCAGCGAAGCGGTGAGCCTCTCCTAATCTTAGTAGTTCTACAAAACTCTGCTGGTCTCTAATCTCAACTAGTCTAGCTCCAGGTAGCGAAACATCGCCAGTTTTGGGATCTTCTACAATGGCTATGTTATCATTGGCAGGGTCAAGCAGATCTTGTATAGTCTCCATATAAAGCTGAAGATGGGAATCAGGAAACATCATATTATATAGCCGCGGACAGTGAAACAAAACTAAAAAGATATAGCAAAATCTCATTTGTTGCTAAGTACCTGCAAATATGAGACTGAGACTGAATTAGTTTCCAAGGAAACATCTGCAAATATATCCTCCATAGCTCGAACCATTATTCCCCGTGCAGCTGTGTCTTCTTCTCCAAGTCGTCCAAGAGTATAAGTTTTACCAGTACCAGTCTGCCCATATGCCATTATTGTCCCATTGTAGCCATCCAGCACACTCTGCAGAAGGTTAAAGTGATGAATGTAATAAAAGGAAGTTCGACAGTAAGAAAGACTATGGTTGCCCAAAATCATATTTGTTTTAACATGTGAATAGTCTTCAACTTTGCCTTGTCATGAGATACACACGCCCAAAAAAAATGAAAGTGTTCCACGTTGATTTTTGAGAAAATTGACAATGGCAAACTCTGGAAAGTAGTGAAACTCAGAGCAAGAAGAGGTGTGATTAATCCACTTCACTTCACTCAAACTAGCTTTTATGTGCTGAACATGAATTCATGAAAGCATGTTTGAACAATTTGTTATAAAAAAAGGCAATTAAATTTCAACCAAAGTTCCCAAAACCACTTGCTAATGCACCCTCACACACCAACAAACCTGATTATCTAAGGATCAGAGCTTGAACCCAAACCAATAAATGATGAATATAAATACCCACCTCCACAACCGGCCTGGCCACAACTTCATAAACACGTTTTTGTGAGGCAAATTCAGTGAGCACCTCATCAAATTCATAAGTCTCTGCATCCCAATTGTTCTTCCTAAGCTTCAACCTTTTGAGCTGCAACAGAGGCATCCAATTATGACTAAACCGTCCAACAACCTTATGAAACAAAGAAGAAAAGTCTTGAACAAGTTACTGAATTGATTTAGTAATTAGTATACCTCCGGCTGCAGTTCCACACAATCAGCAAAATCAGCATCCGCAACTGATTCCTCAGCATTTCGAGGCCGCAACCTAACTGCCACTCTAACTCTTCCAGGAACTTCACCCCCAAGCATAAACAAGTTAAAGTCAGCACCATACTGAGAGCATTCATTTACATTACTATTTACTATTCATATAAACACAACATAGCAGTATAACACCAACACGTATTTTCATATATATATTTATTGAATTATAGGTTTGTCTCACCAAATTCGCGGATCCTGAAAGGTTTTCCCTCTCGGCAAGAAGAGAATCGTTAATATGTAACTGAGAATTTGAACGCATTTACATAGAAAATAATCATGATTCACTTAATTAAAGCATAAAAGGAAATTATTAAGAGAAAATGCAGATGATTATAGAAAAGAAGGGGCGATAGCCGAAAAGGGAAAAAGAAGAGGAAACTAAGATCTCAAAGATGAAAGAATGGAAGAACTAACCAGTAACATGGTCCTTGCCGGTGCTGTTACGGCGTTGAGAGGGCTTAGACTTGACATTAGACGGTTTGAGAGAGGTTCTGTTAGTGCCGTTTCTGTAACTGTTACTGTTACTGGTACCAACTTGAGAATGAGAGGTAGCCATTTCTCAAATAAATCAAAATGTTAAGTTAACAAAACAGTAGAGTTCATGAATCTACAACCGCAACAGACATGACTCACATAAATTCTATTTTATTTTTGATTTTTGAGTTGCTGTTTTTGTTTCCTTTTATATGTAGTGAGTGTGTCGCAGGCATAAAAATTGGTTTGCAAAAGTTAGCTGGGACTGAACCTCATGGTCCACACCGTGGGTCTCATTCAATTCTTTTCATTATTTCTTTAATTCTTTAATTTATTTCTTTGTTTTTAACTTTGAAGTACCAACGCACCCGCCTGTTTCAAATTAAAGCTCAATATGCTTTTTCTAATTATAATAATTATTTCCATCCCAATGATTCAAAAGAGAAAGAGGTCTTATATGTGTATCAATTTTTTTTGTATCAAAAAAATATGTGTATCACTTTTTTAACAAAAAGAGTTATGAATAAAAAAGCTAGAATTTTATCATTATTTTAATTTGGTTTTTTCTTATATTATGTTTTGAAATACTCTCATATATTAATGTTATTACAAAAGTTATATTAAAATTGTTATTTTATTAGTTCCGTTACAAAATAATTTTTTTTTAAAAAAATTATTTTGTATAAAATTGTATTTATCTTTTATTATTTTTCATAGATGGTTACTTAACTTTAGTTTTTTTAAAAATTGAACTATAAAATAGTCTTTTATTATTGATTCCTTAGCAATTTCAGCGATATGAAGACGTCAGTTCTCAGATTCAATTCTGAGTGTTAACAATAGTGATATTGTGTGTTTGTCGTTTATTTGTCATTTAATCTAAAATAGACAAAAATATACTGCTATAAAACATATAATTAACTTTTTCCCAAAAAAAGTCATGGAAAATTATTAGATTGTTATAGGAAAAGATTTTTTAAAAAAACAACATACTTACACTTAAAAGCAAAAACCAAGTTTGAGAGAGAGATTGAGGGTGTCACCTCACCTCATATACCAACAATAAAACTTGGGCCGGCAGCATTCAATTTCTTTCCACTCCCCCAACTGCTCAATCCACTTTGTAAACATTGATTAATTAGTCTGAATTTGTTGTACTCCTTCCGGTCCTTATTAATAAGAGAATTTTTGGATAAAAATTTGGTCCCAAATATAAGAAAACATTTCAAGTTTTAGCGTATAGTTATTGCTTGAATACCAATTTTGTCTTTATTAAATTCTTTAAATAAATTGTTTTGGAACTAGTGCATTAGGCTACCAAGAATAAGTGGGACTAGTGGCATTAATATAGAATTGAGGGTAGTTAAAGTTGTGTAAAGGGAATTTTTGGGAGTTTACTTAAAAAGACAATAATTTAATGAGCTATTTGGTTTTGGTGGTTTTTGTATTTTTTTCTTATATTAAGGATTGGAGGGAGTACTGACAATTTCAATGACCTGAAAACGTCGGCTTGTGAGTAGTGGTGGACCTATGTTGTATTTAAGGGTTCAATTGAATATAATGAATAAAAAATTGTGTATTAGTACCACTATATAAGATATTTTTAAATCTCTGGAATTTTAAGTTTGCATTAATATCCTTAAATTTGTGCTTAATTTTTAATAAATTTGTTTTATTAATCTTCGTAAGGGACTATTTATTAAACTTTAGGAAGTAATTTTACCGATATTACAAATTTTTACGGACTACTTTTTATTTTCATTTGCTTTAAGACTTAAATGGGAAAATGTGTGTAAATTTAGAGACTAATTTGACGATTTCTTCTTAAATAAATTTAGAGTTAGATAATTTGATTTCTTAATTTAAAAAAAAAAAAAATTAAGTCAGGATACTTGAAAAAATAAAATTTAAACGATCCTGAGAATAAAAAAAATTGATAATGATTTTGTTCTACACCCTAGCACAGAGTCCTGAGCCCGCCACTACTTGTGAGTGTGAATGCGGATGTGATCATGTGTGGTATTGTGTGTGCATAATACTTATTTGTCATTTGGTCTAAACTAAAAAAACATAAATTAATGATATTTTTAATTATTTTTAGTACCGCATCTATGTGAATATTTTTTAAATGCATTTAATTGCTATTTTTATATAATATACTCTTCCTTTTTACATGTCTTTCAACATTGTTTTACATAAATTAAGAAAATCAATACATTTTGATATTTTTAATGAAAATTCTTAGTATTTGTTTCTTAAGATACAACTTACAAATGTCACTCACCTCACGTGCGTCCAAAAGAACAATTCAGTTCCCTAAAATTAAACAGCACTTCAATTTTAGTGTAGACTTAACCGCACTTGAGAATTTCACACAGAAAATATCACACACAATACCACATGATCACACCCGCATTGAATAAGATAAATATCACTAGAGGCGGATGTAGACTTAATCTAGTGATATTTTTTGTGTGAAATTCTCAACTACTCAATGAATAAGATAAATAGTGAAGAAAAATATTAAAAAAACTAATGAATCTTTAAAGACTCTTTAAAAGACTCACGAGAGTTGGTCTGAGTGGTAATTGGACTCGGGTTCCACTCAACGTCTTGGGTTTCAATTTTTGGTGTGGCAAAAACTCTGTTGGGAGAGGAGAACCACACGAATCGGCAAAACCGAGTACTCCTCCTGGTCAGCCAGATCTCTCAGCGTAGATTAGTCATCGAGCCGATAGAAACTGCGCACCATTAAGATGGTAACCAAAAAATAAAGACTCTTTATATTTTTCCAAGTGAGTAATCAAATATTTTACTAATTATATAGTTACATCAATGCACATGTCTTTTTTAATTTTTTTCTAGTTTCATTAATGAAATATAACAACTCAATTACACGGTCTCCGCGGTCCTTTACAAATGCAAAGTTAGCTAAATTACATCAGGAGTCCTTTAAGTTATTTACTTATAACGAATTAGTCCTTGAACTTTTTTTTGTACCACACTTAGGTCTTTTTTTTTGCAGGCAGTGAGAGTTGGGTAGGTTGAAGTCCAAATAGCGAACTAGTTAAGAAAGGTTGTAAGTCATAAGCTTACTTGCGCTTCGGTTTGTTTTGGTTCGATTAGTAGAACAAAAGATGCGGGTTGAATCGAACCACATGATTTACTAGAAAAAATGAACAGATCAAATAAGTATCAATTTTTTTGCAGTTTTCAATTTAGGTTGGGTTAGTTTGACTTTGAACACACCTAATAGTAATGCTTGCATTTCATTTTGTCTTAACAAAAACAATAAAACGATGGTGTCTTGTTGAAAGTAATGGCATGTTAAATTATAATGAATTTCAATATGTTTAGTGTGTTCATCAGGCTGGCCCAACCTAAGTTGAGACCTAAAGCAACGAAGGCAAACGCGGGGCCCAAGAACTATTCAAGCAAACAAAAGTATAGGTGATGAGTGATTCTTTTCACACACACACAACCTTAGTAACAGACACACACAACTTTAGTACTGAGTGACTAATTCTCATTTTCATTTTTTCACTCTCTATAGGTACTGATTGTGTATGGGCAGTGAGGGAGTGAAAATTAGGAGTGGGAAAAAAGGAAACCTAAGTGATTAACATGGGGGCCTATTTCAAACACAAAGTATTAATCTCTTGGGTTTTACCCTATGGCGCTCTATGTGTCCTCCCGTGCAGCCTCTCACTCACACCGATGCGCCTAGATGTATAGATTTAGCCGATGATTCTATTGACGACTTGTAGATAGATTCACACATTTTTTGTATTACACGTGTATATATGATTATAGCGCCTTATTTAACAAACGACTGTACCCATCGATATAGGCTCCAAAAAGATATATACGATGGGTGTGTGAAAAAACATGATTTTTTGAAGGGCATTTTGGGAATTACAGTGTGGGTGGGGGTGTTAGGGGAATGGGTGGGGGTACAAAAAAAAACACCCAAAAAGAAAACCTAAGTGATTAACATGGGGGCCTATTTCAAACACACAAAGTATTAATCTCTTGGGCCTTATTTAACAAACGACTAGTGCGAACATCAGGGTCGGCCATCAGCAGGGTTACCTATGTTGTAGCACAGGGCCTCGGGCTAGGAACAAATTTTTAGAGCCCCAAAATCACCCATATTAGCTCAATATCAATACCATATTAAAAGGAACAAATTTGTTAGGTTGAGAATGATTTTTTGGAGTATTGGATTTTTATTTTTTGTTAGATTTTGTGATAGAGTAATGATATTTGGACAAAAAATTTCAGACAAATATAGACAAAAACCAATTCACAACACGAATTAACCAAGTTTTTTAGGTTATTAACCAACCCGTCTTTTCAGAGTTTTTTAAACCATTAACTAAAAACTTGGTTAATTGGTTACTTGGTTAATAGCCTAAAAAACTTGGTTAATTGATGTTGTGAATTGATTTTCGTCTGTATTTGTCTGAAATTTTTTGTCTATATAACACTACTCTTTGTGATATCATCTGCATAACCAACATTGGGAGAAAGAGTTTATTTACAAATTTATTTTTCTGTATTATTATAACTAAAGGTCCCAAATTTGAAAATAGAACAGGGCTTCCAAATTGTTTGGAACGGCCCTGGGAACGATCACTACCAAGAAAGAAATGGGCACTAGATGAGATGCATGGCTCCGTACTTGGCTAACTAGTTTGGGCGCGCAGTGGGATATGTCTAAACTAAAGGCACTTTGCAATCAATTAAGTGGACCTTATACTACTTTATCTTTTCCTTAAGTCAGAAAAGGCTAAAAAGTTTAGGATAATAATTTGAAGAGAGAAGAGAGGAAGAGGAGGAGAGTGTGCTCCACCAATGCAGGACTTATGACTATTCTATATATATTTATAGGGTGAGAGATCCTCCTTGGATTCACACTTTGATCACCTTCTATGATGAAGACTGATCATTAAAGAATTTGAAAAGTTCAACGTTCAGAATGGTCCTCGCTCTGATCATGTCCAAAGTGAATCTATACATGCATGCATGTTATATTCCCAAACATAACCTTAGAATGAAAGGCTTAAATTCATCAATGATTTAGAACAACCGAAACTTCATGGAGTGATTATTTTCTTTTTTCTACTATATATCCTCTTAAATCTCAATCTTTGTTCACTTTTCACTTTTATTTTGTCTGTCTTTTTCTTACCTCTCTGTATACTTTTTCTTAGTGAGTCCGTGTGGTGTGGTGAGAGATGGAATCCCACACCTTGAAATTTAATGACTTTAACTATATATGATTATAATAAATTCTTCCCCATAGCCTATTAGCTAAGTAATAACATGGCATGACATTGACTAGTAACTTTGTTCAGGAAATAAATAGGCCAGCGATCACACCAACATTAGAATGTCCGTAAGGCCCAGCATAACCGGTAAACTCAATATTGTTAGATTGAACATTTTCCGTGATTATTAGTGTTCAAATATAGATCCTTACTTTGCATGAGTGAATTTACAAGTAGTGTTTGTTGCCCTAATGCCCTATCAACACACACACACAAAAAAAGAGCAAGTTTAGATTCAGAGAGTTGTGAGACACGAGTTATTTCACAATCGTAATGGATTGCAGAGACTTTCCGTAGAGATAAGATAGAACATCTTTTTCTTAACTTAAAAAAGAAGAAGTAGGACATCGCTAATTATATCTATTAAAAGGACCACAACTTGAAAATGATTTGAAGTGGACTACTATTTATGTTCGTGGTTGAATTCCAGTATTTCACAATTAGGGAAGGTACACAAGATTTTATTCGATTTCCTTTGCGAAATGGTACTAGATTCACTCAACCAACTCAATAATGTGGTGAGAATATATTTCTTCAACCTTTTATGATGCTTAACTGTCGAATGTACCCCAATTTTACTTTTGGAGAAAACTTAAGATATTGTTCAAAAGTCATATTTGTAGTGTTTTAATATTACAGTGCCACACCATGTTTTTTTTTATTTCTAAAAAAATAACTGAGATAATTGATGATATACTAATAAACAGTATATACATCGTCTATAAAACCTAGCACAATTGTGGTTATCCAAACTCGAATTCGTGTTTTCCGAGTGTGTGAGCTTAAGAGCGGTGTTTGTCACTCCGTTTGCAGATAAAAAAAGTATACATATCATCTTGTGATTGGAAAGTATTGTATTAGCAAAATAATACAGGGAAAGGTCACTACCATGTATCAGTATTGAAATGAATTTTCTAGTGGGAGTAGTATCAGTCATGTGAAAAGAAAGATACATATAAAAGTTACACAGACGAGACGAGATCACAATATATTATGAATGAACTCGTTCGATTCATGAGCGTGTATGCCACATATTCCATCTTTGTCACTTTTTATTGGTAAATCAGTAGATTCTTCTCATATTCCCCCTGACCCTGAAGGATGGTTTACCAATCAGTAGAAGACTAAGACTTCCATTCAAGCGTATATACTACTCCCGGATACCCGCATTCAAAGAATTCACAAGTTCTCAGAGCTTTCGCGGGATGATTTGTATATCCGGTACGCAGCTATGCACATTGTGACATTACCTATAACAGTCAGTGCTGCTTGAAGAGCCACCAATACCTACAATACAACTCATAAGAACTCTATTCATTTCATATGTACAGCTTATTTCACAGTCAATCAGATTTTATTACAACATGGAAGGATCATTTGCTCATTGTTCTCATGTAGAAGGAAAATTTTCATAACAATGTCAAACTGCATAGAACTATAAAAGACATTACGTAATTTAGAAGAATACACATTATGTCCTCCCTATTTTGATGATTATGTTCAAGGGATATGAGTGTAATTGATTAAGCATAAAAGAGAAACCATGAATTTTCTAATCAGTTGCTGCAATATGATAAAAAGACAGTTCAATGCACACATTAAGAGAATTCGCAGCGACATTGGAACAGAAGTTTACTAATTCTGTTTTCAAAACTTCCAATCCATTTTTGGGGGGGTATATAATGGCAGAGACTCATCTTATCAACAAGAAAGACTCCCACCATGGCTAATAAGGGAACTGCACCCCATGAAATGTTGTTTGGAAAACCTTCAAGTTATGATCATATATGGGTTTTTGGCTACCTATGCTATGCTAAAACCATGGTTATCAGTATCTTACGATACATATGATACGTATCCCGATTCGATACAAAAGCAAACAAAAACGATACGATATAAGATACGATACATGATTTAGAAAATAGGTCTTCTGATACACGATACGTATCCTGATTTGATAACCATGGCTAAAAATCGTTCCCAAAGGCCCGATAAATTTGGCTCAAGAGCATATAGGAGCATTTTCATCTTTTACCCGCATGGACAAAAGGGGAGGAACTCGTGAATTCTCAGATTCACAGGATGTAATCTTTTATGAGAATCTATTGACATACACCTTGGAGTTGCAAGAAGGAAATAACGTGAACAATATATTTAACATTTTGCTTATTCCTTCACAAGAGATTGCTTTTAAGGAAATTCATAATGGTTTTTTATAAATAAAAATCTCAGAGCATCGTCAATTAGATAGTTCCCCAAGGAATAGTCCAAAGCTGATATTGAATTTTGAAATGCTCTTAAAACAACACTTCCAAAATAAGTATACAGCATTGGGATCGATCTTAAGCTCCAAATTCTAAATTATAAGCATGGACACGCGTCTTTACGATGTCGCTCTTAAAAAGAAAAGATATTTTCAGAGTTGGACACTTCCTAGACACCGTTTGACAATTATTATTATTTTTGAGCACGCATTCATGGTGTTGTGTCAATTAACAAATTCCTGAGTAAGAGTAATAGTAATAGTAGTAGTAGTTGTGTATGGAGGAAGAAAAGCGTTGTTACCTCAAGGGAGTCAGAGTTATAGAAGAAATGCCATGTACAAGCACAAAATGCTCCACCAAGTAGAGGTACCTGCAACAAAAATCAAATAAGTATAATAATAATAATAATAATAATAGGGAAAATAAAAAGAAAGTTGTTAATAAATAAATAAATAAAGAAAAGAAAACTTACCATACCCCAAGAAAGTCCCTTCCAAGCTTGATAACCAGGTTTATCCCCATATTGCCACACCAAAGCCATAGCTAAAATCCTTTCAAGGAAAATTGAAGAGTGTATGATTAAATTAAAAAGGAGGAGGAGGAGAAAACGTGAATGTAACATGATATGGATGGATGGATGGGGTGGTACCATTCAACGACACTGGAGACGTGAACAGCCCAGGTAGGCAAAGAGAGAGCATTGGAGGGTTCATGGAGTTCCAATTGCAATGGAGGAAGGAGTTGGATAGATGAGGCGGAAGCCGATTCTACAATGCTGAGGAACTTGGGAGAAGCTCGCTTTTAACTTCACGCTTCCAATTCGACAACTGCTGACCCTTGAATTCGACGACGGAAACGGGATTTTGGGAATACCACAAGGTTTTCCTAAGTGCAGAGTTGTTGCCGCCATTGTTGGATTTTTCAGACAACAAGTCAGCAACTGTAACCGTAAGTCCTGCCCTTTTGCTTTCAGATAACGCAACATAACTACCGCAGATAAGGTTAGGTAGCTCAAATAGCGAGTTAAAAGACGTAAAAGAGTTGCAAATTGCAAGATAAGTCCATATCTCAAACCCCGAAAATGTTTGTTTTTTTTTTTATAAATAAACTACGTTTTTAAATAGTCCTCAAATTCATGTGAAAATATTTAAAGTAAAAAATATCTGATTAGAAAATTTGATTTGTGTTTTTGAATGATATTTTCAAACTAAATTTAAAAAAAATGATTTAGCTTGTATGATAATCACTTTTTTATTTGATTTTGTTGTTTACAGCTTTTTTTGAAGAATAATCACTTTTTTCGTAAAAATAATCTAGTTTAAAAGTTTTCCATTCGTTGTTACAGTTTTTCAAAAAAATGAGTGATTAAAATGATAATTTCTTTTTATTAATTTCTAATAAAAAACATTGTTCACATAATGATTTTTTAGGAAAAGTGATTTTTTTTTATACAACCACAAAACTGTTGAAATTGTAATCAAAACTCTAGCTTAAGTCTAAAACAACCTTATAGCCGTTGTAACAAACTATTGGGAAGTTAGAGTCTCTAACTAACTCTAACAAACTAAACTTGTTTGTTAATAACAAACTTGGTTGTTAGCCTAACTAACAACCATCTAACAGCTATATTTCAGCATAGTATATATACATACAATTGTACATAAAAAAACTTACAATGAATGAAAATACTTTACAGTTTATGATTTTACTCTAAGTCTTTCTATTCTACTGCTATACTCTCCCTTTACAAAATAGCTTCGCGTGATCTATCACCAAATTTCAGGTTACGATTATGCAGTCAAAGTGTGATTGTACCTTGCAAGAACAAGAGAAAACAGTGATTAGAATTGGGATTTCAGTGACTGAAATCAAGGAAAGAAAAGAAAGTGTTAAGGAAGGGTTTGGTTACCTTCAAAGAACAAAGACATGCAAGAAATGATATAGAACAAAATTAGGGTTTTGTGAAATTGCTAAGAGATTAAGGGAAAACACACACAGAGGTGTGAGTTTTACCTGATTGAGGCATTTAGAACCTTTAATTGAAGTTTCACTACTGAATTCACGTTGCACAAAGAAAAATTAGGGTTAGGGTTTCACTTAACTCTTGATTCAGTGATATTGGAAGAACTGGAACCGTAAATAGAGTAAACAAGAGAGGGGTTTACCTTCGAGGCAAGCTTGATTGTGAAAATCAAGCGTAGTTTCAGAGATTAAGGAAAACCCAGAATCGCGAAGTGAGAAGAGGCCATCTAGGTCTCAGATCAGTGTGTTTCAGGCTAAAACCAGAGGGGTTTTAGTTCATCATCAACGTTTGTCATCACAGACCTGAAACGGAGGGTGGCTGCTGCTTCAATCACCGGCGAGGGTGAGAGCAACAGAAACCCTAGGTTTCTGGCGAAGGAGAAGAGAAGAGAGAGAGAGAGAAACGGAGAATCAAGAGAGAAGGAAGGGTTTCTTGGTTTACCGGTAAAGAAGCGAGAGAGTGAAGCTTAAGTATATCGGGTCAGAAGTAAGATCCGCGTGTTGCAATTGAATACGGGTTGGGCTTCTTTGGTGCCAAACAATTTTGTTTGGTGGAAATTGGAGCATCATTGGGTTGGGCTTAATAGAAGTTGGGCTTCTCATTATTGCACCTCCCCTCAGTTGTTCATACCCCCTCCTGCAAGTAAACAAATAGAAAGTGAAAAAAACAACAAAAACAACTTTTAATTTTCTTAAAAATCTCTAAATTATTTTAATATCAAAATCACTTATTTTTTAATCAATAACAAACTGACCCAAAGTAGATTCATTATTGATTTGTGAATTTGAAGAATTTTGTGGGATTTTTATCAAGAGTTGATTTTACTCAACCAAAAGACAAATAATTGTAGCTTCTATAAAAATCAATTCTCTCTATCCACCCAAAATCAATTCTAAGTTTTTAGCCTAATCGCTGTTTTACCCAACACACCAACATCTCTGCGACCTCAACTGTCATGACCATGTTGATTGGCCATGTTGTTGATTTGCTCTTCCAATGCTCATCATAAGGAACAGGTGTGCGCACACACAGATATAGAGGTGAGAGATCATTCTCAAAAATATGTGTAAGGTCAACGAATCAAAGAAACAAGTAAGTGTGTAGTGGTAGTGACCACTCCGTCTATATACTAAAAAAAAAAACAAGTGCGTGAAACAAATAGACATGATCAACCCATTGGGCAAATGTCCTAAACTATCTCACTGACCTTGACATGTACTTTACGTCCATGTGAAAACAATAATTTAATGCCAAGCTTATTCTTTACCCATTCAAGGTTTCCTCTAAAATATAATGTACCACTCAGTCAGCAGTACAAATGGTCACTAATACACAAGATGGAATAATGTACAATATATATCCAGTAGTACCCCTATGTTTTCAGGTGCTGTGTTTCGCCTTTGCTCTTTCCTCGTTTCGACCAAATTAGAACAAGCGAAAATCCCATCAAAGACATAAGCGGAGACTGAAAACAAAATTTATCAACTTAATCATTCTTCTATTTTCTGATAAAAAAAGTTTTGAAATATCATTGATGCAGAGAGTCTATTATTATAGAGTGGAGGACTTACAGAAATTGCAGAAGGCATGCCAACCACTGGATCTTGAAAGAACTTATTAGCAAGAGCAAGTGCAAGAAGACTACTCTGCATTCCTACCATTGGATAAATGAAGTTAATAAAGTAACATACCGATGACTCGCACTTACTAGGAATTCTTTTGATGGATGAAAATAAAGAAAAGTGGTTTGGTACCTGTCTCGAAGGAAATCGTTCGCTGCAGTGGCTTAGCATCAGGAGAATAACGGAAGACAAATCCACTAAGGATATAACCAGCTATAAAACATGACAAATGAAATGCAAGAGCTAGCATAAAAATAGTGACTCCAAAAGGGGATTTAACAGACTCAATGTTAAGCGCGAGTGGTGCTCCCGCAGAGAGAGCTGCCACCGCAACTGATAGTGGAGGCAAATATGGTCGAATAGCATTACAAACATGAGGAAAGAATCTGAAAAAAATAACAAGAAATGTCATACATTTTAACAAAACACTAATGTTGTATTTGAAACTATGTATAGTATTTACCGGTTTAGCAGTAGACCAAATGTAATAGGTACCAGTACAATCTGTGTAATGCTAAATACCATTCCTTTTACATCAACGGGAAGTCTTTTCCCAATGAGCAACAATAATAAGAGTGGCGTGACGAAAACCGCAGAAATCGTAGACAATGATGTCATAACTATACTTAATGGTGCCATTTTTGGATCAGATAGAAAAGTAGCATAACTTGAGAGCTGTGCTCCACTAACACATGACAGCAATACAATTCCTGCACCTGATTCATTTTACTGTCAAAATTAGAAAATATATCACCTCTTTCTGATGTATTTTAAGAGTGAGGGACCATTGATCCTCACCTATTGCTGTTGGTAGACCAAATACATTTACTGAAATTATACAAAGAAGAAATCCAAGAAGAGGTTTTACGACGAATTGACCAATATAAGCTGTGACTAGTTCTGCTGGCCTGTTAAATGCCTCGAGGAAGTCCTTTTCGCTTGAATTAACTCCAACTGCAAACATCAAAAACCCCAGTGCAGGAGCATAGTATCTGCAAGTAAATATTGAATTTTTGGGGTTCAAGATATCAGTAGTTTGCAGTTTGCACCATTACATTAAGTGATCAAAAATGAAAAAAAATCAAAAAACTATGTTTTTATCAGCAGCTTCGTCGAGAATGACCACTGACCTGCTGGTAAACCACGTAAAAGAATGAGGGTAGATTAGAGCTAGGAGTGTGCTAGCAAGGACTACATAAGGCAGAAGTGAATTTGCTTGCTTCAGAATCTCCAAAATGGGAATTGAATTTTGCTTCACCATCTGAGGAAAGAAACAAAATAACCAAAAGCAGAGGTGCCCTATGTTAACTTTGCCTTTGAATTTCATTGCACACATTTCAAAACTCAGGAAATGTTCAAAGAATAAAACCACAAAATCTTCTGATATTAATACATGCAATACATTTTTCAACACTGCACAGACATATAAAATTGTTTGCAATATTGATAACACTCCCTTTTTGTCACTGTCTCTGTCAAGTAGAAGTCGAGACTCAGCGCTTCAACACTCCCTTATTGTCAGCCTTTGGATTTTGGTGTTTTTTGAACTATAAATATTGACTTCTTTGAAGGTTGATTTTAAAAGCCTTGAATTTGTTGGCGTAGCAGCTTCTGGGATGTTGGAGAATAAGGCTATTGTTGCTATAAGGCATAGTAAAACCAGTGGAGGAAATATCTTCAAGTGTTGCAATGTCATTTATTTTAGATTTGTAATGTAATTTTAGTTATTAAAGGACTTATTGATAATCAATTACTTTAGATATTATATGACAAATGTGTACAGTTTTTTTTTGGCTGAAGCCTTTTAATTTTTTTACCATAACCATATTTAGCGACAATAAAAATTGCCACTATAAGATTCATGTTTTTAGTAGCAATAAAATTACCTTATACCAGCAAAATAGTCTCAACACGAGAGTTGCTGATTATTGATTAATCACGGGTAAAATTTTTGGTTGCCATTTCTATTGCTATTAAAAGTCTTTTTTGTTGTAGTGGCAGCTGCAGACTAACTAGAGGTCTTGGTTATTTTAGAATGGTAAATGTTAAGCGCTACATTTAGAACACAATATAGATTTTAATTTTTTTTAAAAAAAGATGACTAGATACATCAACTTTCGTTGATCCAATTTTGCTTATATTTCTGTAACAAAGGGAGTACAGTACAGTTGATCATGTTTCACACGTGTGTCCAATGATTAGCATGAAAGAGTGTTGTCAATCAACACCTGACAAACCGTAAGAACATGCTTAAGCAGTTAAGGTGGCGGCAAGAGCGTTTTATTTTAGTTTTTTGAATTGTGGTGGGAGCAATGAATCCTTTTTTTTTCCGATAAGCAACGAATCATTTTTTGTTTGAGCGTGGTGGTGGTATAACAAGGAAGTACCTGGAGTGGATCGGAAGAGTGAATCGGTAGCGGATCAGGAAGCCGAGAACCTGAAGAGTCCAGCGACGTTGCACATTTCAGAGGTAGCTTGGAGCTCCACTCTGTCCAGCCATAAAATAATTGAGTACAATTATTCTACTATCTATATGTAGCCAGTAAAAAGTGGAATAGAAGGAAAAAGACATTACTTACTTCGTTCAAAGTGTGAACCAAAACGAATATAGAATGGAGAAGAGACAACGTTTGTACCGGTTGGCACAAAAACTGAAGGTGTCTGTTTCCGAACATGTAAACTAGCATTATGCAACTGCTTCACTCTGCTTGAAAGCATGTTTTGAAGCAGAGTAGGAACTGAACTGCAACTGAGATTTTATTTTAATTTTAATTTCCACTGTTGACCAATTATTGTTTCTTTCTTCTCTCTTTCTTTCTTTAGTTGAAAACATGATACTGCTACTATGACTCATTATGTACCCCTTTTTTCTACTCCAAAAATAATAACGACAATAATATGAAATCGATGGCGTCGTTGCCCAATCATAAATAAGAGAGAAGCGACAGAGTTTGTGGGAATCGACAGTGGAATGGAAGGGATATGTCTATTGGATTGGGTCCCCTCATCATTGATTTCATTCAATCTTTTTCACTATTTACATTTCTAATTGCTTCAATCAAGTTTCCACATGTTTCAAATGCCAATTTGTTCTTCTCCTTTACCAAATTTTGGAGTTCAAGACGACCATCATTCTAAACAACTATATGAATAAATAAATTTTTATGTTCTCAAATATTATTAATATATAATACTTAAAGTTTATGAATTTTTGTAATAAAAAAAGCGTTTATGGATTTCGTTTTCTAAAAGTTGCAAATAATGAACGCAGCTTATTAGGTTAAATTTATTATCAAGGTTACAATACATAAAAAAAAAAAATTATCAACGTTACCAGGATGTTTCATTATGTCATGCTAGATATTTTAAAATTTATCTCTAAAATGTTCATATTTAATTTGGATTTTCAAATATAAATTAGTGAAGAATATCATGAGAGGAGCAACAGCAACATTTTCACCTTATCAAAAGATAAAGCAATATTATCACGTTGGAATTAGTATGTATATGCTCTTGAATTGCTTTAGAATAAATAACATTTTAACAAACTAATACAAACAAAAATCAATTACTTCTCAAGGTAAAATTGAATTTAATAAGCCAAGTTGTACGCATATCAAATTCTATTTTACCATATTGTTAAATCATATTTCACCAGGTATTTCTATAAGAATGACAAAATGGTGAAATATGATTAGACCTATATGTAAAATACATTTCTATTATAGAACACAGCTCTCACTTTTTGAAATACATTGTTCCTTTAAGCAGCCCGTGTATAGCCGCGATTAGACCTATCGCATAGGCTAGTTCCTGTTTGATGAAATGGGATTTGTTAATCACCCGCTTGATCTTGAGGTTCCTAAAATTCGAAACAGTCACTTAAACATAAATTGATAAGAGTGCTGATTATTTCACACCACTAATGGTGTAAGTGATGTAAAAAAGAACATTATTCGATAGATAATATAATACACGCGTTGCTGCCCCTACATAAGATAGCCTCAGCATCAGCAGTACAGATGATTAGTGGTATCAAATTGGGCAGTCTAATCCATCGGGCCAAATCACAAAATCGGGTTGCGCTGAGCCACCCTATTAATTTATTGGGCCATGTATTATGTGGTCCAATCTAGAAACATGGGCTGGGCCAAATCCAACTTTTTAATAAGTACAATAGCTAAATTTTCTTTAAAATACATTAAAAATGGGGCCAACATGACCCAATGGGCCATCGGGCTGGGCCAAATTGGCCTAGTTGTTTTTGGGCCAGCATTTATAGAGTCCAACTCAGCGCAAACAGAAGGCCAACCGGGCCAGCCCATTGGACTAGGCCAAAATAGACAGCTATACATATGCTCGATAAGATACAAGGAGTACCAATGTGCAGAATATGCATCTATATCATACCTTTCAGTTTCAGGTGCTGTGTTTTATCTCACTCCTTCCCTCTTTTGGTCCAGAAAGGACAAGACCAAATCCCATCAAAGACATAATTGCAGTCTGCAAAAAAAATTAGCCACTTATATTGCAAAAGAATAAAAATTTTAAACCGCGCTGTACTTCTCTATATGCAGACTATCATTCAACAATAAACTGTGTTTACAGCAATATATACATGCTTTAAAAGCCATCTATTTTCTTAGCTTAGCAATTTCCAGTGCAAAGAAGCAATCAGCTTGGTGCCTTGAGTATGATGTGAAGAGCTTCCTATCATATATATCACTCCATTTCTCTTTACAAAAAATAGAAAATGAAAATCATATATATCATTCATGCAGATGCATATGTACAGTCACTAGTGCACGTGTAAGAAAAGGGGCAGAGAGGGATAATAACAACTTATATTGCCGGCATATATGACTAACCAGAACGGGGAACTTACCGAAATTGCAGGAGGCATACCCACTAACGGATCTTTGAAGAACTTATTCGCAAGAGCCAGGGCAAGGAGGCTACTTTGCATTCCTGCAATTGGATAAATGAAGTTACTTAAGTACATATGCTACTGCATCCATTTGATGATTGAAATGGAGAAAACATGTACCTGTCTCAAAGGAAATTGTTCGTTCCAGTGCCTTCACGTCAGCAGAATCACGGAAGAAGAATCCACTTAGGAAATAACCAGCTATAAAGGCTGACAAATGAAAAGCAACAACAAGCAACAAGATAGACACTCCAAGGGGGGTTTTAATGGACTGAATGTTAAGAGCAAGTGGTGCTCCAGCACATATAGCTGCCACCAACACGGACAGTGGAGGCAAAAATGGTCGAATTGCATTACAAATATGAGGAAAGAAGCTGTAAAAGTAAATATGTAGAAGATAACACCTTTAGAGTAAACACTAATAGTGAAAAAATTAATCTGAAACAACAGTATTACCGATTTAGAAACAGGCCAACTGCAATAGGTGCCACCACAATCTGTGTAATACTAAACACCATTCCTTTTACGTCTATAGGCAATCTCTTCCCAATGAGCAACAGTAATAAGAGTGGTGTGACAAAAACCGCGGAAGCAGTTGACAATGATGTCATTACTATGCTTAATGGTGCCATTTGTGGGTCGGTTAGAAAGGTAGCATAATTTGAGAGCTGGGCTCCACTAACACAAGCCACCAATACAATCCCTGCGCCTGATTCATTTTACCTCCAAAAATTAGAAACTGAATCCCACTAACTCTCTTTTAAATGTTAAGACTAACCATCCTCACCTATTGATGTTGGTAGACCAAAAACAGTTACTGAAATAATATAAAACAGATATCCAAGAAGAGGCTTCACAACAAACTGGCCAAAATAGCCAATGAAAATTTCTCTTGGCCTGTGAAATGTCTCAAGGAAGTCCTTTTCACTAGAATTGACCCCAACTGCAAACATCAAAAACCCTAGTGCAGGTGCATAGTATCTGCAAGTACATCACATAATAATAATTGTGAAACCGTACAAGTTATTGTCGCCGTTGCATTTTTGGTTTCAGATTTCAGTAGTTTGCACAATTACATTCTAGTTTGTATTTGAAGTTTAAAGAGATACAGCCAATATTTTAAAAACCAAAGCCTACATCGAACCGTGATTCCTCCAGGTCATGATTCAACCGCTTTAAACCGCTAGAATCCAAATAAAACTGGCATCAAACCGCTCAAATAACTGAACTAGAGACGATGTCGAATCATGGTTTAGCCGGTTGAACCGTTCAATTAGTTTGGTTTTTAAAATATGGGATACAGCAAGACATTCTCCAACAAGCAAATAACCAGACCAGTTCAATTTCTCTATCAAGCAAATAATCACAAAACAATTCTTTTTTCGACCAAATCATCCAGAACATTAACAACCACTGACCTGGTAGTAAACCACGTTAAAGAAGGTGGGAAGATTAGAGCTAGTAGCGTACTAGCAAGGATAGCAGGAGGCAGAAGTAAATTTGATTGCTTCAGAATCTGCAAAAAAAAAAAAATGGCTGTGTTACTCTGTTTTAGATTATATGAATAGCACACTAGTCATAAATCAAACTTGTGTGATTATTAAAAAGAGTCTGCATGAGCATTTGAAAGAGCTAATTTAAAGGTTATTTGAGTTTATCTCATAACATAAACACTTGAATCAATATTTGAATTGAATTAACTTTTAAAAATAACTTATGATGTACCCATTAGTTGTTTTTAGCTTATCTCAATAACCCCCATAATAGCTTATGAATAAGCACTTATTTAAGCTTATTAAGGGTGCCTTTGGTAATTTGAAGGGGAAGAAAAAGGAGGGAAAGGCTAATCAACAATATTTTCATTGTTTGAGAGTATTATAAAAATCAAATTTGCCCTCGAAAATATTCCCTAGATTCATTTGACGTGTATACCAAATTAGAGGACTTTAGTCCCATGAAGAAAAATAAGTCCTTCCTCATGCAAGGTGGAGGACTGTCCTCTTCTCCATCCCTTTCATCCCTCCTTTCAAATCAAACCCAACGGCTCCCTTCTCCTCTCAACTCCCAAACACACCCTAATATAATATACAACAGCACCTTTTCCAGTATATGAATGGAAATATATAATGATATAAAACGTTTATAATATTTTAAGGAAAACCATCGCCAAAAGCACTTAATATATAAACCCAACAATAGCTACATCATATCATATAATATCAAAGTGTAAATTGACAAGGATGGCAAGCGTGCACTATTTCAATGAATACAATCACTCGTTTATATCTCAATTACCGCGAACGGGTCAGAGGATTTGATCGGGTTCGGATCAGGTATTTGGGAATCGGAGAAGTTCATCGGTGCACATTGTGGAGGAAGCCTAGGGTTCCGGTTTGCCAAGCGAACTGAAAAGACGCAGAGAGTGAGTAGTTAGTAATAGTGACAGTATGAAGAAAAGAGAAATGGAAATAGATGTGAAGTAAGAGAAGATACAAATCGGGAACGGAGAAGAAATGTTGATAGTCCTGCTGCTGCATCGCACTGAGATTGGGGGTTTTTGGACACGTGAGAGTGATTGGGGGCTATTATCGCTGCGCAACAGTTTCACTCTCACTCTGCTTGAAATTGAATTCATCTTTTCAATATGAATGAATGAATGAATGAAAATCGTAGATTATATCGCTTTTATTCCTTGTTTCTCATTTTTTTGGTATGTATGATTGCACAAAATAAAAGGATTTGAGAAATGAGGTAAATAAATGTCTAAAATTTTCTTGGTCAAAAAAAAAAATGTCTAAAATTTTCATCTCAGAAATTGAGGAGATTTGATGTATTGATGGGCAGAGACGTTTGTTGGTAGCTGCATGTATCATTGAGGGGCTGTTGAATAACTTTATCAATCATCAACTATCAATTAATCCATCAACTATCAATCAATCATCCGGCAAAAAAACCATGTTGTGCCAAAAAAAAATTAACCAAATAACCCACTTTTTACATTAAATACCAAACTATACTAAATTTTTTTTTATGTGCAGAACTCGCCCCCACTGGCCCGAGTTCTACACTGCAATTTTTTATTATTTGTAGTGCTGAACTCGCCCGCCACAAGGGTGAGTTCTGCACTGCATTTTTTATTTTTTTATTTTCTTATATTTAATTTTATTAAAATGTAAATTAAATTAATGGCGTTGTGTTTCGTTGTCCTAGCCATGTCTTCTGCAGGATGAATAAGGACATCACATTAGCCCAACTAAAGGAGAAGGCTGAGAGGAAGATTCGTCTAGAGGGAGCCTGACGTAAAGACGTGAAGCGTATACGTTACCGAAAGTACCAACGTGGAGAAGACGGGGCTGGCTATTTTTCAGTTATGGAGATCCGCAGCGACGACGACGTCCGCACAATGATGGAATATCATGCTACACTTCCCATGGGGGCGACAAGTCTTAGAGATGTACGTCGACACAATGCGCACTCTAGAAGAAGTCATTCATCTTCTGCAACAAAGACCACCCGCACCACAACAACCAATACCGGAAAGAGTCATTACGCACACCTATAGAATTCACTATCAGGGCAGTGTCATGGACACTGAAAAAGATGGTGTGTATTTTGAGGGTCCCAACACACAACATTCCACGCTTAAGAACAACATTACCTTCCCTAAATGAAAGAAAATCGCTGCCCCTACATCGACCGACGTAATCGTATTCAGTGGTACCCCGTGCCTATCAAGAAAGACAAGGACGTTCAAGAAATGTTTCAGGAACATGAGAGGTTCCAACGTTGGATTGAAACTTACCTCGAATTGTGTGTCGAAACCACAGAGTCTAGCGCATCCATCGTCCGTAGGCTTATCCCTCTAGTCATCCGATGGCCACTACCTAAGAATCCATGGTGGAAGTCGAAGTAGTTTACATCATGTTTGCCTCTTCTTGTATTATGTTTTACTGTTGTTTCGTTTGAAATTTTCTATCCTTGTATTTCTGCAATTTGTGTTTTTCATTTCTGTTCTTATCCTATATTAAATTATGTTCCAATTTTTAATATCTTCATTTTTTACCGCAATTACTTTATAAATAAGTTTACTAATTATTCTAATTATTTAAATTAATTATTGTAATTAAATTAAATTAATTTACATTTTAATAAAATTAAATATAAGAAAATAAAAAAATCAAAAAATAGCAGTCTGCGTAACTCACCCTGTGGAAGGCGAGTTCTCGCACTACAAATAAAAAAATAAATTTTGCAAAGTGTAGAACTCGGGCTGGGGGCGTAGTTCGCACACAAAAAAAAATCTGGTATAGTTTGGTATTTAATGTAAAAAGTGGGTTATTTGGGTAAAAAAAAATTTTTTTGGCACAACATGGTTTTTTTGCCCAATCATCAACTATAATAATTTAGACTTTTTTTTTCACCACCTCATTATATGCTACACCCCAATAAATACCATTGTGGACAAAAATGCTCCCATCATGTTACAAAATTTCGAAATTACCAGTGAAAAGACGTAAATTCGGGAGGGGGTTTGGGATTCCCGGATTTACGTAAAAGTGGAGGTAAATTCGGTTCACATTTATTGAACCGAATTTATCTCAACTTTTAGGTAAATCCTAGAATCCCAAACCATCTCTCGGATTTACCTCTTTTCACTGGTAATTCCGAAAAAAAAATTAAATTACTTAAAAACAATTTAAAATTAATTAAAGAAGTGTTTTACAACGATTATGATGACGAAACGAAATAAGACATGAAAATTCTGAACGGAAACAACAAAACAAACAAAAAAAATGAAAACACGGTAGAAACTAGTGAGATGGTGGTTTGAAACGACGAAGGATCTCTGCAACGGTCCTTCTGGTTTCGACATACAGCTGCAAAGGACTCTGCATCTGAAATAAGTCAAAACTGTCCATCATTACTCGAACGTCATCGTTGTTCTTCACATCCATGGTGGACCACTGAACACGATTATTATCGCCCATTGTGGGGTAGCGATAAATGATCCGGGTGACTTCTTGCTCGTCACCCTCCAGTTGCACCTTCGTTGTTATTTTTCTTTCGATTGCCGAAGGTGATGTCGTCTTTAAGCTCGCATAAATGGGATTTGGACTCTCGAAATGGACACCATTTTCTCTGTTGGTGATTGTGCCCTGGTGGTGAAGGGCAGTGAGTGCAGAATCACGAGAGTATTGTGTATTCAGAGTGTCCATGAGGCTACTTGTGTGTGAAAGAAGTGAAATGCAAAAGGTCTATTTATAGGGAAAAATGAAACCTTAGAATGGATTTCCATCGTTGATGAAAAGTGGTCGACAATATCTGGACCGTTTAAAGTGTCGGCAAAATCTAGATCGTTTAAAAGTGGTCGGCAATATCTGGACCGTCAATTAGTAATTGAATAAAAAAACATGTTTCTTTTAGTTTAAAAAAATGACTTTTTTACTGCGTTGTAGACCGTTTTTAGTACCATGCATAAATTTTTTTAATTTTTTTTTTAAAAAAGTTTACCTTGTTAACTAAGTTTAGGACATTTTTTACCAACCGTAAAATTTTTAATTTTTTCTTTTAAAATGATAACTTTGTAGACAAACTATAATACTACGTTTTAGTGGTTAAAAATACGAGTTACAAAATATTCTAAGACTATTAACGTGTACCAAAAAACCACCATATAATAATGTAAAAGTATATAAACAATCAAGTGGTGATGTCTACATAAGAAAATGGTGTCATTTAAACATAATCTGGAACAAAAGAAGACCATAACTGCATGCGTCCAATGTATGGATATTGCCATGATCTAGCTTCATCTGAAGCGTATCGACCCCAAGAAGGATGTACAAGAGGCATTGGGTTAGTGTGGTTCAACTTGACTAGAATCCAATGATTCTTATGGATGAACCCAACACAAACCAACTAGCTCTGACTGGAAACACAATCTCCCCTCAAAGGGAAGAATGTCCAGTTCTCATGAGGTGACAACATAACCAAAACTAAAGTCAGCATTGAATTACCTGAGGAAGTGCAATATCACACACCATCAAATCTCGTAGGCTCTGCAGCACCCACGTGTAGCCATCATACCGCTCATGAGACAGATATGCAAACGCAACAGGAAATGTCAACTCAGTGGAAGTCACACCAAGCAGAGGCAGTGCATACTTGTTGGTCTTAAAGATACAGTCCATAATCAAAACGGTCGGAAACATCCTCAATAACTTGATACTATCAGGATGTGACCACATGATCTCCTCAACAATATCAGTACCTTTAAGTCGTCTCGTCCAACACAAGTAATGATTCTTTGAATCGAGTGTCATAAGTTCACGCTCTCACCATACTACCTCTCTTTGCCTTTCGGATACTGTTGCGGGTTCTATACAGCTGAGTAATGTTGCTCAAGTTGTTGATCTTTAACGCATCAAGACTTTTTTATGCTTTCACTCCCAAAGACAGATGCTCCTCAACAACTGACCGCTCCTCCTTGGTAAACTTACCAAATATAGTTGCTCCAAACAAAGTCTTATGAGGCTCATGATTGTGAATCACATACACCAATCTCACCTTCCAATCAGAACTAGGAGGTAACATCGGTTTAGCTTTCAATTGAAACCTACAACCACATCTTTTTGATGTATTGTGTTTACCAGCAGAACACCCAACATCTACTCGCTCGACTGTATGTACCCCGTCTCTCACAGCCATAAACAACCTTGTTCTTTTTTCCTTTCCCATTCTCCGTCGTCTCGGTTCGAACAATAACCACAATGATTCCGTTGGCTTTTCCGGTATCTCTAGCCCAACGTGTCATTGCATCTCGAGTGGGAAATATCCCAGATGTTGTAAATGCAACGGTTAAATCTATAATAACCATCTATTTAAAATAAATATCAATGTCACAAAAAAAATCCGGAAATACCTTTTTTAGAGGTAAATTCGGTTCACAAAATGTGAACCGAATTTACCTTTAAAGAAGGTATTTCTGGGAAAAATTAATAAAAAAAATCGGATTTACCTTTTGTGCAGATAAATTCGGTTCAAAAATCCTGAACTGGAATTACCAACTTCTCGCGCTAAATCCAGGAAAAACAACACCAAATTCCCGGAATTACCTTTTTTAAAGGTAAATTCAGAATTTTTGTCGGGTGGTGGGGTCTGATCCCTTTTTTTATGAAATGTAAGGGGCATTTCTAGGTTTTTTGTATTTATGGGGGTGGGAGTGACAAGGAGGGGGGTGAAAAAAAACCAATAATTTATTTATAGTACAAAACAACCACTACCAAAATTATCAATCTACCCTTTTTTAAACTTACTTTTTGAGAACAAATATGTAATTTCCAATTATTCTATTTCACTTTTTATTTTGTGTGGATTCCACTTTCTCATATCTATTAGCTTTTTAATCTCTTATTTATAATTCAATTTTCTCTTTCCTCTCACAATTTTTTTTTTCTCAATTTTCTCTCTACCTCATTCCCCATATATTCTCTCTCTCTCTCTCTCTTCAACTATCAACCATCTACTATCTATTTATATCATTAACCTACTACCAAAATATCAATCTTACCATTTTCCCAACTAAACAATTTTTAGATATTTATGTAATTTCACTTTTTCAAACTCTACTTTTTTAAACTTTTTCACATACTTTTTCAAACTTTTTCATCTCTCTCACACTTTTTCAAAAAAAAAATTATTTTTTCACTCTCTCCTCCTCTTTCTTTCTTTCTTTCTCAACTCTATCTCATTTTGCTATTTTTCACAATATATCTACTTTAATTTCATCTACATGTCTCATTCATTCTTAATATTCAGTTTTTCTCTACCAATAAGTTTTATTTAGCCCCTACGGGAAATATTACAATTTGTAAAAGAAACTTTATCACAATTTTGTTTTCTAATCTCTACGGGAAATATTACTTATCACACTCGATCTCTCATATATTTTTTCAAACTTTTTCAATCTTTCTCACACCGTTTTTCACTCTCTCTCCTCCTCTTTCTTCCTCTAACTCTATCATTTTTCTATTTTCACAATATATCAATTTTAGTTTCATCTACATGCCTCTTCTATTTTAATATTCCAATTTTCTCTATGAATAAGTTTTATTTAATCTCTACGGAAAATATTACAATTTGGAAAATTTAAAACTTTAATACAATTTTGTTTTCTAATATCTACGGAAAATATTTCATATTGCTGGTAAATGTTCACAGAGGTAATATTTGGATTATCTAAATTACGGTGTGAAACTTTTTGTTTATCTACTTTAAATTAATCTTGATTTTCATGGGGTAATGTTTGGACTAATTAAATTATATCTAAGTCTATTAATAAAAGTAACACGACAACACTCGTGCGTATGTACGAGAATACTGCTAGTTTTTTAGAAAAATAAACTTTTTACTAATGTGTAATTGACTTTAAAAAATGTGTAATTCGTTTTTTATTAGATAAATAATTGTATAATGTTATTCAATCATATATTTAAGTCTATATTATATACAAGGTCGTCCATGGGCCTGTTTACCCTGTGCTACAACACAGGGCCCAAGCCCAAAATTAACTTTTTAGGGCCCAAAAAAAATACAAATAACATATATGTATATCGTACTGCACTTAATTTAACAAAGACACATGCAGCACAACGGAACAAAGAGGATTGTTAGTCAGCCTGAGTTCAATCCCTAGGCTTGGCATTTTTCCTTTTTTTTCTCTTTTTATTGAGTTGTTTCTCTCCTTTTTTTTTTGTCTGTTTGTGCTGGTTTTTTTTGGTTTGATTGGGCTATTTCTTTTTTTGATTAACTGTTTCTTTTTTTTATAAAACCGCATTTTGTTTCTTTTTTAGAAATGTTTTGGCAAAATGATTAAATATATTATACTATATTGATTTTGGAATGTATTCAACCAAAAAAAGTATCACTTTTAGCAAATATTTTTTTTAATAAATATTTAAAAATTTGCATATTTAGGGGCCCAATTTTAGCATATTTAGGGGCTTAATTTTAAATATTTGAACAGGGCCTCCAAATTATTCGGGACGACCCTGATTATATAATGCACAATACAAAATTATATAGTACATATTTTTCATCAAATAACACTGTTATTTAATTTACTATATATTTTGATAAGTTTCATATATTAATATTACTTTAACATAAAATTTACATTTTTTCATATATCGTGTGTGCCAAATATTACAGAATTTTGTTTTTTATTTTCATTTTTTTTAATAGAATGTTCTTATGTATATTTTTTTAAGACTATAAATTGAAGTCACATTTTCAACAAACATTTTTCATGCTTCTCATGGGTGAAAAGTCTAGTTTTAATATAGAAATAAATTGAACAACAAAATTAACACAATTAAAATCGAGAGACCCAAATTGTGGGGGACAAATTAAGGCTAAAATTAGTGAGTCACACATCTCCCATGTTTGTCAATTCGTTGATTTCCTTTGGCGGGTTTGGACCCACGACCGATCACCATGTACCATTCCTAACCTTACCCTCCTTATCTTCCTATTCGGTTTGGCGCCGCCGTCCAATCCGTTTGTGCACTTTCAATGACGCATTTGGAGGAGGAGGAGAAGGAGGAGGATGACGGTGGTCGCATAACAGCGGTGGATCCAATAATCCACACGCATGACGAAGGTGGTGGTGACTACGTCAAGTTGAGGTGTGACCCTGATGATTCTCACCCGGAGGCCACACCCTCTTCTCCACCAACACCTTTGTGGTATTGGGTTAAAATGGGGTTTTATCTTCTTTGCTTTGGAATCTTGGCTCTTGTTGTTTTCCAATGGGTTGGACCCTTTTTCATTCAAAAGGTTTTTTTCCTTTCCCCTCCAATCATCGTGTTACGTTACACACCCTTAATTATTGTTATTTCCCCCATTAAATTATATATAGTTGCATCTGCATTTGCATGCAATGGGTTTAATGTTCTGCATGTCGACGTACGCAGCACGTGAGGATCTAGATTCGTATATATATATGTTGGAAACGATGGTGTTTCTTATATATTTTCTTTTGTTGGTTCTACATATCATGAAACCTATGGAATCACGATAATATTGGTATCATGAACTGTTAAATGAATGATTATTTCATGTTTTTGAAAAAATAATAATTGTTGGTTTTATTTTCAGGTGTTTATTCCAATAATAAGTTGGGAGAGAAAAAGATTGAGCCGTTGGGAGTTAGGTGTTGTGGTGTTTGCATCAATAGCACTATTTCCTACTCTATTTTTGCCATCTTCACCTTCAATGTGGCTTGCTGGGATGACATTTAATTATATTTTTGGGTTCTTTCTAGTAATCTCTGCAGCAGCTGTAGGAGTATCACTCCCTTTTTTCATTGGTTCAAACTTCCATCGTAAAATTGATGTACATGCCTTATCTCATTTATAAACAAAAAACACTAGTTATTTAGGTTCATTGAAGTACTTCTCTTGGTATATTTACCTCAAACATGCTAATTAGGATCCAACATTACACGACTCTTTGCAGGAATGGTTAGACAAGTATCCTGCAAAAGCTTTTGTCTTACGAGCTGCTGGTGGAGGAGATTGGTTTCATCAGTTTCGGGCAGTTGCTTTAATAAGAGTTTCTCCATTCCCATACATTATCTACAACTATTGTTCTGTTGTAACAAATGTCAACTATGGTCCTTACTTGCTCGGATCTTTGGTAGGAATGGTGCCAGAAATAGTTGCTTCAATTTACACGTAGGATATTATCTCTCTTCCTTAATTTAATTAATGAAAATATAGTTTAAGAAATAGTAATTGCATTGAATTTATTGTTTCTCTATATGTGGTTTTTATATAGAGGAGTTTTGATACGATCATTGACTGATGCTTCACACAAAACACACATGTTGTCTACCCCGCAAGTTGCTGTCAATGTTGTTGGTTTCTGCATAAGTTTAGCTACAATGATATTTATCATACTATATGGCAAGTGGAAACTTAAGGAGTTGCAAAATATTGAGGATGAATTCTTATTGCAATAATCAGTGCCTTCAATCCTGATTTCATGGCTTGATCCAGGACACAAGTACCACAGTCGCACATATTAATTGATGTACATTGCAAAGTTGGTTGAGCTGGTTTTGTTAGTGAACTGAGGAACAAGTTGACACGACCAATATTAACATTTTTGTTTGTTTTTCCTTTTGTTGTTTACTAGAAGACTGTCTTGATTTTTGGTTCTTACATCTAACTTGACTTTGTATATGAATGAAATTTCCGTTTTTACGGTGATTGTTTCGGGTACAAGCCCAATGTAAATATTGGTCTTAAGTAAATTTGAACAATAGATTTTTTTTGTCAATTAACGAAAATAATTTAAGAAATTTAAATTTATTGTAATTTTATATCAATATTATCTTTTCTCATGTCAAATTATAAATTATCATTTACCAAGATATAGAAAATCATCATCACATTAATGTGGTCTAACTAGGTTTGGATTTCACCATAAAGTCTCAGATTTTAATCTTGGGTGTGGCAAAACTCTATCTGAAGGGGAAAATGGATTTAAGTCTGAAACTTACTAGACAGACCATGAAAAAATACATTATTTTATTAGAGTATTTAATAATGATATTTTTTGACTCTTCCATTCATTGTTTCGTCGTGATGACTTCATGACTCTGATTTCGATTATTCTCATTATTTTTTATTAACATTTAATCACTTTTTGACAATAACATTTAATCACTTAAAACATATCAAATACTTTTTTCGTTTGTCTTTTATTGTTGGTTGTATTGACAATTTCGATATCATATAGGGACGCTAGTTTCCATATGTAACTTAGTGTGTGCACGTAGTATTTATTTGTCATTTCATCTAAGTTAACCACAAAAATGATTTTTTTTCTTCTTTTAATAAGTAGAGGTGTTAATACACAAACTTATTCAACAAAAAAAATAACCGATCCAAAAAACCAAAACTACAAAAGAGAAACAATATTTTTAATTTGCTTGGGCCACTTGTTTCCGCTAACTGTGCGGTTCAGTTCGGTTGGCAATTAACGATCGACTTACTTGGAAACAAACCAATCAAAATGACATATTGTTAAGAATTTGGGCATGTTTGGATCAACTTATTCAAGTTTATCTACTAGCATAAGTACTTCTGAGATATTTGTGAGAGCTTATGAAAACAAGTTATAATGTGTTCATAAGTTGTGTTCAACTAATTTTAATAAGCACTCCAAAGTAGCTTATGGAAACAACTTATTTAAATAATAGTATAATTATTGTGAGACTCACAATATCCTTTAATTTATCATGCAAACTAAATTAATTAATTTGAGCCCAATTTAAATTATCATTACCAAACACAAAGTTATTTTTTTAAACCCACTCTTTAAAATCAATTTTTCTAACATCAATTAAATTGCAATTTTTATAATGACATTTTTTCAATTATCAAACTAAAGGGTACATTTTTTTCAATTCTATTACTTTATAATGTCACGGTTAGCATGCTTATATGGCCAATTATCTACGTTACTATCCATATAATCCATGATTAAGAGTACAACTTAACGAAAGAGCCATTTTACTTAAATATAAAAAGATAAATGACGTAAACAAATATTTTAAAAATTAAAGGATGAAAACGAAAAAACTGTGAAAGATAAAAGACCAAAAGTATATTTTAGCCTAAATTATACTATGCCTTACAAATATTCTATCACATTCTAAGGGTCCATTTGATTTGCAAGTGGGTAAGTACCAGATTGATTGGACAACTTTTTGTGTTGCATACTGTTTGATGGACATTGGACATCATCACAAGCAAAAAAAATGTAAAATTTACTATAATTCCTTTTATAATGTATATAATGATTTTCTATAACATATATTATAATTTAATTAAAAGATTATAAAAATGAGAGAGAAGAGAGAATTTATTTTCGTATTTTTTGGGGCGGACAAAAATTGTACTGTAAGACAAAAAGTTGTACCGTAATTTTATGAGGGACAAAAATATACAGTTTTATCTAATCTCTTACTTTCAATTTTGTCCAATACTATGAACAATTTTCAAAGAATAAACTACATTAAAAGAACTGAGAATAGTTAAAGTTAAATAACTAGTGTCAAAAAAGTCAATGTTAAATAATTAAGGTTGCCATTATGAAGTGCAATTTGTACATGTTTTGCCGTGGCTATTTTCTTTCACGGATACGGCAGATGATTAAATTAGTAAGTAGTACTACTGAGTCAGCTGTTAATTACTTACGACGAATTCAAAGGAAAAGTGTCCCCAGTGAAACGGATAGATTCAATTCAATTCAAAAGAAAATAAAACTGTACTACAGACAAATAAACACACTCCTTATTAATTGACTCTTTCCTTTCCTCTTCCCTTTCAATCATCTTTCTTCTTCTTCTTCTTCTTCGTTTTCCAAACCATTTACCTTCTAATTGAGATTGTGTTGTGTTGTGTTGATGACGATAGTGACTATGATGGTGGTGATGACTGACTTGGTTGGTTGGTGGGGAAGAATAAATGCTGCGTTATACAAACTGGTCCTACACAAAACAACAACAATTAATTGAATAGAGAGCAAGAAAGAAACAAGTACTAGTAACTCATATTCACAGTTTATTTACATCGTTAAATTAAACGGTATCATTGCCTTTCTCTTTCTCTTTCTCTTTCTCTTTCTCTCATGCACGTGGTTTCAACCTTCATTTGTTTGCCAATCTCTGAATTTATTTATCACATTCTCATCTCACAAATAAACTATTACAAGAAATTTATTTAATTTCCTCTCACTTTCTCACCTGCCTCCTTTCCAGCAAAGCTACAGCCACCACTTCCACCTTCTTCATTTTCATTTCATTTACTTCCCCCCATTCCCATTCTTCTCTCTCTCTTCATCTCCTTCAACTTCAAGCTTCCATTTTTATTTTCCCCATTTCAACCCCACAAAAAAAAACCATTTTTTAAACCCATACTCACACACAGAACATTCTTGAATCTCTGTTCTTTGGTTTAAACTACTTCACTTTGTTTCTCTCTCCTTCAATTTTAGTCCTTTTAATGAGAATGCTTTATGTTGGTGGTGATAATTATGATGTTTTGTTTCTCATTGAACCGACATTTTACAAAACCTCAAACGTTGTACCTAAGGAAACAACAAACACCACATAATAGCGATGATGTCTGAAGAAGGGTAATCAATCACATTGTTTCGAGCATGAGAAGACACCGTCAAATTCATCTCTCTCATGCTCTATTCTGCGCCATTCTCTGTATACTTTCTTCTATTGCAACAGGAACACCAGCAACTGAGAAGGAGATTCTACTTCAATTCAAAGGTAACATCACTGAAGATCCCCAAAACAGCTTGAGTTCATGGGTTTCAAGTGGAGACCCATGTCAAGGTTACAAGGGTATTTTCTGTAACTCGGAAGGATTTGTAGAAAGAATCGTGCTTTGGAACACTAGCTTAAGTGGGGTGTTGTCATCTTCACTCTCTGGGTTGAAGAGGTTGAGGATATTGACATTGTTTGGGAATAGGTTCTTTGGTAATATTCCAGAAGGATATGCTGATCTTAAATCGTTGTGGAAGATCAATGTGAGTTCTAATGCTTTATCTGGTTCGATCCCGGAGTTCATAGGTGATTTGCCAAACATTCGGTTTCTAGATTTATCAAAGAATGGATTCACTGGGGAGATACCTTCAGCTTTGTTTAGGTACTGCTATAAAACTAAGTTTGTGTCTCTTTCTCATAATAATCTTGTTGGTTCAATTCCTGCTTCACTAGTGAATTGCTCCAACCTTGAAGGCTTTGATTTTTCTTTCAACAATCTCACTGGGGTTGTTCCTTCTCAATTATGTGATATACCAAGTTTATCATATGTTTCACTGAGAAGCAATGCATTGTCAGGGAGTGTGAATGAGCAGATTTTGACATGTCAGAGTCTAATGCATTTGGATCTTGGTAGTAATAGATTTTCTGATTTGGCTCCATTCAGCATACTTGCATTGCAGAATCTTACTTATTTCAATATATCTTATAATGGGTTTGGAGGACAAATTCCTGATATCACTGCATGTAGTGAGAGATTAGTGATTTTTGATGCTTCTGGGAATGATTTAGATGGGGACATTCCATCCAGCATAACTAGATGCAAGAACCTAAAGCTCTTGGCTTTGGAGTTGAATAGGCTGAAAGGGAGTATCCCAGTTGATATTGAGGAACTGCGAGGACTATTAGTTATCAAATTGGGTAATAACTCAATAAGTGGAATCATTCCCAAGGGTTTTGGCAACATTGAGCTGCTTGAATTGCTGGATTTGCGGAACCTAAACCTCATCGGCGAAATTCCAGTTGATATAAGCAATTGCAAGTTTCTTCTTGGGCTGTGAGTTTTGTAATTTTCTTAAAATGTGTTGTACATTAACTTGAAACCTTGAATCAAATGAGTTCATTCTTTTGTGTTGCTGCAGGGATGTTTCTGGTAATAACTTAGAAGGTGAAATTCCTCAGGAGCTTTACAAAATGACAAATTTGGAAGCCCTTGACCTACATCATAACCAACTCAAGGGAAGCATCCCACCAAGTCTAGGAAACCTATCAAGGATCCAATACTTAGATCTATCACATAATTCACTTTCTGGTTCAATCCCTCCTTCCCTTGGAGATTTTAAAAGCTTGATATTTTTCAATCTGTCATTCAACAATCTCTCTGGTGTCATTCCTGATATCGCAACCATACAACGTTTCGGTGCGTCTGCATTTTCCAATAATCCTTTTCTTTGTGGTGCTCCTTTGGACACCTCATGCTCAGAAAATGGAACTAGATCGTCACCTTCAGCTCCTGGGAAGACTAAACTTCTCAGTGCCTCTGCAATTGTTGCGATTGTTGCTGCAGCTGTAATTCTTACCGGGGTTTGTTTGGTGACAATCATGAATATTAAGGCCCGACGACGTAGAAAAAATGATGATGATCAGATTATGATTGTTGAGAGCACGCCTCTAGGATCAACCGAATCAAATGTCATAATTGGAAAGCTGGTTCTCTTCAGCAAAAGTTTGCCATCAAAATATGAAGATTGGGAGGCAGGCACCAAGGCATTGCTTGACAAAGAGTCTTTGATAGGTGGTGGATCAATTGGTACAGTCTACAGAACTGACTTTGAAGGTGACATATCGATTGCAGTGAAGAAGCTCGAAACTATGGGAAGAATCCGAAATCAAGAGGAATTCGAAAACGAAATCGGGCAACTAGGGAACCTTCAACACCCTAACTTAGTTTCCTTTCAAGGTTACTATTGGTCCTCTTCAATGCAGTTGATTCTATCAGAGTTTGTTCCAAATGGAAATCTCTATGATAATTTACATGGGATTGGTTATCCTGGAACCAGCACTAGTAAAAGAGGCAATAGGGAATTGCATTGGTCTAGAAGGTTCCAAATTGCAGTTGGAACTGCAAGAGCACTTGCCTATCTCCACCACGATTGTCGACCTCCAATCCTTCATCTCAACATCAAATCCTCCAACATACTCTTAGATGACAAGTATGAAGCCAAGTTGTCTGATTTTGGATTAGGAAAGTTACTTCCCATTTTGGATAATTATGGTCTCACCAAGTTCCACAATGTTGTCGGATACGTTGCGCCGGAGTTGGCTCAAAGCCTTAGGCAGAGTGAGAAGTGTGATGTTTACAGTTTTGGGGTAATTCTTTTGGAGCTGGTTACAGGGAGGAAACCTGTAGAAAGTCCATCCTCAAATGAGGTGGTGGTTTTGTGTGAATATGTAAGAGGTTTGTTGGAGACTGGCTCGGCTTCAGATTGCTTTGACAGGAATTTACTCGGCTTTGCGGAGAATGAATTAATTCAGGTTATGAAATTGGGTCTAATTTGTACTTCTGAGGATCCTTTGAGGAGACCAAGCATGGCTGAGGTTGTTCAGGTCCTTGAGTCCATTAGAAATGGATTGGAATTCATTAGCCAGTAAAGTTGGTATCAGATAGAGCATACATGGAAGGAAATTCGGATAGACTGTGGATACTAGAGTCTAGAGGGGGTAAAAAGGCAGAGAACAAAAATTCTTTTGCATTCGTACTTGTATTACCAATTTTTTAAATGAATTTTATGACATTTGCAATAAAAGGCATTTGTATATTCCATTGTTTCAAGGGAAAATAAAAAAAATTGCCTATTATTTTTTCCAGTCTTTTCTCTTTTGGCTTCCGTGACATAACATGTCATGAGCCACGAGATATGTGACAACGTTGGGAAAGCGTGATGCTATGATATATAGCATATGTTTTTGGTTACACTTCTGCACCATCAAACATATGTCTGTGAGAGGGTTTGCCATGGAAAAATCATGGTTTTAAAGAAGCTACAAATGCAAGCTTCTGCATGGCTGTGATTTCTTGTCGGGTTTTCGTCAAACTTGATGGCAAACCAAACATGTGCATAGTGTATTTCACTACTTAGGACCCTTGTTTTTTCTTAATACTGTGACCGTGTCCAGTGGCTCAGTTTGCTACGTTTCTCCTCATTTTCTTTCCTCTACTTTTTTTCATCCGAAACAAACAACACAGATAAAATTAGCAGTCTCCCAATCATAATGGGGCAAAGCAAACAAAATCACTTTCCAGGGAGGTTTCCATCAACAATTAATTTGATCCATCGTTGTGAAGAAGGGGCGCACCTGATAAAACAGCTGCAAGAATACCTGAGGAGATATCCTCATTTAAAATGCTCATTAAACTTCAACACTGAACAAGCAAGAATACTTCACTATAACTTGCCCTGGGATAGTTCATTGTCAAATATTACAATAAATTTTAATGCTTTGATATAAGATTATGATTTAAAATCAAATGTAAAAAAACATTTGGTGGGGAGTGAGGGAACCTGCTATCAATATCATGCCTTACATAATTGTTTTTGCTTTCTTTTCATACTCTTTCCTCACTGTAAGCTGATAGTAACAGTAACAGCCCTTTGGATGCACCTAAAGCCATTTCATCTCAGCATTAATTTGAGGATAGTAAAAAATATCTTCAACTACAAGGCATTGTTAATGCATAGCCTTTAAAATTACAACTTTACAACAAATTATTTTGAAGCAACATTACATGCCTAACACAACACCTGGTCATCCAACTGTGCTTTGATAACCAATTATTCCTTCACCACAAGAATAAAGAATCAGTATTTTTTTTTAAAGCAAAATAATGGAAGCCATATCAACTATGTCATTTCGTGTTCTCAGAAATTCTACGAATCCGTTCCATGACTACAGGAATGTCCTTGTCAGTCAATGTAGTAAAACAGAAACGGAACCATCCAGGTTCAATACAGTGACAAGAGGATCCCGGGGTAACAAAGATCTTAGCTACATTCAGCAATCTATCCCAGAGCTCCAGCTCCCCCTTCTCGCTGTAAGAGCGGATAAATTTGCTCATGTCAGCCCAGCAGCAAAAACCACCACTGCTCCTGGTGCACTCAATTCCCAGCTGCTCCAATGCTGCCACAAATGCATTATACATTTTCCACAACCTCAATTTGTTAGTCTCAATGAGTTCTTTTATAAACCTTGTATCTGAAAGCATGGAGATAAGCAATCTCTGGATTGGAACAGAAACAGTTGAGAATTTCGCCAATTTGTTGGAAGCGGACACAACATTCTCATTGTTGGAGTATATAACACCAACCTCAAAACCTGGAATAGAGAGTTCATTTGCTAAATCAAACACTATATGAACTCTGTCCCGATCGTGATCTTCGGCTTCCATGATTTCTGCCATGCTCACAAACTCTTCGTTTCCACGAGCAGAGCCTGCAAATATTTCATTGGAGATTATGTGAATGTTCTTCTCTCTAGCAAAGTCCAGAAGGTCAAGTAGTGTTTCCCGATTTAACAATTTGCCAGCAGGGTCTGAGGGGTTCATTATTATGATCCCGCGAACTTTCTGACCGCGTTTCTTTGCTTGGTTGAAGGCTTGTTCCAGTGCAGATATGCTTAAATTGAAGTTGTCAGCACTGCGGCAGGGAACGGGTACTATATCCACGCCAGTTCGCCATTTTACATCCCCATCAAATCTGCAAGATGTGTTTAAAACAATAAGCTGGTTACAAAATGAGATTGAGAACTCTGGAGATGCAAAGTTGACTGTTACCCTGGGCTATGAGGTGTAGGGACAAGGAATGTATTTGCATTATCTGCAAGGCAGAAGCTTAGAATTTCAATGGCAGGGGTGGCACCTGCAGTTAGTACCATATGTGAGGGGTTGAAGAAAATTGGCTTTTCCAAAACTTGAGACATGAAACCAGCCACAGCCTGCATGATTAGAGAATTAAGATAGAAACAGAGACTTTGCAATAATGCAGTTAAAAGAGAAACTTCAAGAGAATGCATATAAGGGGAGAAGGCACCTACCTGTAGATAAAATCATTAGCAGAACAACTGCGAAAATGCTTAGCTTGTGAGTTCATGCACATGCTAAATGCATATCATATCAAAGATTCACACCTTACAATAAAAATGTTGTGCACTACTACAAAATTTTGAAATTACACATGACACAATTTATGGATAATAATGGCATTTTTTTTCCAGCTTAGACGAAATGACACATAAACACCACACACGCATACTATCACACAGTCACACTAAGGTTCAAACTCGAGAAACAACTTTCCTATATCGCTGAAATTGCCGCCAATGCAACCCGTAGTGGGGATGGATAATAATGGCATCTAGTAAGGCTTTATTTAATTTTCTCTCATTTTTATTTTATTTTTGTTCAACATGCTAAATAAAAATAAAAATAAAGATGGAAATTAAAGTAAAAAAAAAGAAAAAAAGAAAGTAAAGTACAAAATAGAATTAGGAAGTAGAGGAAAGGGGAGGGAATAGAATGGAGAAGAATTACCCACCACTTTGAACTCCATGAATCCATGGTAAGGTGGAAGGTCAGTGATACTGAGGAATCCGCAATTTGCCGGTGTCCCCAGTATAGCGTCGGTTCCACTCTGGCGAATCCAAGCTTGAACCAAATCCACGGATAGCTACATACACCCAGAGCGAGAAGAGTCAGAAGCGCAATTGAAATGGTAGGTATCGAAGAAAGAAGAAAAGATAAGAGAAATGAACTCACAGTATTTTGAGCGAAACCAAGCTGAATAATACCATGTGGATTACGAAGCCGGTGGTAAGGGTTATCAGCCACCTTGTTTAAACCTACGTAATAAGGAGAGTCTACGGTTAGGGAATTGACTCGACCCGATAATTGAGCGGAGGCCCGACCCGAAAGCCTACGGGGTGAAGAAAGAGAGCGTGGCAAAGCGTGTGAAGAGGTAGGAGGAGGAGGAGGAGGAGGAGGAGGGTGACGGTTCTTGAAGTAAAGCTGAAGAAAATAGAAAAGAGCGCATGGAATAACTGAACCCCAAAATAAACCCCCTGTTCCTTGAACAACTCCTTGCAAAGGTACTATCACTCTCATTATATCTCAATATGCAATGGAGAAGAAGAAAATGAGAGGGCTCTTCAATCATGATGTTATTTGTGTAGTGTGTGGGAATTGAAGATAGGAGGATGGGAAAGTGTGATGATGAACTGTAAACAAGTCAAGTGTCCTCTTCCTCTCGCGGGTCCTTGTTGTGATATATATTATATTATATTATATAATATATATTCTTCTGTTGTGTGTGTGATATTTGCCGCTCATTTTAATTTACACTATTTCCGCCTCTTTTAAAACTTAGCATAGTTGAACGCCATTCTTGTCCACCCACCCCCAATCCACCTCTTCTACTTTCTTTCCGTCTTTGCTTTCTTTTTCTAAACTTTGCTTAATTGCTTGCTTGACTAATACTAGTATATTTCTTGGCCCCCAGCAGCTATCGATTAAGAAACATTAGCATTAAGTGCTAGCTATCTCATTAGGCAAGCTGAGGAAGCAACAACAAATAAAGCCTAATTTGTGAGATTACGACCTAAAAAATGACATACACACACGTGTTTAAGAGCTTGATTAGGGCACAATGGGCTTTCCACATAGGAGTACCAAGAACACCAAGACAAGAGGTTCGATGAAAGGGAAGGAGCCGACAAATGAAAGATGCAAGAGGGAATGTCTCTGGTGGAGTGGAAATAATCGTTGGCATACCTCAGAGAAGAAGGCCTAAGGTGTGATATAGACCTGCAATCTTTGGAGCGAATGAATTATGAAGTCGAAAAGCTCACATGTATCGGGTGTGGGGCTATTATATGAAATGAATCAAAGGGGGCAACTTTTAGCGGGGATGAAGATGTCGAGATATATACGAGAAGAGTAGGTCGTAAAAGATGGCTACCTGTTGTGTCTAGTGGGCAAGATGTCCAAGGAGGAAGTGAAGGTGACATATAGCTCGCGGAAGAAATATCTTCCACTCATGGTCAATGGACAAGAAGAGAAAGTGTTCCACGATTTTTAATCTCATATTGTTACAAATCATTTATTTGACTTGTGTAGGCTCAAATGGACTATATGTGGTCTCAGGTATGATCAAACTAATCATATGTGTAGTGTCCATTTGTATAGTACGAAAGATGTCAAGGTTGGAGTCGACTGCTATTAGCACTGCATGCAAAATGTGATTCCAAAAAAAACTAACACTTTTGTGAATTTTCAACAAACATCACATGAAACTAAGATGAATTAACATAAGGCACACACCAACAAATAAACACATAGGAATTAGAAGAAAAAAACACCAATATAAACAAGGTGATAATTAACCTATTAATCTCATCTATAGGAAAGAGACCAAGCCACACAAAATTCATGGAGGCTTTGGGTGAGGGTATGGCGAGCTCGAGTTTACGAGTGGAGGAGTAGCCACGCATAAAGTGGTAGGGGCATCTGCTTTATATATAGGTGGTAGACGTGATGGTTATTTAGGGGGCTTGGGGGAATTATGTTGTTATGGAAATTGTGGGCGACACAACTCGAAGTTGAGGATGGGCTAAAAGATATCCAATTCTAAATCTAAACCCCAAAGGTGTTAGGGGACTGATCTATGGGCAAGAGCGGGTTTAGATCTTAACCAGTGGCGGATCTTTTTGGGAGCCGGGGGGAGCCACGGTACCCCCCGGCTCCCATTAAGTTAATATATACATAGATATATTTTATACTCAAAGTTAGAATATATATAACCAAATGAACACTAAGCAATAAAGGGTTTGATGAATTCAAGCGGTTAAGAAGCATTATTTGTGTATTTAGGGTCCCTAGTTCAATTCTTGTGATGGTCAAACCTCTTTTTGTAGTTATTTGTATATTTTTCTCACAAATTAATATAAAAAGCTGCACTAAGAATATTTGAACTTAGGACATTAAAATTGACATAGATAATTTTGACCACTAAACCAAACAAACTATTATAAATCTGTAATTAATTTTGTTTTATATATTCATTCTTATTTTTAAATTTCCTCCAATTTTTTTTTGCAAAGATCCGCATGTCGATCTTAACCATAGATCTAAACCCCCAAGGTGGTAGCCGATATTGTTCTAAATCTAATTACCCCAAGGGTAATGCAACCCTTGTTTTATTATACCTATGGGTATGGGCGATTGTATTACCCGTGGGGCTGTGTGGTAAGGAGAAGTCGTACTAGTGAGAGTACTCATACCCGAAGTGAAGTTACATAATAATCCTTATACTTAATATCATGTTACAAATTTCAAATGTCGCTCTTACAATGGATCATTTCAAACTTTAACTCATTGTCACACGATTTGTTCACTTCTCTAAGTAGATCTTTGATGGATATTCAATTTTCATTTCTTAGAACTTGTTTGTAACTTCTATCTTCATTTCATGGATGAATGCAGGGGCGATTTTAGGATTTAAAAATTTAGCGCAAGGCGCGTGTAGGCTCAAAATCCTATGAAATTACTATAATACCCCTGTTTTTAAAAATAAGTTATTAAATATATACATCATTTCGCAATTAAATACCGTTTAAACGTTTGGCGAAGTGGTTTAATTTCTCTTTTTTAACTCATTGAATCCGTATTCGATTCCCGTGGTGGGCTTTTTTCTATTTATTTTTTCCGTTTTGTCTTCTTTAAATAAAAAGTAGCTTAGTTTATTTTTATTTTTCGCCAAAAAGTTTACAACAATGAGTGTTGAACCCACAACCAAGAAGTTACCTAAATGTCACTTTACCACTAAGCCAACAATTGTTATTTAATTTACTTTTACAACTTTAATATAGAAACATATATTAACAAAATATGTTTTTATGCACTAACAATATTTTTTTACTTAATGTATAGGTAACTTTTATTTTCTGAGTCATCATATTATTTTTATTAAAATGTATAGGTAATATGTAACACTATATATATATATATATATATATATATATATATATAGAATAAATGTATGATATTTTCTATATTTTTGGAGTATAAATTTTATTCATATTTTTAATATTACCACATCTCTTATATTAGAACTAGAAATTATGAATATAGATGGTTGATGATTTTTAAAAAAATATCTTTAGCATTTTAAATTTAGAATCAATTTAAAATTATTTTTTACAAATAACTTCAATTGGTCCAAGTAATGTAAAAAAAAAAAAACCCAAAACTAAATGAACCCCCCCAATTTCCTCTCTTCTCTCTCACGACACACTCCTCTCCTTTTCTCACTTTCTTCTCTTCTCTTCCACCATGCCCTCCTCCATTTTTCTTCTTCTTTTCACTTCAAGTAGTCCAATCCAAGCTTAAATCATTTACATTTGAGCTCAATTTTAAGGAAAACCAACTCATTCCTCTCTTTGGGTAGTATTTTGGAGTTAGGGTTTTTGCTCTAATTTTATTTAAGACTCTATTGTGAGTTAGATTTCATCTCTCCTATTTGCTTTACACTTTATGATTATTTATATATTATGTCATATGTCAATTGGCGGAAATTTTTCGCTTGCGCCTCACAGAAAAAATCCGAGCGCCACGCTGGATGAATGTGTAAGTTGCTATTGGAAAGTCATTATTTTGTTCCTTTCATAGTGAGTTTAAATGTCTTTCAACGAATTAATATAACTTATGAGGCAACATACATTTAACAAGATAAATGGATAATTTTCTTATGTAAACAATAAAAAGCAGTATTAAAAAAATTAATTTTGTTATGCAAAATTATTTTGTGTTTTATCGAAAGGCACATTTAAATAAATTTAATAAATATCCATGGCTGTCTAAATAAAAACAAAATTAAATACTACATTATTTATTCATTAACCTTATACGACAAGTGTTGTAGGCCAAGTGTTTATTACACTAATTACACTAACTAAAAGCATATGACATTCATTTAAATAAGTAATAAGTAATGTTTTTCTTCTCACACTATCAACATGATGTGGCATAATTGGTGGATATCTGGGGCTCATTAATCAGTTGGTCTTAGATTCGATCTCTGATTAGTGTGTATGAAAAAATATTTGTTGAGAGAGATCAACCCATATTCGTTACATTGAATGATTAGTCTTTACACTATATTAGTGTATAAATGTTTCTTTTTTAGCAAATAGAGGGCCGAAGCTCAAAAAAGAAACTACAACAAGAAAGATCTAGGAGTAGAAACTCCAACTACGTCGGCAAACACTAATGACTCAATCTAAGCAAAAACATTAGTAAACAATGAAAAATTTGAAACTTGATTGCAGCCCATAGTAGCAATTGCATCAACACACTTGTTGGTTTCCCGATAAGAGTGAGAATAGCAACCTCCCAATCTTTAGAAATAGACATGAATTCTACGCAACAAACTCTACCCATCAGTCATTAGCACCGCCCAAACAACCAATCTTCAAATGTTGAACCATAACATCAGAATCCACATTAAGCTCGAATTTCCCAAACCCCGAAACTCATAAAATTATTCTACTTTCATTTTTTCACTTGTTTATAGTCCTATGCTTTTTGGTACCCACCGAATAGCTTAGGCATCCTCTCATCCCAAAGAAAATTTATTTATGAAAAGAAAAAAAACTCAAATACATTGACGTGGTCGTTTGAGGTGGATGGAGGCTTGGATGGGAAACTGGTTCCGTGCAAGTTATCACCCAGAAATCAAACCATTTGCATGACTAAATTCCAATTATTATTTTTTTGGATTGACTAAATTCCAAATTTGTTGACGGTTCACAAATGATAAGGTACAAATTTCATAATTATTCTTTTGTTATTTTCATAAATAATTTCGGAAAAAACGCTCAAGAACCTTTTTTTGACAGTGATATTTTTTCTTTGAGTTTAATTTAAGTACACACACCATGTATATGTTTTTACAATCACAATTTATAATAACTCATAGAATGGTCGATATATAAAGTGATTATTAATTGACTAATTTTTTTAATAACGTATCAATTTGCCGTCGTTAGATAGTGTAAAACTTTAATACACCTATTATATATATATATATATATATATATATATATATATATATATATATATATATATATAAATTGAAGAGCAATTATTTATTTGCAGTACCATTTGTATTAGTTGTATTGGTCTAGACACAAAAACTTTATTTTAGAATAAAAAACACATTAATAACCCAACAACTCTCGGTTGTTATTGACAGTTTTTCTACATTTTATTTGAAATACAACACCACTGGCACCTAAGGTACTATACCTAAGTTTTTTCCTAAATTAAATCCTATTTCTTTTTATTCTTTAATAATAGTATTTAAAGCACTCAAATTAAATACCTTCGTTAACTTAGCTGGTTGTGGAGGGGTGCTTCGTGATGTGCATGGTAAGTGGCTGGGTGGTTTTGCCAAGCGTCTGTCAGTGACCTCAGCCTACCTGGCTGAATTATGGGGAGCACGGGAAGGCCTAACACTTGCTCTTGGCAAAGGGTACACATCTGTATTGAGCTACAAATGGACTCATCTATCATTGTTCATTGCTTAAATGGGTGTGATTCTGGTAGCACAGCTGGGCGACAACTTGTGTGGAGGATTAGACAGCTCATAGCGACCACAACTAATGTCCGTGTTACTCATATATACCAATAGGCAAACAAAGTTGCAGATGAGCTTGCTAATATGGGATGCAATCAAGCTGAGGCGCTGGTTGTGTTTGATTCCGCCCTAGTATTGTTAAGTTACTTGTTGATGCTGATGTTTTTGGAGTCTCTACCCCGCGTGTGATTCCCGTGTAATTATCTTTTGGGCTTTAGCCCCGTTTAATCTAAAAAAATATGTAGATTTTGATCAAAAAATAAAATGAGATTTTTTTGGACGTAAATAAAATGTAGATTTAATCAGACATCATCAAAAGAATTCATGTTTTTGTCAAAAAAAAATCAAAAGAATTGATTTGATTTTTTAAAAAAAATCCCTTTAATTAAAAGGTTAACGAGTGGACCCACCCAGGCTCAAGCGAGAATTGCAATTTGATGGATAACGAAAGATAATCGCAGAGTGGAGGCAGCCGAATTTGCAGAGCGATGCTCACTGGACTGACAGAATGTGAGCAGTAACCACAGAACACAGCCCAACGTATTTCCCAAATATTGAAAGGGGTAAATCCGTCCAACTCTCCATATAATTCAAATTTCGGATCGTTAGTCGTTACAATACAACAAAACAAACTATTGCCTCACATCATCACAGGTCCCGGCGCAACAATACAAACAAAACGAGAAAACCAATGGCAGTATTTAGACTTCAACTAATAAAATATGAGTAGATTTCGATTTCTATTCTATCAATGGCTATGAAGCATTCATTAATAGTTCTTCATTAAATTTCTATTTTATTACTATTGTTGAAAAATACTCAACTCTCAAGGCCAAGGGTGACACTGGCATTCTGGCAAGTAAGTAACCTTCCTTGGTTGGAGTTGGAGGAGTTCATGAAATTTAAGGCACATAAAAACTTATTTACTTACTTAAAATGAAAAGCGATTCTGGTGGTGGTTGGCGGCAAGAAGTGGTGATGATGGAAATAGAGCACCAAGTGTTTGCGGCGAATGAGATTGACTTTGATTATGAGTTTGATGCGGCTCGCTTCTTCGATCTCAGTGCGCAAGAAACTCCAGTTCAAACTCGCCAAGCCGAACTTTGGTTTGAAACCGCCGAAAGCTACGCTCCTTCTCGTTCGTTGCCGTTTAACCCTTTCTGTTCTTTCTTTTATGAATGCACATTGTTTATCTTTGCAATTAGCGTTGTTGTTGTTCTTCCGTTTCAGCTTTTGTGGCAAATCTAGTGCTCAGAGAAGAGGATGTTAGCGCAACAATGGTTCATGATCCGAAACCTAATGTTTTTCAGCATTACGGTATGCATCTGCGTTAACCGTTTTGTTTCACTGATTTCAAATTGATATATCATGTGCTGTGGTTTACTGATGAGGTTTTCTGATTTCTACTTGCTATACCAGATTCAAAAGCGGTGCGTGAGACTCGCAATATCTCTGGATTTCAGGGAGGAGTTGTCCAGAATGTTGCTGTGCAACCAGGTAAACAATCTGATAGATATTTAACTCCATCGATTCTTGGTGCTCTTTTAACTCTATAGATTCTACTGAGTTAGTTAAACCAATTAACACTCCCTTGTATGTAAACACATTGTATTGTATAGCACATTCATATCAATACTGCAATTCATTTTGTCCATATCAGAATTTTGTTGCTGACAATGACATTGCATCTTATAATCCTTCCTCACACATTAATTCATTGATTAATTTGTTTCTGCAAACTCAATCTATAGTCAGAGATACTCACACTGCTTTTTGGAGTTAAACTTTTATGCCATGACAATTTCTGGTGTGAACTGCATTCTTTTTCCTTTTCTTATTTTTAGATTCTGCTTCTATTATTTATAACTTTATATGCTTTTGCACTCTTTCTATCGCATCTGTATTTGTTTTTTTGTTCTGCGTCTCAACATTTCCTTTTTCTTTGACCTTTACATATGTTTGTCCCTCTTTCTAGGAATGACCTTTAGCAGCAAGACAATCCATGACGGTATGACTTCTAAGGCTAAATCTACTGTGAGGAAGGGTTCAACACTAATGAAACCTACAGCTAGTCAGTTGGCTAAGCAAAATCGCCCCCCTCAAATTGTTGGCTCGAGGTGATTGTTGGAGAAACTTGTCCTTCATTGTGGTTCAAAAGACATTATCTAATCAGTGAAGACTAGATTAGTAGATTAGTTTACAAGCATTTGCAATGTTTCATGTCAATTCCACCATAAATGTTGTATTATTGGATTGATCCCCTAGTTTTTCTCTTCTACACTTTGATGGAAGAAGTTATCTAATTTGTGGATTCCAAAAGAATTGCATTTCCTTATATCGCCCTTAACTTCCATTGTTCTCAGGTTTCAGAAGGTACAGACTCATAAAAAGGAAACTCATTTTTCTACCTCTTCTGGGATAGAGAGTCAAGCTGCCAAGCGGCAGAAATTAGAGGGTGGTCTCTTGCGCAAGGTCTGTGAATCCTTCTCCCTCTGACTATTATTTATTTAAGCGGCTCTTATATTTGATTTCGTCAGTCACTTAGACATATGCTAGAGGCAGAAATTGGTTATAAAGTTGAACATTTTTAGTGTTGAGAAATTTTGCGCAACTCCTAGTAAGTTGTTGATCGTACCATTTTATCAAAGTATTGCTAACATCTTCCGTTTTCAGGCATCAGAAATGCACTATGAAAATTTAGTGATACTTTTTGAGGTTCATAATTTGATAGATTACAGATTATTATAATTAAATTTAGCCTCATGTTTTGCTGCCTGAGCTGGGAATTTAGATGTGTCTTAACTACTGTTGCCTTTCTTTATTTTAGGAAGAGCATTTTACATATATATACCATATCTCCTCTGTGACAGGTTGATGATGTGAAGCAGCAAGCTAACTATGTTCACAAGGCACCGAAGAAGGTATGAAACCTAATCCGTTATGCGAGAAATGTTATCTTTGTGGATAAAAATAGATTGTGCAAAATTACCAAATACATTTCATATGACTTGTAGTTGTATGGTGCTCATATTGTGTCACATAATTTTTTTTCCAGTTTCTTCCATTCATTAGTTTCTTTTCCTATCAGATCTTGTAAACAGATGAAGAAAATTCTCTATTATTTTTCTGGTACAAACACTGCCAATAGTTAAGTAGTGTAATTTTTTACCTATTGGAATAGCAACAGTTGACTTCATTTGGGCAAAGTGTCTTATTGGTGACAGGGAAGAGGTTCACATGGCTATGGTCTGTGATTTTTTGTGATTTTTGCAGGTTGTAACTGTTGATCAAAACTCTGGATATTCCAAGCTTAAGATTACTATTCCTAGAGAGCCTGGTTTAGAAACAGCTCATAGAACACAAAGAATTAGGTTTGTTATTCTGGTGTTCGGTGAGATTTTGATGAAGGTGAAATTTCTTCGTTATATAATTAAAGTCTGGATACTGTGTGTGCTTTCCAGGCCCAAAAATGCTGCAGAGGCCGAACATGTGACAGTGGCTGCACCCAGATTCAAAGCACGCCCGTTAAACAGAAAAGTTGGTATTTGCTGTAGATAGAATTTTTTTGTTAGGCTAATTTTGGTATATCTTTTTCATCCTCTCCTCTGACTATATATGTTCAAAATCTAGATTCTTAATGCTCCTTCACTAGCACTTCCCAAGAGGAGCACACCTCAGTTGCCAGACTTTCATGTAAGCACTTTATACTTTCATTATTCATCCTGTTTTGTCACCGTTTCATCATGTTAAGACAAATAGGAGCATATTCTGAAAACCTCTAGGTTTCAACCACACCATTGACTCGATATATAATATACCTAATTACCATATTACACAATACACTTACCCTGTACATAATAATAAATGTTTTTAACACTAACTATTATTAGTAGAAGAAGATTGAACCAAATATTAATCAGGCAAACAAGTTGTTTGGCATTCTTTATCTTGAAACTCAGATTTTTTTGTGTCTTCAGGAGTTTCACTTCAAGACATCAGAGAGGGCCATGCAGCACGCATCTGCTACCTCGTCATCTACACTTCCATGTGATGATTCTGTTAAGGTTAATTTTGTTGATATAATTTTAAGTAGCAACATTCATGGTTCTTTACATCATTTTGCAGTGTCAACGTCAATCAGTGTTTTTATACCAGGTCTATATGAATTACCTTGTTTTGAAGTGTCGGAAACTGTAACTTCTTGTGAGCTAGGATTGTCCTACATTTTCGTGTTTTAAGTGTCCTGGTACAAGACAGATATAATTGATCGCTGAGAAACTGAATTTTGTTGATTACAGGATTTGGGCAAACATCCTACTATTTCTGCTCCAGAAAATAGAATTGCAGATTTGAAAAGGTAACAAATCCCAATATAAGTGATAGTTCTAACTTGATAATCTGTGAAACAATAGTACTAACTTGAAGTATTCTCTTCGTAGGCCATCTGTCATGGACGCACCAAAGTATGATAGGTTGGATTGCGCTCATAATTTTAAAGCACGTCCACTTAATAAGAAGGTAATCAGACACCTGTGATAAATTTGAGAAGATACCAAGGAATGAACTATGAACTTCGTTCGAATTATATTCAAGGGGAACATGTGTTGGGATTTTTAAATTTCTTACTTTTAACCAAGTAGTTAAAATAGTTAATGCAATAAGTATACTTTAATGAAAGCATATAACCAACCAAATTTGCATAAGTGATTTTTGATCTTAAAACATGCTTGAATTCACCATTCACGAAGTACAACATTCATTCTTTGAATATATCACCAATTTAACTGGTTTAGTCTGAAAGTATTCATATTGAAGGCAAGTTAACTTGAATATCATGTAGAAAAACAAGTTATTCTGGAATACATAATATAAGGTGGTATTTAATAATCAAAGAAGTATTATATTTTCCCCACCGATGTTTCTTTTTCTTCTTTTTCTTTGTACTTTTAATTCTCTAATTGTTTTCTGAAAATTTGGTTTTTGATCAAGTCCAATGTAGTTAAATAATCCATGTAGATGTGGCTTATCTCACCTTGTAGGATATGGTTTGCTCGATGTTGCATTACAGAAACTAGCCGAATTTAGCTATGAAGTTAGATCTTCAAATTGTTGCTTTATCATGCACGTTTTCCAAACTCAATAATATTTTGTTTTCATTTGTCAATGTCATTCTCTTACACATGCCTTGAAATTTTATTTGACTAACACGATCCATAGTTAAATTTATGAAATCTTAGAAGAACTTTTATTTTTTGACCCACTGTAGGAATTATTTCAGAAACAGATTATGAAGAAAGTTTTCTATAAGCTCAAGTTATCTTGCTTAATCTTAAAGTCCATATAAGTAAAAGATTGTGAATGAAATGAAAGTACCCATCTGTTATATGTTTTATCAAGTATGTTATCTTTTCTTTAATATATAAAGGAACTGTAGTTATCATTGAGGTATTTTGGTTTTTGAAAGATCTAAGATGTCAATAAAAAGGTGGAAGTTGATATAACTTTCTAATAGATTTCGTCATTTTTATGTTATTTGCATCGAGCAACTTATACCTTTCTTTCCCTGCTATTTGTTTGATCCGCTGTACTATCAATTGTAAAATTCCTGTGCAGATACTTTCAAGTAAAGGAGATATTGGTGTTTTCCGCAATATTAAGCAGGAAACCACTGTGCCAGAGGTGAGTTGGTTCGTTCCTTTCTCACCTCTTAATAGCAGTGTGATAGAAAATTTTAATGATATCACATGTTGCTTCAATTCACGCAGGAATTTAATTTCCATACAGAAAAAAGGGTTCAGCAGCATAACCCACCAATTGACCTCTTCAGTAAGGTAAATTAATACTAATTTTTTCTTGCTCAATTATTTTCTTTGCTGCAATTTCTTGAATTTGCTCAGAACCATTTTGCATTATACGTTCCCCCACTTCATGAGTACTATTACTGTCGATAAAGATATTTGATTTCACCATTTTCATTCATTCGCCTTTTTTGAAATGTTAGCAGCTATCTTTAACGTCTGAAGTCCAGTCAAATAATGAATCTAAGTCAAAACTGCCTCCGCATTGCAGCATGTTCCGAAAGGTTTTCCTCTAACTTTGAATTGAAAGTGAGGATCTTGGATTATTTTTCATTTCTCTTAGTCATACTGATTTGTTTTGTTTCTGGCTGCAAGGATTCAAAAGAAAATATTGGAACTTCTTTTCATCCGAACCAAAAGGTAATAATGGCACCCTGCTTGAAAAGTTTAACTTGTAGTACCTCCGGTCCACTTTATAAGAGACGGTGCATTTTTAGGTTCATTGAATAATTGATGTATCTTGTATATACACAAGATACATCAATTCTTCAATGAATCTAAAACTGCGTTGTCTCTTATAAAGTAGACTGGACTGGAGGTAGTATTTACCATGTGATTTTAATATCCACTGTTGTTCTTTTCCCTTTTATTATTAAGGAGCCGAAGGATGTTTTATCTTTTACTGATATATGATAGACGTTAAATATTCATCTCTTAGCTGACTCAAATGATGTAGGAAAAGCCTTTCCTATTTGGGGCAAAGCAAATTCACAGTGGGAGTGACGGCAGCATCAGCCAAGCTGGTACTCCGTCGAATGCAAGGAGGTATGCATAGTTGGCCCGACCACTATTCGTGTTTGGTAAATTTGATTAGTTATCTCCGCTCTCAACTGAAATGGTCCAGGAGCTTGGGAATTCGGCGACAAAAACTATAAAGGAGGGGGCCAATTTGCAACAAGATTTTGCAACAACACTTGGTTATGGGCATCAGAATTTTCTCCTGCTAACTAGAAAGCAAATAGCGTTATATCTGAATCTGACAGAGGCCAGATGACTATTTTCAGATGGTTCTTTTTGTACAAAGAATCATACAAAATTACTTTGTTAGGACAGAAATGAGTATAAATTTCTAGGTGTATCACTTGTATTTTGTACAATTACCCCAAGATCAAATCCAATAATAAATCTTTAGAAGGCAACAAGTGTATTATATTTTATAACTCTTAAAAGGCTATTTTCTGCTTATTATTATTATATATATATATATATATATATATATATATATAGATAGCCTTAATACATGTGATGTCCTCTTATTCGCATTTCTATTACCCTCTTAGTTAGGGAAAGAAATACTAGTTTCCAATATTTGAATTCTTGACCTTATTCTTCAAAATTTCTTTCCTTGGCCGGTGTGTATGGGAAAATACTTTGTTTCCAAAATTAGTAATTTGTAAACAAAAAAAAATTAGTGACTTGTTAGGGAAATAAATTTTAGTTTCCAATATTTGAATTCTTGACCTTATTCTTCAAACTCATCCATGTCCTCAATTCATAAACTCAGAGGAGAGAAAAAGATGCAGAAAAAGATACTATTAAACTCAATCGTTTAAGAGAGAGGAAGTAAAAGGATTGTGATAGATATCTAATTATCTACCATAGAGTGATTGTTTTACTCAATGACATTTTTAAATTAAATTAGTAATGTTTTTTGATAGACAAAGTAGTTAGTAATTAGTGTGTTAGTTGTTAGTGAGGAGCGGGGTTCGAATCTCGTACGCCAACGTTTTTCTACCAACAATGTCTCTTTTACTAAACCAAGTGAGCTACCCTTCTAACATTTTTAAATTAAATTAATAACATGTAATTATTTGATTAGTTATGCCCATAAGTAAAATGCTATATCTGTTGTTTACTCTAAAATAGAGATGTTAATTTGATTGGACACTCGCGAAAGTTACTCATGACGAGCAGGTAAGTACCATCTTTTTATTTTATAAACACTATCATTTGTAATATTTTATAAGTAGATTTGAAAATAAATATTGATCGCTTTTAATTGAATTATTATGATGATTTTTATGTTATTTATTTTTTTGCAGTTAAAGTGCGAGTAACGGGTGGTAAGGGGTGTAAGTATAGGTATTTGGGTGCCTAAATAGTATGGGTTGTAATTGTTGCCCATATGTGTGCGGGTTCGGATACGAGCACTATAGTACCCCACCCAAAGAGGTTGTCATCCCTACTTTGAAAAAATCGTAGTTGTTTTTCTATCACTTTTCTCTCTAGTCTTCTCTTCGTTCTTGTTTAAGTACCAGAGGAGTGGTTTTTTGTCATATTTTTGGTCTGGAATCACCCCCTTGTCTCGTTTTTCCTCTTTTTTTTTTTATATAAATAAGTGGTTTCCACATAGATATGTTTTTCCTTGTTTGCTTTTCCTTGATTTCGTCATTTGAGTGCGGTGTTGTTTTGTTCGTCGTCTTGGTGCGACACTGTTTGGTTTTTTGTCTTGTGATATTCATTTGATTTCAATTAACGAATTAGCTTCAATCTATTTCAATTCAATCAATGACTTGAGGTGTCAACGTTATAGATCCGGAGACTTGAGTATTCAAGTGATTTTGATTTTGTCATATTTGTAGGCGATTTTCCAATTTATAGCATTAACCTAGGTGTTTTGAGTTTGTTCGCAGATCTATCATTTACGAATGTTAGTAATTTTAATTTTTTTGTTAAAGTTGTACTCTACCAAATTTTTTGGGTGGTGTTAGTATTGTACTCTACCAATTTAAATTAATTAATGTTTTTTAATAAAAAAAAAGTAAAGTACTACTATATCAGTGAGTAGTGACCACAGAAGAAATCACTGTCAACCCAAAATCAAGAATCATTTTTTCCATAAAAAAATAAATTATTCCCCGCTTTCTTTCTTTCTTTCTTTAAAAAAATAGCTTGGTCATTCTCTCTTAGGTGGAAAGTGAAGAAGGCCAAATATTTAAATTGAAAGTTGCTGAAATAAGGTTATGATCCAACCATCAACAAAGTCGATGTAGATAGTGTAGTCACCAGTCAAATTTCAAGGGATTAACCAGACAACAGACACATAGGTTTTTCAATGTAGATAATGTTGAACCATGCGATTGGTGATTTGTAAACACTGCTTGGAAATACATGCGATGCGATGCTACTTCCCTCTGTAGCTAACGCCAATGGAATGAAACTCAACAATAATAAATTTATGACAGGGTTGACCATCATTTTTACATAATGATAATTTGTTTTTATTATCCTTCAACACTAGTCAAAGGTAGTAAATGAATGTAAATCTCTCCAATCCAAAGTACTATTTGTTCATGAAAAACGTTCTACTTGTAAAAGTCATGAAGACTCATCTCACTCAAATTGATGTAGAGTGAAGTGACATCGTTCAAATGGGTTGACTATTTAGTTTCATAAAAATTCTCTTCATTTGAATTAGTACGTGTCTATTTGTTATTATCTAGAAAATTGAATTTGAATTGAAAAAGAATGATAATCCTTCAAATGAAATATTAACTTTTCAATTTGAATCACATGAAGTTGTGCATTAGATAGCAGCATATAATGGAAGCCTACGAAGAATTTAGCTTCACTCATATCCTCCTAATCCTCCAACTCACACACGTCACTTCAAATTCCACCAAGAGTGAACCAGATTTACAAAGAATGAATCTAGAAATGAGTCAACGTCTACCTCCATGTTCTATGTTTTCAATTGAACGACAATGCTACAACTATCATTATTGCTAACACTATTTCCAACTAAACTGCCGTTTCAACTAAGCAACTCCACTTCATCTGTTAAAAAACAGATCTTACTGTAACATTTCTTTAATCACAAAAATAAAATCCTCTCTACATACTAAATAAAATTCATCTTAACCTTTTCAAACCTATGAAGCACCGACACTTCCGCTACGGGAATCAAATCCGAGAGCATCAAGTCAACCAGAGTAGATTAATAAGCTACTGAACTAATAGTGTTGGTTTAGCTAGAAGGTTGGTCATTAATCAAACATGAAAAATTATACATCACATCATATATTTAATTTCTAGACTATCTATCTATCAATGAAAGAAGAAACCGGCAATGCAGGAATCAAGTAGAACCAAGATTGAAGACCACAACATATATATCTAAAACTTCAAAATGCAAGAGAATAAAGAATAGAACTGAAACAATTAAGTAATTAAAGAAGTGAAGGAGAATTTTCCTCCATCACCAAATAATAATAATAGATAGAATAGTTTCTTATCTTTGAATAGTGTTTCAAGGTTGCCAAATGACAGCAACAACAGCATCAATCTTACAAGGCAAGAGAAAAACAGAAACCAAATTCTCTTTCTCTTCACCACCAATCATCAAATCGCTACCGAAAGGAGAAAATGAACATAACATAACATAATCCCTTTCCCTTTCTCCCCCATTTTACCTATACAATTACTGTGATTTGATCCACAAATAATTTAATCCAATCAAATCAAAATATGAAGAAAGAAAGAAAAAAAAACATGAAATTTCTTATCTTATCTTTTTGTTTGAAAAGGATTGATTATTTGTCTGTGTGCCTGTCAATGAGTTGTAACTTTGGATCTCTTCTTTGCTTCACTGTATAGCAAAACACCCATAATCGTAACACCAAATCCCGCCATTCCCATAACCGTAACAGGATTTCTAAATATCAAAACCGAAACAACTGCCGCAACTGCCGCTTTAGCATTACCCAACACTTGCAACGTCAACGCACTCGTATGTTTCGTAACCAAAAAATTCGTTAAATTCACCAAATAAGCCACCGTAGCATTCCCAAGCAATAAAAACACCATAAACTTATCTCCCTTAGCCTTTTCAATCGTAACCGCCGCAACATTCCCTTCAATATATAAACTAAACGGAAGCAATATCATCGCCGCCATCGGAGCCATATATAAAAGCAAATTCATCGAATTAAGTCTCTCAGATTCAGATGTTAACAATATCCCTTGAACCACTGATTTCAAAGCACGACCAGCAGTGGACCCCACACAAACCAAAAACCCAAACATATGAAACAAAGGTTCACTATTACTCGCCAGAACGATTCCTAAAACCACCGGTAACAACGCTAAGTAAACCTCCGCTGATTCCTTCTTACAGGTTATCAAGAAAGCGAAAATCGCGGTGAAAAACGGCGTCGTTGCTCCGATTGCTTGGTTAAACGAAATAGGAAGGTACCTTAACGAAGTGTTACCGCAAACAACGGAGAAACAAAAGATAACACTAAGTGCGAAGATCTTGAGGAACTGTTTTTTGGAGTGGATGTGTTGTAAAGGTACGAGGTCGAGGAAATTGATGGCGCCGTAACTGTAAGCGGCGCAGGATAGCATGTGAAGCATTGTGAGGAAGATAGGGTAACGGTAACCGTAGAAACTGAGAAGGTATTTGTTTAGAAGGAGAACTCCGATGTTTGAAAGGTACCAGGAAGCGATAATTCCTGCTGTTAACATGGTTGGTGAGATGTAGGATCCTGGGCCTAGGCCCAAGCCCATGGCCTGCCACTGTCGATCTTCACCGGTTGGAGTAGCTGGAATCTCGAGTGCGACTTCTTCGTTGTTTTTTGTGTCTACTAACCTTGGGTTGCTCATTCTTCGAGTTGTCCATGTTTGTGCCTCCACCATTGCCACTCCCTCTACGGTGGAGAGAGAGAGAAGAGAATAGATAGATTGGATTAGATTAGATAGATGCTGTGCTTGATATAAATACTTCAACGCGGAAGATCTGATCGGACGGTGGATGTTTAGATTTGAGTTGATGGAGGGTTTATGAGCGTTGGATGGGGATGGGGCCCTTGAAGGGAATAAAAATAGCGAGGTTTCATAGTTTGGACAACACAACAGTGTTGGTTTGAGAGCGCTATCTCTCTCTCTCTCTCTACCACCAATCTAATTACAACAAACACCTCCTCAAGTTGTATTGGAGAGTGTCGGTGTAGTGTAGTAGGATCCTTTTCTTTTAACCTATGTATGCTCTAAAATATATTATTATAACTTCCAAGAAAATTAATTTAGTAGTAGTAATTTTAGGTAGGTGTCGTAGGAATTTAAACCTTGTTTGAAAATTAATACTTGCATGAATAATTAGTTGAGCTTTTGTCTCATTCTTTTTTATTTTATATTTTTTTTGACCAAATCCTTCTTTATTTTATAATAAAATCTTTCTCACCGTATTTTTGAAGCGTATTATACACAACAAATCTGACTAGTTGTGTGTATTCAGCTTTAAGTTATACACAATCCTTCTTTATTTTATACACAATCCTTCTTTTTTTTGACCAAATCCTTCTTTATTTTATACACAACAAACCTTGTTATCTTATTCCCGAAATCATTGCTCTCACTTTTTAGCAAAACTACATTTTTTTTTCTTTTGTCTTTTTCTGGGCACATATACGAATACGTATAATACGGAGAGCAAAATGTTGATTTACACTACTTTTGGCCAATTAGCCTTATATAAGAAAGAATGTAATTCTGGGATTTTTAGTGCCTTCTCCATAAATCCATTTTCGTCGCAAATTCGTGGCAAATTAGCGACGGCCAGTCTTCCGTGGCAAACTTCGGTGGCAATGCAAGCTTATTCTTGTAGTGATAAAGTTTTTCCACACTTGAGAGTCGAACTTCAAATCTTAAATGAGATTCGAACTCAGTTACCGCTCAAGAAAAGTTTGATCTAAACAATTTATTACGAGTACTAAAAAAGAAAAATATATATAGAATTTTTTTACAATAGAAAATATATAATTATATATGTCCCTCACTGTTGGTTGTCTTGGCAATTTCAGCGACATAGGGACGTCGGCTTCCGAGTTCGAACCCGAGTGTGAGCAGTTGTAGTGTGTGTGTGGTGTTTATTTGCCATTTAATCTAAATATACCAAAAAAATATAATTATATATGGCGTGTTCTATATAAAAATAATTCTAAAATAACTATGCATATTAGTTGATCGATTTAATTAGTAGATTATTTTTTTGACAAAAAAAATGAAAGAAGTCTCGTTAAAACCTTATGATGAAAAAAACATCAAGAAGAAAAAAGAGATATTCTCCCTGATTTTATTAAAAAAAAAAGAGAGAAAAAATGAAAGACTATAGAAAAATATCACGGGGGACTAAACTAATACCCTTGATAAAAAAAGAAATTAAAGTCGAGCAATAAAAGGGCGCTCCTAACTAGTTACAGTAAAGACCCCTAAAATAAAGGCAATTTGAAGGACTAGCTCACAGAAGTTAGATAAAAAAGAGTCGGAAATAGAGTTTACCCTTGAACGGGTATTATAGTCGGCAACCAATTTTCTTTTATGACTAATCTTCTTCTTTTGAGTTCGGGACTCGATCAATTCAATATATTCATAAAATATATTCATAATATAACTAACAAAAAATATTTATACTAGAAATCAAATAGAGATTTAGGAAATCATAAAATTGATGGACTATAATCTTCTCTTTTTCTTAACAAAATTGACCGTTATAATTACCATAAAAGTCACACATGTAATAAATTTTTATTTGTGAATAATATAAAAAATCTTTATAACTAAGGTATGACCCTCCCTCCGTGAGAATAAGAGTAAAATGAGATGATCCGAATCTCAAAAGTACATATCAATTAAACTCTTAGTCAGTTACAATTATTCATAAAAATCTTTTTTATGAACAAAACTAAAAAAACACATTTTTTCCGCAATTTTCTATCTAATTACAACACTCCCTCAAGACTCAGCATTGGAGAGTGTCGGTGTATGATCCTTTTCCTTATATATGGTATGTGTCTATATAAGAATTATTCTAAAATAACTATGCATATTAGTTGATCGATTTAATTAATATATATTGATAATTAATGTAATAAAAAAATTATTCATACTAGCAATCAATTGGAGATTTAGAAATAAACTTTTATTTGTGAATAGTATAAAAAATATTTATAACTAAGGTATGACCCTCCCTCCCATAATGAGGAGAGAGATAGACTGAGAATAAGAAAAAGTCAAAGAGAATGGAAGAGATAGAGAGTAAATGAGAGAGTGATTATTCATATCAATTATTTCTTTTTAATCTCAAAATTACATAAACTCTTTGTCAATTACAATTATTCACGTAATTCTTTTTTATGAACAAAATATGTTAAAATACACATTTTTTCTCAGGATATAGTAGTCCCAATGACAAATTAAAATTTGGCTAAAATACAGTTTTTATTTTTATGTAAATGAGGAAAAAAATTGGCATCAATCTCTTACATATTCGCTATTAAAAAAAATCTCTCACCTATTCCGTGCAATGTGATGAGTTTTTTTTGGTCAAAATCTATAGTTTCCAAAACAAACACCGACTTTAGTTGCGTAAGGATTTCGGTAGATATAAATTGAATTTTTAATTGATCATTAAGTTTCACGATATTTTTTGGTCAAAAAAAAGTTTCACGATATTTAATTGATTAAGGTAGATTATTATAGTATAAAATGGTATACATGATTGAGTTTTTATATTGGATGATATGGGAAATAATCCATTCAAGTGATATGAGAGTCTAGTAAAATTTTAATCTTCTTTTGACGTGAGAGAGAAAAACTGAGTTTACAATACAATAAATGAGAGAGAAGAACTTGGTGATATTTGTATTATTTTATTTCCTTAAGTTTTTTCCACTTGAGATAATCCATTCCCGATAGATATAATTATCTTAATCGTTCATAATATCGTTTAACTGGTATTTATCGGTGAGACATAGTTGATTCTCACTTTATTTTAATGATATACTCCTTCCGTCTCATTTTAAGTGTCCTATTTGAGTTGTGCACTCTTAAGAAAATGATTAATTTTGTTGGTTTCAATTACAAAATGAGTTTCTTTTACTAAAGTGCCCTTATTAATAGTAGTTAGTTGAATAGTTTGGTGAGTTATAATACAATAAATAAGGGTATATTGGTGAAAAAAGTTGATAAATGTTGCATTGTTATTTTAAACTGACAAATAAATTGAGACATAAAAATATTGCAAAGGTGACACTTAAAATGAGACGGAGAGAATAATTATGTGGCACAGTTCTTTAAAATACACCCAAGCTCCTCCTTTGTGAGAGAAGTGGAACTTATAATTTAAAAAACTCACTCATACCGAAGTTCCCAAGGGCCAAAAAGCCAAAAAATCTTGGCCACAGTTTTTCCCACATCCTCCCTACTCACCACACACGCCCTAACTAAAATATTCCAAAATTACCCTCACGAGAAACACGCGTGGAAATCTCCTAACACTGTATTTTAGAATGGCTCGGTTGCCATTTTCCGAACTGGTTCTATTGCCAGTCTCCGAACAATTCAGTTGTCATGTATCGAATAAGAGGAAGAGAAGAGAAAGGGAAAGGAGGTTCGGCTGGTGCAGGCCGAACGAGTTCGGTTGAGGCAACCTGAACCTTGTAAATTTCTAAAAATGGTGTGTGTGTCAAAATATATAAGGTACGATTGAGGGTAGCCAAACCTGTTCGGTTGGCCATAACCGAACCAACTCAAATTTCAAAAAAAAAAAAAACAGAGGCGCTGGCATCATTAATGGTATTTTGGTCATTTCACATGGTTTAGTGGTGCGTGGTGAGTAGGAGGGGATGTGGGAAAAACAATGACCAAAATATTATAGAATAGAGCCGGTATATGGGCCATAATATTTTTAGACAATTGGAAATAGACTCATTATTTTCCCACACCCCCACTATTTTCTCACACCCCCTCGCTTTTCCAAATTCCAAAATACCCTTACCCCTATTACTACCACACTCCCCTCCTTATTTTTTGGTTACCATGTTATTGGTGTGCAGTATCCATCGACTTTGTCGGTGATTAATCTACGCTAGAGAACCTCGCTGATCACGTGTATACCCCAACTTTGTCAATCTGTGCAGTTCTCTCCTAACAAAACTTTTGCCACATCCAAGATTCGGATCCAAGACCTAGGGGTGGGATCCGCGCCCAGTTATCACTCCCCTCCCTCTTTGCCTTCCCACTCGCCTCACTTCTCTCTCTCTCTCTCTCTCTCTCTCTCTCTCTCTCTTTCACACACACACACACACACACACACACACACCTCCATCTCTCAATCTCTCACACACCTCTCCTTCCTCCTCCTTCCAGTGACCAACATCTTGGCGGTGAGCTCTTCTTTCAGTTCCAATGCCCAACATCATGGCGCTGCAGACCAGTGACAAGGCAACACCGCCAGTCTAAACCCTAGCTGAGGCGAGGGTTGTTTTTTCACTACAAAAGACTAAGCTCTAATACTTTTGCATTTATTACTTCACATAAGAGAATAAAAAAACACGTTTGGAATAAAAATTGTCCATAAACATTGAAGGAACCTTCTCCAAGCACCAATAATATTTTTGTTTTTCTGTCCAAAGAATTATGTTGAGGCATAGAATTGGAATACAATTAGGATAACAATAAATAATTAGAATGCAATATAAAAAAGGTGACACCTGCATTTGAAGGAAATGGTGGTGTTGGTTGGGGGTGGCGAGAGGGTGGAGTAGAAGGAGGTGGCGGTGGTGATGAGAGAGAGGTGGTGGTGGAGAGGGGGTGGTTGTGATGGTGGTGGTCAGAGGGTGGAGTAGAAGGTGGTGGTGGTGGTGAGAGGGAGGTGGTGGTGGTGAGAGAGAAAAGGTGGTGGTCGTGAGTGGGAGGTGGCGATGGTGGTGGTAAGAGAGGAAGAAGGAGGTGGTGGTGAGAGTTTATTGACCAAAAAAATTTATTTACTATCTATTTATTAATTTTTTGACCAAATTTACTATCTAATTATTAAAAACACTAAATACTAAAATCTATATTTTATATCTTCTACGATCTATTTAATTAAAACACTCAATACTAAATCTCTATTTTAGCTATTACTATTCTTTTGCCACATCACCCTATTTAAAACAACCGATGTTAAATGTCATTTTTCAAGACATTTAACATTGGTTATTTAAAACAACCAAGGCTAAATGTCATTTTTCTGGACATTTAACATCGGGTATCCTATACAACCGATGCTAAAGGTGACTTTTAGCATCGATTAAATAACCGATGCTAAATGTCTCACTTTTAGCATCGGTGGATTTAACATCGTCAGATAACCGATGCTAAATGTCTAAAACAACCGATGCTAAATGTCTTTTCTACACCGGTGCTTATTTATATCATTGTACACAACTATTTCTGTGACTTAAGTACCGAAAGTGTGAACCGGACAAAGCAGGTAACCGGTGCTTATTTATATCAGATACCCGAAGATAACAAGAATAGAGAGGATCACTTGATTGCTCAAGGATCTATCAAGTGGGTTTCTGAAAAGTATTCTGTTAGCATCCCTATATCTATAGTTTTCGAGTGAAAATTTGACAAAAGATATTAGAACATAACATTATTATAATAAAGAATAAAGATATATATATAGGAAATATAAAGTCTTCAAACATGGGCTAATTCATATTGTATTGCTTTCATCCATGCCCTCCAAATATCACAAAAACCCATTCTTATCGTCATATACTCCAAAAAGCTCCAAGCCACCGAATCATATGTCTTCTCAAAATCCACCTTAAACAACATCAATGATTTCCTTTTCTTCTTTGCAAAATTAATGATCTCATTTGTCACCAAAACACCATCTAGTATTTGTCGTCCTTTTAGAAAAGCCGTTTGTGTTGCCGAAATGACACCAGGTAGCACCTCCTTTAGTCTCCTTGCCAATACCTTAGAGATGATCTTATACATACACCCTATAAGAGAGATAGGTCTAAAGTCACCAAGGTCTTGAGGGTTCTTCTTTTTCCCAATAAGTGCAACAAACGAAGAGGTGAACACCTTAGGTAATCGAGCATTTGTATGGAATTGATTCAAAACACCCATTACCTCCCCTTTGATGGTGTCCCAACATGATTTGATAAAATTGAAGTTAAAACCGTCGGGACCCGGACTCTTGTACCTTCACAACTCCAAATAGCTTCCTCAACTTCTTCAATTGTGAATGGAGAAACCAAATTTTGAGCCTCCCTTGATGAAATACTCTTGAACCCAATCCCATCAAGAGAGGGCCTCAAATGAGACGCTTCGGTAAATTGATGTTGAAAATGCCTTTTAACCTCTTCTTTGATGTCCGCTACCTCATGTAACCATTCATCTCCTACCTTTAGCATTTCTATTTGATTCCTTCTTGTCCTTGTTTTTATTGCTTGATGAAAAAATCTTGTGTTGCCATCTCCTTGTTGAATCCAATCTACCCTAGCTTTTTGGGCTAAGATAGACTCCTTATGGTGCAACTCGGACCAAAATTCCACATTCAAGTTCTTCCACTTCTCCTCATCCCATCCTTCCTCATACACATCCTCTTGCTCCATTAAGTTCATATCCTTCACGATTTCCTCAATTCTAAGATCTTTTATCCCGTATACCTCTTTGTTCCATACCTTCAAACTTTCTTTTAAATATTTAAGCTTTTCTTTTACAATATGAGCCATCCACCCTTCAACCTTTAACACCTCCCATTTATTCTCCATGAACCTCTTCCCGTCTTCATGTTTTAGCCACCCATTAAAAAACCTAAAAGGTTTAGGTCCCCAATTCTTATTAGATGAGATAAGCCAAATCGGACAATGATCCGAAATGTCCCTATCACCTATCCATTGTGCTTTTATACCCCATTCGTCTACCAACTATTGTGAAAGTAGCAACCGATCAATTCTACTTGCCGCCGGCCCATTAGATTGAAACCAAGTAAATTTCTTCCCTAAGCTAACCGGTTCCACCACCCCCATCTCCTCAAAAAAGAATTTAAAATCTTGGCTCTCTCACTCACTATACCTTAAATTCCTACCCCGTCTTTTGGACCTACTCACAACCGTATTGAAATCCCCTCCTATAACCGACAAACCTACACTCAAACTCTCCTTTTCCCTCAACAATCTCGACCACAAATCCCTTTTGCTCCTAATAGAACATCCCGAATACACATTGATAAAATAACAGACCCTATTACCTAGTTGAGCAACAACACCAACAAAACCAGATTAAGAGAAGGTGTGAATAACATTAAGCAAACCTTTGTGCCATAAGGAAAGAATACCACCCGATGTCCATTAGATGGCAGGGAGCACCACTCAACATCATCTCGACCCCACAATCTTGAGACTATAGAATCATCAATCTCCACTCTCTTAGTTTCTTGGAAGAAGCACAAGTCAAATTTTTCTCTAATGATAAGGCTTCTAATCCGCCTTTGTTTGGCATTGCTGCCAATTCCTCGAATATTAAGAGACATAATCTTCATAAAAAAAACAACATAAAATTCAAAAAATAAATAAACTGTAAACCAAATATTATAATGACATCCCAAAAGTCATAATTCAATTAATCACATTTTAATAATATTTTAGTAATAGTGCTAATAAATTTTAATAAGTGAATGTCATCAAATATTTATAATGATCAAATCCTAATATATAGTGTTGTTTTAAGTGAATGTTCTCAATTTATTTTTGATAGGATGTCCACAAATTTTCAAAAATAAAGTGAGTGCACAAAAACAACATGAGAGAAGGGAATTTAATTTATACTTTTAAAATTGAATGGGAGCAGAAATAGATATAGAAAATGGAGAATGAATGAATACTGAAATAAATATAAAGAGGGAGTGAAAGAATGTAAAATAGATAACACATGGCATTTTTTTTATATATTCACCACAAAAAAAAAGTTTAACAAAAAACACTACAAGGTTTGAAAATTTTTTTGTGAGAAAAAAAATACAAAAAAAGAACATGATTATATATAAACATTACATTTTTTAAGAAATATTTTTTAAATAGTTATTGGTTTGAACTTTGAATGGAGACTTTAGCTCAACTTTTCTTAAATAAATGTGATTATTATTTTCCATAGATACCAAAGGGTTCGATGTTAAAAAATATTTCTTACTAGCCCGAGGAACAAAGAAAAACATACCACCTTTCGATAATAATTAATCCGATGATGCTTATTTGGAATTTTGATGGGGACGTGAATGATAATCACGGTGAAGTCACACACGGTGGAGTCGCGCGTTCTGATGGTTAATGTTAACCTCAAAAAAAAGTTGGGTATTTATTTTTTTTTGTGATATCCCGCCGCAATTGCTAAGTCAAAAACTTTGGAATTGACAATGCGTGGTTAATGTTTGAAAAAGTTGGGTATTTATCGCAGTTATGATGGTTACCCAACTTTTTTTAAATGAATTAACCATGCGATAGAAAATTCCAACGCTTACTTTTTCGAGGTTAACCATCGCAAAGAAAATAAATACCCAACTTTTTTAAAACATTAACCATCAGAACGCGCGACCCACCGTATTGGTCCATCATCGTCATTCATCGTTTCATCATGTTTCATTGTCCAAATATCATTTCTCTAATTAATCTTGGCTGTGTTAACTATGTCTATAGTATAACCGAAACAATATCACTTTTTAATTGGTTCGCAGTACTTTCAAGTAGCGTAGATAGAACCACACTACTATTCCAATCTAATATTTTTTTAAGAGTAAGTAGTAAAGCAAGAAAGGGGGTGAGAAGAAAGAATATACCACCTTTTAATAGTAATCCATTTTGGTTGTTATACTATTATCTAAATAAAAAAGGAATTGTATATGTACACTACTCATGCATATATATACCCTTTCAACACCTTGAGATAGATAAAATTAAAGAGAATAATGTGATAAGTGAATGGGGCTAGAAAAGAGAAATTAAAAGAAAATGAGGTGTTAAATGTTGGGGGTGTTGAGGTGTTAAAAATTAATGGTTATATATATATATATAACAAAACATTATTTAACTTGCTCACAATACTTTTGGGTAGATAGAACCATGCACAATGGTACTACTATTCGAATCTAAAATTAAAGAGAAGGTTCATGTGATCATTTGTGCCACTAGTTGTATGTAGTTTGGACAATTTGGGGTTACCATAACCAATCCGCTTTGCAAACATGAAGGTGGAACTAATTCAATTTCTTCTTGGTGTCATTATTCTTGTGCTAAGTATGTGTCCAACTTCGAATTCAGCACACAAATGCCAACAGTGCAGTGTGGAAGAAGATGAAAGCAATAACTTATTGATGACTTACATTGTTCACGTCAAAAAGCCTTCTCTAATTCAATATACTCAGGATGAGGTGGGTTTACATGGATGGTATCATTCTCTCCTGCCAAAAACTCACAACAAGCGCATTGTATTCACATACCGAAATATCCTTGATGGATTTTCAGTGAAACTAACCCTAGAAGAAGCAAAAGCTCTTCAAGAGAAGGAGGAGGTTGTGTCAATCTGGCCGGAAAAAACTTTCTCTATACAAACAACTCATACACCATCCTTTTTGGGGTTGCAACATTTGTGGAAAAACTCCAACCTTGGCAAAGGGACCATAATTGGAATCTTGGACACAGGAATATACCCCTTTCACCCTTCCTTTTCGGACGAAGGAATGCCATCTCCACCGGTTAAATGGAATGGTCATTGTGAGTTCACAAAGAGGAGGACTTGTAACAACAAGCTCATTGGTGCAAGGAGCTTCATCAGCGACCCAAATCCAAATGCAACCTTTCTTCCATTTGATGACATGGGTCACGGAACTCACACTGCTAGCATAGCTGCTGGAAGACCCGTGCAAGGTGCCAATGCATTTGGAAATGCTAAGGGTACAGCCATTGGCATGGCACCCGATGCGCACTTGGCAATTTACAAGGTATGCTTAAAGGGACATTGTTCCGAAAGTTCAATACTAGCTGGAATGGATGTTGCAGTTGAAGATGGTGTTGATCTTCTTTCTATCTCCATAAGAGGATCCTTAAATCCTTTCTTTGAAGATGCAATTTCAATAGGTGCTTTTCGTGCAATTCAGAAGGGAATATTTGTTAGTTGTTCAGCTGGAAATGGAGGTCCTGATTATGGCACATTGTCTAATGAGGCTCCGTGGGTTCTCACTGTAGGTGCAAGCACCACTGATAGAAAACTAATGGCAACAACGAAGCTTGGCAATGGGAAAATTTACATTGGAGAATCAGTGTTCCAACCCAAAGACTTTGCACCTACGTTATTGCCACTTGTGTATGCAGGTGCAGCAAATGCAAGTGATGCTTCTGCATCCTTTTGTGCCCGAGGATCCTTGAACAACACTGATTATATTAAGGGAAATGTAGTGTTGTGCAAGCAAGGTGGGTCTGTAACAGGAAGATCCAAAGGTCGAGCAATTAAAGATGCTGGTGGTGCAGCGATGATCCTCATGAACACTGAATACGAAGCTTTCGATCTCTATTCCGAGGTTCACGTTCTTCCTGCTGTGGAAATAAGTTATGCAGATGGGTTAGCCATCGGGGATTACATAAATTCAACTTCAACACCAATAGCAACAATATTATTCCAAGGAACTGTTATTGGAAATCAACATGCCCCTCAAGTTACTTCATTTTCTTCTAGAGGTCCAAGCATAGAAACCCCAGGAATTCTGAAACCAGACATTATTGGACCAGGGGAAAATATTCTAGCTGCATGGCCTTTTTCTTCAGACAGCAATACGCTTTTGCCATTTACCACAATGTCGGGCACTTCAATGTCTTGTCCTCACCTCAGTGGTATTGCTGCTTTGCTAAAAAACTCTCATCCCGATTGGTCCCCATCTGCTATAAAATCAGCAATCATGACAAGTGCAGATGGGGTTAATCTTGAAGGCGGGGCTATATTGGACCAAAGGCTTAAACCAGCTGATGTTTTTGCTACTGGTGCTGGACATGTGAACCCTTTGAAAGCAAATGATCCTGGTCTTGTTTACGATATTGAACCAAATGATTATGTTCCTTTTTTGTGTGGTTTGAATTACACGGACATACAAGTCGGTGTTATTTTGCAGCAGAGAGTGAAGTGCTCTGAGGTGAAAATCATACCACAAGCACAACTCAACTATCCATCATTTTCTATTCGATTGGGGGATACTGCACAATTCTATACTAGAACACTCACAAATGTTGGACCCATCAACACAACTTACAATGTGGAAATTGATGTACCTTTGGGACTGAGTATGAGCGTAAGACCTACTTATATAACATTCACGGAGGTGAAACAAAAAATTACATACTCGGTTGATTTTCTACCAAAACCTCAAAATAACAGAGGGGATCAGATGATTTCTCAGGGGTCTATCAAGTGGGTTTCTGGAAAGTATTCTGTGAGCATCCCTATAGCTGTAAGCTTTGAGTGAATATATATATTTATGAGCTAATTCATGTTGTATAAGCAAGTGCCACCAATTTCTGCCAAACTTCAAAACTTTCATACTGTAGTCAATAAACTAAAAATAAGTACTTAGTACCCAACTAAGCCAGTAGGTTTGTGCAAAGAAAGAAACCCAAGCAGTAGTAATATAACGAATATTGTGAAAATTTACAGATGTTGCTTCTCAAAAAAATTTAGAACATTGCTAAGAATTTTTGATTGATGAACAACTATATATACTGCTATCTATCTTTTTTTACAATATTTGAGATATCAAGGTACTGTTAACAACAATCATGAAAATAAGCATTAATTAACAAAATCAAGAGCAGAGCTTACTTATACTGATGGAGAAGGGTAGAATGCAATGGATTACAGGATTGCTAGCTGGATTGGTAAAATAATCCTGAATAAGAGGATTACAGGATTGGTAAAATGTCATCAATGCTTTTCAGCTATCCGATGATCCAATCCAAATAACTAATTGATAGATACATTACATGTTTCTAATCTGGTTACTGATAAACCTGCAGTATTGGGATATATTCATTTATTGTGATTATAACCAAAGTGCAGAGTCATATTTAGGCTCTGTTTGGCAGTGCTCGTCTGCTAGTTGTAAGTGTTTGGCACAACTAGTTTTTAGCGTTTTTCCACTATCTTATAGCATTTTTTGAAACGCTACTTGAAGTAGCTTATAGTGTTTTTCCAATTCCATACATTAATACAACCATTCATTACATTTCTCCAATAAATAATACAAAGTCAATTCTATACAATAATACTAAGTATGTAGATGAATACAAGGATGTGGAATTAGACAATGAATGTGATCCCGTAGAGTTCCATCGGGCATATGCTCATAAATTGTAATTTACACAACCCATGTTTTATAGGCTTAAATATGTTTTAGCCCCCTGCAAATATAGCGTGTTTTCGTTTAAGCCCCTGCAAAAAAAAATTAGTAAAAGGTCATTGCAAAATATAGTGTTTTGATATTAGTCCTTCTGTTAGAGTTATGTTAGACTAAAGGTAAAAATAAAAAGCCAACTTGTCTGCCACATGGGTTTCAAATACTGACCGTACAATTAGAAATAAAAGATTAATATATTAAAAGTAAAGTTATTAAGAAGGGCAAAAATGTAATTTACACAGTCAATTGTTTTTATATTGTGTTGTTGAATGGGAGAGGGGAATGAGAAAAGTAAAATAAATAAATATAAAGAGAAAAATGAAATAATAAAGTTATTATGAAGAGCAAAATTGTAATTTACACAGCCTCTTATTTTTATATGGTGTAGTTGAAGGGGGGAGAGAAATAGAAAAAGCAAATTAAATAAATGTAGAGAGAGAAATAAATTTTTATATTTACATCGATGAATATTGATTATGTTATTAAAAAAATTTATACTTTTTCTTCTTATTATCTATGGATGTTCAATTTCAATTTCTTTTAATTAATTAAAAATGTTATTTTTAACTATAATTTACGTTGTCACATACTTCTAAAAGATATAGTTAATTTTATCTTAACTCATACAATACTATAATATTTATGTATTAAATGAAGTTTTATCCCATTTATCGCACGGGTAAAAACGCTAGTTATTAATATGTTGGGCTTACTCAACATATTTACTTCCGCCCATTCCTACATAAAATGTTGTGGCCAAAAAGTTCAAGAGGCATTTTTCTTTTTTAATATATTAATTTCAAGAGACAGTAAATGTGAGAATGCTCACATGAGTCCATATTTTATGAGATTAAAGTTTTCTAAATAGTTATTGGTTTGAACTTTGAATGGGGAATTTTGTTTAACTTTTCTTTAAAAAAATGTGATTATTAATTTTACATGTATACCAAGGGTTTCATTTTTAAAAAATCTTCTAACTTGTTCGAGGAAGAAAGAAAAATTTACCACCTTTCAATAATAATTCATCTTGGATGATCACCGTCTGCTATAATAAATATTAACAATCAACCCACTACCAAAAATACCAAATTATCTCTTACTTTTATCTCAATCTTAGGGATAAAAATGTCATTTCAAATTATTTTCTTTCAATTTCTTACTCTCACTCACTTTTTTATTATTAGTGGGTCTCACTCTCACATCATCTTTTTATTTTTTTATTTCACTTTAAAACCTATTTTTCTCTTTCCTCTTTCTCACTCTTTCCAATTCTCTCTACTATCAACATAATCAAACAACCCACTTACCAAAAATATTTTTTACAAAATTAATAATTTTGTAAAAAATCAGTAATTACATAAAATTGATTAAATTAATATTAAATTATGTACAATTTACTATAATTTCGAACTACTAAACGCAATTAATTTAACCACTACTATTTGTCTAAAAATGTGATACCGCTGGCAAATATTTCAAAACTATTTTTCCTAAAAAAATCCAATGGGAGCACCAACAAAAGCGCCAACATAAGCGCAACGGGAGCGCCAAAAAGCAGCAAAAGCTGCCTACTACCTGCCACACTAACGCACGCAGACAATTTTTTTAAAAAAACTTTATTTTTAAATTTATTTCTTCTACAAAATCAGTAATTAAATAAACTTAATAAAATTAATATTAAATCATGTAGAATTTATTATTTAATTTAATTTACTCAAAACTACTAAATTCAATTAATTTAACCACTACTGATAGTCAAATAAGCGATACCGCTAGCAAAAATTCAAAATTATTTTTCCTAAAAAAATCAATAGTTAAATCCATCCACTTTTTACGGGAGTAGCAACGGGAGCGCCAATGGAAAAGCCAACAAAAGCGCCAACGAGGGTGCCAACGAGAGCGCCAGCAGACGCGCCAACGGGAGCTCCATTATTATAAGAAGATACCGACATTATTACACCTCATTTTCTTTTTTTCCTTATTTTTACTCTATTATTTATATTATAAGATGATACCGACTTTTTTTTTAAATTCTTTTTGCAACACAACTATTTTAATAAATTTGAAATATAGCCTTTTATGAAGTTTTTCCTTTTTCTTTTATTACATTTTGTAACTCTTAACGTATTAATAATTTCATAGAAAATTATAATAAATACAGTATGACCCGTGTGTATGCACGGGTAAAATACTAGTAAGATAACTAAAACAACATCACTTTCATTTCTGTTTTTAATTTGTTCACAATACTTTCGGGAAGATAGAACCGGACTACTATTCAAATCTAAATAAATTTGAAGAGTAATAACTCAAATATAAGCCAGAAAGGCAATGAGAAGAAAAAAAATACCATAATAAATATTAACAATCAACCCACTACCAAAAATACCAAATTATCCCTTACTTTTATCTCAATCTTAGGGATAAAAATGTCATTTCAAATTATTTTCTTTCAATTTCTTACTCTCACTCACTTTTTTATTATTAGTGGGTCTCACTCTCACATCATCTTTTTATTTTTTTATTTCACTTTAAAACCTATTTTTCTCTTTCCTCTTTCTCACTCTTTCCAATTCTCTCTACTATCAACATAATCAAACAACCCACTTACCAAAAATATTTTTTACAAAATTAATAATTTTGTAAAAAATCAGTAATTACATAAAATTGATTAAATTAATATTAAATTATGTACAATTTACTATAATTTCGAACTACTAAACGCAATTAATTTAACCACTACTATTTGTCTAAAAAGGTGATACCGCTGGCAAATATTTCAAAACTATTTTTCCTAAAAAAATCCAATGGGAGCACCAACAAAAGCGCCAACATAAGCGCAACGGGAGCGCCAAAAAGCAGCAAAAGCTGCCTACTACCTGCCACACTAACGCACGCAGACAATTTTTTTAAAAAAAAAAACTTTATTTTTAAATTTATTTCTTCTACAAAATCAGTAATTAAATAAACTTAATAAAATTAATATTAAATCATGTAGAATTTATTATTTAATTTAATTTACTCAAAACTACTAAATTCAATTAATTTAACCACTCTCGATAGTCAAATAAGCGATACCGCTAGCAAAAATTCAAAATTATTTTTCCTAAAAAAATCAATAGTTAAATCCATCCACTTTTTACGGGAGTAGCAACGGGAGCGCCAATGGAAAAGCCAACAAAAGCGCCAACGAGGGTGCCAACGAGAGCGCCAGCAGGCGCGCCAACGGGAGCGCCATTATTATAAGAAGATACCGATATTATTACACCTCATTTTCTTTTTTTCCTTATTTTTACTCTATTATTTATATTATAAGATGATACCGACTTTTTTTTTTAAATTCTTTTTGCAACACAACTATTTTAATAAATTTGAAATATAGCCTTTTATGAAGTTTTTCCTTTTTCTTTTATTACATTTTGTAACTCTTAACGTATTAATAATTTCATAGAAAATTATAATAAATACAGTATGACCCGTGTGTATGCACGGGTAAAATACTAGTAAGATAACTAAAACAACATCACTTTCATTTCTTTTTTTAATTTGTTCACAATACTTTCGGGAAGATAGAACCGGACTACTATTCAAATCTAAATAAATTTGAAGAGTAATAACTCAAATATAAGCCAGAAAGGCAATGAGAAGAAAAAAAATACCATAATAAATATTAACAATCAACCCACTACCAAAAATACCAAATTATCCCTTACTTTTATCTCAATCTTAGGGATAAAAATGTCATTTCAAATTATTTTCTTTCAATTTCTTACTCTCACTCACTTTTTTATTATTAGTGGGTCTCACTCTCACATCATCTTTTTATTTTTTTATTTCACTTTAAAACCTATTTTTCTCTTTCCTCTTTCTCACTCTTTCCAATTCTCTCTACTATCAACATAATCAAACAACCCACTTACCAAAAATATTTTTTACAAAATTAATAATTTTGTAAAAAATCAGTAATTACATAAAATTGATTAAATTAATATTAAATTATGTACAATTTACTATAATTTCGAACTACTAAACGCAATTAATTTAACCACTACTATTTGTCTAAAAAGGTGATACCGCTGGCAAATATTTCAAAACTATTTTTCCTAAAAAAATCCAATGGGAGCACCAACAAAAGCGCCAACATAAGCGCAGCGGGCGCCAAAAAAAAGAAAAGTCGCCTACTACCGCCACACTAACGCACGCTTGAGACAATTTTTTAAAAAAAAAAAACTTTATTTTTAAATTTATTTCTTCTACAAAATCAGTAATTAAATAAACTTAATAAAATTAATATTAAATCATGTAGAATTTATTATTTAATTTAATTTACTCAAAACTACTAAATTCAATTAATTTAACCACTATCGATAGTCAAATAAGCGATACCGCTTAGCAAAAATTCAAAATTATTTTTCCTAAAAAAATCAATAGTTAAATCCATCCACTTTTTACGGGAGTAAGCGGGAGCGCCAATGGAAAAGCCAACAAAAGCGCCAACGAGGGTGCCAACGAGAGCGGCGCAAAGAAAGTGCATGCATGGGAGCGCCATTATTATAAGAAGATACCGATATTATTACACCTCATTTTCTTTTTTCCTTATTTTTACTCTATTATTTATATTATAAGATGATACCGACTTTTTTTTTAAATTCTTTTTGCAACACAACTATTTTAATAAATTTGAAATATAGCCTTTTATGAAGTTTTTCCTTTTTCTTTTATTACATTTTGTAACTCTTAACGTATTAATAATTTCATAGAAAATTATAATAAATCTGATGCATATGTGTGTGTGTGTTTGCGGGTAAAATACTAGTAAGATAACTAAAACAACATCACTTTCATTTTTTTTTTAATTTGTTCACAATACTTTCGGGAAGATAGAACCGGACTACTATTCAAATCTAAATAAATTTGAAGAGTAATAACTCAAATATAAGCCAGAAAGGCAATGAGAAGAAAAAAAATACCATAATAAATATTAACAATCAACCCACTACCAAAAATACCAAATTATCCCTTACTTTTATCTCAATCTTAGGGATAAAAATGTCATTTCAAATTATTTTCTTTCAATTTCTTACTCTCACTCACTTTTTTATTATTAGTGGGTCTCACTCTCACATCATCTTTTTATTTTTTTATTTCACTTTAAAACCTATTTTTCTCTTTCCTCTTTCTCACTCTTTCCAATTCTCTCTACTATCAACATAATCAAACAACCCACTTACCAAAAATATTTTTTACAAAATTAATAATTTTGTAAAAAATCAGTAATTACATAAAATTGATTAAATTAATATTAAATTATGTACAATTTACTATAATTTCGAACTACTAAACGCAATTAATTTAACCACTACTATTTGTCTAAAAGGTGATCTACGTGGCAAATATTTCAAAACTATTTTTCCTAAAAATCCAATGGGAGCACCAACAAAAGCGCCAACATAAGTTTAACGGGAGCGCTAAAAAAAGCAAAGAAAAGTCGCTACTACACCGCCACACTAACGCACGCAGACAATTTTTTTAAAAAAAAACTTTATTTTTAAATTTATTTCTTCTACAAAATCAGTAATTAAATAAACTTAATAAAATTAATATTAAATCATGTAGAATTTATTATTTAATTTAATTTACTCAAAACTACTAAATTCAATTAATTTAACCACTACTGATAGTCAAATAAGCGATACCGCTAGCAAAAATTCAAAATTATTTTTCCTAAAAAAATCAATAGTTAAATCCATCCACTTTTTACGGGAGTAGCAACGGGAGCGCCAATGGAAAAGCCAACAAAAGCGCCAACGAGGGTGCCAACGAGAGCGCCAGCAGGCGCGCCAACGGGAGCGCCATTATTATAAGAAGATACCGATATTATTACACCTCATTTTCTTTTTTTCCTTATTTTTACTCTATTATTTATATTATAAGATGATACCGACTTTTTTTTTTAAATTCTTTTTGCAACACAACTATTTTAATAAATTTGAAATATAGCCTTTTATGAAGTTTTTCCTTTTTCTTTTATTACATTTTGTAACTCTTAACGTATTAATAATTTCATAGAAAATTATAATAAAATACAGATATACCCTGTGTATATGCGGGTAAAATACTAGTAAGATAACTAAAACAACATCACTTTCATTTCTTTTTTTAATTTGTTCACAATACTTTCGGGAAGATAGAACCGGACTACTATTCAAATCTAAATAAATTTGAAGAGTAATAACTCAAATATAAGCCAGAAAGGCAATGAGAAGAAAAAAAATACCATAATAAATATTAACAATCAACCCACTACCAAAAATACCAAATTATCCCTTACTTTTATCTCAATCTTAGGGATAAAAATGTCATTTCAAATTATTTTCTTTCAATTTCTTACTCTCACTCACTTTTTTATTATTAGTGGGTCTCACTCTCACATCATCTTTTTATTTTTTTATTTCACTTTAAAACCTATTTTTCTCTTTCCTCTTTCTCACTCTTTCCAATTCTCTCTACTATCAACATAATCAAACAACCCACTTACCAAAAATATTTTTACAAAATTAATAATTTTGTAAAAATCAAATAATACATAAAATTGATTAAATTAATATTAAATTATGTACAATTTACTATAATTTCGAACTACTAAACGCAATTAATTTAACCACTACTATTTGTCTAAAAGGTGATCTGTGGCAAATATTTCAAAACTATTTTTCCTAAAAAAATCCAATGGGAGCACCAACAAAAGCGCCAACATAAGCGCAACGGGAGCGCCAAAAAGCAAAAAAAGTCGCCTACTACTGCAACACTAAGCACGCACGCAGACAATTTTTTTAAAAAAACTTTATTTTTATATTTATTTCTTCTACAAAATCAATAATTAAATAAACTTAATAAAATTAATATTAAATCATGTAGAATTTATTATTTAATTTAATTTACTCAAAACTACTAAATTCAATTAATTTAACCACTACTGATAGTCAAATAAGCGATACCGCTAGCAAAAATTTAAAATTATTTTTCCTAAAAAAATCAATAGTTAAATCCATCCACTTTTTTGAAAGAAGCAACGGGAGGCGCCAATGGAAAAACCAACAAAAAGCGCCAGCGGGGTGCCAACGAGCGCTAACAACAGCGCACGCAACGGGAGCGCCATTATTATAAGAAGATACCGACATTATTACACCTCATTTTCTTTTTTCCTTATTTTTACTCTATTATTTATATTATAAGATGATACCTGACTTTTTTTTTTTAAATTCTTTTTGCAACACAACTATTTTAATAAATTTGAAATATAGCCTTTTATGAAGTTTTTCCTTTTTCTTTTATTACATTTTGTAACTCTTAACGTATTAATAATTTCATAGAAAATTATAATAAATACAGTATGACACGTGTGTATGCACGGGTAAAATACTAGTAAGATAACTAAAACAACATCACTTTCATTTATTTTTTTAATTTGTTCACAATACTTTCGGGAAGATAGAACCGGACTACTATTCAAATCTAAATAAATTTGAAGAGTAATAACTCAAATATAAGCCAGAAAGGCAATGAGAAGAAAAAAAATACCACCTTTTAATAGTAATCCATTTTGGTTGTTATACTATTATTTGAATAAAAAAAATTGTACACAACACATACCCTTTCAAGATCTTCAGAAAGATAAAATCAAAGAGAGTAATATAATAGCAGTGTTATGTGAGTAGTGTGATAAGTCGAAATTGAAAGAAAATGTGTTAAATGTTGGGGATGTTGAGGTGTTAAAAGATAATGGTTAAATATATATATCCAAAACATTCATTTTTCCATTATAACTTATTCGCAATACTTTCTAGTAGATAGAACTGCAATACTACTACTACTACTACTGTTTGTATCTAAGCAAGAAATACATTAATTCGTGCCACTAACAATAATTTGGAGTCACCATAAACAATTGCAGTTCAATATATCCATCCACTATAAAAACATGAAGGTGGAATTAATTCCATTACTTGTTGGTGTGATTCTTGTGCTAAGTATGTGTCCAATTTTAGCAAATAAATACCAACAGTTCATAGTTGCAGAAACTGAAGTAGAGGATGAAAGCAGCTTATCGACTTACATTGTTCACGTCAAAAAGCCTCCTCTTCAAGTTCAACCTACTCAGGAAAATGGTTTGCATGGCTGGTACCATTCTCTTCTGCCAAAAACTCACAGCTTGCGACAAAGCATTGTTTTCTCATACCGAAATATCTTGGACGGATTTTCCATGAAACTCACCCCAGAAGAAGCTAAAGCTCTACAAGAGAAGGAGGAGGTTGTATCAATCTGGCCAGAAAAGATCTACTCTTTACAAACAACTCACTCTCCATCTTTCTTAGGGTTGCAACAAGGGCTACATTTGTGGAGAAATTCCAACCTTGGCAAAGGGGTCATAATTGGAATTTTGGACTCAGGAATATACCCCTTCCACCCTTCCTTTTCGGATGAAGGAATGACATCTCCACCGGTTAAATGGAATGGCCATTGTGAATTCACAAAGGGGAGGACTTGTAACAACAAGCTCATCGGTGCAAGAAACTATATCAATTCCACAAATGCAACCCTTCCGTTCGATGATGTGGGTCACGGAACTCACGTTGCTAGCACAGCTGCTGGAAGACCGGTCGAAGGTGCCAATTTTTTTGGCAATGCTAAGGGTACAGCCGTTGGAATGGCACCCGATGCGCACTTAGCAATTTACAAGGTATGCGACTTAAAGGGTTGTCCTGGAAGTGCAATACTAGCTGCAATAGACGATGCCGTTGAAGATGGAGTTGATGTACTGTCTATATCCTTAGGGGGAGCAACCTTATTTCCTTTATTTGAAGATGCAATTTCACTCGGTGCATTTCGTGCAATTCAGAAAGGAATCTTTGTTAGTTGTTCAGCTGGAAACGAAGGTCCTGATTATGGTACATTGTCTGAAACGGCTCCGTGGGTTCTACATGTAGGTGCAAGCACCATTGATAGACAAATAATGGCATCACTGAAGCTTGCCAATGGGTTAGAGTACATTGGAGAATCATTGTTCCAACCCAGAGACTTTGCACCTACGTTATTACCACTTGTGTATGCAGGTGCAGCAAACAGAAGCGATGCTTCTGCAGCCTTTTGTACCCCAGGATCCCTGAACAAAACCAATTATGTTAAGGGAAAGGTAGTGTTATGTGAGCTAAGTGAGTCTATACCAATACACGCCATTGGTCAATCAGTTAAATATGCTGGTGGTGCAGCCATGATCCTCATGAACACTGACCGCATAGCTTTTGAGGTCTCTGTTGAATATCACGTTCTTCCTACTGTGGAAGTAAGTTATGCAGATGGGTTAGTCATCAAGGATTATATAAATTTAACTCCAACACCAATGGCAACAATCTCATTCCATGGAACTGTTATTGGAAATCCACTTAACCCTCAAGTTGCTGGATTTTCTTCTAGAGGTCCAAGCAAACAAACCCCGGGTATTCTGAAACCTGACATTATTGGGCCTGGGAAAAATATTCTAGCTGCATGGCCTATTTCTGTGGACAATAATAATACGCCTCCATTTGTCATGCTAACGGGAACTTCAATGTCTTGTCCTCACCTTAGTGGAATTGCGGCTTTGCTGAAAAACTCTCATCCCGATTGGTCCCCAGCTGCAATAAAATCAGCAATCATGACAACTGCAAGTGGGGTTAATCTTGAAGGCAAGGCTATATTGGACCAAAGACGTAAACCAGCTGATGTTTTTGCTACTGGTGCTGGACATGTGAACCCTTTGAAAGCAAATGATCCTGGTCTTGTTTATGATATTGAACCAAATGATTATGTTCCTTTTTTGTGTGGTTTGAATTACACGGACATACAAGTCGGTGTTATTTTGCAACAGAGAGTGAAGTGCTCAAAGGTGAAAATCATACCACAACCACAACTCAACTATCCATCATTTTCTATTCGATTGGGGGATACTGCACAATTCTATACTAGAACACTCACAAATGTTGGACCCATCAACACAACTTACAATGTGGAAATTGATGTACCTTTGGGAATGAGTTTGAGCGTAAGACCTACTTGTATAACATTCACGGAGGCAAAACAAAAAATTACGTACTCGGTTGATTTTGTACCGGAAGCTAAAAATAACAGAGGGAATCAGATGATTGCTCAGGGGTCTATAAAGTGGGTTTCTGGAAAGTATTCTGTTAGCATCCCTATAGCTATAGGCTTCGACTGAAAATTTGGCGAAAGAGATTAGAGCATGACACTATTATATATATGTTTATGTATAAAATCCAGAAAACTGTTTAACACACTCAAACCTATGCCCAAAAATTAAAATCGAAGGAGCCCAAACCCCAAACTCAAATTGGTTGTTCCTGCAGTCTTGCTTCTGTTCTTGCTGCACCTTCATTAAAATTGGTTTCTCCTTCATTTTGATTTTGGGTTGTAATCGTTTCATCAAAACCAGTTTGTGTTTTGCGTTTTGTTTTTCATGTGTTGTAATGGTTTCTGAGTTGTAATCGTTATGCACTAGATGAGTTGTTTATGGGTTGTAATCGTTTCACCAAAATCAATTTCTTCTTCATTTTGTTTCTATGTTGTGTGTTTGTGTGTGCTCAGATTGTTTGTGTTTCGCGATTCGTGCTTGTTCCCTGTTTGTATTCTCCCAAACTCATTTTGATTCAGATTGCTTTTATGGAATTGGGGATTAAAGGTTGAAGGTTGAAGATTGAAGGATTTGGAGATTTGGGGTTTAAAGGTTTAAGGTTGAAGAAGATTGAAAAATTTGTGGATAAAGGTTGAAGGTTGGAGAAGATGAAGAGAATGAAAAATGAAAGATTTTTTTTTTTATAATTTATTACATGGCTGCCAACTCAATATAAAAAAATTAGAAAAGAAAAAAAAATACAACTCACAAATTTGTTAGCCACATCAGCATTTTTTTAACTTTTAGTTAACAGAAGAGTATTTTAAAAAAAAAAAAAAAAATTGTAAGGACGTATTTGGAAAAAAATAATTTGTAGAGATTTATTTAAAAAACAGCTATATTTGCAGGGACAAAAATATATTTAAGTCTTTTTTCTAAGATTTCTTCACAAGTGTTGTGCAACATACATAGGGGAGCAGCATATCAAGTGTTGTTGTTAAAGGACAAGAAGTTCTCAATGCGAGTGGAATTGCTGCTTCAATGTCATGTCCTCACCTCACTAGAATTGTTGCTTAGGGTTTTTCTCAGAAGAAAAACTTTAGCTCAAGGTTTCTCTCACTTAGGTATTTGACAAACACGTTGTTAGGATCCCACCTCTAATATTTTCAAGTCATATGTGGTCGCGTGAAGACAGAGGGTGATACTCCAAGAGATATTCTATCACTTGCAACATTCCTTTGTATAAGTTCATTAATTCACTAGCAATTAATTTGTTCTAATAAGATTTCAGTTCGTTTGAATTGAATCGGCATTGTGGTAAATTAATTAACTTTTTTGTGAAAGAATAACAATCATTTTGTCACAATTATACAATTCAACTATATTTTTGTCCGGGTTTGATTCGCAAAAATTTGGTGCCTAAAGTCTTCTACTCTGCATTTTATTTTGCTTTTAGATTAAAATAAATAACTATGATATTTAAGTTTTTATCAATTCCTTACTTTTTCCAAATAAAAAAATTGTGTGTGTAATTTCTTCCTCATTTTATAAGTCTAATCAAAATTTGTTAATTCTTTCTTAATCCCCAAAGCTTTGAATGAATATACCGCATATAATTGAAGAATATGAATTTATATGATTTGTTTCCCTTAGAGGTTTCTAATGCATCCATAAAGGTAGTGTTTAACTAAGCACAATTTTTGAATTCTTAGGTTACAATTGTCCAAACACACTAGACAACATTGATATATCATATATGGATGAAAGATCAATTATATAAAGAACTAATAAGAGAATCTAGCTTGGTTAAAAACTCACTTGGCTATACTAGAAGAGGTTTCTTCATGATCATTCCGAAATGGTATCTTACGTATGGGCGGAACCTAAACGAAATTGCTCCACAGGAGAAGATTAACCTTACTTTTGTCTTCTATAAGACTTCAATTATTAAAAAAAAATTGTTTATTTAATGCTAAGCAAAAGTAAATGGGTCTACAATGTGGGCTAGTTGAACAAAATATTTGTAGTAAGTAGAAAATAAACGCTAAATTAACAATGTAGACATGTAAATCTTTGTTTCTAATTAGTATTGTGTGCTTACAAAAGTAAACCTTTGCTATTATTAATATGTTGGGCTTTTGAACAAAGTGCCTCTTCCCATTCTTACATCTCTAGAGGATCGTTCACTTCCCCCATTTTGGTGTGAATTTTTTTCCGAATTTTTACATATATATACCCTCATTTGTCAGACTCACATGCTTTACCAATATACCTCACTTTATATTTTTGGACCGACATACCCCACTCTATATTTTGTACCCCACCATTTACCAATATACCCTCATTTTTTATCTACATTTGTTACCAATATACCACCACTATATATTTTGGACCGACATATACCCCCGATAAAAATTTTTATTTGTCCAACACTTTTTTTATTATTATTATCTCTCTTAATTAATACACAATCGTTGACTTCCCCACTATTGGTGGGAAAATTTTATTCCCACCATTTACTAATATACCCCTCATTTTGTACCCCACTGTTTACCAATATACCCCCACTCTATATTTTTGGACCGACATACCCCCACTCTATATTTTGTACCCCACCATTTACCAATATACCCCTCATTTTGTACCTCACTGTTTACTAATATACCCCCACTCTATATTTTTGGACCGACATACCCCTGACAAATTTTTATTTATTTATTTAATTATTTAATGCTACACAAAAGTAAATGATCAATGTGGGTTAGTTGAACAAAAAAATTGTAGTAGGAAGTAAATAATCATTGAATTAGCAATGTGGAAATGTAAATCTTTGTTTTTAATTAGTATTGTGGGGTTACAAAAGTTAAACTATTAATATGTTGGGCTTGTCGAAAAACGTGCTTCTACTCCTTACATACTCCCTCCGATCCACATTATATGACTTTTTAGTCAAAAAAAATTCTCCCATAATACATGACTTTTTAGAATCCCAAAAAATATTAATGTTTTTTTTCAATCATACCCTTCATTATTCTACAAATTTATCTTTCCAATTCATTAATGATGACTAATTTGGTAAACTAACTCACAATTCCTATTTTTCATACAAAATTAACTAATTTTCTTAATTTGTGTTAAATGACCCAAAACGACATATAATATGAGACGATGTACTAAAAGGTTGAGGGGAAGAAGGTCAAGACACATTTTTCCTTTTTAATATATTAAGTTCAATGAGAATGCTCACATTTAGGAGTGGACAGCGGTCGGGTATGGGCGGGTTCGGGCCCAGTGAGCCCCATCCGGCCCAATCCACGGATGTGTTATTGTGGCCCAATATAAACCATTTGGTAAATTGGGTTGGGCGGATTCGGTTGGGCGGATCTTGACGGGTTCACAGTGGATATTGACGGTTTGGGCCTTCATTGGCCCAATTGTTTTTTTGGACTGAATTTCATTAAAAACATTTTTTTTGTATTTTTTTTTAAACAAACCGTTTGGGCCTTCACTGGCCAATTTTTTTCTAGTCTATTTTCATAATACAAAATACATTTTTAAGCATGGTTTTTAAAAATAATTTAAATAGTTTTTAATTTAACACAAAAACATACATCAATTTTTCTATTTAACTGAAACATTATATAGTTTGTGCTGCTGTCAAAGCACACATTTAACAGAGTATCATACTAAAATCATAGGTCATACAACACAAGCTCAATTGAAACTAAAACATTTAAAGTTTACTGCTGCTGTCAATTAAGTTTAAACAAACACAAGCAGTAACTAATTTAACATCACATGCTCAACATCACCTAACTAAAGCAACCAACAGTTAATAAGTCTAGTTTTACTAATTGTGTTCCAACTAGTAAATTAGAGGTAAATTAGAGGCTAATTTACAATTTACACCCATGCAAGGGGAATTTTCAAGCTTCTTGAAGAAGCTAAGAAGGTCAAGAATGGCATCCTAAACCTGCAAAATAAAATAACTTGTTACAGATAGCAGATTTCCAACTAGTGTATTATACCAGTATCAAAAATTATATATTGCCTAATACCCACCTAATTGTTACAGATAGCAGATTTTCAGACACTATCTTTACTCATTCTAATCATCCTTGCGTTCCTCTTTTTGTGCAGAGACCTCTTCCTGAAACTATCTTCACCTATTCAAATATTTATTTTCAGACACTATCAAAAATGAGGTTTTTTGTGCAGGGATGCCAAAATCATAGTGAACTAATATCTGACAATACAAATATTTACTACTACTACCATCAGCAATATATTACTACTACTACCAGCAGCCACTTACTGCTAGTATGCATTGAGCAAATAATAAAACTACTACTACCAGCAACCATTATGGACTACCTGATGGTTTCTAACCAACCCATTCACAGGAACAACCACTTTGTTGTATGGAAGCCTCTTTTTTAGGAAACCATTATCTTCAAACTGAAATAGAAACATCAATTGACATTAATTAATATATAAAACAGAAGGAATTAATATACAAAAATATATTAGAGAGTACTTACGAAACCATTACCTTCGTCCATACGAGTAAAACAAAGCGTTCCCTTGCGTGAAGATGGATCATTGGACACCGTAGTGAGTCATTAAAGACTCCAAAAGAACAAAAGGTGTTACCATTTAGTTGGTTGATGTGAGCCATGTGACCCCAAAATTTCAAAAAATATCAAAAAACCAGAATTTCTTATCACCATCGCCAATATTAATTGGTTGTGGATCGAGATGATGAGCTTACTCAGCACTCCATCACCCACAAATACCCTCCTTGAAATTCTATACAACATAAAAAAACATTAACTTATATACAATTTGAAATATAAGATTATGAAAAGACCGAGAAATCATTTAATTTATACCTTACAATGTTTTCAAAATCTTCAAACTCTTCATCCATGTTGAGGTGTTTAAACCGGAAGAAAGAAGGATTCAACCAGATTTTGAGTACATATAAGAGCTTCGCCATTTCGGGGCTTAAGGAGCTTCTATATGTATCTAAAACCCTCCTCTCAGGTGCTAAATGCACTCTTAGATGCCATGATGGAAACCGGTGTGGCGAAAAGATCTCTAACTAAGGTAGATAACACAGGTACCTGGAGTGCGAATTTTGTTTCCACCAACCTAAAATCTCAAAAGTGGTTGTTGCATCTATGTTAGGTTCACCGAAACCTCTCCAATTCATTTTTCTTGTCAATAGAATCCTTTTCTCTCAAATGTTGCTTAAAAGCACTTTCCCTTGCTCGAGTTGAGAGAATTTCAGAAACAACAGGTATTTCACCACCTACTGAAGGACTAACAAGTTGCTGCCCAACACTAGTTTTCAATTCATATGCATCTTTATACCAATTGTACATCTTAAAAGATTTACCTTAATCGAATTGAAAAGTTCGGTGGCAAAGGTGGGATTTGAAACATACATTGACCTGAAATGACCATTCAACATACCTCAACTTATACCTAGGATCAAAAATAACTCCAAAATAGAGAAGGTGGTTAATATTTTCAATTTTCCCCCAATATTTCTCATATTTTTTCCTCATTTCCATACCCATGTTATCAAGAATTGAGTTTAGGTTCAAAGCGAGAATTATTAAGTTCAATATGGATGGAAGAGAGTTGCAAAACGCAAAGATGCAAAGTAACACATTGTGAGGTGAGAATTGTTTAGTTGCATCATAAAACAACTTCAAAAACTTCTCAAACACCCGGACATTGTCCCAATCGGATGCGAGAGAGGAATTCCAAAGTGATCCCAAAGAACTCAAAGATAACTAGAATCTTCATAGTCTAGTTTATCAAATGCTGGCTGATACTTTTCAGCTGCATTTAACATCATGTAGGTAGAGTTCCACCTAGTGGGAACATCAAGACACAACATTTTCTTGCAAACTATGTTAGACATTTCCTTGCACTCATTGAACTTGGCAGACCGTTGATCGAAGACCTAACAAACCTAACAGCATGTCTAATGCTAGAAATAGAGTCACTCATATCCTTCAATCCGTCACTCACCACTAAGTTAAGAATATGAGCACAATATCTTACATGAAAAAATTGCCCATCCCCAAACAACCCATTCATATTGTTGATTTTTTCTTCTTCAAATAAGCGACAACAACATCATTTGAGCTTGCATTATCCACGAGAATTGTGGACACATTCCTAATACCCCATTCTCTAAGAACCTCCTCTACTTTCCTACCAACTGTCTCTCCCTTATGGTTAGGAATAACACAAAAGCTTATAATTCTCTTTTGGTATCTCCATTTCTTTGTCTATGAAGTGTGCGGTGAGGTTAAATAATTCAAATTTGAATTGAGGTCCAACAATCGGTGGTAAGTGCTACCCTTGAGCAATCGATTTAAAAAGGTTTTTCAAATTTTGTTTCTCTTCAAGATAGAGTTGATAGCGAGTGCCTAGCAATAGTTCTCCTAGATGAATGATAAATTGGGGTTGCATTTGACTCATCATGTACCTAAACCCATCACCTCTACCACCTTAAATGGTTGCTCATCAAGTATTACAAAAATAGCAACCGCCTTTTTACGATTATCAACATCAAATCTAGTGCTAGTCTTTGACTAAAGTAGAGTTTTCCCGAGTTTAAAGTTAAGAGTAGTTTGATTGGGGTCATTAATAAGAGAATACGGATAAGCAAGACAACGTTTGATGTGGGCTTTCATGTTAGGCGTGCAGTAGTGAATCGGGAGTCGATCGGAACTTTATGTGGCAGTGTTTGCAAGCTGCTATAGGTTCTTCCTCGTCCGGTAATCTAACAAAATGATCCCACGCTATAGACCTTTCCCTCTTTTTGTTTGCATTTGGCTTCCTCTTCTTTCCAAGCGGTGGTTTTTGAAGACTACTAATTCTTTGGTTGCCCGATGGCGACTTGAGGGGTTTTGAGCTTCCATTCCTGAAACTCAGATCATACAATAAAAAAATTGTTAAACACATTACTTACAAACAGATTTAGCATAAACCAACAACTTACATTTATATAAATGTGATATAAATCAGAAGGAACTCAGCAAAATAAACAACATATAGAACCAATTAAACCAACAACTTATAGACAATTAGAACCAAACCTCCATGAACTAATAACTCTAATCACAATAAAACCAGCAACTTATTATAGACAATGAACATATAGACATTGCTTGCTTCAAACTTAGCATATCAGATAAATTGCTAAATCACTAACATACTAACATTCAAAGTAGCATATAAAATCAAGTAGCATATAAATCAGCAAACTAGCATATAACTTAATTTTTGTCCACTACCAAATTAACTTGCAAACATATAAGTAGCATATAACTTAAACAAAATTACTAACATATAAAATCAACCAATCAATATAAGTAGTTTACCTCCTACGTCAAAGATGGCCTACTTCTTCCTCCTTCCTTGTCCCAAGCATTAAATTAATTAATCAACAACATAAAAAAAGATTAATTAGTAGCATACAAAATCAAAGAAGCACAAAACCCTATCACAGAACACAAAACACAGAATACAACCCATAACAAAATGTCAAAACACAACCCATAACCCTAACACAGAACACAAAACACAGAATAGAACCCATGACAAAATGTAAGAACACAGAACAGGAATATAAAATCACATTATTGATCTATTCTTCTCACACAGAACACAAAACACAAACCATAACCCTAACACAACCCCTAACACAGAAACATAGAGATCTAATACTCAGAATACAAATTTCAACAAACCCTAACACAAAACACGAATTTAAGCTCAGATTATAGATCCATTCTTCTCACACAGAACACAAAACACAAACCATAACCCTAACACAACCCCTAACACAGAAACATAGAGATCTAATACTCAGAATACAAATTTTAACAAACCCTAACACAAAACACGAATTTAAACTCATATTATAGATCCATTCTTCTCACCTGAGTAACACAAAACAAAAACCATAACATAGAACATGAACACAAAACGTAACCTAACACACACATAAACAGACTTTAAAATGCAACAAACTCGAGATTTGGAGGACAAATAGATGAAGAAAACAAGAGAAGCAACGACACATTTTTAGAGACAAAGAGTACGGAGGCATATCGGTGGGAGAGTACGAAAGCTTCAAGTTGACTAACGATTTAACTGAGTCATCACTCTGGCGACAGGAACACAACACAGTGGCGCTTCAAGTTGAGGATCTTTGTATTGGATGAGAACGACGCTAGGGTTTCACTCTCAAACTCTGAGAGAGTGAACTGAAGTGAGAGGGAACGATTCTAGGGTTTGGTGGGAGAGAGAGAGGTTCATTTTCGGTTGAAATGGAAAAGTGAAATGGTACGCGTAGTGTGTGTGTGTGTGTGTGAGTGATATAACCCTATTAACACTAATATCTCGGTCGGGTTCGGTTTCTAATGGATCCAATACAGCCCACCGCCACCGACCAACTGTGACCATCTTTATCCATTATGGGCCGCCAGCTACCCGAATTAGGCCCAAAACCGAACCGCTGGCTTTTTCTCATTTCGGGTTCCGGTCGGTTACTGCAGGTTCGCTATATTTGTCCACTCCTACTCACATTCGTCCATATTTTATGAGATAATGTTTTCTAATTAGTTATCGGTTTGAACTTTAAAAAAAAAAAAGTGATTGTTAAGTTTACATGGATACCAAAGGGCTCCGTGTTAAAAAAGTCTTCTAAGTAGCTTGAGGAAGAAAGGAAAACGTATCCCCCTTTAATAATAATTTATCTCAACCGTTGTCAATTGTGGCATTACCCGACTCGAATGATTAGTCTCTGCAATTGCGCGCAGAGGATACCTAATTTATAAAAAAAAACTATAATATAACCAAAACAACATCACTTTCCTTTCTTTAAATTTGTTCGCAATACTTTCGGGTAGATAAATACGAATCTATATAAATTTTAAGATTAATAACTCAACTATAAGCAAGAAAGGCAGTGAGAAGAATGAAAATACCACCTTTTAGTAGTAATCCATTTTACTTCTGAAAATGCTTTAGTACATAGCTAAGAATACTTGATTGATGAAGAACTATACTATCATTTTTTACAATATTAAAGATCAAGGTATTGTTAACAACAATTACGAAATGTACATTTTGCAATTCCTCCCTCTACAACTTGCAGCAATGTGTATCCACATTTTTGACCCAATGACCTCAAGCAATCCAATAATCTTGTCATCCACTAAAACAGAGCAGATACCTGAAAAAAATAAGGTTGTTTCTTGATTTTCTACAACAGAAAATGGCAGCACGCCCGTACATGAGATACAAAATAATTCACAAGTTTCAACAAGCTACTCGAAAATCTCATAGCCTTAATCAATAAAGTCAAATATGCTTGAATTTGCCACTCATTAAATCAAAATAAGTATATTCTATGACAATATATACACAAGGTGAATTTTGGTTACACTAAATCTAAATTCTGTACAACAGAGAAACAAGCCTTCAATAAACCTTGCCACTGAATCACATCAATAAATATGACGTAAAATAACAAGTCCTAATTTTAGAAAAATTTAGAATGAACATTCAATTGCAGTAGCTTATCAAAAAAAGCCACCTCACACAAATCCAAAATGTTAACCAACTAAACGTTACCATGTTGGAGTAGCGGTTAATTCAACGCAGAGATGATTGATGTATCCTCCCATGAGAGTTTCTCCTGTCTCTATCAGACTTATCTAGATTCCTGCAAAATGGATATTGGCTGTGGAATCAAATAATTGACTACTTATAATTCAAGTTCGACAATAGGAAAGATCGTCACCTTTCATCGTCAGTTGAATTACTTCCCAACGATTCAAGTTGTTTCCAAGATGGTTTAGTTTCCTGTAAGAAATTTTATAGCCTGGTTATGGCAACCTGTGTAATAAAATAGTGAAATAAAATGGTCTGCATACTGACTGACATTGAGGCGTGACTGTTTCCTGTATCTGCTATGGACCTCCAGGTATTCTTCATAGGACTGCAACAACAAAAAATGGACACACGGTCAAAACTAGTAGAAGAAAAATGCAGTCCAACACATCCAGTTATCAACAATTATATTACATAAGCATGTGAACTCAAACAACGGATTGATTATCCTCTCTCTGTGCAGCATCATGCACCAATTTTTTATCAAAAGCTTCAATACCCAACTCAATATTAAGTAAATCTATATTAAGCTTCCATTTCTTCTTTGGGACCGGGAACAAGGGTAGCAAGAGCCCTTAATTACAATACAAAAAGTTCTTAAATCGGAAGTGGGAGAACTAATCAATTTTAGAACATTGACTTTAACAAAATATTTCAAACATCAAAATTAAAATAAGCCTGTATAAAGAGGGTTGCAGGATGGATTAAATGCAAGGGACTATCCGATGATCCGATGCTTTTCAGCTATCCCATGATCCAATCCAAATAACAAATTGATACAATACATGTTTCTAATCTGGTTGGTGATCAAAAATCAGTATCGGGATGTATTCATTTGTTGTGATTATAACCATAGTGCAAAACTATATTTAATATGATTGTTTTTTTCTAAGATTTCGTCACATATCATGAGACAGCCTAATGATCAATTTCTTTCTAATATATCGATTATCAATCATATCTGGTACAAGCAACACATCAAAGAAATTCAGAGTGGTGGACATGCCAACTTGGCTTTAACATCAGTTAACAAGAAACTCAATTAAAAACATTTTTTGTTGCACAAATTATAATCCCAAAACTTGGATCACATTTGCCAACATAAAAGTAACAGGAACGAGAACATAAATTGACATTGGTAAGATTCCTTCTAATTCAAGACTACGCAAGTCACAAGATAGCTCATCATTTCAAAACAAAACATAGTATCCTTTAACATGGGCTTTCATTTTGGCAGCTCCATGTAATTGCAGGCTATTCCCTAAAGCAGAACCCTATGGGAAACAACATGAAATATAAGGGACGAAAAATAAAACAAAATTGATTAGAGGAGAGATCTTTCCAAATACCATGTCAAGAAAATCATCCTCGGTTAGTGTACTGGCTAAAGGGCTTTCAGAAGACAGACACTGATGGTCAAATCGTGAAGCCACACCCTTATCCATTAGTACCTTTGGGATATGCCCACTAAAATGAGAACGTTTAATCCCTGCCACTTTTGATGACTCAGAAGTTTGAGGCAATACTTCACTGGACATTGTTCCACTGAATCTCTGGTTTAATGAATAAAATTTATTTACTTCAGCTTGATTTTGGGAAAACAATGAAGAATTGGCCACGGGCATTGACCATGACAGATGCGGCGAAGGAAAGTTACAGCCTTCGTCTCCCATTGAACTCGGAGTATTAACAGAATGACCCCTCAAAGAAAAATTATTCCCAGATGAACTGCACATGTAAAGAGCAATAAGCAGCTAGCCTCCTATAAATGCAGCTGAAAGCAAAGTATCCTTCACCTCTCTACAAAATTTACCTTGTCAGAAGGCCATCCACATCATTCTTAAGATCAAGGAGTTCACAAAGAGCTAGACCAATATCTGGAGGTAACTCCTGGAATTGGAACTCAGTCACAAAAATATATGCACAATTTTTCAAGGTCCAAGCGGTAAAAATAAAGATGAGTAAAAAGGAAACCTGGCAATCTCTGCTGATTTTGACAGGTTTATATTCATTCAATGGATTCTTAAGATGAAGAGTCTTGTGGAAAGGCAAGTCATTCAAGCACAGCCATTTGACCTGAAAACTGCGACCCCAAGGATTACCTTTACCGGTTCCCTCACTCCAAACATTGTCTCTCCTCCACCCAATGGAGGACATCATTTGTGCATACCCTTGGAAGGAACCACTCATGTTGACACTAAATATAAGGATTACGCTACCTGAACTCTGCAAAATGTGCAAACAATTCTCATGTAACATACTCTAATGTATATGATAATTTCCAACAGCATAGTAATCTGATATCAGAAAAGAAGAGAGCTCTTACATGAAAAGCATCTTCTAGAATCCGTTCATTCATGATTTGAGTAGCCCAAATTCCTTTCTCAATGGACAAACGGATATTTTGATGGCTCAAACTCTTGATGATGAAGTATTTTGTATCATACATTTTATCCACTCTATCAGCCCTAGTTGGATTAGTGTCTTCATTAAACTTGAAATTCGAGCTCTCTAACACAGAGAATACAGACAAAACAAAATTAAAAGAGAAAAGATGTTAAATCTTAATGTGAAAAAAAAGCTCACATGTACGTAGAGATGTTCATCCATCTATGAAATGTGCTGTAATTTTAAATTTACAATTTTCCTCCTTACGGGCCTTTCCGACAAATCTTCAAACAAGTTCTACACAATGGAAGCTCCTAGTTTCACATTTCACTTTATGTGTATGTTACAAACAAACAATATAACTACCTGGGTCATCTGAATTTCCAATGTCATGTTTACATTCAGTTACAGATGAATCAACTACCGATGCATTTTCCTTCACACTATCAGAAGACATATCCCAATTGGCCTGTCATGAAATCATGAACATTTAAATCAGAATGCAGAATGGACAATATAACTGGCCAATACTAAAAAGGGTCAGAGAACAGTAACGAAAACTATTAAACTGGGATCGCAACACCAACTGTTATGATCATTGGGATCAATAGAATAATGACTCTTTTAGTATATTCTAGAAGGGGCTTTTTAGGGATATTATCTTATTAGTAGTAATGTTAGTGTGTGAGTGATGTATCATCCTTTATGGTGTGTATCCACTAGACTATATAAACATTGTAGTGACCTCATAATTGGTATGAAATGAAATATAATCAAAGTCTATTTCCTCTCTTTAACCTTTCTTTAGGAGGTATCTCAGTCCTCGAATTCTGAGAATCTATCAATTGGGGACATCTGCATTGACAAGGGTTTCCAATTCCAAGTGTGCATAACTAGAATAAGCATTGTGACATGAATCACAACAATTGGCCAAAGTTTTCTCCCAACAATTAAGTAGATTAATCAACACAATGAAAGCACCATTGATACGTTCTCAGAATTCGAGGACTGAGATACCTCCTAAAGAAAGGTTAAAGAGAGGAAATAGACTTTGATTATACTTCATTTCATACCAATTATGAGGCCACTACAATGTTTATATAGTCTAGTGGATACACACCATAAAAGAGGATACATCACTCACACACTAACATTAGTACTAATAAGATAATATCCCTAAAAAGCCCCTTCTAGAATATACTAAAAGAGTCATTATTCTATTGATCCCAATGATCATAACACCAACTTTAATACATAACTGTTTTGCTAAACTTACGACAACCTAGTAACTATGTCGCAATAGTGAGTATCCCACCCAGGCCAGCATATAAAAACTACATAAATGCCATCAACCATCCAAAATGCTCAAGGGGGAATTCAATAAGAGCTACCAAAAAGGGGGCAATTATGTATGTATTTTGTGATATCCTAAGTTCACAAAACACCCACAATACATACATGTTGTCTGTTCATTCATTCAACATAATTATACACATTAAAAGTAAATCATTACAATAGTAAAGGTCGAAAATTTGCATCAATTAGCATGCCATTTCAAAGAGTGTAATTGGGTTAGCAATGGGAGAATAATTTAAAAATCGAGCAAGTTACGAACAACAAACATACAAGTGGGAAGAAAAGATAGCAGCAAACAAAGAAGCGACTTCAAGTTCAATCACTGTTACTGAATCAACATATCGATCAAAACTCACAAATCAATCGTATTGGTATAAAGAAAGAGGGAAATAGATTTGAAAGTTAGAAGAGACAGACTCACAAAAGAGCGAGAGAGTGAATGGCGGTATCCGAAAGAACCCTAGCTTAGCTATCACTTCCTTCGGCTTCTTCTTCCCTTGTCTTCGCTACGCCGTACTGATATGCTTCTTTTTGTATGTGTTTGTAAAACACTTCACTTCAGTTTCTACTTTCTAGTGTACTACAACAACAACACAACACAACTTATCGTGTTTTTTTTTTGATTGCTCACAACTATCGTGTTGGTATAAAAGAAAAAAATAATGAAAAATATTTACATTTCTTAATGGAAATTTTATTTATTTATTTATTAGGGATACCTGTTAAGTTAACCCTTTGTTCGGTTGAGAGAAGAAAGTAGAAAGAAAAAAAGTAGAAGGAAAGATTGTTGAAGGAATGAAAGTTGGAAGAAAGTGGATAGAAAATGAGATGATTTTTTAGTTGCTTCTCATATGTTTGATCGATAAATAGCTTGATGACATAATTCTTAGTTTCTCGATGTATGGACGAAGTTGTTCTTCAATGAAGGATAGTCACGCTGCCTTCTCTCATGGAGGGTGTTGACCACTATCCACTACTAAAAAGAGATGAAATAGCACAAAAATTTAGGAAACAAAATTGTGAAAGCTAACTCTAATTTTTTTTCCAAGTGTTAACAATGTCAAATTAAAAAGCAAATCCGTCTTTAATTTTCATTGCTATTTCAACTATTTTAGTAGTGTTTGTTTTTACCCCTTCCTCTTCGAAGTGGGTTTGCGCATGAGTTTCCTTTTACTCACCTCGCGACTAGGGATCCCTTTACAACCTATGAAATGAAATGATTCTTCTCAAGACCTGAGGTGTGGCACCCTCTCAAATCTCAAGTTTACCCTAACATTTTGGGTTTCATGCGATCTTTTTGTGTCTTGTGCAATCTATCAAAATGCCACCCACTTGCCTATTTCGAAACTTACTCTTTCAAATGCTTTGCATATTTTATCCTGTTGAGATTGGTGCTCCTAATTATATTCCACAATAAAACTCTCGGGTTTCATGAGCAATTGAGACTCCATCTTAATTAACATTATGATATCTTTTTTTATTGATAAATTATGATATTCTAGCATGTATGTATCGAACACTTGACTTTTTGTTGTTACCGTATTATTAGTATGCAGTATCTATTAGTTTTGCGGTTAACTAATCTATGTTGATAAACCTGATTGGCCAAGTGTACCCGGCTCTGTTGAACTTGTGGGATCTGAACTCAATTACCACTCGGATCAACCATTGTTGGTGGCCAATCTACTCCAGAAATACTTGAATTTTTAATGAAATGTATTGAATTGAATTTTTTCTATATAAAAATAAATTATGATGAAACGCATTGTTTTGAAATAAATATAAAGACATGAATGATATTATTATTATTATTATTAAAGGAACTAACAAGCAACATATACTTAATTAGGCCATATATAGAGATGACCTATTATTGCCACAACACATAAAGAAGTTCATAAGCCAATAATAATACATCAAATAATATGTGATATGTTGTTATATATGGGCTCATTTGGGGTCACTAGCTTCCTCATCCTTCCTGAATAGCTTATGATGAATATGCTGAGCAAAAGTACGAGGTGGAAAACGAGGTGGTTCAGTTGAAGTTACAAGCTCAGGAAGTGGCTTCAGAATTATTTTCTCCTTAGGTGGTTCACAAAACACCGCCCAAGATATTCTAACTTTTTCCTTATTCACTAACCCACGATGAAGTATACTCTTGAATTTACCATTGCTGAGAATCTCAATGGTATCACCAATATGCATGAGAATTGAACCAGGTACACATTTTGCTGTGACCCATTTGCCCTCATAGAAAAGTTGCAAACCTGGTACCATGTTATGAAGGAGGAAAGTAAGTGAACTTACATCTGTGTGAGCTTCAACTCCTAGAGCTAGTTCTGGTTGAGGACAAATTGGGTAATAATTGATTTTCATTTGAAGCAAAAGCTCTTCTATTCCACCAACTTCTTTCTCTAACCTTCCTCCTTCTAGTCCCAATTCAAGAGACAGAGCATTCAGAATTTTGCTAGCAAGTTTTCTCAGTTGTTTTGCATATTCGCTTGTAATTTCACTGCATATATATGCATCAAGCAATTTATAACTGAATGTTGAATTCAATAATTACTCTGTAAACTCATTTATTTTTATTGACTATTTAATCTAATATTTATTTTAAATATAAATAAAGTAATTAAATCAGTAACTAATGCCTCTCATGGACAAAATAAGAAAATGAGAGTGAAGTATATTGAGAGACCAAAATTGAAGAAAATGAGAGTGAAGTTTGAATGCTAGTAAGTGGTAAGAGTTTAGTCCTGTATCATCAAGGTGCTGAGTTGAAATTCCCTCGGAGACTGTTGTAAAATGACCATTAGTACCACTTTGATTAGTAAAATTTCCCCTTCCCCAATTTTTTTTTAAAAAAAATATAGGGTTTAAATGAAGAAGAAATAGAAATGAGCAAAAGGGATACTAGTAAATGCAAATTCTTTTTGTGCTTAATACAATACACCTCAATTTTGCTTCATTTGGATATGGAAAGAAAAATAGAAAAAACTAAAAAAAATGATAAATTTCATAATTAGAGTGAAAATAGGAAAAAGGAAATTAATATATTTTTTTTTACTTTATTTGAATGATTTGAAAAATTAAAATAAATAATCGACATAAGTTATTTTTTATTATTCTTGATAAAATAAATAAATAAATAAAACATCCCCCACGAAAGACAATACAGATAAGTAATTAGAATTTATAAAAAATTTCTATAGTAATATAATACAACAAAATTGAACTATCCTCACTAGTTTTTTTAAGATATAGTTTTATTTTCTATAGTAATATTAAATCTACATTTACTCATAGAAGTTTGATATATTTAGCAACAGTTTTTGTTGGTGGGTAAAAGTCAAAGTTTTTGTAGTTTCTTGCTTTCAAGATAACCTTTGTTCTTTGGTTATTAACAAGGGGTGGTGGGTTGTGTATCAATATGCTAGTTCTGACTAGCCAAAAAATAATATATGTATTTGAATAAGTAAGTATATTATATATTTAACTATATCTCATATTATTTAGCTATATCAACCAAGTTTATTTGTTTAAGGAGATAAAAGATTAACAACAAGTCCATTAGTTTGTCAAATAATCTATTATTATCTTTAATAAATATAATTATTTGTGTTAACTTGGTGATTTTGGTCTCTCAATTTTACTTTTGAAAGTTTTGATCTCCAATTTTCTTGAATTTGGTAATTTTTATTCTCAAAATGATAGACTATTTGCACTTTTGTTAACAAAAAAAAAAGATTTGGGCCAATGAGAGATCAAAATTGCACAATCTACAATTTATAAAAACCAATAGTGCAATTAAAAATTTGGGGAGAAAAATTTTCAAAAATTAAACAGAATGAATAAACTCATCAATCAAAGAAAATGGGAGACAAAAAATATAAGTAAACTTTCATATTTCACCACCTCATAATTTTTTTGCTAGATCTGCTCCTACTTTTTAACACAACCAAAAACTGATTTACAATTTAGTAATTTTTAAAAAAGTATCAAATATTATGAGCAGTGGATTACTACTAATAATTTTTGACAGCTGTAGTCTCTAATTTTTTTAATTTGACAATTTTTATCTTCAAAATATAATTATTTGTAGTGCCAAAAAAACTTGGATTTTGGGAAATTGAGGATAAAAAATGTACGATCCACAATTTGTGAGGACTAAAAGTGCAATTAAAAAATGATAGGGTCCAAAATTGTCAAATTAGGGGAGTAAAGATGTCAAAAGTAAAATATCAAATTCACCGATCGATCGAAAAAAGTTGAGGGAAAAATGGAAATAAACTTTATATTTAACCACGTCCTAAAATTTAGGCTTAAATATTTGTTACCTCCCGCAAATATACTCATTATCTATTTACCTCACTGTAAAAATAAAACTCTTAAAAAAGACCTTGTAAATATTAAATGTTTCTAGTTACCCCCATGTTGTTAGATTATGTTAACAGCGTTAAGTGTATGCTGAAACATTTAATATTTGCAGGGGGTAAATGGATAATGAATATATTTGCAGGGGGTAAATGAATAATGAACATATTTACAAGGGGTAACATATATTTACGCAGGGGTAAATGAATAATGAACATATTTGCAGGGGGTAACATATATTTACACTTAACGTTGTCATCATAATCTAACAGCGGGGGGGGGGGGGGGATCGTAAACACTTTAATATTTGCAAAGTCTTTTTTAAGATTTTTATTTTTACAGGGTGGTAAATGGATAATTGGTATATTTGTAAGGGGATAATATATATTTAAGCCTAAAATTTATGCTAGCAAAAACTGATTTACAATTTAGTAATTTCAAAAAATAAGTATCAAATATTATGAGAAGGGATTAACGACGTTTGATCCTCTCATTCACTTTCTCCTGGCATCTCCATTATATCTCCATCTCTCTCCTAATTCACTCTCTCTCATGATTAAAATAATGATGAAAGTGAGTGAATAAAGAGAGAAACAGAGAAGATCGAGAGAGATGTAGGGAAGAGGGGAAGGAGAGGATCCTCCAAGTTCTGGACTACCACTAGTAATATTTGAGAAACAAAGAGAGAGAGAGGAACTAAGAAATGAGAAAGAGAAGAGAGAGACTAACGTATAATCAGCAGGTATCTTAGGCCAGATAGAGAAATCACGTTTGTCCTCAGGATAAATAAGATGAAAGAAGTAATCCTCCCATTCAAGTTGACCACTAGCATTATTAGCTAATTTACTTCCATAACCTTGAACATTCCCAGAAGCTTGATCATTAGCATATTTTTCTTTCTCTTCAACAGGAAGTGAAAAAAACTCAGCACCAGCTTCTTTAACTCGATTCAGAATCTCATCTGGAATACCATGATTCACAAGATTCATCACACCCCATTCTTCTGCTGCTTTCCTCAACTTTTCTCTGCATTTTGATCTAACTAACTCATCTTCTGACTCTATTTCTTTTAAATCAATTGTTGGAACTTGTGGCCCTTCTTCTTTCTTTTCTTCTTCGAATATGTTTCCTATGTTTGTTAACTCTTCTTTTGGTCTCACATATTCTTTTGGGATTGACATTATCCCACTGCTTGCTAAGCTTTCAACTCTTTGAGCCACTGTTCCCATCTTCACAATTAGCTAGCTTCGTAATTCCTCTCTTTCTTTAATTAATAATTAGCTTCTCAACTCACTCACTTCACTTTCAACTATGAAGGTTGGATACCGTTTCGTTAGGTAGGTATATATAGAAGATAATAATATATGGTCTGAGTCTGATTTTCTAGTTATAATAATTAAGAAAAATTTAAAGGACTATTGGGGGCGAGTGATCACGTGGTGAGAGAGGTTCTTGACGGGACATTCAACGCTCAAACATATATATATATATATATATATATATATATATATATATATATATATATATATATATATATATATATATATATGGGTTTGAGAGGTGGCTGGCTAAACCTCCTCGTGTGTAACCACCACCTTACCTAACGCTCCAATATTCTTTCTTCTTTCTCAACTTCCATTATCTCTAATCTATCGAAACCATTGCCTAAAAAAGAAACCAAATCAAACTGTTGCAAAAATTTAGGAAGGTCAGACAATTCTTAATATTTGTGGCTATATATCACTGTGTTGTGTTCTGGATCGGAGAATCTATAATAATAATAATAATAATAATAATAATAATAATAATAATAATAATGTTATTTAGACCAAAAAAGTGTATCAAAAGACAAATATGTATGAGATATGGAGGAAATATGTATACATATATAATGCATTTATTTCTTTATTTTAAACTAAGTTCAGTGTTATACGCGTATAATATAATTTAAAATAAAAGATAAATGTTAAGATAATGTCATGGCCTAGTAGTGTTTTTTTACTTCCCATCACCACTTTTAGCAGTTACTAGCCTTATTAACTAGAGATAGTATAATCCATTTACTTTATGTTTTGGGTTACAAATATTACTTTGAAGTTTTGTTCTTTACATGTATTGATTGTGTTTTTTTTTTTTGTTTTTTATGAATATCTACCATATTGTTTAAATGGGGTTTCCACTTTCCACCACTCATGCTTGATGTGAATCTTTATGTTAACAAATCAAATTGAAATTGAAGACATATATTTGTGCCTACGATCCAATGATGGTTTACTATCTTTAATTTAGGGTTACATGAATATAAAGTCATTCTTCCTTTCAATATCCTGCATTTATGTTCATTCTAATAGGTTAAAGCAACTTATTCTTCCAGGAAAGTTTCACTCAAACTAATAAGAAAATCACAAGATTTTTAATTTTTGAAAGAAAATATTACAATATTTTGCAATCACCCATGCATTGCACAGGAACATGCATTAGTGGTTGATAAAGTAAAAATGGCTCACCTACATGCCTTGCATGCAGGTTTTAAAAGGATCTTGATCCACTGCAGTCACATAAGACTGTGACTGCAAGATCCTAAATTTAGGCAAATCATTTTTATTTAGTAATGTTCAAAAATTTAGTCAAAAAATTTGGAGATAATGTGTATATTTTACACTAAATGTGCATGAACTGCGACTTTGCCTGATTGCGGTGGATTCTGTTCTGGTGAAAGAGCACTAAGGGTGGGTACTCTCCAATTCAATACATCAGCGACTAATACCAATAAACCACTCATAATACAAAAACATAAACATCTACCTAAGAACCACTTCCAAGACAATGATCTGATACGGTCAATCAATAAACCAAAATCAAGTGCCTTATTGTCGAAAAGATAACAATTATGTAGGTCCCAAATGACCACCTGATAGCATGTCAAATCGGGGCAAGGCCCAGAGAACAAGAGGTATCACCTAAGATACAAAAAAGGGAATATGAAGTGAACATGTCTAATGGCATAACAAAGTCACAACTGAGCTAGTTCACAACAAAATACCAAATAGCATACCAAGGCGTGCATCACCCAAATAAATGGAGGGTCGACTCCTGATGTCTTAATTTCACAAAGAACAGTGTTTATTGTTGTGAGGTCAGATATAATGCCTCTCTTAACAAGTTGGTGCGAGTTGGGACCCTATCAAAGAGTAGCTACCAAGAGAAAGCGAATACCTTAGATGGAACAATATTCTTTCACAACATGCCAAAGACTCCAATGTGTTCATTGTACAGGCTATGCGAGAGACCGACTTAGAGAAATAGTCGTAGGGAATCGACTATCTCTCTACCCAAGAGTAGATAGTGCAAGCGGAACCCTATCCAAGAGTGCCAAGAGAAAGCACATACCTTAGACAAGGTAAAACTCTTTCATAACTTGCCCAAGACTCCAATCTGATCATTGAACAAGGCTAGCTATGCGAAAGATGTTGGAATCTTGATTGAATTCGTGGTGGTGTTTTGGTTACAGTGAAATTGAGAGAGAGAGATGAGATAGAGAGAGTAACCGAGAGAGGAGGGAAATTCAGTTAATTTCGTTATTCACTGTGTAACATGTTTTGAATTACAAACTTGGTATTTATTACCAAGTTGCCACTGGGCGCCTAAATGCTAGCCATTGTGCGCCACCTCTTGCTTTATTCTATATACCTCCTTATGTAGTTTTTACAACTAAAACTAAACTAACTCACTTATTATTTGAATTACAATTACATCACACCCCCTTAATTCAAATCACCTAAGCTACACATGCCAATTATATTCTTCATTTCTTCAAGCTTCCTTGGCTTCAACGGTCTGCAGCTTGCTCTGCAGATCTGCAATACTCTATCTTCAATTTCTCCTTGTTGACTTGATCACGAAGGAAGTGATACTTAATTTCAATGTGCTTGCTTCGTCCATGAGCTATGGGGTGCTTTGCCAAATCAATTGCAGATTTGTTATCTACTTTTAGTACCATAGGACTGTCATTCTTCATCTTCAATTCACTTAACAGCATGTCAAGCCACATAGCTTGACTTGCTCCAAGAGCTGCTGATATGTATTCAGCTTCACAGCTTGATAGAGCCACAACATTCTGCTTCTTTGAACACCAAGATATAGGAGCTTTATCAAGCATGAATATGTAACCTGAAGTGTTTTTCTTGTCTTGAGTATCACCACTCCAATCAGCATCAGTGAATCCAATTAGTTCAATATCAGACATTCCATTTGTTGCAGGAAACAGGATTCCACAATCTATGGTACCTCTTATGTATATCAGAATTCTTTTTGCAGCAATTAGGTGAGTTCTGTTTGGTTTCTCCATGAATCTACTCACCAATCCTACACTATAGGCTATATCAGGTCTTGAGTTACACAGGTATCTCAATGAGCCAATTACCTGCCTATATAGTGTACTGTCAACTAGTTTATCAGAGTCATCATTTGTCAATTTTCCACCTGGTTCTGCTTTGGTGTCAGAGCGAGGTTGCATTCCATCATGTTAAATTTCTTCAAGATATCAGTTGCATATTTCTTTTGATGAAGAAATATGCCACTTTTGGATGTCACAAACTCCATTCCTAGGAAATATGCAAGCCTGCCCATATCAGACATTTCAAATTCACTCATTAGCTTCTCCTTGAAGACTTTGATCTCTTGTTCACTTTCACCAGTGACAAGGAGATCATCTACATACAAACAAATTATGATAACATCAGCTGTATTGTCCTTCCTTAGGTACACTCCATGTTCTGTCATGCATTTTTCAAACTTTAGTTGTTGAAGGAAACTGTCAATTCTCTTGTTCCAAGCACGAGGTGCTTGCTTTAAATCATATAGGGCCTTGGTCAACTTCATTACCCTATCTTCTTTTCCCTTCAATTCGAACCCAGGTGCTTGCTCTACATACACCTCTTCCTCCAATGGACCATTGAGGAATGCAGATTTCACATCAAGTTGGCTCATTTTCCACTTCTTCCTGCTAGCAATTGCAATTATCAGTCTAATAGTTTCAATTCTAGCTACTGGAGCATATATCTCATTATAGTCTAAGCCTGGTTTCTGCAGAAAACCTTTTGCCACCAGCCTGGCCTTATATTTTGCAACCTCTCCATTTGACTTCATCTTAGTCTTGTAAACCCATTTCACTTCAATAGCCTTCTTGTCACTTGGTAACTTCATCATTTACCAAGTCCTGTTCTTCTGAATTGCCTGAAGTTCTTCTTCCATAGCTTTCTTCCAATGAGGATTAGCTAATGCTTCATGTAGTGAAATTGGTTCTGCTTCTGCAAGGAGAACAAGCTGCAAAAGTTCACCATCTGTATTTATGGCAGTATCAGGAAATACCTCATAGTCTTGAAGTCTACTAGGAATATTCCTTTGTCTCTGTGGTCTTCTAGATGGCTCACCAACATTGTCATCATCCAATTCTGCAGGTTCTACATTGTTTGGAGCATCATTTTCTGCATTCAATTCAACTGTCACAGTCTCACTCTCTTTCTCTCTTGCATTGCTCCAGACTCACTCCTTTGTCTCATCTATTACCACATCATTGCTGATCACTATCTTCTTGTTTAAAGGATCATAAAGCTTGTAGGCACCTGTGCTATGATAGCCAACGAATATCATAGCTTGTGACCTAGAATCAAGCTTTCTTCTATTTTGTTCAGGCACATGTCTATAAGCTAGTGATCCAAATACCTTGAAATGTTTCACACTTGGCTTGGACTCACACCATGCTTCCTCTGGTGTAGTGTCTTCTAATCTCTTTGTAGGACTTCTATTTAAAATGTGTTTGCAAAGAGCAACACTTTCTCGCCCTAATTCATTTGGTAAGTGCTTCTCTTTCAACATGCATCTTACCATGTTTAGTAGGTTCTGCTTTCTTCTTCACATGAGTTCCATTATCTTTGAGGTGTGTATGGAGCCATCACCTCATGTACAATCCCTTCATCTTTGCAAAACTTCTCAAATTCAAGTGAGGTATATTCACCTCCCCATCGATTCTCAATTGTTTAATAGCTGCACACTTTTGCTTTTCTCTCTAATGGTTTGAATTCTTTAAATGTTGCAAACACATCACTTTTTCTTTGCAACAAGTAAATCCACATTCTCTTAGTAAAATCATCAATAAAGGAAACAAAATACAAGCTACCTCCATGAGATTTGACTTCAAAGGGTCCACACACATCTGAGTGGATTACTTCAAGTTTTGCCTTAGCTCTTGTTGAGATTTCTGAATTGTACGATTTCCTGGGCTGCTTCCCTTCACAACACCTGCTACATATCTGACTTGGCATTTCAATTAGAGGTAGTCCTGTAACCATCTTCTTTCTCTCCAAATTCTTCAAGCTATTGAAATTCAGATGCCCCATTCTTTTATGCCATTTCCAAGCTTCTTCACTAGTCTGTGCAGACAGACATTTTTGTTCAAATGTATTGGCACCTACCTTGAAAGTCCTGTTCTTTGAAGCAGGAGCCTTCAAGACAGTATTTCCTTCCTTGTCTGCTACTACCATGAATCCATCACTCATGTTCATTGAGTAGCCTTTCTCAAGTAATTGCCCCAAGCTAAGCAAATTACTCTTCATTTGAGGTACATACAGTACATCACTCACCAGTACCTTCTTACCATCTTCTCTCCTTATAGCTACCTTGCCAATTCCTTCTGCCATGACAGCTCTACCATCACCAAACCTTATCCTTCTCTTCACAGTTTCATCAAGTTCACAAAACTAGTCTTTGTGACGGTCATATGATTGGAGCGACTGTATCTAGATACCACCACTCCTCTTCACTGTTTCTTTATTTTTGACTGCCATTAGCAACACTTCATCACCTGTTATAATGTCAATAATAGCCATAAGCATCACTGTTTCTTCATCAGAATCACGTGCTAGCTGTGCTTCTTCATTCTTCTTCCTAGGCACCTTAGGATTCTGACACTCATCTGCATAGTGACCCCATTTTCGACAATTATAACATTGTATCTCATCCTTGGATTTCTTCTTCTTCTTTCAGAGTTATCACCCCTTTCTTTCGAGTTCCATTCTTTGAATCTCCTCCTCATTCTTGTTATTATTCCATTTCCCTTTACCCTTCTTATTCCTCCAAGATTCACCTCCACTATTTCCTTTCTTTTGTGATTGAGCATACGATTGCTCACACCTTCTTTATCTTCTTTCTTGGCAATTTCTCTACTCTTTAGTTTAATTTCATGTGCTTCTAAGGATCCTATCAATTGCTCCAATTTCAAACTATCTAGATCCTTAGATTGTTCTATTGCCGAGACTACATCTTTATCAAAGCTAGGAGTAACACCGGTGAGAATTTTTTCTACTTTCATTGCATCACTTACAAACCTCACCACATTACTACACATTTGATTTGTTAGTGATACTAACCTGCTTACAAATTGTGCTATGGTTTCGTTTGCCTCCATCTTCAACAAACCCAATTGACAACGTAGTGACATCAATTTCATCTTCTTCGCTTGCTTATCAGGAGTAAGTAGTTGCTAATACGCCCCACGCCTCTTTTCGCATTTCAGTATTCAATTATCTTCTCCAAAACGTTCGCATCAACACATTGATGAATCAAGAAAATTGCTTTGTCATCTTTCTTGGATTGTTCACGAAAGGTTGTTCGTTGTGCTTCCGTGGGAGCCACACCCAATTGTGTCACGCCATCTCTGATTACTTCAAGCACACCTTGATACCGGAAGACTACCTTCATCTGAGCCGTCCATCGCTCGTAGTTGCTTCCGTCGAACACCGGTAGCTTCGCCGGAAATTGCCCATTGTTCGTGTTCCCTGCGTGGCGCTTATAACCTCATACCAACCGCTTGCTCTGAGGCCAATTGTTGGAATCTTGATTGAATTCGTGGTGGTGTTTTGGTTACAGTGAAATTGAGAGAGAGAGATGAGATAGAGAGAGTAACCGAGAGAGGAGGGAAATTCAGTTAATTTCGTTATTCACTGTGTAACATGTTTTGAATTACAAACTTGGTATTTATTACCAAGTTGTCACTGGGCGCCTAAATGCTAGCCATTGTGCGCCACCTCTTGCTTTATTCTATATACCTCCTTATGTAGTTTTTACAACTAAAACTAAACTAACTCACTTATTATTTGAATTACAATTACATCAAAAGACAGACGCAGAGAGATAGTTGTAGGCAAACCACACCAAGAATATTTATGTAGGATGTTTGGTCCAGACTTACGAATCTATTTGTGATATCCAAGATATGGCCACCAAAGAGGACTGAAGCTTAACAACAGAGCGTTCTCTTAAAGAAAGAAACACCCCCTCCATGAAATGCATGTGTCATGTCCAAGAGCCATCCTCCCAACTTCTGAACCTCCATACTAGCAATTTTGTATTCTCCGCAATTGAGGGCAATATGGAAAACCAAATACTAAGGGAATAGTTACCTACCCAAATGTCATGCCATAAAGAGATAGACCTTCGTCTCATAACTTCTTCATAACCTTCTCTAGAACCAATTTGTTTTAGAACCCCGCCCTGCGCCCCTCCCCTCCCCAAACTCACCTATTAGACAAATATCTTTCCACTATTCAAACGATGAGGAATGGATCCTCATATCAACAAAATAGGTCAAGGAAATCACCCTCATGATCATCTTGTACGTCGAGACCAACGCACTGTTTGTATAATTATTTTTGTCTTTATATATATATATATATCTTTGTATTTTACAAATGATGAAATGAACATTTTATTTTTAAGTCTCCAAAAGGAGCAATCAGATTTTGGGGAGTATATATATTTTTCTGCCTCAAACGATGAAAAGAAATATATATTTTTCTGCTTGATAGTTTTAAAACCAAAAGGAGCAATCAGAACTTGTCCACGTGGCCATCCATCCGTACACAAGCAGCAAAACATCAAAACATGTGTGAATCGAAACAAAGTGCCTACTGCCTAGTCCTAGGTTATTGATCTAGATATTTTGAAAGGAAGAAAAAACCGTTGCAATTCCCTCCACACGTTCGCTGTCGCCTTATCTCTCTCTCTATTTCCCTCCAAACAAATTAAAATTCACCAAAACATTAGTCTTTAGTAATAATCATGATGGCTAGCAAATTGGCTTTCACATTGACATGCCCCCGTCCATTCAATGCACCATCAACAACAATCTCTTCATTCTCCTCAATTTCTTCTTCTACATCAATACACCTTATTCAATTCACCAATGGCCACCACTCACGCCTTCACCGCCGCCGGCTAGTTTTGTTTTCGCCCAAGGCCACCGCCGATCAACAAGGTGCTGATAAAAAAGAGAAGAAATCAGTTGGTGAACTTGAGCAAGATTTTCTTCAAGCATTGCAATCATTTTATTACGAGGGAAAGGCTATTATGTCAAATGAAGAATTTGATAATCTCAAAGAAGAACTCATGTGGGAAGGAAGCACCGTTGTTATGCTAAGTATGTTACTTAGTTAGTCTTCTATCTTCTAACCAACTGCAATTTCCCTGCAATTTTATTCTATTTTTATTTTAGGGTTTATGGCTTCTCTCTAATCTATTATTATTATACAGGTTCTTCTGAGCAAAAATTTCTAGAAGCGTCTATTTCTTATGTGTCTGGAAAACCAATCATTAGCGATAAAGAGTTTGATGAATTGAAACTTAGGCTTAAGGTTTGCTTCTTATTCTTCTTGTAGCATCGTTAGTGATTTCATATATCTGTAAGGCTTAACACAACTGACATAGTCGATGTTGTTAGGATGGAAATTTTTTGAAATATCCAAGTTCGAACTGAAGATCTCCACTTTGTATGTTAGTTTATGATATTTGTCACTTTGTCTGCCGACAAAAATAAAACATATTTTTTTCCTAGATGGAAGGGAGTGAAATCGTGGCCGAGGGTCCTCGTTGCAGTCTTCGTAGTCGCAAGGTGCGTGTGCATGTAGAATTGGTAGCTAGTCCATTGGAGTTCAGCTTTAGGTCTCCATAAAATGATTAATATTCATGAAGGTTTTGGATCTGTTGTGCGTTTATTACTTTCTAATTCATATATTCATATGCTTTTACAGGTTTATAGTGACCTATCTGTTGACTATTTAAAGATGCTGCTACTCAATGCCCCAGCAACTTTGGTTGCATTAGGATTGTAAGTAACTTTCCTTCTTTGAATTGAATACACAAGTTCCTTCCTGCTACATATAATTTAACAAATTTTTTATTCCAGCCACTGCAATTTGTTGGAAAAATATTTCATCCTAAACTGAAAAGTATGTATGTTACCTGATGTGGAAGTTACTGGTTGCACCAGTTTGGTCATGACAATTTTGCTTCTTTTTCATTTTTTTGCCCCTATAATATCAGGTTCTTCTTCCTTGATGATGTGACTGGATTTGAGATCAATTCTCTGATAGCGGTATGCTCTCTTTATTTTTCCTTGTTCTAGCATCACTAACACCGACACTTCAATTACGCCTATTTTTCAAATTATTACCGAGTGTGTACGTGTACGTGTACGTGTCCGTGTCCGGTGTCTGTGTCTATATCAGTGCTTCATAGGATGCAATTGTTCTGGAATGTGATAGTACAAATTTGACAATAGTTTCATTTCGATGATCATTTCTCTGCAATTTGAAAATAGTAAATACAATAAATTAATGATTGTAACAAACAAGTATTGTGAACTGTTGAGTGCAGATTCCAGAACCTTTTAGTTTCATTCTCACTTGGTTTGCTGCTGTTCCCTTCATTCTGTGGCTGGCTCAGTCAATAACAAATGCAATCATAAAGGATTCTTTGATTTTGAAGGTATAATTTTGGTAATTCTATTTACTCTGGGTCATATATATTGAACTATATATTATACATTTACATATACTAAGTATTTTTTGGATTTTTTTTTAATTAAAGGGCCCATGTCCAAATTGTGGTACTGAAAATACCTCATTTTTTGGAACTATATTGTCAATTTCAAGTGGGAATTCCAGCAACAAAGTAAAATGTGAAAAGTAAGTATAAACTACTCTTCCTAAATATGATTAAACTAATTACATGAGTAGTAAAGATAGAGATTATTAATTTAACAATCCAAAATCATATGTTTATTGCCTGATCAGTTGTGGTACTGCATTGGTATATGACTCAACTACAAGATTGATAACATTACCAGAAGGAAGTAATTAATGCCTAAGTAAAGTGGAGGTACATACATTCCTTCCTTCCTTCCTTGTAACCCTACATATTTTGTAGCATATATTATAGTTTTGTAATGAAATCCTGATCTGCATCTGAATTTCATACACACAGGTATGGTTGTGTCATATATATCATTGTTCCTGCAACTGCAATGACCTGAGATCATTATCCGACAAAGTGGAAGCAAGTGTGACTAATTTATCATCTCAGTCAAGTCACTGCCATGGCCATCCCCAAAATCAAAGGCCACGATTTCATTATTCTCACCGTTGAACTTGAACACCAATGTTGTCATCTCTGATGTTATGTTTCACTATCATACTTGTAATTATATTGGACTTGTATAGCTAGTCTGTTCAAATAAACTGTTGGACTGAACTAAACTGCTGATCTAAACTGAATGAATTGTTAAAAACTGAATTTTTAGTAACAGTTCAAAACTTGGACAGCATAGCATACAATTACAAAGGATTGTCCAAACTAAAATGTTACAACGCGTTTGTAAACACTTTGTTGGCATACCTATGAAAAACCTCTTCTGCACCTCCCCCCCCCAAGGACTGAGTGTGGAATATTGTTGAGGGGGTCTATATTTTTTCTAGGCATGGCAATGGGCCGGGTGGATTTTGCCTCCCCTGTCTCCACTTGTATTACTAGTGGGTCGGGTTTGGCCCTACTCATCCTCACCCCAAACGAGGCCGCCGTCGAGGCATTAGGTTTCCCTACTAAAGATTCACCATTCACCAATTCATCTAAAGAATAGAATTCTCAAAAAATACTTCTTGAATGATTCACCATTCATCTAAAGAATATAGAATTCTCAATTGAGTGTTGCTATTCGCAGTGAGAAATTTTCACAAAAGTAACCCACGAAGTGATGTGTCAAATGGTTAAGAAGTCAAAGTTGCGGAAACTATGGCTTTGTATTAATCACACACCACGTCATTTGTGGGTGTGGCCACAAAGCATTATTCCCAGTATCCATCATTATCCTTCTCAATCACTGGTTTCTTATTATACCGTGAAGGGCCTAAAACATGCTTATGTAATTATGTTTTTTTTCTATGGATAAATAAATAGAAAAAGATGTATAATCAAATATAGAAATTTCGGTTATGAAAATAAGGGATAATCTAAAATGAAAGACACCAAATGAAATGAGTAAAGAAGGATGTGATCGACTTCAAGTCCAGGAAGAATTATGTATTTTGAAAATGAATAATTTAAGCTTGGTCAAAATCATTTCTTAAACTAAAACTATGATTGTAATAAATCATCATGTTAATTGAGAATTGATTTACTAATTGTACATAATACCGTTTTTTCATCTTTATAAAATTTTAATCATTGATTCATATTTTTATTTTAAAAATCATATAGTGTAATTTAGAAACTTGTTAGATGATAAAAGATAGAACAAAACTTGACATTGTCTCAAAGTTTTACAAGTTTTATTACATTTGTTCTAAATAAGTGACCAAAGTTAGTGAATGAAAAAATTGAAATCTGCCTCTAATTATGGTGTCACAAAATTTAATGGCGGAATTGAGATATATTTTTCATTTTCCATCACTCCTTTACAACATTCAAGCAATTTACAACATTCTTCCAAAGAGAAATGCTAGAATGAGTGACATTAGCATTTCTCTCTTCCAAAATCCTTTGTCAATCACAATATCCTCAACATCTTTTCCCTCTCTTACCTTGGCTCATCGGTTGAACTTTCATTGCTCGCTAGTGAACATCCTTATCAAATTATCCTTAAAATCATTTAAGCACCCTAAAGTAAGGTAAGATATGGCAAAGCAAGTTGCCCCTGCCCTCGATCACCAAGTCTCTATTTTTTAAAAACTACATCATAATAGCAATGAGAGAAGGCCTAGAGTAAATAAAATTTGTGATTTCTTTACCTTTTTGGAATTTTCTCCTTATGTAAAGGTATGCCCTCCAAGCCTTCTAAAGCAAAGTCAAGACAATGGGCCGCACAAGGAGTTTAATACAGTTTTTCCCTTTTTCCCATTTATAGCTCACCAACAGTTTTGTAGTTAGTTAAGTTATCTGTCACAATTTGAACAACATTTTCTTCTCCAATCTCTTCAACCACCTCATCCATCATCTTGAAGATTACCTCGGTTGTTTTGGAGATGTCGGAGGCATCAATACTCTTCAGAAATGTTGTGCTCATTGGGGAATTCACCAAAAAATTTATAATTGTCCTTTGTTTCTTATCTGTCCACCCATCACTCGCACCCAACTCTCTTCCATTCAGCTCTATGCTCTTCCAAACCATCAATTGCCGACTTCATTTCTTGGTTTAAGAGCTTCACCCTAAGGTAGTGATAAGACGCTGGTTGATATCACAGTCCGTGTTTAACCACCAGATCAAACATAGTTTTGTATTCCTCGCTCCTTGACACATCTAAAGCATTATTATAAAAGAACCTAGCAACCGTTTTGTCCGCATCATTTTTATGCTAATAATGAATTCATAGTATGTTCTTTGGTGAAATATCTCTTATGTTTCTAGTGTCCAAAAAAATTACTTGCTATATATGTCTCATTTGTAAGCTGATGCCTCAAAAACAAGAGCCCTAGACCATACCATAGGTGATTATTATTATAACAATGACCAAAGACAATGAATTTTTTTTTTTTGACTATGAGAATGGATTTTCTAATCGTTGCTTGCCTGGTGGATGGAATGCAAACCTATGAAACTTTTTTTTTCTTGAGCGGCGGCCATGAAACTTGTATGCACGTTTAGTTAATTTTCATTTATCTATGAGAAAATGTTCAGCAGAAAACAAAAACTCATAGAAAATGTAGAATAATCTTATATTCCAATGTTTCTCCTGACTTATATACGGATAAATTGGGAATCAATGATCCTATTATTAACAAAAAAAAAAGTATCATTTGACTTATGGTTATTTCATGATAAATTCTCTTTGCACCGACCTACCATACCATACCATGTGTGTATCAAAAATGTTATTTGGACATAGATTTTTAGACAAAAATCGACATAAACCAACTTACAACACCAATTAACCAAGTTTTTTAGACTATTACCAACCCGCTTTTTCACGCTTTTTGGCGTTGTTTAAAAACTTAGTTAATTGATCACTTGACTAATAGTCTAAAAAACTTAGTTAATTGGTGTTGTAAGTTGGTTTTTGTCGATTTTTGTCTAAATATATATGTCTATATAACATTGTTGTGCATGTATCGCTGCCTACCAATGTTGTTATAGACAAAAAATCTGTTAATGTTGACTTTGTACAAATGATCATAAAAGCTATCTTCGTGGGTATCACGAACGCAAGTTCTTACAATTAAAAAACGACGACGTGATATATTCTCATAAAAAAATAACAATAATCGGCGTGATATGCGAATTGTACTTCATATATAAGTGGATATATGTACTTCTCAATATAGCATCATCGTACTCCACTCCACTCCTTGTCCCATAGAAAGAAAGGAAACCATGGCTTCTATTCTTCAAGCTTGTACCTTCATGTTACTTGCATATTCAATGCTCATGGCTGAAACAGCAGTAGCTGTAATATTTCGACCCAGTCGATGGTCTCTTGCTCATGCCACTTTTTATGGAGATGAAACTGCTTCTGAGACTATGGGTATGTTATTACTTATTATCATTCAATACCTTATAATAACTTTAATTTATTAAACAAGTACGGTTACATAATTACATTACATTATCAATATATATACTGATATGACTTTTTTTTTCTACTATGATGAAAATAAAGGAGGAGCATGTGGATACGGGAATTTATTTAAAAATGGTTACGGAACAGATACAGTGGCATTAAGTTCAACATTGTTTAACAATGGTTATGCATGTGGGACATGTTTCCAAATAAAATGCTACCAATCAAAAGCATGTTATCAAAATGTAGCATTTACAACAGTCACTGCTACAAATCTTTGTCCTCCAAATTGGTCAAAACCATCAGATAATGGTGGGTGGTGTAACCCACCAAGAGTGCATTTTGACATGTCAAAACCTGCATTCATGAAAATAGCTCAATGGAAAGCTGGAATAGTCCCTGTTATGTATCGTAGGGTTCCATGTCAAAGGAAAGGAGGACTTAGATTTACTTTCCAAGGAAATGGGTATTGGTTATTGGTTTATGTGATGAATGTTGGAGGTGGTGGAGATATTTCGGGTATGTGGGTTAAAGGAAGTAGAACTGGATGGATTAGAATGAGTCATAATTGGGGAGCTTCATATCAAGCATTTTCAACTCTTGGTGGTCAAGCTCTTTCTTTTAGGATTACTTCGTATACTAATAAGGAGACTATTATTGCTTGGAATGTTGCTCCTTCTAATTGGAACGTGGGACTCACTTATTCCACTAATGTCAACTTCCATTGATCATGAAGAATATGGATGGCAGTTGGTACAAGCACAACCTTCATGAGTTGTGATCAGCCACTCCTTTTATAAACTACATCGCTGTTTCTTTTTTTTTTCTTTTTTTTTTTTGCCTTCTAGTCTTTATAAGTAATTATTCTTATACGTGATTGTATCTGCTGCATATGAAATTTCCACACACGCAGCAGGTGCTTATTGCTAAATGCAAAGAAGCTGCCACCTTTTGTTTTGTTTTGGTTTGGCGAATTTGAATTGTAGCCCCAGTAATCCAATGCTGGAGATTTGCGTTAAAATATTCGCTTTAGTTTGTGTCGTTCTACACGAGCACAAAGTGGTGTTAGTAGCACTTCTCTTGTAACTAAATACAACAGGTGATTTATAATTAGATATAAAAATATATTAGCATTAATTGGGACTTAAAAAATAATGGAACCATATCTACTTCATACTTAAAACAACAAATTATTATTATAATAAGTATAATTAAATATGTTCATAATTACTTGCTTACAAATTAAACCACTTTAACTTTTGATTATTACAAATATAAAAATCACATCCAGACCTGAGCATTTTTCTTCTAATAAAAAACTTAAAATAACTACCAAAAAAGCATAAAATAGCATTGAAGACCCTAATTATGGTCCATCAGCAAAAAAACAAAGTATAATAGTGGCATCAGGCAGCCCACCCAATTTGAACCCAGCATAAAAATGGGCCACCCTACCAATATGCCCCTGTTAGGAAGTCAACATTCAGAAGCTATTATCCGAATTCATGGAATAAACTTCTTTCAAGAAGTTAACTTCCAAACACTTAACAAAGTCAAACATATTCTTAGCATAGTAGGCTTGCAAATTTGTGGATTAACATCAAAGTGAATCCTAGTATATAGTCACTGTAAGTTGACTATTTCCGATGCCCTTTGAAACAACAAACTGAGTAGGCAGAGTTACCTACAAGGTTAAGCCATCATTGGAAATAGTCAATGAGATCATTGACCTTGCAATCTCCTCCACCAGAAGGAAGGCTTAGCTGTCTGTGAAGGAGGTGGTGTAAGAATATCAAGCATTGTTTCCTTCTCTCTTGGGGTCAATGGAACACCTCTAACAAGGTTCAACGCCATGATATGAACATTAGTATTTTGTCTACGCTTCTGGTAAGCCCATACTCCAGCAGCTGCAGTTGCAATAAGGAGCTATTCAAAAGCACATGTTTCTGGAATCAGCACAAACATAAACTGCAATACAAAAATAAAGTAAACGTTCAAGTGCTTTCAAACGTCCAGAAAATATTTACCGGTGATAACCACAAAGCTGCTGTTTGTAAATCAAACTTAGGTGTGTATAGTACAGTCTCTCCAAAATCTTCTTCAAGCTTTTTGTAGATATCCTTGTCTGTTTTCCCAGAACGAATTTCATCACGGATTAACTGGAAAATAGTTCAAGTGGGTTTACTTAATAGCAAAAGCTCACTTCCAAACAAAAATAGCTAGCAGGCTTGGTTATTTTTAGTTGTAAAGAGATTATGCGCAGATATCGGTAATGGATAAAAACTAGGGAAAAATAGTCAAGCAACATCAGCAGAGTTTTAAGAAACATGATTCAGAACTATAAAAAAGAAATCAGTTAGTTCACTTCACACATCCGGGATTCCTCCTCAAACCTAGCATATTCCCAAAATTCTCAATGACAGAAGTTCAAATCAATGAAAATGCAGTGATTAAAGGGGTGTCAAACAAATTGGATAAAATTTGAACTGTATCTGATGGATAAAAATAATCCATTAGAATTGGATGGCCAAATCATTAATAGTGAGCCTATCAGTAGCTGAGAAAGAACACTGTATAACTCCACAAAGGTTTCATGACAAGGGAAAGCAAAATTAACCTGTAAATATCCACTCCGCATAATGCATTGAGATTTGATAACAAGATTATCATCTTAAAAAGGAGTTTGACTGGTGAATATTAATTTTGAAGAGTCGCATACAGAAAATAATCTCAGTGTTTAGCGTTCCCTTTTACACAAACCACCCCTGTCTGAGAATTTTAAATAAAGTTCCAAACAAATAAGTTGCTATGACTTGAAATGTTATTTTCAAGTCACACTACAAGAACTCCAAACAAGGCTCCCTTTCTAGTCAATTTGTAGAAACTAATTAGATTAATGTTCTATTGGGGATTGAAAAAGTAACGTACCCTCCTAAGCAGAATGGCAATGTCTGCTTGAGAATCTTCAATGGATTGACTACCACATTCAGTACACCTCACATTGTGACTGATGTTTCTCGCCCGAGCATCTACTATACGTGCCTCGGTCACTGCATCATCCTTACTCCCCATTCAAACCTACCCAAACAAGTAACCAGTATTACTATTAATCTATTCTATCTTGCCCAAAAGGCAGCTGAAAAATCCATTAAAACATTATCAAACAAATAAGTAAAACTATCGAGTTGAAAGATATCACAATGGAATATTTCCTTCAGCTGTGCATTTCATCAAACAGCTGTAGGTCAAAATCATGACAGGAATCTCACGCAAAAAAAAAATCAACATAAAATGAATCATGATGGTTGTATTTTAACACCTTATGATTATCGATATAAAAAATCAGTAACAGTTAACACCAATGATCTAAACCATAAGTAAAGTGACGACGCATTTTGTCGAACACCTGGAAAGCATACAGTTGCCGCAGTAGAGAAAACATCTCCAGTTCAAAAACAAAACAAAAAAAAGGAAAAATAATCGATGAAACTAAAATATGAGGATTTAGATAAATACGAAATGGGCTCACAGGAAAATAATTGATTAAAAATTAACACACGTGTTCCTACTTCTTCTTCAATTTGAAGCTTTCGCTCGAGTCGCCTAACGGAGGGATGTCGATCGCGTTGCCGGTGTTGAAGAGATGATGTTCGCGTAACCGGTAGGGGTTCAGAGGTCCCTTCTGTATTTGCTCCGTACTGCTGCTTGAAAGCTTCTATGTTTCCGACCAGAAGGCTTCTTCTGTGTAGGAGTCTAGCTATGTGACCGTGAATCACAAAAATATCATCCGGGGCCTTCTGTTATGTTATGTGGCAAAAAAACCAAAGGATACCAAAAAAAAAATTAATTTCCTAAACAACACACATTTTAGATTAAATACCAAAGTAAGCCACTTTTTTTTTCCTTTGGTGAACTCGCCCCCCCACCCCTAGTTCACCAAAGAAATTTTGCAATTTTTTTTAAAAACCTTTGATGAACTCGCCCCCCCCACCCCTAGTTCATCAAAGGTTTTTTTAATTTTTTTTAACATTTCAATTAAATGTTTAAATCCTTCACTTTAAAAATCGTTTTCCTATTTAACGTTTTTAAACTAACAATATTAAACAATGTGTTACGTGGCTGTTTCGTTGCTGAATGGGCATACCACGTCAGATTTATTTTAAAATTGTAGTGTATTACGTTTTTTCCTCTCTCTCTCTCTCTCCCTCTCTCTCTCTGAAAACCCTAGATCTTAAAAACTTCATTTGTTGTCTCTCATCATCTCTTTGCATATAATCTTTTAGTTAATCACCTCTCTGCACATCCATCATCTCTCTACTGCTGCTGAAGCTTCACATAGTACTTCACATCGTCTATCATCTTATGGCCTCACACAATTCCTCCGTCCAGCTCTCCACATCGCGGCGATTCTCCTCCTTCTCTCTCTTTCTTCTATAATTTTTTTGAGTTTAGGTTGAATTCGATTCCTCTTTACCGAACCAGTTCTACATTAGGACACTGTACCTATTATTTTCATTTATAAAGTAACCCTCGATACTACGATATAGAATCGGTTCGACATCATAAAATTGTACCTGGCTTTTTTGAATTTTTGAAAACAACAAGCTCAGTACCACAGTACCCAATTTGCATTGCATCTTAATATTGTACCTTAGGTTTATGTTTTTCCACTGGATTTGCTTTGTGTTAATATTTTTTGCGTTTTAACATTGTTTTTCACAACTTTAGATATTGAAAAGACTAAGGGAGATGGATCTTATCAGCCACAGGCTCGTGACAAGTGGCCAACTGCTTCAGTCCTCCATAGGAGGACGCATGGCCGAACTGGTTAGACCATATTTACTACCAAGGAGGCACCACTTGAGGAGCAACAACATGCTCCTTCAGCTGATATTGAGCATGCCATTTGAAGAGTAATCAGGCCACTCTATGGACAATATTGTGATTCGCGTCAAAAGGTAGAGGTTGAGTTAGTAAAAAATGGAGTAAAAAGGTGCACTAATCATAAGAAAAGAAAGTATAACGCAACTTTGTTCTATCTTTGTAAACCTTATTCCTGTGCTATAATTGTAAAGTCTTTCCCCTTTTGAAATCTTTTGTTGTAGAGTCAAAGAAAGACATTCTTGCAAAGGCTAGGGGAACATTAAAGCTAGATGGGTACTGAAATGAGCCTAATAGTCACACACTCACTTTTGAACAATTAGCAATTTTAGAAATCATGAAAAGTAAGGTGTGTGTTAATTGTGGAAATCTAAAAGTGAATATCCCTCTTGATGCATGTTTGAAAAATTGATGCAAAGCAACTGTGCAAACTGATTATGCCTATTTATTTCTGTTCTTAAATCTTTGTCAAGTGTCATTGCATTGCATTGCATGAGAACAAACAATGATTTAAGTATCAGTGTGTGGTAACTCATATTTATAAGAGCTATTTAGACTTCTTTAGCTTAAATTATTGTTTATTCAAAAGTGGTTTCTTTTATAAATTGTTTAGGATAAGTTGTTTTATGTTGGTTAGGGATAAAATAAGATTCGAGCTAATTGAGCATTTAGGTGTTCTCATTGTAAGGATTAATGTGTGCTTTCAATAATGCAGTAACACTTAGGTGCCATAGCATGTCTTGCAGCATCTACGACAGATGAGAGAAAATTGCTATGTATGGTTTCTGCGCTAAAGTTATGAAATTTTAGCACAAATGAGAGAAAAACTACTTTTTGCAAGTCCAGTTATGAAATTTTATTTAGAAGTTTCTAAACTGTTAGAACCGTAACAGAAGTTGCTAATGTGGCATCTAGTTTGCTAGATCCTCTCTATAAAAGATTCATAGATTCAGAAATTAATTTATGCATTTCCCTCTCTCAAACTCCCTCTAGATTGTAACTCAAACTCTCTCTAGATTGCAACTTTATTAATTTCAACCGCAACATGCACAATCTGAAGCATGTATTGGGACCACATTATAAATACTCCACTAAATCCTTATTAATATCACACTTGAAAAGTGTTTGGTCCTTCTGATATCATCTTAGAATTTGGGTTGAGCATCCTACAAAACCAATTTGTAGAGTGACAGACTGATAGATGTCTTCCATTTAGAAACTATTTTTCAGGTCATATCACATTCGATGTGAGAGTTTTAACAAAAGGGAAATCATCATTAATTAAATTGCTAATTAGTTTAATGAATTGAACTTTGCCTGCTTATGTTGTAGGTAGGGGTGCACAAGGTTGGATAATGCCCAAAACCAATCCATAACCATAGGAAATTCATTTGATATAATCGGTTCTTAAAACCAATTAGCCTAACTGATTATGTATTTGCAAATCAGTTATATCATAACCATTTTTCTAACCGGTTTTGGATTTTCGAAACGGATTAGTTTTTTAACCGGTTTTGGATATTCAATTTTTTATTTTAAAAACCAGCTTTTGTTTTTTAAAATCAGTTTCTGCCCTTCAAAATCGGGGTAATGCTTTAAAAAATCAGTTTTGTCTTACAAAGTACTTTAACTGTTCAATATTTGCTTTTAAAAATTCTGTTTTAAAATTGCAGAGCATACCATTAGCAACATGTGATCTTAAACTGATTGATCATACCACAAAAAATCAAAAATGGAAAAGCACTGAGTGGGCGTTTGTTTGGGCATGAACAATTATTGCACAAAGGGAATCTTTTTTTTTAAATGTAACAAAGGGAATCTTAAGTTCGCAGAAGATGGTGAAAATTAGTGCCTATTGGATACTGGCAGCATACTATACTGCCCCCACTCAAATGTCTGCATACTGCACAAAGGGAATCTTAACCAGTACTAGGTGAGGCAAGAGTGGTCTACTAGTAGAGCTGTCAATGGGCTAAGTCCGGCCCGGCCCGACCTAGCCCATTGGACCAAATAACATTGGTGGGTTGGGCTGGTCCGACTCAATATTCTAATGGGTTGTATATTCTATGGTCCGGCCCGGCCCGACCTAAGCCCGTGGCTTAATGGGCCAAAAATCATTGAATTTTTAGAATCTTGGCTATAGTCTTTTTCTACAAATGAGCAACATACATAAAGACAATATTTTGGAGTAGTATAACATAAAAAATCTGTTTTAGCTCAAACAAAGTCAATATAAATCTATTTAGGCTCTACAAATCACCATTGATAATACATTAACGCTTTGTCCATAATCATAAGCAGCAAAAAAAGCAACTTAAATTTGTCTTGGCTTTACAAAACACTTTGTCCATAAGCAGGCAAAATAACTCAACTACAGAAATATCTTGGTCCAAAAACTAAAGCTTAACAACCTTAAAGCAAAAAACTATATATTCAACGAAAACATCAGCAAAATCAGTAGCAAATACATTTAACTAATATTTGACAAATTTATCTCATCTACAAGTTTTGACACATCTGAATTGAGAATGTATTTTTTTAGTGGAATGTATTTTTTTTGTTATTAACACTCAAGTGAAATTTAAATTTTTTTGTTAGAATTGAAAAAAAAAAAAACAAGACTGGTCCGTGGGCTAGCCCACGAGCCCATAGGCCAGCCTGGCCCGGCCCATATATATGATTGGACAAATGGGCTGGGCCGAAAAACTTACCGTTGGTTTTGGGCCTCTATTTTTAGAGCGCGGCCCAACCAAACAATTGGGCCCATGGGCCGACCCGTTGGACTGGGCCAAAATTGACAGCTCTATCTACTAGTACTAGACTTGGAAGGAAGGACTTTTTAAAACGTACGCATAACTAAAACATGGTTTGTTAGCAACATGGTACAGTACAAGTAGTTGATAAGTACTTGAAGTTCAATTTCAGTCAGTGTGTATAGAAAAATATTTGACTGAAAATGTCAAGTTCTTAAATAGATTTCAGTATCTTGAGCTATTAGTTTATATAGTTACACAATAAGGAAACATTGATTTATCTAAATACAAACATGGTTTATTAGTTTCTATAGTTACACAATAAGGGAACATTGATTTATCTAAATACAAACATGATTTATTGAGCTGTGTGTGTTATTTTGGATTATCACCGCACGACACATACATGGACCCTGACACTGTCAATATCTAAAATATATGATACCATACATAAAAAGTTATAAAAGTAATTAGATCAATAAACACAAATTATTTTATCAACGTGAAACAAGTCTATATTTAGAATAAAAATAATGTTATCACTTTTTTGGTATTAATGTTTTCACTTTTTAAAAAACAAAGTTTAAAAGTTTACTAGTTTTGTTTAAGATAAAATATCCTAAAAATAAGTATAAGAACTTACAAATTTTAAGAAGTTGATTTTTTTTCTTTAAAAAGATATAATAGGAGTGTTCTAGAAGTGTCTAGAAGACTAGAACTATTCAGCATCAAACTTTACAAAAGAAAAAAATATAACAAGAGTGTTTTAGAACTGTTCAGCATGACACTTTATATATTTTTCTTTAAGTACAATATTGTAGTAGAGTGTTTGAGTGTGTCGTCTTGATATTCAACACGGATACAACATATCACTCTAAAAAGGTGTTTGTGCTTCACATATTATCACAGACCTAACAACTCTTTTATTAGTAAATGAAGAGCTAGCCAGTCCTATGGTTTGCCACCCATCTCTTCTAGGCATTGTAACATTACGTATTTTTTTATGAATTGTACCCCTCCTCTGTAAATGGATGAGTGGTCCAATAAAAAATAAGAATATATTTGAAATTTGCTTTGTAATGAAAATCTTTTTTCGATTTGTACGAAACAACCTTAAAAGACCATTATATTGAAACAAATGGAGTATCCCGAGTTTTGTGGGATCCATCTACATTGAGAACCCTAAGCTTAGAATGAAGCCTTGTTGCCTCATGGCTTATGCTGCTAGAGAAGTAGATGGTAGACCTTTTAAAATTAATTCTTGACTTGATTTCTAAGAAAAACGATTAAGAAAGTCATTGACAACCCTACTTAGAAGGGGAGTGGATTCCCTCTATTGAGAGTTTAACTTGAGGCACAATGTTTAATTTTGATCATTCAACACCCTATGGCTGCAGTGTTAATTCATCATGGGACCTACTTGAAGAGGAGGGTGCCAATGCTTCTTTAAGTGAACCCCAACATTCAACCTTATTGAATTCTGGAATTTTTGAGTGAAAAAATACCCATACTAAAGCTTCCTGTAATTCTGGGTAATTGTTGAATAGATTTCCATCCCCGTGAACAAAAGCCATCAACACCTAAAACACATAATAATTTAATTAGATTGATTATCAACTTAATTATTGTTATCTGGTTAATTAATTATTAATTACCACTGGTAGCTCTTTGCGGAAGATAAAGTATCTAAGCCTAGCTAACATATCTAACAGAAAATGGCCACCGCTGATGTGGCAGTGAACATGTAGACACATCTTTCCCTTCACCTTCTTCCATTGCGCCACCACTTCATCCCTTTGCAATCTATTGTACCATCCCTGCAACTGCAATTCAAATTCTTTTCTGGATTAGAAATCACTGTATTAGAAAGTTAGTTAAAATTAATTTTCAGTTGTAAAAATTGTTCATAGTTAGTTGGATCTTTATATTTACTTCACTAAAAGGTGCACTATATATGATGATCACCTCTTCTTATTGTACTAAGTTTTTACTTCACAATTCATTTTAATGAAATTCATATTCAATTCAAAGATAGAGTTTGGAACTCTTAATATGGTATAATAAGTGCTCTAGCTTTTGCATTCCTCTCTCCTCGGTGATTCCTCCATTTTCTTCTCGTAAATTTCTTTTTTTGCTCTGCAATTCATAAACAATGACGCTCACCATGGTATCAGAAGGCTTTTTCAACACTCCGTGCATGATTTCAAGAAGTTAATATGGAAGCTTCTTTCTCGATCATCCATCAGGTCAGCTTCATCAATTTTGCTGTGTTTTCTTTTCTCTTGTTTCTACCTGGTCCAACGATGTAGTTATGGAAGAACAAATAAATTTAGGGAAAAAAATTGTTGGATTCATGTGTATCTGATAATCTAGCTTTTTATTCGGAACACTTACTCATTTTTCGTTATTAAAGTTCTTGTTCCAGATGTGGTTAATTTTTGTCATTACGGTATTGCCATAGGAACAGTCTTTTCGATATTTTGGTATATAGGATCTGCTCCTACCATTCTTAACCCTCCCTCCCTCTCTCCTTCCACACATTCAAGACTACCCTATGTTCTTTTGTCAATATGTGATTTTTTGCAAATACTCAGTTGTCGTCAACAGAATAATTAGATACTTTAATAATGGTCGATTGAATAGATTGTTTTTTTATTACAATTATCTCACCCCTAAAGGGACTAGTGTGGATTTGAACCCGGTATCTCCCGGATACAAATTCTGTCATGCTCCACTAAACCAACATTTTGGGTTCTTTAATTTTACTTATTTAATTATATCACTAATTAATAATTAGAAACTAAAATAAAACTAAAAGTAATAATTACATCATTAACTAGATTGTTGTTTGGTTTCTTGCTTTGTTTATTTTTCGTTTCAAAATACATTTAGCTTTATAGTTTCGCTTTCTTTGAGGGTACTCTTTTTCCTTCTTGCGTCTTTTTCTCATGGGATTTTAACCCTTAGAGGTTTTAACGATGCCCAAGCTAATGTACGAGTTGAGTACCCCTTATACTCCCCTTAATTTAATTTTTTGCTTATAAAAAAACCAACTTTGTGTCTCACACAAGATATTTCATACAATTAGACAATTAATTAAACAACTAATTATATAATTAAAATTTGGCCTAATTATCTAGTTAAAACATGGTATAATAAATAGTACTTACCTGAGAGTTATTTGTGGTTTGGGAGATTGCCAAGGTAAGTTTAGAGGTAAAATCGCTGTGGGTTAGCGTATAAGTCCTAGGAAGAATTCCTGGGTGTTTGTTTTCGTCAACTCCTAAGAACAATACCGTCAATTTTGAAGCTTCAAAAATCGCTGGTCCAAACAATCTAGCAACCTAATCCGAACAAACCCACAAAAGATAAATTCAAATCAAAACTTAAAAAGAACTTTTTTCTTTTTCTTCTTCTACATCGATGAAATGACAAATAAACACTATGTACATAGATGATCACCACAAACATTCTGGTTAGAACCCAAGAACTGACATTCTCATATAACTGAAATTGTCAATACAACTAACAGTAGGAGACAGAAAGAACCATTTTTTAACAAAATAAAAGTTGAGAAGGTAAAAAGAAAAAGAAAGACATACAGGAACAATTGGTTGGTTCTTCTTCCCGAATCGTCTTCTATGGGGGAAGAGAGGTTTTTGCTGGGGAGAAAAGGAAGGCTTGAACTTAGAAATGAGCATAGGAGCACTGGCTAAAGTAACCATATTATGTTATGCCCTCGCTGCTCCAATCTTTGGGGATGCTTATTACTTCATTGTTGTCTGAATTTAAATTGAGGCAGCCATTGAGTTCATGTGCTAGTCGGTAGCAATGATAGAAGCTGCTGTGCAACGAGCCAACGTACCAACGGGTCCATGACAATAATACCCAACGTAAGGCACAACTAAAACATGTTTTATTGCGTTGTGTGTTATTTTGGTTTATCACCACACCTCTTCCTCAAAAAATTAAACATTAATCGTACTAAGACACAGTTAATGTTTAATTTTTTGTAAATTAGGTGTTTTCTGCGTGTAACTGCAAACTTCTTCTTCAAAATTTTTAATACCATTACATTCTCACGGTTGGATTCAAACCCACAATTTTAATTAAAGTGGAATAGATCATTACCATCTCATCCAAGCGCTCATGGGTGTTAATATCTAAAATATATGATACCAGATGCCGTATTAGATTAATAAACACAAATTTATTTTATCAAGACAAAAATTTAAATTTATTTTTTCACTTTTTATAAGCAAAGTTTTAAAGTTATTACCAAAAAAAAATTAATGTTTTACTAGTTTCGTAGAATATAAAGTGTCCTATATAAAATAAGTACAAGACCTTACGAATTTCAAGAAGTTTGTTTTTTCTTTAAAAAATATGAAAATATGATAGGAGTGTTCTAGAAGTGTCTAAACAGCGTCTAACAAGTGTCAATGGAATTTTTTAAGTATGATATTGTAGAAGACTGTTTGACACGTGTCGTGTCAGTATTTGACACGTGACAAGACACTCTAAATAGGTGTTTGTGTTTCATATATTATCACAGACCTAACAAATTTTTTTAAGTAAATGAATGAAAAAACCGAACGCAATAAACGAACTTCCCATTGCTTATGTTGCCGACCAAGTATTGTCGCCTACTCATGGCTTATGTTGTTAGAGAAGTAGATGGTAGACCTTTTGAAATTATTGACCTGATTTCTAATAAAAATGATGAAAAAAGTTATTGACAACGCTACTTAAGAGGGGAGTGGATTCTCCCAATTGAGAGTTTAACGAGAGGTGCAATGTTTAATTTTGATCATTCAACACCCTTTCTCTCATTTATTTTTCATGTATTAAGATCTCTCTCTTTACTTTTATAATCAACAATGGTGGAGATCGAACAGAATAATAATATCATTGGAGAGGATATTTTCTCACTTGGCTTCTGCAATAAGCATGATGTAGTCAAAAGAAAAATAAATGCTAAGGCTTTTTACATTAGTGCCTTGACCAAATTAAGAGAACCCCAAGTATTATTACCCACCGTATCTTGAACCAAGTAGCTCGGTCTATGAGGATGAATAAGTAAGGACAGAGCTGCCTCAGCGTAAACCTCTAGAAGACTCAAAACTAAGGGTATACTCAAGAGAAATGAAATACTCAATCACTAATTAGATGTAAACAATACTTAGATATGAGTAGGGATCGTGAGAATATACAAGATCTCCTTAAATGATGTTCACATCTAAGCATATCAAAAGCTTTCTCAATATCAATTACAATTAAAAATCATATAACTTTTACTTAAATACCTTGAGCAAAGACGGATTTTTTTTTTGACGTGAATGACGAATCTTCATTAGGGCCCAGGTTGGCCATCAACCATCCCAAAAAAGGAAACAAATTTGGTCATTGCTTTTCCCACACCCCCTCCTACTCTTTCACACCCCTTAACAAATTTTATTCCAAAAATAACCTCGCGTGAAACGCTGAGTTCACGTGTTTAAAGACTGTTCGAACGACCTTGTTCGAACACGTTCGAATGACCTCGTTCGAACACGTTCGAATGACCTCGTTCAACACGCGTTGAATGACCTCGTTGAGCGGTGAATTACTTACGAAGGTGTGAAGTCAATATTTAACACACTCGAACGATGTCGTTCGAACGGATTCGAACAAGGTCATGCGAACAGGTTCACATTACCTCACTCGAACAGGTGAAAAACGCCCAAAGAGAGTGTGAAGTAAAGATTTAACACACACGAACGATGTCATTCGAACCTGTTCGAAGGCCCGTGTTCGAACAGGTGAAATTTCGTGGAAAAAAAAAGAGGTTTTGGCTGGCCTTTTGGTCTTTTCACACCCTTATGGGGTGTGTTTTGAGTAGGAGGGGATATGGGAAAAGCAAACGCCACAAATTTTATATGTATAACTACTAAAATATCACGTTTTATATATAAATATGATCTTTGTACTCTTTTTTTTGAGATTATATGATCTTTGTACTTTCACAATAAACGATTACGTTTGTCGCAACACGCTAGTGCATAAAAGATATATAACTTGGGTTATTTTGGAAATGTAACATCGGTTATTTGTCGATGTTGTTTAGGGTTGTGGGGTCTGATTCACACCAATAACACACGTACATGAATAAGTCACAATGATTTGGGAACCTTTGCTTGAGCAAAATCTACACTACAAGAAACACGGGGATTAGCGAGTGAAATATCCGTCGCTAACAGGCCCATTTCGGTCGCTAATGTCCATTAGCGAGGGAATTAGCGAGGACGGTTCGGTCGCTAATTCCTCCTCGCTAGTGGCATTTAGCGAGGAATATGTGTCGATCGCTAATTAGCGAGGACGATCCCTCGCTAATTTCCACACGTCTTGACGAAAGACGCAACCCCGATCCCGATTGGCACGCTTATCAATTTGAATTTATTATTATTATTATTATTATTATTATTATTATTATTATTAGTAGTATTAGTATTATTATTATTATTATTATTATTATTATTATTGTTGTTGTTGTTGTTGTTGTTTGGATGTGGTGTGGTGGTGGTGGTGGTGGTGGTGGTGGTGGTGGTGGTGGTGGTGGTGGTGGTGGTGTAAAGAGAGAAGAAGAATGAGAAGAGTAAGGGAGAAAGAGGGTGGTGGTGGTGGTGGTGGAAGAAAGACAGGTGAGAGAAAGAGGTATGTGGTTGTGGTGGTGTGGTGGTGGTGTGGAAGAAAGAGAGAGAGAGAGAGAGAGAGGTTGTGGTTGTGTGGTTGAGGAGAGAGAGAGAGAGAGAGTGGTGGTGGTGTGGTGGGGGCGTGGTGGTGGTGGTGGTGGTGGTGGTGGTGGTTTTGTGAAGAAAGAGAGAGAGTAGAGGAAGAGGAAGAGGAAGAGGAAGAGGAAGAGGAGTGGGTATTGTGAAAGAATGGGTATTGTGAGTGGTGGTGGTGGTGGTGGTGGTGGTGGGTTAGTTTGTAGGTGAGAGAGAGAGAGAGGAAGAGGAAGAGGAAGAGGAAGAGGAGAGGAGTGGGTATTGTGAAAGAATGAGAGAAGAGTGAGAGAAGAGTGAGATAATGGGGTATTCGGTCAAAAAGACGTGCCAATTAGCGAGGGACGTGCCAATTCCGTCGCTAACTGTCAGTCTGCATAGTCAGAGCAGACTGCAGCTGTCAAATCAGCCAGGACGTGCCAATTCCGTCGCTAATTCCCTCGCTAATGTGACCATTAGCGAGGGACCTACAATTCCGTCGCTAATGTCAGTTTTTTGCGAGGGACAAAAATTCCCTCGCTAATTCCGTCGCTAATTCGCGTATTTTTTGTAGTGCTAGAAACTCTTCGACTTCTTTCGCATACTCATCACTCATACGATTACTTTACATCCAACTACGATCTATGGCTACGCTCCAAAAAATAGAATAAATATTACATAAATTGACATGCATAAAAAATTTCATAAACGAAGTTGTCTTGTTAGACCTAAAACATGAATTTTAAGGAAACTAAATTGTTTTAGACCTTAGCATGAATGTTATGCAAACAGGGATAATTTATGTTTCCTCTTTTTATTATTCTTACTAGCATTTGGATGTCAAGATTCAGGTTAACAAACTGATATGGATAACACTGAATTCCCATATTCAATGTGAGACAAGACCTAGAAAATGGAATCCAAAACACAAAGATAACCGATGAAGATATGACAAGTTTACTCATGCAAACTAGCAAAATGTAATTCAAGATCATATGTAATTTTTCGCGTGGTGCAAAATTCTCAAAATTAACACAAGGTGATATTGTGAAGATTGGATGAAAAATGAGATCAAGAAATACAACAGCAATGATTTACTCATGCAAACTAGCAATTTTTATTTTAAAATATCTTGCCCATTACAGCTCTATGCATATGTTCCATGTTTTGTTGTGTACATGTAATGACCACTTCTTGTTCATCTTTAAGTAGAGGAGGTAGAGAAGTTCCTTCATGAGACGTCATAGCCAAAAACGAGAGAAAACCACTTATAGTACAAATGAAACACAAGCGAACCAAAGCTAGAGGCAAGAAGAAGGAACCCTAGCAGAGAAGAAAAATAACAAGAAACACAATCAGAACAGTGAGCTAAAACAATAGAGCAATGAAACAAAGAGACGCACTACAAGAAAAACGTGAATTTTCGGCGGATTTTTCCGCCAAAAAACAGCAAATTCCGCCGCAAAAACGTGCATTTTCGGCGGATTTTTCCGCCGCTAAAACGTTGGTGGCAACGTGTTTTCGGCGGAATTTCCGCCGGTAATTTCCGGCGGATTTTTTGTCATTTTCGGCGGAAATTTGACGCGGAATTTGCGGCGGATTTTCCCCCGGTATTTCCGGGGGAATTTTGTCGTTTTTGGGGGAAAATCCGCCGCAAATGACATTTTTTTTAAAAAAATTCCGCCGGAAAGGTATCTAAATCCGCCGCAAATACCCTACTTTTTTTAAAAAAAATAAATTTTTTATCCACTTAATCACTCTGATCCAAAACACACAAATTATTTGAGAGAAAAGAGTATTATTGATTAATCAAGTTTCTGTGATTATCTTAGTTAGTGGGATAGCATGTGTTCTTAGTCTTTTATAGTAGATTCATTAACAGAGCTTGATAATCTATCTATGGTAGTTGTTTGTGACTCTTCTTCATAATCCCTTTAAGTAGATAACATCAAAACAAAGTGATTGTGATGAACGGAGAAGTTGAAACGCTTCAAGTAGTAACTTCAAGTCCAGAACATATGCCTCAGATTCAATTCTTCAATTGCTTCATTAATTTCATCAGGTATATGAGAAATTTTGAATCAGTGAAAAATAAGAAATAAGAAGAAAAGAAGAAGAAAAATAAGAAAAAGAAGAAGAAATAAGAATAAGAAGAAATTTGGAATCAGTGAAAAATAAGAAATTTGGAATCAGCTGAGGCAAGTTTCGTTGTCTTCATTCAAGGCACCACTGTGTTGATGGGCATTACAGGTATAAGAAATGTTGAGAGTGAGTAAAAATTGGTAGAATGAATGAAATAAATCTGATATATGAAGAGGATGAGGGAAGAAGAAGCATTGAGTACCGTTGGTATTTCTGGCGGATATGCAGAGCATTTTTGGCGGAATTCTGCAGTCTTGAAGACCGCGTAGAGCCTTTGTCATTTGCGGCGGATTCGAGGCGCATTTTCGGCGGATTTGAAGATTTGAATATCCCACCTACTTTTTTGACTGTCATTTGCGGCGGATCCGAGGCGCTTTTTGGCGGATCTTTTTTTTTTTTTTAAAATTTTACTTCAACTTTATAATCCCCCACAAATTCAAAAATTCCGCCAAAAATGTTAGACAATCCGCCAAAACGTTTCTGGCGGATTAAATCCCCCAAAAACTACAAAAATCCGCCAGAAAGTTTCTGGGGGATTAAAATCCGCCAGAAAGTTGTGCCTTGTAATTTTGATTATTCTTGTAGTGACGGAGCCTAGGGCAAAGCAATGAAACAGAGAGAAAATGCCTAGGGCAAAGCCCACACAATAGAACTAGGACAAGAAAAACCTAATACAAAGCCCAACCAGTCACAAGAAGGACAGACCAAATACCCAAAGGTACCCCCCAAACCCTAGCAGAGCACACCTAGGGACCCTTGTGTTGCATGCAACATCTTTGAAAAGGGATCTTTTTTCTCGGCCAAAAGGTTCTTCTGTATAGTGAGTCTAGCTATGTGAACCAAGTCTGTTTTTACAAGAACCGATTTTTTTGTTAAAGTGTACCATGCTGAAGCAACTTGTGAAACGTATTGAGCCCTACCATTTTAGGCCAAACTAAAATAAATTCTTTTCACACTCCCCATTCTCCCTTCTTGCAGTACTCCCCTCACACACTCAGTATCTTGATATCAAGTGGTGTAATTTGGTGCTCGATATCTAGATACTGAGTGTGTGAGGGAGTGCAAGAAGTGAAAATGAGGAGTGTGAAAAGAAAAAACCCAATATGTTTATACTCGTCGGTGACTCGAGAATGAACTATCAATTGGCCCATCCGCCCATGTAACCCAACCAAGCCCTAGTCAACATGGTCTGGGGCCAAAAAAACGCAATCATGTAAAAGCTTATAGGACCAAAAGCTCACAAATCCTCTCATAGGCTGGGCCAGCCCATGAACCCTGAAATTTTATTTTTTAAAAATAATAATATATTCCTTCAAAAAAATAATAATAATATATAAATATTATATATTTGAAATTAGACTTGGGCTCTGTTTAGTGGATAGCAGATAAGCTAGCTGATGACGAATAAAGTGTTTGGTAAAATTAACGGTTGAACTAGCTGAAAAAATATAAAATGACATAAATAAGGATATGTTTAATAATTGTTAATTTTTTTGTCAATATAAAATATGACAAAATATATATGTATAAATTATTATTGTTATAATTCATGATAACTAAACTAACTATGAAGGTATTTTTAAAATTTAAATTTAATAGTCTAATTTATATATTTACTTGAAATTTTAATTTATTTTTCTTATATAAAATTCGTGATATCTAACTTATTTATTTACTTACTTGATAATTAAACTTATTTATTTATTTATTATTAACAAATTATATATTTTAATAGTGTAATTAATTTATTGAATGAAAAAATAAGAGAGAAAAACTGTAACTAGAAAGACGATGTCAATAAAAAATAGAAAGGAGAGGAATAAATTAAGGTACAAACCAACAACTAATAATAACGTACTGATTTATATGTATAAATTATTACTGTAACGTCTTGTTGAGAAAGTCTTGTTGTTTTGGTTTTCAGTACACCTAGTGCTTTTATTAATGAAATTTTTGTTTATCGAAAAAAACTAACATACTAATTTATTGTAAAAAAATAATAATAATAACGTACTAATCACCGGTAAAAAGAAATAACTTGCTGATAAAAAAACTAATAATAACGTACAAATATATTGTCCAAAAAGAAAGAGGATGTACAAATATAGCTTATAAAAAAAGGGGCGTACAAATAGGACTGGCCGGGTATAAACATATTTATTTTATTTTATTGAGGACAAAGATAGAATATTATAAAAATAATGAGGGTAAAAAAGACTAAAAAGATGAAACGCTATAAACTATAAGCTCAAACGCTATTTGAAGTAGTGTTTCAAAAAACGCTATAAGCTATCCCAGAAACGCTACGCACTACTGTTTGCCAAATAGATCTAAATTTTTTTCATCTGCTATCTGTTAGTCCAATCCGCTATAAGGCGAATTAGACTTGCCAAACAGAGTCTTTGAGAGAGGTTTTATTGTGCTGGGTGAGTTATTTTGGATTATCACATACTACCTATCAACTTTTTTTTGAGCAAATGAAGAACTAGCCAGTCCTGTGATTTGCCATCTGTCTCTACCAAAGCATTGTGACCGAACAAACCGAATGAAATAAAACATACTCCCCATGATCAAAAAAATCTGGTCTAGGAACCGAACAAAACAAGTGCCAGAGCTTGAGAAATTCAATTTATTCTTATGTTAGAGAATTGCTTCTTGGTTTTTTCGTTATTATTTTCTAGAACAATTCGCTTTTGTTAGTTGTGCCTGCCTTGTCAACCGACCCAATATTATATATCGTACTTAGCTTAGGCTTTTCATCAACCTTATCACAGTTCACTCTAGTCTCTGCCATCAAAACCGCCTTAACAGTTAACAGATAAACAGAAATTCCGTGTTTGTTGGATAAACAAGTCCATGGCATCAGACACCGAAAAACTGCCTTCTGCTGCTTATATTTTTAACTATATCTTTCATGCGTAGTATTGATCAGCTTTGTAAGTGATAATTTATGTCTGGAATCTGACTGGCCTCGTGTATTATGAGTTTTGCTGATCTGTGTAATTTTCATCTCTCAAAAAAGTTTTTGCTACACCTAAAATTTAAACTCGAGACTTTAGGATGGGATCCGGACCAATTACCACTCTGACCAAATGATAATATGTGTTAATTTGTTGACTGAAATTCATTTTTCCAATTTATCAATTTTTCAAATTTCATCTTCATCTTTATGCAAAATTTCTTTTCTCATGCAGCGGATTCTGAATTGTGTAAACATATAGAATAATTCAACCAATGTGATATAGATCTACTCTTCACCCTTAACAAGTATTTCCATTATTTTGTCAATTAGTTACGGTTGATGATGTGGCAATTTCGAGTGTGACTCAGTAGCAGCGCCTTTAATCCTACTTGCCTTGTGTATTGTTTTAAAAGTTAGTTTATATTGTTGGTATAGTGAAAATTGGCGCGAAGGTTAGTTTGAATTCGGTTACTGATACAAACTAACTCAGTTTCCTTTCTACGCTATATAGCTAGGTCATTTCTTCCATTTTCGGTTGAGATCATCATCTCTGAGAATCGTGTGGAGTGAAAATACACTGGGAATCTTGGGTTAAGGGAAGTGAGGGGGAAACACTTTGAGAAAATCATTGTTGTAATCTCATTCTCAATAAAGAATCAATAATAATGGATCAAAGCGATTTGCATGATCCCGTAGATGTAGGTATCCATCGAGGATGCTGAACTGCGTCTTCCCAATTTCTAGGGTTAAATTGGGGTTTTCTGAACAATTTAACAATTCAGTGTTCGCTTTGTGTTCTTGAACTAATACGCATCTTGTCCTCCAAGATTTAACAATTTAAAGATCTGCATAATTGTTTCATTTACTGCGTTTTATCAGTACTGTTTACATTGCTCTGGTGCTATATCAGTGCTGTAACAGGTGCTGTGTTCTCAACAGTTACACTGATTCTGTTATGCAGTTTAACAGATTTGCATTTTCTTATATGCAATAATATTAAAGCAAAAGCAAACTCTCTGTAATCAGTTAGTTGTTCAGTTGAAGGAATAACAGTTTTCTTCTCTCTGAGTTTCAATAACCTTGAACACTCTCTCTTCTCCTTCATCCATTGAGTTCAACTGTCTCAGTTTACACCTTCCATTCCACTACTTGAGTCGAGATAGTTCGTTCAATCTTGTTCTTTCTGTTTATACTAATTAATAGAATAATTGGTAGAAACAAGGTGAGATATATAGCTCAAGCATCACTCATAAAGTTAAAAGAGATTTTGCCTTAACAATATCAATTATCATCATTTTATTATTATTTACTAATATTTCTTCATATTCATCACATAACATCACATCAACTAGCTAACACTCTTACCGAAGGTCCGAAACTCATACAAAGTCGTATTTCTACACCAACCAAACCAAACTCATGCAAAGTCATTGTTCTACAGCTTCAAGTCCAAGTTAGGTGTGTTTGTATTACATATATTATTATTCCTCCTAAACTTTGGGGATGATTTATGATATTTTATATTTATTTATAATTAATAAATAGTTCTCAGTTGTGTTTTACTTTAGTTAGTTGGGTTAGTGTCTTAGTGATCATTTATGTTGTTAGTATCTTGGTTCAGTCTGTGAGTAAGACTTACTATTTCTTAAAAGTTATTAGAGTCCAAACCAAAAGAAACTGATAATAAAAACTGATAAATTGATGATAATTCCACTTTTACGCCTTATACAGATGGTGGGTGGTTCAATTCCAAGATAAAAACACTTGTAGTATTGTAGTATACAGAATCACATATACAATATTACAACTTATACAAGGCCTAATTATCTTTTTTAAGGACACCCAAAAAAAAAGTAAAAAGCAAGAAACTAAAATAAAAATATGATAAGTTTGTCTATATTATTTACATTGGTAATAACTAACCCAAAATGATGATGGTGATGAATTGAAGAACCGTGTCGTGTGATTACAAGTTATGTTGGGTCCCAACTCCATCAATATCAATAGGTTCATAATTTTGATTTGGATCTTCTTGAGACCATCTAATTGGGCTTAACTTCAAAGGTGGAAAGCAACATTCACAATCTTCATCACATGCCTTTGGTGGTGGCTCTAAATTGTCAAATCTTCATGGGACCCACTTGAAGGTGCCGACGCTTCCTTAAGTGGACCCCAACATTCAACCTTATTGAATTCTGGAATCTTTGAGTGAAAGAATACCCATACTAATGCTTCCTGTAATTCTGGGTAATTGTTGAATAGATTCTCATCACCATGAACAAAAGCCTTCAAAACCTGTTATGTTATAACACGTAACCAATAACAAGACTCAGATTATTATTATTATTATTCATATAGATTGATTGATTATGAATTATGTTTGGTTAATTATTAATTATTAATTACCACTGGTAGTTCTTTGCGGAAGATAAAGTATCTAAACCTAGCTAACATATCTAACAGAAAATGGCCACCGCTGATGTGGCAGTGAACATGTAGACACATCTTTCCCTGCACTTTCTTCCACTGCGCTACCACTTCATCTCTTTGCAATCTGTTATACCATCCCTGTAACTGCAATTCAAATTCATTTTCTATCAATTTCAAAAATCAACCATCCTCTTTTCTCTAATTAATTAATTAATTAATTAAATGAGAAATAGTACGTACCTGTGAGTTATTTATGGTTTGGGAGATTGCTAAAGTGAGTTTAGAGGTAATATCGCTGTGGGTTAACGTATAAGTCCTAGGAAGATTTCCTGGGTGTTTGTTTTCGTCAATTCCTAAGAATAATACCTTCAATTTTGAAGCTTCAAATATAGCTGGTCCAAATAACCTAGCAACCTAATTCAACCAAACCCACAGAAACAAACTTAAATTAAAACTCAGAGACAAGTCAAACAACCTTTTTATAACAAAATTAAAGTTGAGAAGGTAAGAAAAAAACTTACAGGAACAATTGGTTGGTTTTTCTTCCCAAACCGTCTTCTATTGGGGAAAAGAGGTTTTTGCTGTGGAGAAAAAGAAGGGTTGAACTTAGAAGTGAGCATAGGAGGAGCACTTGCTAGAGTAACCATCTTCTTAGAAGTGAGCATAGGAGGAGCACTTGCTAGAGTAACCATCTTATGTTTATGTTATGTCACTGCTGCTTCCAAACAAGTAAGTTTACAAGATCTTTGAAACAGGGAAGGTAATAGTAATAGTTTGATGAGTTGAAAGGACTTAATTAGCTTTGCTTGTAACTGGTGGTGATAAATAATAATAATACTCCAATACAGTGATATTGGTTTTGCTTGGGAATCTTCTTTTGCTTTTGCTTTTGCTTCTTAGCTTGAACTTGAAAATTGGAAGAAAGGGGCAATAGGTAATAGGGTGAGTGATGCGTGTAGGTAAGATAAAAGATTAGATGGCGGTTGCTTTAAGTAGTAGACTTGTGACGTTGGGTCGTGTCTGATTGTACTAGTAGTTTTGGATATTTGTGATTGTTGTGGTGTCTATGGCTCTCCTAGACACGTTTCTTAGGTGTGAACTAAACACGTGGTCTACTTGCTCTATTTTTGTGTCCAATCCTCCTATGCTCTGGCACACCAATTGTTTTGTAGCAGACATTAGGTTTATATTCCTCTCTCCGTCCTGTACTACGAGTTTATTTTAGTGATTTTCTGTTATTATTTCTACTGTCTCGGATGTTCCACAAACTGGAGAGGAGTACCTATATATTTGGAGTTTGTTTTTCCCACACTCCCTTCTGTTCCATAAGGGTGTGAAAAGATCAAAAGGCCAGCAAAAATCTCTTTTTTTCCACAAAATTTCACTTGTTCGAACACGGGTTCGTGTGTGTTAAATCTTGACTTCACACCCTCTTGTGCGTAATTTCACCTGTTCGAACGAGGTCATGCGAAGTGTTCGAACACTCTATTTTATTACAAAAAATGGACTCTCACACCACATTCACCTTTTTTACCTGTTCGGTTGACCTCGACCGAATATATTCGGTTGTCTATCTCTCGAACTCCGGAAAAACACGCACTCTACTTAAAGGTATTTTTGAAATATTTGGAGTTAAGGAGTGTGAAAGAGTAGGAGAGGGTATGGGAAAAGCAAACACCATATATTTATCCTCACACCCATATACAAACGAACTTATAATAATAATAGAATAGAATCATATAAACACAAGTCGGTTCTTTCAACCTATTTTTATTTGTCTCACTAAATCATAGTTGAATTGAACTCTTTTGAAATGATAAATTTCAGTGGCGATGCATTTAATTTCTAAATCGTTTTTTCAACCTATTTTTATTTGTCTCACTAAATCATATAGGCCACAGCTATTTGGTAGTAGTATTTTATTGGAGTTCACATAATTTGGTATCTAACGATAAAGAGTAAACTGAAATCAGTGTGTAGGTTGGGGAGTAAATTTGCTTTGCTCTGGACAACTAAGAGTTCAAGTGGGTAGGGTCTTGTTTTGTCAACTGAATGATGATGCATTGAAAATAAAAGGCTCAAAAGATAACAAACAACACTAACAACCACAACCTAAGTACCTAACATTAACCATCTAATGAAAAAACACACAACCGGAACCACTAGTTTGGTTGATATCATAAGTGTGTGTTTAATTTGCTAAAATGCAAGAGACTAAAAGAGACAAAAAAAAAAAGAGCTTATGTGCCACTTATTAGATGACGTGCCACACACGTGTGCAAGCTGTGTCAGCTGGCCACATCATTATAATATTGTCCTTAGTTAGATGAGTTGTCAAATAAATAGGGAGACTTGTTTTAGTTATTTAAATGTTGTTTGTTTGTATAAATAGATTAAGTGTGGTTGTTTGTATAAATAGATAAATAGATATTAGGTTAGATAGTAAATAGGAGTAAATTGTGGATTATTTAATATTAATTTTATTATATTAAATTATATAGTGGATTAGAAAAATTGGGAAAAAAATATTTTTAAATAAACGGTGTGGGGGCCCTTAATAATAAATGTGTAAGAAGTAAGAAATATTGGGAAACGTGAGATTGAAAGAGAGTGCTTTGCGTGAGAAAGGAAAAGTAGAATTAAAAAATGATAAATAAAACAAAAGTGGTGATGTGTCAAAAAAAAGTAAGCTGTCTAAAATTGTAATTTTGTAAGTTGTTTGTTTGTATAAATAGATATTAGATTAGATTAGATTAGTATAGTTATCCCATTTTTTTTATATATCAGTGCAGTTATCTCATAGTTTCAATAGATTATTTTAGTTGATTAGTAGATTATAGTAGATAGTAAAAGATAAATAGAAGATTATCAAATATATCAGTGCAGTTATCCCGTGTTTTTTTTATATTGATATAGTTATCTCGTGTTTTTTTATATATCAGTACAGTTATCCTGTGTTTTAAATATTAATCAGTAGTTGAAATAGTCATTAAGTTTTTTTTTGATATATTAATATCGTGTTTTTTATATATTAGTGAAGTTATCCCGTATTTTTATATATTAGGGCAGTTATCTCGTAGTTTAGATTGGTTATTTTAGTTTATTAGTAGATTTGATTTAATTTGAGTTTTGAAATTTGAAAAAAAAAAAGAGGAGAAACTTAAAAAAATGGGAGTGAGAAGAAAGTGCATTGGGAGAAGAAATTTGAAAAAGAATGTGATAGTAAATTACAATGCCCTTAGTTAGATGAGTTGTCAAATAAAAGGAAACTTGTTTGAGTAATTTAAGAATGATTTGTTCGTATAAATAGATATTAGATTGGATTAGTAGATAGTGGGGAAAGAAAGTTGGTGAGTTTGATTTGAATTTTGAATAAAAAAGTAAGAGAAAGTAGGAAAAAAGTGGGAGTGAGAAGAAAATGCATTGAGAGAAGAAATTTGATAAAAATATGATAGTAAATTACAGTGTTCCTTAGTTAGATGAATTGTCAAGTGAATAGGGAGGCTCGTTTGAGTAATTTTTTTTTGACAAAAGGCTTGTTTGAGTAATTTAAATGTGGTTTGTTTGTATAAATAGATAAATAAATATTAGGTTAGATAGTAAATAAGAGTAAACTGTAGATTAATTAATTTATTATATTAGATTATATAGTGGATTAAAAAAATTGGGAAAATAAATATTTTTAAATAAAGAGTCTGGGGGCCACTAATAATAGATGTGTAAGAAGTAAGAAATATTGGGAAATATGAGATGGAAAGAGAGTGAGTGAGAAAGAAAGAGAAAGTAGAATTAAAAAATAAAAAATAAAATAAAAGTGATGATGTGTCAAAAAATTAAGATGTCTAAAATTGTAATTTTGTAAGTTGTTTGTTTAAATAAATAGATATTAGATTAGATAAATAGATATTTGATTAGATAAATAGATATTAGATATCTATTTATCTATTTATATAAACAAACAACACTTAATCTATTTATACAAACAAACCACATTTTAATTACTCAAGTCTATTTACTTGACAATTCATCTCACTAATGACAACATTGTAATTTACTATTATACTTTTATCAAATTTCTTCTTTCAATGCATTTTCTTCTCACTCCCACTTTTTTCCTACTTTCTCTTACTTTTTTCCTCAAAATTCAAAATTCAAATCAAACTCACAAACTTTCTTTACCCACTATCTATTAATCTAATCTAATTTCTATTTATACAAACAAACAATACTTAAATTACTCAAACAAGTTTCCCTATTTATTTGACAACTAATCTAACTAAGGGTAACATTGTAATTTACTATCACATTTTTTTTTTCAAATTTCTTCTCCCAATGCACTTTCTTCTCACTCCAATTTTTTTATAAGTTTCCCCTCTTTTTTTTTTCAAATTTCGAAATTCAAATCAAATCTACTAATAAACTAAAATAATCAATCTAAACTATGAGATAACTGCACTAATATATAAAAACACAGGATAACTTCACTAATATATAAAAAACACGATATTAATATATCAAAAAAAAAGGAAAACTTGATGACTATTTCAACTATCGATTAATATTTAAAACACGGGTTAACTGTACTGATATATAAAAAATGCGGGATAACTATCCTGATATATAAAAAACACGGGATAACTGTACTGATATATTTGATAATCTTCTATCTATCTTTTACTATCTACTATAATCTACTAATCAACTAAAATAATCAATTAAAACTATGAGATAACTGCACTGATATATAAAAACACATGGGATAACTATACTAATCTAATATGTATTTATACAAACAAACAACTTACCAAATTACAATTTTAGACATCTTTTTTTTTTTTCACACATCATCACTTTTGTTTTATTTATCATTTTTTAATTCTACTTTCTTTTCTTTTCTCACTCATTCTCTTTCAATTTCACATTTCTCAATATTTCTTACTTCTTACACATCTATTATTAGTGGTCCCCACACCCTTTATTTAAAAATATTTCTTTTCCCAATTTTTTTTAACTTTCCTCTCTTTTTTTTTAAAAAAATTTTGAAATTCAAATCAAATCAAATCTACCAATAAACTAAAATAATCAATCTAAACTACGAGATAACTTCACTAATATATAAAAACACGAGATAACTTCACGATATATAAAAAAACACGATATATTATATATATATATATATATATATATATATATATATATATATATATATAAAAGGAAAACTTAATGACTATTTCAACTATTGATTAATATTTAAAACACGGGATAATCAGATCGATATATAAAAACACGAGATAACTATCTCGATATATTAAAAACACGGGATAATCGTGATCGATATATTTGATAATCTATCTTTTTATCGTCTACTATAATGTCTTAATCAACTAAAATAATCAATTCAAACTATGAGAAAAGCTGTGATCGATATATAAAAACATGGGATAACTATACTAATATGTAAAAAACACGAGATAATCGCAATGATATGTATAAAAACACGGGATAATCATGATCGATATATAAAAACACTTCATTGAAATATTTGATAATCTACCATCTATCGTTACTGTCTACTATAATCTATTAATCAACTAAAAATAATCAATTGAAACTATGAGATAACTTAACTGATATATTAAAAAACAGTAATAACTTTATTGAAATATAAAAAAACACGGGATAATTGCAATGATGCATGTAAAAACACGAGATAGATGCACTGATATATAAAAAAACACGGGATAACAACACTGACACTAATATATGAAATAACACTGGATAAATGCACAGATTGTTTTTAAATGATACTTTTACATTTTTAAATTTTAATATTTATCTAATTTTTTATTTGAGAGTCCTTTTTTAACTACTTTAAATTTGTCTTTTTTTTTCACGAGGTGTTGTCCAAACTATTTAAATTATGCCTAAGTTCGTTCATGAAAAGAATATATCAAGTACCACACTTCTCAATCTGTCTATATATTATAATTATGATTATAGTTATGATTATAGTTATAATCATAATTACAATATTGGATGCTATTCGAAAATTGAGCTATCTGCTCCAAATCTTTCTGCATTTGCTTTTAGTGGTAAGCCTTTTCTGAAACTCTATGGGAGCTCTATCTCTTCTATTAAACAAGTCGGTATTGAAATAGATGAATGCAAGATGTTCTTGTGAAGATTTATTCGTGTCTACTCAACTGGTTTAAGTTATTTTCTATATATTAATCAGAATTAAATTAGTAGCTATGATTAGTTAGTTAAAATAACTTTTTGACGCAATTAGTTAAAATAACTTATTTTTAACATTTAATATTTAATAAATAAAGTAACATTTTAATTTAAAGTAAAATTGAGATGTCTTTACTAATAAAGTAATATTTAAATAAGTAATATTTTAGTATGAACTAAATAAGCCTTTGCTTTGCCTGGCATAAATTTTATAAAAAATAGATATTTTCATTTTTGATGGTGAATTGGACATTTTGATGGAGCCAGTAAGTTCAAACATGTAAAAAACGTCAAAGTTATTTTTAAGAAGACTTTGATCGCCTGAGTGACTTGAACTCCCAAAGATGCTGTAATCAACATTTAATTTGACCCAATTTTGCTGAGCTGGAATCTAAGGAACATAACGAGTTAGTTTGGTATTGTTATTACTATCAAAGGCCGAGACATATGCATCAATAAGAGATCTAAAATTAAGAATACCTCAATTCTCCCATTTGCAGTTAGAGAAAACTTCTTCTTTTGTAGACTTCCAATTAAACAAGCAACAAATAATAAATAAGCTTCCATCCTTGGCATCAAAGGCGTGATCTCAAAACCAACAACTAGATGGCTCTGGGTTGAAGTTCCGCGTTCTTCTGATAATTATACCCACTCTTTGAGTCTAAGGAAAGCCATCAACTCTTCCTCTTATGGGGGTTATGCTAGGTCTCTGGATTCGTGTTAAGCCTACGTCATTGAACTATGGGGTGTTCTAGATGGTCTTCTTCTGTCCAAAAGATTCGGTCTCAGGAACCTTGAGATTCATGTGTATTTGGCAGTATTGTGCAACCAATTGAACTCTACTCCTACTAGCATTTTGGGTGCTAAATGATCTGTCAGTTACTAAATGAAGATTGGAAAGTATCTGTGTCCCACTTTTATCGTGAAGCCAATGCTTGTGCTGATTCCCTCGTTTCAATCGGGTGTTTCCAAGTGGAAACCTTCTGCGTGTTTGACAATCCTCTAGTTGGGCTTAGACCCCTTCTGTTAGCTGATGCTATGGTAGTCTCTACTCCTAGAATAGTTCCTACCTCCTCTTTGAGACAAGAATCATGCATATCTGCAAAAGGAATGTCATCACTCAGTTTACCTTTTAGAAGCCACTTCTCAACTTAACTCTTTTTATTTTCATTTTTAGATAGTGAATTGGACATTTTGATGGAGCCACTAAGTTCAAACATGTAAAAAACGAAAATGTTATTTTTGAGAAGACCTTGATAACCTGAGTGACTTGAACTCCCAAAGGAGCTCTCATCAACAATTAATTTGACCCGATTTTGCTGAGCTGGAATCTAAGTGACATAACGAGTTAGTTTGGTATTGTTATTACTATCAAAGGCCATCAAGAAGAGATCTGAAATTAAGAATACCTCAATTCTCCCATTTGCAATTAGAGAAAACTTCTTCACTTATAGACTTCCAAAACGAGCAACAAATAATAAATAAGCTTGCATCCTTGGCATCAAAGGCGTGATCTCAAAACCAACAACTAGATGGCCTTGGGTTGAAGTTTCGTGTTATTCTGATAATTATACCCACTCTTTGAGTCCGAGAAAAGCTATCAACTCTTCCTCTTATGGGGGGTTATGCTAGGTCTTTGGGTTCGTGCTTAGCCTACATCGTTGAACTATGGGGTGTTCTAGATGGTCTTCTTCTGGCCAAAATATTGGGTCTCGGGAACCTCTAGATTCATGTGTATTCCGCAGTAGTGTGAAGCCAATGCTTATGCTGATTCCCTCGTTTCAATTGGATGTTTCCAAATGGAAACATTGTGTGTGTTTGAGAATCCACCAGCTGGGCTTAGACCCCTTCTATTAGCGAATGCTATGGGAGTCTACTCCCAGACTAGTTCCTCTGTAGTTCCTCCTCTTTGAGACAAAAATCATGCATATCTGCGAAAGGAATGCCATCACTCAGTTTACCTTTTAGAAGCCACTTGTCAACTTAACTCTTTTTATTCCCGTTTGCAAACAGATGGCAAACACGACCCATAAACTCGCACACGTAAAGTGAAGATCTCGAATTCAAACTCAAATAATCATAGAAAATGTTCAGACTAACAACATTGACTTTATCAATTATACTTGAGTTTATCGATCTTCTCAAACTAGATCTTGCCCTGCGTATATACTTTCAATTTATAAAAAAATCAATGATAAATAATGGTGTGTTATTACAAATTTTCCGACAAGGTAACTATACAAAAACTCTATATACATTGTGGAATTGATCTTCACTTCATGGTGTCAAGTGTTAAATCTTCACCATTAAATCTGACATATTCATTGTTGTAATATTATCCCAAAAATGTGAAGAAAAAAAAAACGCAAAAAGAAAGAAATTATCTTTAATTATTCTCAACGTACGAAACACACACACACGCACAGACAAAGATGAAAAATAATCAGAGGGCTTTGACATAGAGCTGATCCCTGAGGCGGAACAATCAACAAAACAAAACGCAGAAACTTTTTCCAACTCCTCCATTGACATTCCGTACCATTTTCTAATTCGCTCGTCTTCTATATCCAACATAGCGCGTTAATCTCTCTATTTCTTTGTCAAAGACACGAAGAACGCGGTGGCTCTATTCCATGGATATGGCATCATCTCCCCCTAAAGCGGATGAGGATCAAAATCAGCATCAGCATCAGCATCAGCATCAGGATCTTCAACATCAGCTTCAACAAGAACAACTTTCACCAGTGAAAGACTTCATTCACAAAACCAAAACGATTCAATTTCTTGGACGCACTACTCCGATCGTCCTTCAAAACGACAATGGCCCTTGCCCTCTTCTCGCTATCTGTTAGTGCATTTTCTATTCTAGGGTTTCCTTTTATTTTCCCTTCACAAAACTCATCTCGCATGTCTATCAATTTTTCATTTGATTATGTTAGGGATAGTGAATATTATGCCACCAATTTTATGTGTTTGCATATTTTAATAGTTACCTATTACTATTACAACCAAGTCTATTGTCTATTGTCTTTATCTCATTCAATTTCTCGATATTTGCTGATAATTGATGGCATGGCACAGAACATTAATATTGCAGTGTATATTCTTTTTCAGTTTGCAATTTAACTTTTCATTTTTCAACTTGTATGATAAGTTAAATATTTCTCAATTGTAATTCTCTGGTAACTTTCCTTTAATTGAATATAACAGTGTATTGTGGCAAGTGTAGCATATTTTTCCCCTTTACTTTTAGAGTCATGCTATTTAGTACGGGTGCGAAATGTAAGAATAGTTAATATTTAGCATTGACCGGAGAAAGAAAGCGCTGACAAACCCATCACCTAGGTGTCGTGCATTTCGTTTTCGTAACAAACATCATTTTCCTTACTTTTAATCCTATATTCTCTTGTGTGCCACAAATTCGTTGCTGCAGGTAATGTTCTTCTGCTAAGAAACCAGTTAGGTTTGAGCTCGGATATTGCTGAAGTCTCACAGGAGAAGTTGCTTTCATTGGTCGCCGAACGATTGATTGACTCAAACAGTAATGTGGATGTAAGAGTTGGGTTTGTTATCATTAGTGAAATCACTCATTTGTGATGGAAGTTGATTTGACAATTTTTTTGTTCTTACAGAACAAAGATGCTGCGTATGTTGAAAATCAACAACAGAACATTTCCGATGCAATTGATTTGCTCCCGAGGCTTGCTACTGGCATTGATGTGAATATAAAATTTAGGAGGTCAGTAGCACTTATTTATTTGTCAGTAATATACACCCATCATAAATTTGTAGTTCTGACAAAAAATACATATTAATTGCAGAATAGGTGATTTTGAATTCACTCCAGAGTGTGCCATATTTGATCTACTGGACATCCCTTTGTATCACGGCTGGATAGTTGATCCTCAGGTATTTTGTTTGCCCCTCAATCCAATTTAATTTGTTATGTGTTGTCATATAACCTCGGTGATTCGATTTCCAACTTGTTTGATCCTTGATGACCCTTAGTCCTATGGTTATTACAAATTGGCAACTTGTATTTGAAAAATCTTGAATTTTGTCACGCCATCCATTGGAAACTTCTTAGTGATTTTTGGGAAGAGCTTGGATGCAGGATAAAGGGTGCTTGTCCGTCGGTGGGTATTTGGGTTAACTTACGTAGAGTAACTTTAGGGTAGTGGAATTGCACTTCCATTAGGCTGCTATATGAATTAGAGAAATTATAGAAGATTGTCTACTTGCCAATCGCAAGACAATCTGGTGTGCCGTGAAAATTAATTGCACTGTGTGTAAAGTGGGATGCAACATATTTTCAATCATCAGTGTCATCTTTGATCAATAGTTGTGTATGGTTCTTTGTTTAATCTAAATTTTAAATGGCTGAGTGTCCTTTGTTGAATAATCACTCGAATTCTTATCAAAATGTCATCTTTATTTTCTTGAATCACGTGGGGCTTATCTATTATACGATGTTTTTGATTTATGTTCAAATCTCTTCTCGTGCCTGTGAACCAGGATCATGATACTGCAACTGCAGTTGGATCAAAGTCCTATAATGCCCTTATGGGAGAGCTTGTTTCTCTGGAAACGCAGAATGTTGAAGTCCAACCTAAAAATAATCTCGAAGAAGATTGTGTTGATTTTGCAGCTGCAACAACTGCTGCTCTTGGAGTTCCTTCTCCTAGTCTCTCAAAAGCCAGGTCCTTTGATGATTCTCCACGATCAGTTTCGGATCGCATGCCAAGAAAAGGTGATCTTGAAGAAGAAGCAGAGTTGTGGAGAGCCATGAAGCTATCTGAGACTGTTTCTCAAGATTTAGTGAGCGATCCTATTGTGGGGCATGTAAATAGTAATGGATTAGAAATGTCTGTCGGAGTGGATGAAAACATGAGTCACATACAAGCTATAACGGTGGATTCTGGAGATAACTTAGGAAAGAACATTGGTAAAGAAAATAGTGACTTTCGTGAGGCAGAAACCTCCATACCTGATGCTTGCACTGCTTCTAGCAAAGACAACAATGAACATACATCTTCTGAATCTACACTGGGGGAAGCAGCTAATTCGTCCTTGAAGACTGATGCAATAAGTGGCTTTCAACAATCAGTTTATATGGGACCAGAAGAATCTATTGAACGGAATGAAGTGGTTGAGAAGCATAGCCTTGATGCATTGGTTCAGAATGAGAGTGCAGCCATCCTTTGTCCTGAAAAATACCCTGTTTCTTTGTTTGAGAGCTGTGCAGATGCCACTGGAGGGGATGCAAAAGTTCACAGTCAATCCCCTCTTACAACTGTAGATCATGAAGTTGCCGATGAATCTCAAGGATTTGATGCAACAGGAGTATCATGCTTATCTGCAAGCCATACAAATTCAGATTCTTCTAGTATGAGACTCCAAACTGATGCTTCTGGAGCATTGCCTTCAACTATTGATGGAAATGAGCCCATATATGAAGGAGAGGAATGTGTATTGGATACAAGAACTGAAAAATATGATGACCGCGAACCTGTTTATGAAGGTGAGGGGGTTCTTGCAGAACAGGCTGACAACAGCACCTTAGCTGCCCTGGATCAAAGATCTAAGGATGAAATTACCCCAGAACAAGGTCAGTGGTGCTATCTTTTGAGTAAATGGATCCAATCTCATTGGATTATTATTTTCTTGGACAAGTATTTTTTATTATCTTTAATAGAAGACAACTATGTTTTCTTTTTAATGATCTATAGGGGAATTGATCAAGAGTTTTTTGAGGAATAATGCCAGCCAGTTGACATTTTATGGGTATGTTGACCCCTTGTCTTGCCAGTTTAAAGTTTTGAACTATTTGTAAGATTTGTATATTTTTCTTGATTGGCTATGAGGAATTTCTTTTTACATACTCATAAATGTTTCTGCAGCCTTTTCTGTTTGCAAGATGGTCTTAAAGAGCGTGAGCTATGTGTGTTTTTTCGAAACAATCATTTTGGCACCATGTTTAAGGTTCGTACAAGGCTTTTAAAGGCTCGTTTCTCTGATCATTTGGATTAATGCTATCAACTACTCCCAACAGCACCATTTCATCACACAAAAATTTGTTGGCTCTCTGTCTTGCATTGTATATTTCTTTTCAATCCTAAAATGATTTTCTCTTTTATTTACAGTTTGAGGGTGAGCTTTATCTTCTAGCTACAGACCAAGGCTACATAAATCAGCCTGATCTGGTTTGGGAAAAACTGAATGAGGTAAAACACGATTATTCTAGAACTTTTTCAAACATGTCATCTTAAAATGTTATTTTCTTCTCTGTTCTTTTGTTGAAAGATGTTGATACTCTCAGTTAAATGTTATGAAAAATTCACATGCTTGGTGATTTGAATTTGTTGGATGCTCATGGACAAGTCTTGCAAAGTGCTTTTGAGGTTTTCTTGGATTTATAGTGAATTTCGTTTGAATGGATCTTCATGTAGTGTCTTTTCATGCCCATGTATTTTATTGTAATTGTAAATTGTAACTCTTAGAATTTGGGTTTGGGACCTCACTCAACCAACAAATTGGCTTGTAAGCGCCAAAGTCTCGTAAGTACTACTAGGTAGGCCATATCTCTAGGTGATGCGGGACTTAACCAACCTCACACACCCAATACATGAAGGTGTTGGAGGCTACATTGAAGGCAGCCCAAAGTTGACACAATTAAGACGGTTAGGGCCGGACCATAGTTAGTTAGGCAGCCCTATTAGTTAGGCCATATCTCTAGGCGATACAAGACTAAACTAAACACAACCTTTCACAACCAATACATGAAGGTGTTTGGAGGCTACAATGAAGGCATCCCAAAGTTGCTGCAATTAAGGTGGTTAGGGGCAGACCGCCATCGCTTCCCAACAAACCCCCTCATGCCCAAGGCTATGCACCGGAGAGTGGACGATGTTGGTGATCGTGGCCCAACAACAAATCTAGATTAAGCTTTGATAGTATACGATCTCAAAATATGGGCTTAAGGCCTAAAAACCCAAATTGGTTTGATTTGGATTTCATCCGAACACCAAAAAAACCCAAATTGAAAGTAGTGAAAGCAACCCAAAGTTGTCACGATTGAGGCAACTAAGGCCTAACTCAACCCCGCAAAATTGACTGGTAAGATGACAACTTTCCAAGCCTTATAAGCATTACTTAGGATATTTCTCTGGGCGATGTGAGACTAAACATGCCTTGTCACACCTAGCACAATGAAGTTGCTAGAGGCTGTAATGAAAGCAACCCAAAGTTGTCAAAATCAAGGTAGCTAGGGGCAGACTGCAATTAAGGCGGCTTTCCAACACATTCCCTCATGCCCAGGGTTATGCACTTGGAGTGTAGACGATGCGGGCGACCGAACAATAGATCTCTGGTAGACTATGATATCATCTTTGAATTTAAGCTTAGGGTTTAACTCAATCTCACAAAACCAGTTCGTAAAGAGAGAATTGCCAGGTCTTATAAGCATTAATAATGCCATATCACTAAAGGTGTTGGATGCTATCATGTAAGCAGCCCAAAGTTGCCGTAATTAAGGCTGCTAGGGGCACACCATAATTAAGACGGTTTTCCAAAGGTAACGACGAGCATTCCCTTTCTAAAGGTATTGGGTGGTGTAATGAAGGCAGCCCAAAGTTGCCGCAATTAAGGTGGCTATGGGAAGACCACAATTATGACAGCTTTCCAACAGTAATGATGGGCATATCCCCCCTTGGGGCTTATCCCAGTCTAAGTGACTAAATAAAACGTCTTGTTTGTGTAATATTGATTTGAAGACAGTTTTTTACTTGCCGAATTTTCAGGTCAATGGCGACACATTGTTTATGACTGGTAATTTCAAAGAATTCAAGGTAGAAAGCCACGAAAATAGCAACTGGGATGAGAACAATGTTATGACCAGCACTGCCGTATGTATTTTTTTTCCTTAAAGTAAATATCTAATCTTGAAAGCAATTTTTCATTGATATAAAAATAACTTGATATGTTTCAGGACTATCTTGCCAGCATAGATAGTGCAACCCAGGCAGGCTTAGATATCAAGTTAAGTTTCTGAACTTGCTATTAGCAAACATATATAATAATTTATAATTGTCCCCCTCCCAAAATGAATTTTATCACGTAGATAAGCATGCATAATGACATTAATGCATTTGTAGATTCGCTAATTTTTAGCGACCTGAGAGCTTTAAGAAAAAAATATTTCCACAAACTAAAAAACTTCCAAACATGTACACTATTCTTGTTTAGACTTTAACAAATAAAAATGGTTTAGTAAAAATTGATTTTCTCTGTAATTGTGACAGTGCTGATCTGCAATTAGCAATAGCATTGCAACAACAAGAGTTTGAGCAGCAGCAGCCACCACGTCAAACTCCACAGAAATCATCCATTAGTGGTAGCTCCAGACTTGTCACAGGTCCCCAGGTAAATATTGTTTTGCAACTTTTACTGCACTGAATTTATAGTTTTTCAGGTCTACACACATCATTGTCATCTATCTGTTGGTCTCTCTCGTGAAGCATTGGATGGAATCATTTTTAACGTATTAGTAAATGCTATTTGCAGGATGGAAGAAGCACTGGAAGGAATCCATCTTCTTCTTCTTCTTCTTCATCTCCCAGGCCTGATGGAAAATCCAAAGAAAAATGTATAGTGATGTGAATTTCACAAGGGTTTGTTAGAAGCTCGCGCTTTAAATTTCGCGGCCTTGACTCTGTAGTATCTCATTACAGCAACCTTATTCTCATGTCATGTATGTGATATTAGGTTAGGTTTCTTTCCTTGTAAATATCGGAAGTATATAGTGTACTACAGGGCCAGGTCCTTTCTTTTTACCCCAATCCTAACATTTCCATAGGCTATGACCTCGTCTTATGTTGGTTGGTTTTGCAGCTCTAAGTAGAGTAAACGCCCAGTTCACACAATTTTATTATGGCATCTCAGAAATGTCCTCGGTAATGTTGATGTAACAAAGCAGCTATATTTTGTTTTTGTTATTAGCTTGTTTGTTAGTTAGACGTTGACTGAACGGGGAAAGGAAGTACCTGATATTAAAAATTTTGGGTCAAGGATTTGAACTTGTTTTGAAGGGATACTGATTTTTTTCCCCATATACCTCTTCATATTTGCTTGTAATTTCAAATTGTTATTGGACAATGTTTCATAGTAGAATAGTAAGATACTTGCATAAGTTTTCTTTTATTCTTTTTAATGACATTGAAGTGAAGGACTGTGCTTTTTTTTTTTTGACAAAAAGGGCTGTGCTTATTTAGGCTTTGTTTGGGAGTTTATGAGGGGAAAGGAAGGGGAACACTTTGGAGAAACGAGAGGAGGAAAGGAAAAGGGAAAGGGAAAGGGAAAGGGAGGAGAGATAGTCTCTCACCTTGTATGTTGGTCTGTGTTTTTTTTTTCATAGAACTGAAATCCCTTAGTATAATTTAAATCAAAAGTTTTTTTCATCTTTTTGTAATGCTCGCAAAATAAAAATATATTAGTCACAAGCGTATTTCTCCTCTTTACAAAAACGCTCTCCTACAAGGTGAAAGACTCTACTACCTTCTAGCTTAAGTTCTGTTTTTTTTCTAAATATCTTTGGTATTTGGTTTTACTATAGAGACTATTACAATTGAGCATGATTTTAATAACTTATAGAAGAATTTTGGTTACCATTAAGTAAAATTGATTTTGTCCTTAAACTCATTTTTTTGGTGAATTTTTGTCTTTAAACTTCAACTGAATTAGAAGGGATCAAAAAAAGTTTATTTTATTAGATTTAGAAATTTACACCAAGTTTAACCTCAAAATTGTGTTTAGTGTAAAAAACATTTTTTAATATAAATATTGTACTTTAAGCAAACTTTAACGAAGGTAACAAACTAAATCTGTCCAAAAGATGTTCACAAAATCAACTTGATTTAAAATCATGTTTTACAATTCCCCACTAACATGTTATTCACTTATTCTAGAGTGTTGCGGTGTTGTTTAATCCAAAAAGCCGAGAACCTTCTGAAAGAACAACAAAGAATGTTGTGCAACACATAAAGTTTAGCAAAGTCGATACGCTAGCTTATAACAAATAGTTTATAGTAGATCCGTTAGTTGTAGGTGTTTAACAATAATAGCTTTTAACATTTTTCCAGTAGTTTATAGTATTTTTTGAAACGCTACTTGAAGTAGCGTTTGAGCTTATAACGTTTCATTTTTTCTCTCAATTTTATCCTTACTACTTTAATTAAATTACTCATTTATCCACCATTAAATGAATTTCTATCTCCTTTTTAAGCATTAATTACCTATGTCTATTTACGTAATTTTATATTTATAAGCTACTACTCCAACCGTTAGTTTTACCAAACACTTTTAATTCAATCCGCTACCTCATCCGCTATCAGCTACCTCATCCGCTATAATTTAACTTATCCGCTACTTTTTGTCAAACAGAGCCTAACTAATATTAATTTTTCTTCTTATCCCAATAATATTACCGACTTATATTCTAGACAATTTTTTTTGACAATATATTCTAGATAAATTTGTAATGCTAGAGTAAGTGAATTATATAACCATATCTTTCTTGACATATATATAACCATATCTATATACCAAATCTATCCCTATTGATTACTCCACTTTTTCTTTTTCCAATGCAAGTGATTCTTGGTTTTCCAACTTGTCTTTTCTTTTTCACGGTGTTCAAGAAAGTTAATAGGGGTAATATTGAATATACTTCTTTTTTTAAACTTTTCTTAATAAGCATGTCTAGTCGTCTTTTGCTTTTATATGAAAACGGAAGGAATAAGTAATAAAATATATTAATATTAATATTAATTAATATTAATAATAAACATATCTAACCTACTTGTCCACTTTTTTGTTGTTGATAAGTTAACCTACTTGTCTTGGTCTACTAAGTTAGTGATAATAAAATATTATTAGTTTTGTATTATTAGAAAACAGAAAACAATTTTACCAAAAAAAAATAGAAAACAGAAAACAATTTGATCATCGGTCACTTTCATTTCAATATAACCACAGCAAAGTAGCAGACATCAGCAGCACTTCTGCTCCTCCTATTACTGTTTTCTGTTTTCTATTCTTTTTGATCAAATTGTTTTCTGTTTTCTATTTTTTTTTTTGGTTTTTAGTTTCATTTGTTCTATCTTTTTTGCTTAGCACATTATTTGTTGGCTTGGGAATAGGCTGTAGCTGTAGCCAGCCAGCCAGCTAGCGCTGGCTGGCGCTGGCGCTATGTGAATTTTTAGGCCGGCGCAGCCATGACACATATAGCTTTTTGAGAGGCTGGCTTTGCTTTTAAAAGTTCTCGATCTCACTGAAAGTTCTCATTTAAAAGTTCTATTTTACATTAAGGCATCTAAATAGTCTGTTTTACTGATTTTTAAAGTGACTAAACTAGCTTATTTCACATTACGGCATTTTAATATTTATACTGAAAGTTGCAAAAGTATGACATTTTCTACCTTTTCAAGGAAAGCTAAAATGAAGAACACAATGAAACCAATAAAATGATAACCACATAATTGCAACAACCTTCCAAAAATTACAAAGAAACAAAATGAACCCCATAATTAGAGGTAAACAAAATACAATAAACTACTAATAAGTTCCCTCCTTAATAAGAAACATAACACCCATTTGAATAGCAGCACCCCATACAAAGCAATACATTCTCAGAACACAAAGAACAAAAATTATAGCAAATCTTCAAGTTGACTTGTATCTCTTCTCTTCAAACCTTCAAAACAAGAAGAAAAAAATACATAGATGTCAGTAATTGGACTAAAAAAATACAATCTATATTATATATAACCATGAATCTGACACCTAGGCATCCACCTAATCATCCACGTCAATAAATATGTCAGCACCAATTAAATCCACCTCAGCATGTTATTTCGAAATATATCAAAAAAGCAGGTTAGGATCGAACCCATTCCCCACAATCGTCACCTCCTAACGTCTTGACCATTTGAGCTACCACAATTTCATGTTACTAAAGCATATTACATAATGTTTATCCTATTATTTCTTTTATTGCAAAACTTTTTACCTACTTTTTATATCTATTTATTATTTATTTTGATACATGTATATTTGTTATTATATATTACATTTATATATTATATTTATTTACCATCTAATATTTTGTATCACATTCCATAGATTTTATTCTATATATTTACTAACTACAATATTATTAAATATGAGTATTTTTTTAACAAATGCATGACAGTTCGAATTTATTAATAAAAAAGGAAAAAACAGAGAAAAGCGAAGGACTGACTAGACCAAAATCTCTGCCAACAGTAAAAGATCAATATTAAATATGAGTAATTTTATCCATTTCAACCTTTTTTAATTCTCATCTTATAAATAATGTTATATATTAAAAATGTTTGTCACATATTTTTGTATTCAGTTTGATGCACATACAATTAGAATCAATATACAACTTTGATCGATCAGTATATTTGTAGTTTATAATGTTTGTAATCGAATATTCTTCTATTCACTACGCCGCACTTAGAAAACAAGTAGAGAGAATAAACAAGATTACAGAGAACATTGATCCTACGGTTGTCAACGTCAATCACCTTAGTCAAAAGCAAGTTTACATGTTCTTATGCAAAGGTATATTTGCTATATATTTGTAAGTTACTATTTACTAATACTATTTTAGATAATTATAATATTTATAAGTAATTTCATTGTAATAACATCTCAATATGAAAATACCCCCTAAATTATATACACTACTACGGTTGTCACTACTAAAGTATTATTTGATTAGTACTTATGTAGTTTTTAAAGTATTTTTATTTATGGGTTGTCACTACTAAAGTATTATTTGATTTCACGGGATCTCAAAATTATATATATATATATATATATAAATCTAAATTTAATTTCCTACTATTATACAAATATTTAAAATATTCGATCCCAGGACCTTGGTTAAGCTGGAAGAGACCCTTACCATCTCATCCAAGTGCTCTTGGGTATTATCTACTGATGTCTAAACAATGATTTGGCCGTCACAAGACGTTAATTATACTAGTATAGGTAAATGAGCAAATTCATAAAGAATACATACATGTTCAATCACCTCATTATCGGTCAAATGAGTGGACGAAATTAGTTCACTTCGATATAATGGAAAAGACACTCAATAGACAAAGTAAATTTCTGAATTAAAATGTTAAAATAAGTAGAATAATAGAGATTTAAAAGATTTGTAGGAGTTTTTTACAAAGATTTTAATTAAGCAATACAAAGAGAAAAGAAAAAAAACAAAGTTTTGAAGTCTTTCCTTAAAGTTGAAGTCTTGAAAAGATAGAAGAAAGTTTTTTGCTTTGCAGTTTAGTTTCTATAACTGCCAATCTTTGTTGTTTCTAGAGAGAAGATAAATATGTAATTGCAATTGCAAATAATAAACAATTTCTAGAGTACCGTTTTGTTTGTCAAAAACAATATCTACTTAATAATGCAGTTTTGTTTCAAAAAGAATTTAAATATAGGTCAGTTGCATCTCTCGCTAGTTACAGACACCGTTTAGTTTACTAGTCAAAAACAATTTATAGAACGTGATGATAAAGTAATTGTGAACTTGTGGTTTCAAAAAGAATTAAAATAATAGTAGTGCGCATGAAACATTGGAATTATAAGTGCAATGAATAGCAGTAGTAACGTTAAGAATGCAGGATGGAAAACGACACATGAGGTAATTTCAGTGAAAAAATAATAATAAAGTATAAGTGTATATATATATATAGGTCGGCCTATCAGGCCTACTTGCGCTTTTTTATGCTCTCAAACCCCACCAATTTAAGTTAATGAGCGCTTTAAAAAGTTCTGAAGCTCAAATTTTTATTATTAAATAAGCTGCGCTGCACTGCGCTTTAAAGAAAGTGAGGTATGTGGCGCTTGATGATGGACTCCTACTTATTCCCACCCCTAGCTTTAATTAATGTGCGACATAATAAATATGGGACCACTTTTTAATTTTTTATCTTCATTGAAATGAAAAATGATACTAGAAGACCACAGTACAGCTGTGATGGTGACGCAAGTCCAGCGTTTACCTCAGTTTACCACCACCATTACTTTTTATTTTAAGTAGACAAAATTAATTTGCTACTTCGTTTCAAGTGTTTTTTTACTGTGTTATTAGTATGCAGTATTTATTGATTTTATTGGTGATTAATTTACACTGGAGAATTTGACTTAAGGAATACGCTCAGGTTTTTCTTATGCTTGGTAACAGTCGTTGCGATGCGATGTACATCAACGGAAGCAAACATCTCTGTCATATCCGTGGTAAGATGCATAAGAAGGTTCAGCAAGTTTGGGAAAATATTCAAGAGCATTACTTAGCGCTCACTCGAGTTCTCACTTGTCATCACTCTTGGCATGTTTGTGAAAATATTCAAGAGCATTACTTCTCCCATTTGAATGCCAAGGTTCGACAATTGCGAAGTGAACTAAAGAATACGAAGAAAGGATCCAAATCCATCTCGGAATTCATCACCAAAGTTCATTCCCTGGCTGATTCTCTGATATTTGCTAGTGAAGTCATTGCTGACTCATATCTTGTTGATGTGCTTCTCGATGGTTTGCCTGAGGAATATAATTCATTCGTGATGATGATCTTCAGGAAATCAAAGTCACCATCGCTCACTGAAATTGAGTCTCTATTGCTGGTCCAATAGTCTCAATTGGACAAGTTTAGACAAGAACTTGCTATTGCCAACATCTCGGCAAACATTGCTCAAGTTCCTAACAACAACAAGCCTCACACTCAAGGTGTTAGTGAAAATGCGATAATGAACTATCAGTCTCGTGGACGCAGGCGCCAAGGGCGCTGTCGTGCCAGAGGCACTCCTCCCTCGGGCGCCAAACCTGTGTGGTCGCTATGGTCATTCAGTGACGATAAAGTATACTTTGAATTCTATGATCCTTATTGTTTGGTGAAATCACAAGTCTCTAATCAAGTTGGCTCCAATGCAAGTTAGGCAATGATGGTTTTTATGTTTTTCAAAGGCTTGCCTATAGTGAAAACTTCCAAAACTGATCTGGTTCACTCTGTTTCAACTTTTAATAATCAATGCTTCTTTATCTGTTTCACCACAATCTTCGTGGCATACTAGGCTAGGCCTTGCAAAGTTTCAAGTTGTATCTCATATTATGAAGCATTGTAACATGAATTCATCCAATAAACTTTCATTCGCTTTCTGTAATGCATGTAATGTTGGCAAATCTCATCGTTTACATGTTTCGCCTTCATCCACTAACCATCACACATCTTTGAATTGATCTACACAGACCTTTGGGGACCTTGACTACATTTAATCTGTTTCATAGACATATACAAACTCAATTATTAGCTATTGTTAAAGCTCTACAGTCTGATGGTGGTGGTGAGTATTTGTCATTCACTAAACATTTAGTTAACTTGGATATTGTATACAGGTTCACTTATCCCTATAGTTCATATAAAAATAGGACTTTGAAAGGAAACATAGGCATATCAAACAAACCCTTTAACTAAGTGAGTCTTAATCTAAAATTTTGGATAAAATGCTTTCTTGTTTTTAACGCAACACGTGTTCCTCAAACAAAATAATCAAAGAACAAAGTTGAGAGAATATTCATTCATTTCAGATTTTTATACTATTCATTTCGGTTGCTTTATGTATTTTATAGTTTTTCCTTTTTCATATTCAACCACCACTTATCTATACCCACCACCACCAAACACCACACAAAGCCGCCTCTACTTGGATCTCTTGCCGTCTTATCTTGTAAGCTAAACTCCCCAAATATTGATATTAAATATTTGGTGTGACAAAAAATGCAAAATTGATTTTTATGCAGTTTGTTGGTTGCCAATTTTTATAAATAATAAATAGAGTATTGAATTGATATTATTGTCAACGGGAAAAATTGTAAACCATGAGTTGGTTGCAAATATAGCGATTACCAAATTCTCATAAACTACCCAAAATGAGTTGCATGTGTAATTAATCAAAAAGGAAATTGGCAAGTAGGCTTTTCATGGGAAAATTTTAATGATTCATTAATTAGGAGATGATGGAAGATTATTTCGTATAACCTCTAACTTTAAATTCCTCCCATATTCTTTAACTTTAACTACCTACTTGAAACAAAGCACGCACCAATCCTAAAATGGCTTCAAATTAAACACACTTAACTATTTATGTTTTGAGCTCTCGAAAGGATAATGCATTTGTTGGTGGTTTTTTTTTTCACCCCCTCATTATCACTCCCACCCCCATAAATACCGTTTTGGACAAAAATGCCCCCAGCAATAGTGAAAATTTTGGAATTACCTTAGAGAAGAGGTAAATCCGGTAGGGGGGTTTGGGGTTTTCCGGAATTACTAAAAGCGAGGTAAATCCGGTTCACAAAATGTGAACCGGATTTACCTCGATTTGGTAATTCCGAAAACCCCAAACCCCTATCGGATTTACGTGGTTTTTACTGTGATTTGGGAAAAAAAATTAATTAAAAACAAATTAAAATTAATTAAAGACGATTTTGATGGCGAACGAAATAATACATGAAAGTTACGAGCGGAAATTAGAGGAGAGGGTGCAAAGAGCAAACAGACGGGATGCCCAGATGTCGACTGTTCACCGCTACTTCACGTTGCTATTTTTGATCATTTTTAGACATTTTGGACCCATAGTTGTATTTGTACTCCTATTTTATGTTGGGCATTTTATATATTTTGACGTATTGTTATTTAAATCGTAAATCGTTCGTATCGTATTTTAAAAATAAAACGCATGTAAATCTTAATTTAATATACAAACTTTTTTTTAAAAAAAATTAAAAATTTCGGAATTACCTCTAAAAAAAGTAAATCCGGTTCAAAATAGAGGGTATTTCGGATTTACCAAGACAAATGACTTTCGTTTGCACTCACATATACAGAGAAGGTAATGCCTGTGCTGACAAGCTTGCCGCGTATGGCATTAACACAAGTGGTCTTGTCTGATGGGACTTGTAAATCCGAAATACCCTCTATTTTGAACCGGATTTACCTTTTTTAGAGGTAATTCCGAAATTTTTAAATTTTATTTTTTTTTAAAAAAATAGGGGTATTTTTGGGTTTAATGGGGTTATGGGGGTGTAGGAGAGAAGGAGGGGGTGCGAAAAAAAAGCCTTTGTTGGTATAGGTAGTTTAAATCATTCCTTTAAGTCTTCATTCAACTGTACAAGTCCATTATCTGCATAGCTTCAGGATGCTCTCATTCCGGTGCGTGTATTTCCATTCATTCACGCACCTCTTCCGCATAAGCAATCATGAGCCACTCTTTGTTCGTGCCAACTTTTGAGCACCGACGATCACTCATGCCCTCATCATCCATGGATGTCACATGCCCACCAGCTTTCGCTTGGTTCGTCCCCGAACCACACCGTGACACCGTATTAGAAGACATATGCTCTGATACCATTTGTAACATTTCAGACTACGTACTTTTAAGATAGTCGAATGTCCGCACAAACCAACACGAGTCTTTTTAGCATGTGTTATCATCAATTGCATGCTTTTTGAGAAACTTTTGAGAAAGTCACTCATCCCAAAATTGCCCCAACTCAAACACGCATAACTACGAAGTTCTTATGTTCAGTGCTCTCGAAAAGATGCGCTTGTTGATATATGTAGTCCAAATCAATTCTTTTAAATCTTTCTTCAATTGTACATTCTCATATCTGCACAACCTCAGGATCTCACTCATTCGGGTGTGTATTCAGTTCATTCAAGCACTCATTCCTTATAAGCTATCAAGAGTCTCTCTATGTCCGTGCCAACTTTAGAGCACCGACGATCACTCTCTGTCCTTGTCATCCATAAATGTCACAATTACGATCGAGTCTCCCATCAGAGAATAGATGGATGACTTATCTCAATCGGGTGTAACCTACAAATTACTCTCTGCTGCAAAACCCGTTCATTTCATAGGTGAATGACCTTTTTATTAACAAACAAGTTGGGTTGCATTGCAGATATATACATTTCCCCTTTCTCTGATTTCACCACCTTATAAATATGTGTGATAGAAAGTTTGTAATCTTTATTACAAATAAAAATAAAATATATTTGCATAAGTAGTAAAAAGCATAGAAAATGAAAAACGTAGCACCACCAACAGCATGAACAAAAAAAATTGACAGCTCAACCTTTAACTGACTTTATGAGCAACTAACAAAATTAAACTTAAATGAAGGTTGGTGACAATAGGATATTGTATATATTTATCTTCTTTTGATTAGTGGAGCATTCTATTTGGTAGAGAGTTCTTTTTTCCCCAATTGAACCTACTATATATATGGAATTGGAAGTGCATGTATTTTCTTGTTGCGTATATTTAAGACATTGTATTTTAGTTGAAAACATTAAATTTTTGGTAACTTATATTGTATATTTTCTTTTTGGTACAACTAACGATTGTTGAAATTAGTGGGATCGTCAAGTTTGTCCTTCCTCCCCGCCCAATTAATTATTGGTTGAACTTATATATATCACCCATAATTGTGTGGTTGATGTTAAACCTATTTTGCATCCATATATTAAATGGTTTTATAAAACTAATTATTTTAATTAGTGTTTTTGAATCTAGCCCATGATTTAAATTTACGAAAGAATATTTCTTTTCAAATTTTAATTACTAAGTGATTTCAATTTGAGCCAAAAAAAAAAGTTATTTCATTTATTAACCATCCATGTGCAGTTTAAACTATGAAAATTGTTTCATACTATATTACTACACTACTATAGTATATGCAGAATCACACGCGTATGGTTAAGAAAACGTTATTTTTTTAATAAAAAAAATGCATTAACAACTATAATAGATATTTCAAACCATTATATCAAATTATACAACCTAAATAATACGTAAGGCCTAGCTCAACTAACGATTGCCAAAATTGTTAGGCTAGATACAAATGTACGACGGTTCAACTCGAAAAACACATAATGTGTGTGTGAGTTTAGTGACATACACTCACTCGTGAACCTATAAAAAAATTCCAACCTAAATAAATACCTCAAAGAGCTAGAACACTGAAATGAAAAATTGTAAACTATATTTTCTACCTTCTTTTTCGTCTACAAATGGAATGACAAATATCATCTGTAAGGTCACAAGAGTAGAGGGGGAGATAAACCAGATAACCAGTGGCGGACCCACCCACTATCCAGGGTGGTCAACCACACACCCTGAGAAAAAAAATAACACCAATACGACAATACCCCTCATAATAATTTTTTGCACACCCTAATTTTTTTGGGTACTCAAGACCTTAGTTTTGCACTGAGGTCCCTAATTTTGCATCAGTCTAATGCACCACACTCACACAATTGAGAGAGATATATTTAAAAACATTGATGAGATTTTATTATTAAACGATTTGATGTTGAAATTTTATATATTACAATTATGAGTTTGTAATATATATATATATATATATATATATATATATATATATATATATATATATATATATATTCAAATTTTATTTTTATTATATTATATGCAATGTACGTGTGTGTCTTAGATCCACCTCTGCAGATAACCACGAAAAATATCCAGTTTAACAATAAATTGCATTAGGCCTTACAAATATATTTTTTCTACACCTTAACTATATTACACAACTCATTATTGTTTTGGAATTTATGTGAATGATTGTGGGGTATGGATTCTCTACCTTGAGGGCAGGAAAAGACACATGTATTTGTCTCTATCTCTCTCATCTCTCATCTTTTCACTCAGTATTTTTCTACACCCTCTCTCCTCTTTTATGCCTAAAGTCACCTAAATGTAGGTGAACTTTCCCGCAATCAAGGTTGAGAATCCATTTTTGTGATTGAGACAAATGTACGATTAAGGTGGGTACCTATATGTACCCACCCGATCTTAGGGTGGAGGAGACAAATGTGCAATTAGGATGGAGGAGACCAAAAATATATTCAATCATTTTTTATTTACTCATATTCTACCTAGCAGCAGAACCCTGCAGTTAAAGCCAACTGGAGGAGATCATGCATGATCCAGAGAAAGAGAGAGATGAGAGGTGAGAAAATTTAAGAGAGAGAAGAGAGAAAATAAAAATTAATGAGTAGGAAATAAAGAATATTTTGATTTTTTTGAGTGATCAGAAAGTTGTACTGTAATTTTGATTTTGTAACCTACATGAATTTAGGTTATTCCGGTCATAAAAAGAATTTAAGTTATTGTCCAATTCATTGCCTTCACTCCTATCCATTACAATGAGCAACTTTTAAATCAAACATAGTACAATTAACAAAAATGTTATTTGGACATAGATTTTTAGACAAAAATCGACATAAATCGACATAACCAAGTTTTTTAGACTATTACCAACCTGCTTTTTTCACATTTTGGCGCTATTGTTTAAAAACTTAGTTTTTTTTACTAATAATACAAAAAACTTGTTAATTAGTTTTTGTAAGTTGATTTTTACGATTTTTGTTTAATTTTTTTGTCTATATAACATTATTATACAATTAAAGTAGTTTAATATAAACTCTTATTGCTTAACAAATCAACCGCAACGATAGACTTAGATTTTGTCATAGGTTAACATTTTATAGTTGGGAGAGATGATAAATCAAAACTACCAAAAATTAGGATCGGCAATCAAATCAATTACCTAACAAACCTTAGCCCAAAATTCCACGACTCTGATAGGAAAGAGAAAAAGTTAATAAAGATAAAAGAAAAAGAAAGAAATGAGATAGTCGTCATAGAAAGAAACAGCTTTATCTCTTTTTATCTGACCTCTCTCGCTTCCAACCCCTTTCATAGTAATGATTCCGCAGCTCTCTCTTCTCTTTATCTTTTCTCTTTTTCTCCTCCTACAAAACAACTCTCTCTCTCTCTCTCTCTCTCTCTCTCTCTCTCTCTCTGTCATAAATAAATTAATGGTTTTGATTCACCCTCTTTCTCCGCGCATGTAAAATCTTTGTTTTCATCAGACGTTGTGCAGAAAGCTGTGTCTCAGATCCCTATATATCATCATCATATATAACACCGAAAGCGATACCATATAACTCTCTCTCTCTCTCTCTCTCTCTCTCTTTCACTTTCACCTTCCTAGCTATAGCTACCGTGCTTCTCTCTCAAAATCATACAACTCCTATACACTAGAGTGGTCTCTCAACCTTTTTCCCTACATATAACTCTACTTTGTCTTCAATCTTCAAACACAACAGAAACAAAACCCCTCCCTTTTTTGAAAGGAAGGAAATGCAAGAAGTGAACTTGGGAATGATGGGTGGAGCTTTAAGCGGAGATGCCACCGGCGGCGATCATAACAGACAGTTGAAGGCGGAGATAGCCACTCATCCACTCTACGAACAGCTTCTATCTGCACACGTGTCATGTCTTCGAGTTGCCACTCCTATAGATCAGTTACCACTCATTGATGCACAGTTATCTCAATCTCATCATCTTCTACGCTCTTATATCTCTCAACAAACTCTTTCTCTTTCACCTCATGATCGTCAAGAACTAGACAACTTCCTGGTACTTACACAAAAACATCTTTTTTACAATCAATTTTTTTTTTTTTTTGTGGGAACAAAATGAAAAATTGATGGATGAGTGTTATTAAGATTACTACTATTGCAATTGCAGGCACAATATTTGATAGTTTTGTGTACTTTCAAAGAACAGCTTCAGCAACATGTCAGAGTTCATGCCGTAGAGGCTGTCATGGCATGCCGTGACATTGAAAATACCTTACAAGCTCTCACAGGTTCCTTTTTTTTACTTTTTACTCCTCTCTCTCTCTCTCTTCACTTTATTAATCCACAAGTTTTATTTTAATTTATCCTTAATAAATTGTTGTTAGGTATATACGCCAATTATTTATTTACTTTATATGATATGATGTTGCTATTAATTTATTTAATTAATGTGGGAGAGTAATTGGGGGGGCGTCAGGCTAATGTGAAGGATGGTAGGGTCTGGTGTGTTCTAGAATAATAGTTAGATGGCAAAAGGAGGTTAGTTTGGTGAGGAAAATGATAGATAATAGTATATGATACCTTCCAACTACAACCATGGCTTCGCCAACAACTAATGCCTGCAGCCATATGAATCGAATAATTTTGTTGGTTCCAGGAATTAAGAATCTTGTCATATATATAGTTATATACACTGATCATGCGATTAATTTTCAGACTAGTTTGTTAAATATGGAAGTGGAACGCATGAACAAAATTTCAGACTAGTTTGTTGAATGACTTTTTTTATTTTATGAATAGTTTGTTAATTACTTAAATGACTTTAGTTGCATATTTGCGACTAATATATATATATATATATATATATATATATATATATATATATATATATATATTTAATTAAATGGAAAAGTGGAACGCATGGAAAATTAGACAGATAAACAATGATTAAGGCAGTTAAAAACAGTAGTACTACTATTAAACCTATATGACATGTTGTTGCAAATCTGATCCCTCGGGCATCTTCAACCTATATGGCCTTTACTTCGCATACAATTTGTTCGTAAGTGTTTAGGTCATATACTGACTCTCCAAATTTACTCAACATCGCCATTAGAGTCGTTAGGCTCGGGACTCGATACATCACCTCGTATGATAGATAAAGACATATCGTTCGCGACTCTCTCCTGCATCTCTTTCCAATACTCGTCTTCCTTATTTGCTAGTTCAGTCGTTCACAACGACTTTAGAAGCCCTTGCCATGCCAAAAAATATTTAACCCTCCTTTGCCATAACTCGAAATTGCATGTTCCATATATCGAACCTCGCTTCATATTTTGCACTAGGATTAATTAAGAGCCATCTGATCCCAATTTTTGTATCACCATCACTGATTTCTAAAGGAGCGCAAAAAAGTGTAATACAGCTGAACACACAAAACTGGTTAAAGAGGTTCAACAAGTGGTTTCTACATCTCCGAGAGCTTGAACGACTATTTTATAATGATCCAAATCTCTGATGTGGGACTTTGATTTTTCCCAACACATGCCCTCACGCTCAACACTATTGAGCTTAGTGCGTGGATTATTATGGCGGATGACACAATGGATTTTGGATAGGTTCTTATACAATCTTAGACTTTTGGGTTGGCCTAACTCAACTTTACAAAACTGACTTATAGATTGAGAGATATCTTCTACTTATAAACTTCTTTTGAGGCCATATTATATCCGACGTGAGACTTTGGTTTTTCCCAACACACCCCTCACACGAAACACTACTGGGCTTGGTGCATGGATAATAATGGCGGGTGTCCAAGTGGATATTGAATAGACTCTAATACTACCATATTTGATTTTGAGTCGTGTCTAACTCAACACTACAGAGCCAACTTTTAGAGTGGTGAATGTCTTCTATCTATAAACTCTTTTTCAAGCCACATTATATCTAATGTAGGACTTGAAATTTTCCGAACAAGAGTTTTCCCAATAACATGTGCCCCAACAGCAAATATTTTAAACAAACCTTAAATAAAATTATGGCATTTTTATCAAATTATTATTATTATTATTAATTTTTTTGACCAATTATTATTATTAAATTTAGGAAGGACTTAATATTTTTCGCTTTAAGGGGAGGGGATGTGTCAAGGGGTGGGAATAGGCTTTGCCAAATAATTGGGGCCTACGGCCCATAATCTACGTTTGGCCCAAGCCAGGCCTACGTTAGCTTTTTTTAGTCGATTGTTTTTCCCACGCCCCCTCCTACTCAAAACACACCCTACAAGGGTGTGAAATGATCAAAAGGCCAGTCAAAACATCTTTTTTCACGAAAAATTTCACCTGTTCGAACACGGGCCTTCGAAGAGGTTCGAACGACATCGTTCGAGTGTGTTAAATCTTGACTTCACACCCTCTTGTGCGCAATTTCACCTGTTCGAATGGGGTCACTCGAACCAGTTCGCATAACCTTTTTCGAACACCCTATTTTATTACAAAAAATGGACCCTCACACCACATTCATCAGTTTTATAGCCCGAACGTGTTCGAACAAGGTCATTCGAACCGTCACCACGCGAGGGGATCTTTGGAATAAAATTTGTTAAGGGGTGTGAAAGAGTAGAAGGAGGTGTGGGAAAAGCAAACGCCTTTTTTAAATAGCTAAGGTTAACTTGACCAAAAAAAAATTGATAAGGTTAAGGCTTTTTTAAAAGCCTATTTAATTAAAAAAAATCATACAACGGTAATCGAAAAATCCTTTTAGACCTACTAGACTAACCAATTTAAGTGAATATAAAAAATATTTTTATTACTATTATATTAATTATATTAAATTTTTATTATTTTTGTTAAATCTTAAATTTACTAATATTTTAAGTTACTTTTCAATTTTTGACATAAAGTTATTATTATAAAATAGAATTTAAATTGGATGTCATATAAAATAAAATTTAATCTCACTGATTTATTAGCTTCTTAGTCTATTTACAAAAACATACATCACTAAAAGTATATAGCCTTTCGTAAAAAAAATGGTGAAATAAAAATGGACCTATTATAATGCAGAAGTCAAACTCAGGCCTAACACTTTCAATATAGACCAAACACAAACCTTGCAAAGTCCACCTCTAGCTGTGTGTCATCTGGTGGTGAATTATATTAGGAAGCTACTTAGTGGTAATTGAATGTAAGGATCAAGCTTCTGTTTCCAGAATTGCGCAGAACTTCTTACTAACTTAAATGTGACCGAGCTACTACTACCACAGTAGTTTGTGATCACTGATCACCTCACCTCCATGATGTATATGAATTACTATATATGATTGAAGATTTGATGATTGATGTCCATCATTGATGCTATTGGCAACTAAATTTGATGGCTTCCTTTATGTATGATTAAGATGTGTCGAACATTATGGCTTAATTTTGTGACTCCATCATGGATCCATGAACAAAAGGGGGGCCTTAAGTAAACTAGATTACTCATTATGTCTTCCACTTTAATACTTCAATTTGGACTCAAAAAACTCCTCCCATATTATATTTATTTCCATTGAGAAATTGCTAAAGTGAAGCTCTAAACAGAAGAGGCTAACAAGCCATAATATAAATTGTTCAAAACAAACCGCCCAACAGTCCCGTTAAGGCTGTAATGCAAACAAACATGCCGTGCAACATGGAGTAATGAAAATCACGTTATGTTCAACTCACTTTTTAGTTGAAACAATTTTTGTCACTGCAGAACCAAACTCATATACTTAAGAAATATCCCCAAATTGAAGCAATTTGGTTGACAATATATTTGTGTTTCAGGAGTGAATTTGGGAGAAGGAAGTGGGGCAACAATGTCAGATGATGAAGATGAAATGCAGATGGATTTTTCATTAGATCAGTCAAGCGCTGAAGGGCATGACATGATGGGATTTGGTCTTCCTACTGAATCTGAAAGGTCACTCATGGAAAGAGTTCGTCAGGAACTCAAGATTGAGCTCAAACAGGTCTTTCTTACTTTTAGTCAATAATAACATGTATGCTACTAGCTATTAAGTTTGAATCACCAATTAACCAGATTTATTATTTTCTGTAGGGTTTTAAGTCCAGAATTGAAGATGTGAGGGAGGAAATATTACGGAAACGAAGAGCTGGAAAATTACCAGGTGACACAACTTCAGTCTTAAAGAACTGGTGGCAGCAACATGCAAAGTGGCCTTACCCAACTGTAAGTATCTCAGTCTTTCCTGCACCTCTTACACGGAGTAATTCATAGGTGGTCACAAATATTTAGTCACAATATTTGATCACACACAAAATAGAAATAAATAAATAAATGCACTTTGGCACGTGTAAGAATTACTCTCTTACACGTTTTTATGAAAGCATAATTTTCTTTTGTCAATATTATCATGATCTGTTCTTCTGAGTTCTGACCAAAACTAGACACTAGGGAGGGATTCATTATTGCTTCAAGTGCAACTATCAACATAATGTAGCATTGTTAAGCGAAGACAACTCATCATGCTACATTATGTTGCATTTTGGCACGTGATGAAATTCTGATAATCTGATGATGTAATGTAACAAACAGCCTCTAAGTCAATATGGTTGTCGCTTTGCATGTTATGGTTTCAGGAAGACGACAAAGCAAAACTTGTGGAGGAAACAGGGTTGCAGCTGAAGCAAATCAATAATTGGTTCATCAACCAAAGGAAACGCAACTGGCACAGCAATTCTCAATCGGTTACCTCTTTGAAATCCAAACGCAAGAGGTAGTAGTAGTCACATACTCACATTATTTTGTTCCCAATTAACTACTACATATATATATGACTATATATAAGGACTTACTTTATGCTTATTTGGTGATAGATTATAGTCCATCTAAGGATTCAAGTGAGAAGCAGAAGATAGTAGATTTATGGTTTTACTGAAATACTATAACATAGCTTTAAATAGAGCTTTCTGTAAGTAAACTTGTGGAATTTAACAGATGCAGAGTGCAGACTATTCTGTTGTTAGGTTTGCTTGCCCCTATTTGTTTTAACCGTCTTTGTAAATTGCTTGTTACGTTTCTGACCCGCTCAAGAGTTATTACTGTCTCAATTATATATATAATACAGAAGCTTGAAATTTTTGCGGTTCTTTATATATTTTTTCTTTGTCCTGTTCTTAACGACATAGTAGTTATTCCTTCATAAAAAGTGAAAACAGTATTGTTCTGTTAAGCAGAACTGTGATTCTTCGCTTGGGTTGTTAGTAGGGGTAATATAGGAATGCTACTTCTTATTTTTAACTTTTCTTAATAAGCGTACATAGCTCTTTTTTTGCTTATATATGAAAACGGAGTGAGTAAGTCATTTTATTTTAATTTCCATTCCTCATAGATTAGCTTTGACCTTTCTGCGAAAAATTGGTCATGAATTCACTTGATTACTTAGCAGTGTAACAACTAGGGTTTTTAGATGATCGCAGGATGGAACTAATGCTAAAAAAGTATTGTTAGCCATAGAAAGGTTAAGGCACCAATAAGTCACCAAAAGTGTGACGTGTGAGTCAAAAGCGGATGAAGATCACCTCCTGCACTTTCTCTTATGCTTCTATTTTGCCTTAGATCTCACCCATCCATCCACCTTTTTTTTTCTCTCTCTCTTTTGTACTTCTTTTTTTTTGTTGGCCAATCAACCATTAGATTAGGAAAAGGAGAGATGGCAGAATATAAAAAGCAGGAGGGGATCCAATTCCGTCAAAAGCCTAAGATAACTTTAGTATAAAGGCTAGTTTGTAGACTATTGAGTCATATGACTCATGAGCGTGCTAAACGTGACATAGTGTAGTAAGGTCAAGTCGTGTCATAAATGATAGAATGTAACCGAATTCTGTTACACAGCTGAAACAGAGAGAATAAGGGAAAGGGAAAGTGAAACAGTAAGAATGGATTTCATTGATTGAATTCATTTGATACATTGAGGTATATATATACAGTCAACTAATGCTATGGGTCAATGCCCAATCAGCAGCCTAGGTGGCGATACATTTACACAATCGCCTATATACAAAATGACTAAACTGTCCCTTCTATTCTATTACTCCCTCTTCAAACTCAAAGTGGGTTTGTGGCAATCAACCACTTTGAGTTTGAACCGTTGTTCAACAAAGGAAGCATTTGGAAGAGGCTTGGTTAAGGCATCGCCTAGTTGGCCGAGAACCGTGCACATGCTTGATGGTGAGCTTCTTGGCGCCTACCTTTTCACGCACAAAATGAATGTCAAGCTCCAAGTGCTTTGTTCTTCGAGTGTAGAATAGGATTATGAGCTAGCATGATCGCACTTAAGTTGTCACATAAGAGCACAGTGTTCGAGTGATGATTTTCGATTCACCTAGGAGTGATTGGACCCAAAGAAGATCAAGAAGAGCATTAGCCATTCCACGGTGATTTCGCTTCAAAGACTCGAGCGAGCTACCAAGGTCCTGCTTTTGAGCTCCAAGACACAAGATTGGGGCCAAAGAAGAGGCAAGAACCCATCGGTCGAGCGCATGTCATCTATATCACCGCCCAATCGTAATCGAATATACACCGAGAGAGTGAAAGGATTGTCTCGGTCGATGGTTGCAAAGAATGCATCAGTAGGCTGCAGTGCCACTTAAGTAACGTAGAATACGCCGATGCCTTTCGGTGATCACCGGAGGCTCGGATAAGAATTGACAAACTTTGTTGACACTATAAGCAAGATCGTGCGGGTTAGTGTAATGTATTGTAGTGCACCAACAATAGATCTGATCGAGAAGGATCGGAGAGTTTATCGCTGCAAATTTACTCGGGCCACATTAGAAACCATAGGTGTAGTCACAGAGTCGCAAGATAACATAGAGGCACGCCGCAATAGATCCCTGTATGTACTTAGTTTGAGTTAAAATAGCAAAGCACTGCATTCCGTGTACTTGACTTCAATGCCTAAGAAATACTCAGGCCTACCAAGGTGCTTGAGAGCAAAGTTGTCCTGCAATTTCTGAATAACTTGATGAACTAAGCTAGCAGATGAACCAGTTAATAAGATGTCATCAACATATACTAAAGCATAGAGTTGAACCCCATGTGCATGATAAATGAAGAGTGAATGATCACATTTACTGTGGATAAAACCAAATTTCAGTAGTGCTGCATGAAGAGTATCATACCAAGCCCGAGGCGCTTGTTTAAGGCCATAGAGAGATCTTTGCAACTTACAAACCAATGATGAATCATTGGATTTAAACCCAGGAGGCTGTTCCATGTATATATCCTCAGCTAGATGCCCATTAATAAAGGCATTATTGATGTCAATTTGTTGGATCTCCCATTTGTAGGTGAGAGCCAAGGTGAGCATTATACGAATTGTTGTTGGTTTAATGACTGGTGAGAATGTCTCTCCAAAGTCTTGACCAGGAAGTTGGTTGTAGCCCTTGGCTACTAACCGAGCCTTGTATTTGTTTATTGTGCCGTCTGGGTTTTCTTTAACTCTAAAAACCCATTTACACCCAATAGCTTTTCTGTTGGGTGGCAGAGGAGTGAGTGACCAGGTTTGGTTCTTCATTAGAGCATCATATTCACATTTCATTGCCTCAAGCCAATGTGGCTGAGCTAAAGCCTGTTTCACAGTTGTAGGTTTCACATGAGCAACAAACAATCTAGGTTTGAGGCTGCCAGTTTTGGATCTAGTGGTCATAGGGTGGTTATTTGTAGGTAAGGGTGGTGGAGAGACCTGAGGAGGGGATGGGATGGCAACAGGTTCAGGTGGTGGAGCATTGGGTGAGATATCAACCGGGGAGGAGGTTTGTATGTTAGGAACCGAGGTTTTCGTGAGAGGCAGGTGGGGATCCGTGTTTTGTGTGAGGAGAGAGTCAAGTTTGTAAGAGGGCAAGGGAAGAAGTGATTCTGGTGAGGACTTAGAAGATGAGGAAGGTGACTCAGGGAACATAGTTGGATAAGGAAATGTATTTTCATGAAAGACAATATCTTTGGAGATATAAATTCTCCCAGTGGCACTAAGACATTTGAACCCCTTATGGTATGGAGAGGGTCCAAGGTTGACACATTGTTGACTATGAAAGCGCAGATTTGTTTTTATTGTATGGTGTAAGGAGAGGAAAACACAGCACCCAAAGGACCAAGTGAATTATAATCAGTAGAGTGTTGTACAGGCTTGGTAGGGAGAGATATAGGTAGGTAGAGTCAAGTAGTAGGAGTCTGTTAATAAGGTAAACTGCAGAGAGTAAAGCTATGATCCCAAAAGGAAATTGGCATAGAAGCATGGGTGAGCAGAGTGAGACCCATCTCGCCTATTTGCCTATGTTTTCTTTCCACATTCCATTTTGATGGGAGGTATAGGGACAGAGTAAACCTATGAGTGATACTAGAGAGAGGTAAGAACTGGTGTGAAAGGTTTAAATTCACCCCCTGAGTCAGATTGAATGGACTTAAGAGTGGCTGAAAACTGAGTTTGTATTAGCTTATGGAATTGGTGAAAGGCCACAATTGCATCAGACTTTCTTTTGAGTAAATAAAACCAAGAATACTTAGTACAAGCATCAACAAAGGAGATATAATAAGAGTAGCCACTACTAGATGGACAAGGAGAGGGCCCCCACAAATCAGTGTGCACTAACTCAAATGGTGTGTGATATTGTGTTGTGGATGGTGGTGAATGTATGCGATGGGCTTTGCCAATGACACAAGAATTGCACAATTCAAACATTTTATTAGAATCAATAGATTTCTTACAATGGGTCAATATAGTATGGATTGCTCTACTATTAGCATGCCCTAATCTATGGTGCCATACATGAAAATTATTAGAATTACTGTGAGTGGTAGTAGTAGATGGTACATTACTAGGAGAAACAGAGAGAGCTAGAGGCAAAGCAGCTTAACCACAAAAGTGCTAATGTAGGCAAAAGAATGCAGACCATCGCCTCCCTCGAGCCTTCAAAGAGGACTTGCTTAGAGAGACGACATTTAACAAAGCAAACATTTGAATGAAACTCAAAATAGACATTGTTTTGTTCACAAAATTCACCAACCGATATAAGGTTCCTAGTGACACAGTACTACAATGACATTCTTGAGTGTGAATTGCCTAGTAAGGGTTGTGTGTGGAAAAGCAGTCTAGTACAGCGGTGCATTGGATAGGGTAGCCTAGTCCATTGCCCATGTGAACCTTTTTGTGAACCAAAGATAAGCTTTGCAATGATGTAAATAAATAGATGATCCGTAAATGTATTAGAAGCACAAGTATCCGCATAATAACTGATGGAGTAACCTCAGAAGCAATCGTGGTAGAGTTCTCGCAGAGGAAGGATCAAAGGAGGCGCGTATAAGCCTAACGCCGAGGATTGTTTATACGCAGGTAGATGCCTTGCAAAGATCTCGTGGAGGCTTGGAATCACTGACGACACACGAGAGAGCGTGTCGGATTGGAAGCTTGTGGAGTGAAGTTCTCGCCAAAGCGATACCAAAGAATCGAGAGCAACATGACCAAACCGAGAGCGGACCGCAGCGTGGTTTGTTTGATGGACCACTACGCCACGCCACGCGAGTTGCGCCCACGCCCACGATAAGAACCAGATCCTTGATAACTAGAGTAATGGCGCCACGACCATTACCGAGTTTGAATTGTTGTGCGCGATTCATATGCACCAGACAGCGATACCGGAAGAGACGCTAATTCTTGATTTAAACTTATCAATTTGAGCCTCTTGCACCAAGAACATTCCTTCCGGATCGCTTAGGTCATAGGCATCGAGTTTTGTGTAAACAATCATAACAAACGAACTATACTCCTCGTAAACCATCAAGCACAATGTCAATTAGATCTTGATCCGAGACCGTATCTCCAATGGCGTAGAAGAGAGAGTTAGCGTGGCACGAATCCGAGCAAGATATCGGTTCAAATGACGCCACGCCGCATCTTTCTTCGTTGTCTTCAATTCAAAGCGAAGTTGCCTAGTTTTGGCTCGCAGTGTGCGTAGAAGTGCTTGTGGATTGTATCCCAAACTTGATGAGCATGACGGCAATTAAGAACTCGAGGAAGCACCGAATCGGAGAATGTGGAGAGCAGCCAAGTGAAGAGCGCTTGATCTTGCACGAACCATCGATCATAAGCTTCGAGACCTTGCGCTCGGTTGATCGCGCCGTCGAATCAAATTGTTGCGGGATCACTGGATTGACTAAGAGACGATGAAGCTTATGCGTGGCGATTACGCCTTCAACTTGCTGATTCCATATCAGAAAGTTGGAATCGTCGAGTTTGATCGAAAGTTTGGGACCGGTGACGAAATTGGATGTGGTTCCAGTAGCGGTGTTGAAAATGGAAGGCGTTTGCGATGAAGTTGGAGTTACCTCCGGTGAACCTTCCGGTGTAGGAATCGTCGTCATGAGAAACGAATCAAGCAAACGCGAGGAGATCAAGCGGAAGAAGTGAGCACGACGGTGCCATGGATCGAAGATGTGAATGATACCATGATAGAATGTAACCGAATTCTGTTACACAGCTGAAACAGAGAGAATAAGGGAAAGGGAAAGTGAAACAGTAAGAATGGATTTCATTGATTGAATTCATTTGATACATTGAGGTATATATATACAGTCAACTAATGCTATGGGTCAATGCCCAATCAGCAGCCTAGGTGGCAGTACATTTACACAATCAGTCTATATACAAAATGACTAAACTGTCCTTCTATTCTATTAATAAATAGTTGTGTAAGATGAATTATTATGGAGACAAAGTTATATATGTGTCTTGAATGATTGTATAGTGTGCCAACAAGACTTGTAATAATGGCATGTGCGTCAATAGTTGTATTTTGTCTTCAAGTATATCTCCTTGTTGGTTATAAAAGGAGAGGTGTTGTAACATATTCGGAATGAGCAATCTAAATGAATCCAACGTGTTTTTCTCTCTTCCTTTTGAAAACTCTAATTACTATGTTCATATCATCAGGGCCGGCCCAATGCCCAAGCAAATAAAGCAAGGGCTTTGGGCCTCATATTTTTGGAAAAATAAAGGGACCTCAAATTTTCTTGTTATGTAATATTATAGAGAAAATTTGTTCACAACATGAATGTTGTTGCAGCTCAGTTGGCAAAGGAGGCCTTTAGTTTTTATCAATGGGTTGTGTTCGATTCCTCCTAATCACAATTTTTATATAGTTTTTGATTTATTTATTCATTCATTTATTTGTTGGGCCATAAGAAGCCATTGAATAGTTTGTCAAAAAAAAATGCCATTGATTAGAGGGTTTTGCTTTTCTCACTCCCCCTCCTACTCAAACACACCACATAAGGGTGTGAAAAGACCAAAAGGTCATTAATGAAATGGCCAAAGCGTCTTTTTTTTTCAAAAAATTTCACCTGTTCGAACACGGGCATTCGAACAGTCTCATTCGAGTGTGTTAAAAATTGGCACACACACCCTTTTGTGTGTAATTTAACATGTTCGAACGGCACCAATCGAACAGGTTCGCATACACATATTCGAACACCCTTTTTTATTTTGTTTGTATGTTGTTAACCAAGCAACAATAATAGACCATCACACCACATTCACCAATTTTATTGCGTTCATATGCATGTGTTCGAACAAGGTCATTCGAACTGTCATTAAATACGTCCTCCTCCTCCACAAGCGTTTCACGCGAGGTTATTTTTGGAATAAAATTTGTTAAGGGGTGTGTTTGAGTAGGAGGGGGAGTGCGGAAAGTAAATGCCTTCATTAGATTAGTTTAGCCTTTTTTTACATTGATTAGATTGGCTTAGAACAATAAAAAAATATAATTGATATGTAAATTCTTTATCTAACATTTGATAGTTTAGCTATTAAATTTTCTGCGCTTTAAATAATTATATTAAAATATTTTTATGTGTATAAAATTCAATTAAAATTCTACATATAAAAATCGTTTATTATCAAATTTTTCTTACAACATTGGATTTTTGTGTATTGCAAAAAACTCAAAAAAAAAATTGATCATTTAATTTTTCTTACAACATTCTAATTTTGATAAATGATTTTTCATAAAAAAACTCGATAAAATTTAGCTAAAAATGTAATTTTTTTAGTTTTTTACAAAATTATTATTATTAAAATATAGAAGAGTCTCATTTTGAAGTTTGCTTTATGCCTCGCTTAGTGTTGGGTCGGCTCTGCATATCATTGATCCCTCTATAGGCAAGTATGCTCTACACTTGCCTCAAAAATTATAATCTTGTGTATCAAAACATATCTGACTATTGATCCATGCTACGGTCCTCTCTATTTGAGATGAAAGTTTTAATTATTAGTTTTGTTGAGACTTTTGTGTGCCTATGTGTGGTTGTTTTATGTCTCGCTCGACATTTCAATTAAACCTAATCTCAGTCTTTTTTCAATGCGTGAAGACACAAATCATGTTGATTAAACAACGTTGTGTCGCGACTTGTTATAACTAGATCAATATCGCGTTGCTAGCCACATAAGAAAGAAAATTTCACATTTATGTTATGATTCCTTATTAGGGAAAATCTCAAGTCCCACATTGACTACTCTAGAGGGTTTATAATGAAGAGGCGACCCTCACCTTACAAGTCGGTTTTGTGGGGTTGAGTTAGACCTAAACCACATTCTAAGATGGTATCAGAGCCTATCCTAGATCTATCGGGCCACCTACCATTAAAAAAACACGCTACAAGCCCAAAAATAAAAATAAAAATAAAAAAGGTGTTGCGTGTGAGGGGGTGTATTAGGGAAAATCTCAAGTCCCACATTGACTAGTGATAAGGTCTCTAGATGGTTTATAATGAAGAGGCGACTCTCACCTTACAAGCCAGTTTTATGGAATTGAATTAGGCCTAAACCACATTCTAAGATTCCTTAGAAAGTTGTTCCAATATCTAATTTAAGTTCTCATATTTACTAGCACCCTATTTAAGGTTCATGAGTTTTATAATAAGATTTGAAGTTCAATCAAAATTTGGATCTGACACATTTACTTTGCAAAGACTTCAATTATTAAAATAAACAATGAGCTGAAAAACACCCTTTCATTAATAAGTTTGTAAACTTCTACTTTTAGTGAGGTTTGAAAAAGATTGCTTTGGAAGTCTTTGTACTCTCAGAAGTGACATATGGAAAAACTTCCTTAAATATGACATGTTTACTTTTGTTTAATTTTGGAAAATACATTTTAGTTTAATCAATTACTTTTACGTTTATGAGAGTGGGAATAAACCAGGATGAGTAAGACTTTGCCGCTCACATGATTCAAATGTTCAAGGTTCAAGACTTGACTATCACTTGTCATAGCTTTTGTTAGGTTATAAAGGCCTTCAATGTCTTTGGTAGTTAAAAAAGTTCATGAAACATTAAAGATGTTATTTAGATCTCCTCTCCTCCTTATATGATAAAGTGCAATACAGATGGTACTGCTAAATGTTGTTCTGATCCAATTGTTTGTGGTTGTATTTTTAAATATAGAAATGCCACTATCTTTGGTTGTTTTTCTACCTTCGCTGACAACAACTGTGTGCTTCATGCTGAAATTATTTGTGCAATGTTGGCTATAGAGATTGCATTTGATAATGGTTGAAAGTTTTTATGGTTAGAATGTGATTCTCAATTAGTGGTTTCAACTTTCAAGAATTGCAATATAGTTCCTTGCCAGCTTAGAAATAGACGAAATAATTGTGTATACTTGACTAGAGAGATGAACTTTGTCTGCACTCACATTTATAGAGAGGGTAATGTCCACGGTGATAAGCTTGTACTTCAAGGAAGTAATATAAGTGATTTTTTTTTGTGGCATCTTATTCTAAGGTTCATTGTTGATGATTTTTTCAAGAATATCTTAGGTTTGTCTAATGCTTGCATTCACATTTTGGGATTAGTGTTCTTCATTTTCATGGATTGAGTTTTCCTTTTGCTTTATGTTTTTAAATGTGTTACAAATGATTGTTAATTGCTTTCGTACCAACCTTGTTGTGATGAAAGTCATGATAGTGATGTTTTGCATACATTTATAGGATTAATTTTAATTCCTTTAAGTTATATTATTGTTTATGCTCATGAGTATTGGTCTAGTCCCCCATTTTTTTTTTCTTTTTTTAATCAATAAAATTTAGAGAGTACTCTTTTTCCTTCTTGGTATTTTTTCCTTAAAGATGATTTTGCATTAAAAGGTTTAACGAGACTCCATATCTCTTTCTTTTGTTGAAAAAAAATCAAACTAATTTTTATATGAAAACTTGTGCACTCTATATATAGTTTTAGGTATTTTTGAAATTAAAGTATTTAAAAGCAATGTTTTTAAAATCGGATCGGAGATTGAACAGGTCAGACCTCTGGGTCATTGTTCAATTGGTTTACTCGATTCAACCATGGTTTAACTGATGAGTAATAATTAAATAAAAAATGGAAAAAATATTAAATTGTGGAGAAAAGGTAAATAAAAAAATACATTTCGGACGGTTCAACCCAGGTTAATTAGGCATTGAAACGTGGTTCAATCCGATCCAAACACGGTTGAACCAACCGCTAGACTGTCCGATTTCCGGTCCAACCAATTGAACCGTCCGGTCCGCCCCGTTTTTTAAAACACTGTTTAATAGAGTAAAAATTATCACATTTAACTCATAGAGTGAACCAAAAATTACCCAATAACACTTAGGTGAGATGGTATGAATCTCTTCTAGTTTAACCAAGGTTCAAGAAAGAATTCTGTCGTCCATTATAGTCCAACGGACTACTACGGTTGTTGGGACATAGGATGAGACATGATGAAAACCCGGATAAGCATTTATTAACCCCACTAATATTCTATTTCCACTTTGGCTTGCTATGGTTTTTGTTTACATTGCTGCGTTCATGAATGTGAATGTGAAGTCTCGTGTTCTAGCAGCCCGCCCACTCTTGTGTACCAGAAGTCAGAACAATGAAAGGCTCCTTCTTTGACCATGTTCAAATTCCAGTCTTCTCCATCCTCCTACCCAATGCTTGCTTATAAGAAGAAAGTCAAACCACCCCCACATTTCATTCCTTACACCCCATCACCCTCACCCTCACTTTAATGGTTTTAGTAAAGAAAACTCTGTTTTTACTACTATAGTTACTGTTCCATTGGGAACTCACTGCTTATTACAATTTTATCCTTAAATCAAGTGTGGATTGCACATGCCTTGTAACAGATTTCACACGTCTATATTGTGAATGAATGGAATCGTGATAATCATCATTGATATCACAACAAACTTATTCTCTCTCTATCTTACTTCATCTCTCTTATTTGCATCATCTCTATTAGCATATACGAAGAGTGTTCCATTTATCACTCTTCCATAGCTAGTAGCAGGATTTTACCGGATTAAATCCCTAGAATCCTTTTCCGGTTACACTCACCATTCCAAAACCTGACTTCTTCTTTCCTCCTCTTCCATGGCTCATTTAGTTTACAATGAAACTCCCTCTTTTGGAAACTCACATCACGGACAAGGTCAACAAATTCTTCCATTTTCAACCACTTCAACCTCCCTAAGAATTCTTCTCTTACACGGCAACTTAGAAATCCATATCCATGAAGCCAAAAACCTTCCAAACATGGACACCTTTCACAAAAAAATGGGTGAAATGTTTTCCATTTTACCTAAAAAACTTACTGGCAAAATTGAAGGTCACATCTCTCACAACGTTGTAACAAGTGATCCATATGTCACTGTTTCTATTGCTGGTGCTGTTATTGCAAGAACCTTTGTAATAAGAAACAATGAAAACCCTATTTGGATGCAACATTTCAATGTCCCAGTTGCACATTTTGCAGCAGAAATTCACTTTGTTGTAAAAGATGATGATACTGTAGGTTCACAAATCATTGGTGCTGTAGGAATTCCAGTTGAAGAGTTATGTAGTGGAAATAAAGTTGAGGGCTTTTTCCCTATTCTTAATGCTAGTGGAAAACCATGTAAGAATGGAGCAGTTTTGAAGTTATCTATTCAGTATACTCCTGTTGATAAAGTGTCTCTTTATAGTAATGGAGTTGGTTCTGGTGTTCCTGATACATATTTTCCACTTAGAAAGGGTGGTAGAGTTACACTTTATCAAGATGCTCATGTTCCACAAGGGTTTTTTCATGATTTGAAGGTTGATGGTGGTGAATCCGGTGATGTGAGTTATGAACATGGAAATTGTTGGCATGATATTTTTGATGCAATAAATCAGGCACGTAGGTTAGTGTATATTGTGGGGTGGTCTGTGTATTACAATGTTAGTCTTATTAGAGATACTAGGGATGGGCAAGATTACAGTTTGGGTGAACTTCTTAAAGCTAAATCACAAGAAGATGTTAGAGTTTTGCTCCTTGTTTGGGATGATCCTACTTCTAATAGTATGCTTGGACAAAAAACGGTAATCATTTAACTTCAATTCGTCTCTCTATGCCTATGTTTCTCATATTTAGTATTCTAACCTCTGTAGCATTGATAATTCCGGTTGAAGACGTGTCCAATGTCTGACACATGTTGGACACTGACACTTCAATTACTTGTAATTTTTTTCAACTTAAAACTAATGTCTGTGTGTCCGTGTTGTGTTGTGTCGTGTCTAGTTTCTGTATCTATGTTGGTGTTTCATAGATTTTAACTCAGTTTATTTATTCCCTTGCTCATTCCTTGCTTGCTGGTATTATTGAATTACTATGATATGTTGATATGTAGGTTGGACGGATGAACACTCATGATGAGGACACTCGCCAATTTTTCAAGCACTCTTCAGTTAGAGTGCTTCTTTGCCCACGATCAGGTGGAAAAGGACATAGCTGGCTCAAAACGCAGGTCAGTTAAGTTTATTTTTCATGATTTCGTTCCAGTAATATTGATGTTCAGCTGTATAGTAAAATTTTTACTCTGTGGAGTATATTGTTGTATTTAAACATAGAGATAATTTTTTACCTTATGCTGATTTATTAGGAAGCTGGAACAATCTATACCCATCATCAGAAGACAGTGATTGTGGATGGTGATGCAGGTCAGAATAAAAGAAAAATTGTAGCTTTCATTGGAGGTCTTGACTTATGTGTGGGTAGATATGATACCCCAACACATTCTATCTTTAGGACTTTGCAAACAACACACAAAGATGACTTTCATAATCCTAACTTTAAAGTTAGTTTTCAACCCTTTTTTTATTTTCATGCTTTGAGAATGCATCAACAACTTCAAAATTCATAACCATATATTATATGCTTCCCTTTATGTTGTTAAAATTATAGGGATCTGTTACTGGTTGTCCAAGAGAACCATGGCATGATTTGCACTCCAAAGTTGATGGTCCAGCTGCATATGACATCCTCACCAATTTTGAGGAGCGTTGGTTAAGAGCATTAAAAATGACTAATACACTTCAAAAGATGAAAACTTCACACGATAATTCGTTACTGAAAATCGAAAGAATCCGTGACATTGTTGGTATTGATGAAGTTGCTTGCAAAGATGAGGGTAACCCGGAGAATTGGCATGTGCAGGTATCATTCATTGAATTCTCCCTCCCTTTGAGAAACTCCTTCAATACTATGAAGCACCAATACAAATACGAACACCGGACACGACACATAGACACAGGTTTTAATTTGGAAAATGAAAATAATTCACGTGTCAGTGTTCGACACGATAGGCATCGAATATCAATGTAGATGTTTCTGACTGTTTACTGCATTCTTCTAATTGAAGGTCTTCCGTTCTATTGATTCCAATTCTGTGAAAGGATTTCCAAAGGACCCAAAGGATGCTATTAAAAAGGTGAAGTGACTTGATTCTCCTCAGAACATTTAGCTTTTTTTGTTACTGTGAAGAAGTGTGAAAGAAATAGCTAACTATGTTTACTTCATTGAACAGAACCTGGTTTGTGGAAAGAATGTAATCATAGACATGAGCATACATTCTGCATATGTCAAGGCAATCCGAGCTGCACAAAAGTTCATCTATATTGAGAATCAATACTTTCTTGGCTCATCATATAATTGGGATTCTTTCAAAGACCTTGGTGCAAACAACTTGATTCCAATGGAAATTGCGCTAAAAATAGCCGAAAAAATCAAACGAAATGAGAGATTCTCAGTGTATATTGTCATTCCTATGTGGCCTGAAGGTGTACCCTCAAGTACAGCTACTCAGCGGATTCTCTTTTGGCAGGTAGGCTTCCTTAACCACTTGAGCAACATAACATTATTATGGGATTAGTCATGCATTTGTTTCACTTCTACATGTTGATTTTGGCAGTTCAAAACAATGCAAATGATGTATGAGACGATTTACAATGCATTAGAGGAATCTGGGCTTGAAAATAAGTATGAACCACAGGATTACCTGAATTTCTTTTGCCTTGGAAATCGCGAGCTCTCTGATAATGAAAATGTTTCAAATTCTGTTAATCCAACTGGACAAAACACTCCTCAGGTATTTTCTGTTACACTCTTGAGTAAACTCAAATGTTTTTCTCCTACCTCCTGAATCAAGCAAGATTATCATTCATGGCTGCACATTACCTAGGTACTCACTCAGAAGAACCGAAGATTTATGATCTATGTTCATTCAAAAGGAATGATAGTGGATGATGAATATGTGCTAATGGGTTCTGCCAACATAAACCAGCGATCCATGGAAGGCACTAGAGACACAGAAATTGCAATGGGAGCATATCAGCCTAATCATACTTGGGCAAACAAGCAATCTAAACCTCATGGGCAGGCAAGATTTATAAGCTAGATAACCGCTAATTTTATCAAACGCTTTACATTCAACCTGCTAGCTTATCCGTTATCTGCTCATTTGCTATAAACTAGCTTATCCGCTATCTTATTCGTTATCTACTATTTTTTACCAAACTAAACCTAAAACAGTTGTTTTCATAGTTATCTTTGACAATTGTGTTTGTTCAGGTATATGGTTATAGAATGTCACTATGGAGTGAGCACATAGGAGGTATGGAAGAATGTTTTGAGCAACCAGAGAGTCTTGAATGTGTGAGAAGGATAAGGTCATTGAGTGAGTGTAACTGGAAACAATATGTAGCTGATGAGGTTACTGAAATGAAAAGTCATTTACTAAAATACCCTCTTGAGGTTGATTCAAAGGGTAAATTGAAGCCTCTTTTTGGCTGTGAGACATTCCCAGATGTTGGTGGAAACATAAAGGGTACTCAAAGAAAATTTCACCATCTGATCAACACTTTCATTCAACAGTTAATTAGTTCAATCCATAGTTATTCAACAGTTAATTAGTTATTAATCTGTTATAGCTTCGTTAAGTTGTTATAGTTTCTGCTGTTAAGTTCTGTTAAGGTCATTTCATGTTGTTAGAACTCAGAACTTGATAGTTATTAGGTTATTCACCTTACCTTTTCTGAGCTCTAAATAAGCTCAATTTAGTGATTTCTTGAATCATGAAATTTATTCTTTAATACTCTTCACTATTATATGTTTTTGAAGTTTTTTAAAAGACTAATTGTGAGCACAGAAAAAGATATGATTATGACTTCAAAGTAACTACATCTGCAAAATAAAAAATTTGAACTGACAACACTTGATGATGAAGAAAACATTTGCCTTCCCTTCCAAAACTAATACAAACAAGACTACCCTTCATTCTATGTTGCAAAGGTTACTTCCATTTATTGCTCATTGCATATATGCTAAAAATCAGTGACCATTGGCAATCACACCATTGACTGCAGGATTCAAACTGCTTTCTTCAGTTTTCTTTATGTAGAATCTACGATACTTGGTATCGACTTCGTGAGATAGAATGTTCCTGGAGATAAATGTTCAATGTCCTTGCTTGTTACAAAATCCTTGCCACCATACCTATGTTCCATTAGCTTCAAGGTCTCAATAAACTTCTCTGGAGGAAACTGCATTTGAATAAACATGTAACCATCAAAAGACCATACAATTTTACAGCACAACAACATAGTACTCTGTTCCAGTATTTTAATAGACATTGCAACAATAATTCTGTCAAGCTAAACAGAATGGATTAATACCTCATGTCTTGACTTCAATTTTCCAGCAACATCCATTACTTTGACAATGTTCGCCAAGCTAAACGGATTTTGAGTAGCCCGCAATTGCAAAGAAAACATTGTGGAAGTTAAGCCACTTCCGTATGAGAATAATATCACCCTCTTACCTTCCTGAAAATTGTAAATATTTATTAGAAATCAGAAAACATTGTCTTGGGGACGCTAAATGTGTCATAGATAGTAGCCAGAAATTCACCAATGCGGTATGCTTGTTGTGAATAAGGGATACAAATGCTGCATAGAGAGACGCGGTGTACATGTTTCCAACTTGCTTTGGTATCAAAGTAGTTGGTTGTACCTTCTCATCATATAGAGGCTTTGCAACTTGCTGAGAAGCCTTTCAAAATCAATAATATTGCATATGGTCAGCAAAAAAGTTTCTATACTGTCCATTTTTAAAAATTTCTAAAAGAAACAGAAGATTATTTTTGCTTATATAGGCTCTCATACCTTTTCGAGATCACGGCTTTGGTAGCTCTCATCATCAGATAAAGTTGTAAAAGGTGCCAGCTTTTCTTTGGCAACCTCATCCAAAGCGCTGCAATCACAATCAACTTTTAAACACAGATGCATTAACTGAATAAAAATTAAACAAGTTTTCCAGAGAACGGAAAACGATGATAACCTGGGATTCCTCAAGAAGTCACTGAAGAGTAAGTTTAGCGAAACTTTTTGCACAAGCTGCAGAAAGAAAGAAGTATTAGTGTAGAAACAGACATGCTAAAACAGAAATCTACATATCAACTAAGGTAGATACATCAATAAGATACAAAAATGCAGAGCATATAAGGGGAGCATTATTAGGTGTCTTAGGTAGTTTGTACATTAGATACTAAATTCTTAAAAGTCTAACTACCTTGTTATAAGGAGAGTGAAATACATAGTACTCGGCATCAGAAAGAGCAAATGGTTTTCCCTCCAGTTTCTCATACCTGTAAAAGTAAATATAGTTAGGTACTAAATATAATAAATCAAGTTCTCAAGAAATTATAGAGACTTACTTGTGACAGAAATGTTTATAACAAGAATCAAGAGCCTTGAGGTAACAAGTTTGTGAAAGCTTTCCATCAACAACCTACAACACAAAAGTAAGTGGTTAATGAGTAGAAGTATTAAACAGACATGAACAGCAATGTTAATCCTTCATAGCATCTTAAAACCAAAATAAGGTTTCATGGATGATTTGATAAACAAATGGGAAATGCAGTTGGAGGATATTATTCAAATCATATGATCCCAAACTCAAATGCTCTGACAGCGACGAAAAGCTTACCGGATATTCACTAGCAAGATCAGGTTTGTAAAAATCATAAACATGAGCCATATGGCTTCCCCTCAATTTGCTTTCAAAAGAAATGGGAGCATCAGGACCAATTAGCATGGCAATAGCAGCAGCTCCTCCGGTAGGTCGAGCAGGTCCTTCAGCATAGACCTGAGAAAGGAAACAACGATTAAGCATGCTTGGCAATTAACCTCCCCAACATTAAGACAAAACCTAGGACATGTCTTTTTTGAGTTCACAACTTGTAGTATTCTTATAATCGCGTATAAGAAAGACAGCGGAAACCATATTTTTTTCCTAGATTTCTGTTTGTTTCCATATTTCTGGAAAGAGCAGTTCTAAGATTTCTAGATTTCTAATACTTGTAGTATTCTTAGAATCGCGTATAAGAAAGACAATGTGCATGATTAGAAAATAATCTTACCGCACTGTCAGTGCAGACGACAAGTCCATAGCGTCCATCCCATGAATTGCTCTCCACCCAATTGACACAATTGAACAAAGCAGCAGTTCCTCCATAGCATGCATTAGTTGAATCAACACCTTCAATGTCAGTGTTTCCATATTTCTGTTTGTTTCATCCAAATAAATGAACATTGTATTAGAAATCTAGGAAATAAACTATTTGATCAAGGAAATAACAAGACAACAGAACCAATCCACATCTAATTATAAACATTACACATATCCTATAATATATCAGTGTGAAACATTACTTAATGACTTTACATGAAGATGGTCAGTGGTCAATACTACTCTGGTTATAGAATCAGGATAAAAAGAGTCATGATCACAACTAGCTATATGCTATTTTTGAACGAAGAGTCATGATCATAGCTAACTATAAGCTATTTTTTTAACGAATCGAAGCTACAAGGGCTGAAAGCTAGCTATATATGATATACTACATAAGATTAAATACTTTAAACTAAGGTTTAATCACCAAGCAAATAAGTACTTAGAGATTGACATTATTTAAACAACAATCAGATAATAAGTAAGCGAGTCAAATCAGATTGACATTTATACACTGAAAACATAATACCTCAAATATTTGCATCAAGAAAGTCTTGATAGATTTGCTTTTGTCTATGACAGTCTCACTACCTACTTCAAGACGACCAATTTGTTTAGGATCAATCTCATACTTGTCAAGAAGGGAAGAAACCACAGTCAAACTGCAGAAGAGACAATTCAAAAGATGAGATTAGTTTAAGATAGAACAAAATCAGATCTAATAATGAAAATGAAAGTAGAAACCTCATTGAAATGACATCTTCCATTTCACTACAGAAAGACATGCAATCTTGTCCAAGTCCAATTGTATATTTGCCTTTGCTAGCACCATCATGAACCTCCAATGCTTCCTGCATGCAACCATATATCTCAAGAAAATGAATACTTTAATCTAATCAAAGTGTCATTATTAGGATTGCATGACTAGAAAAATTGATTTAATAAAATGAAGAAAGAAAGAGAATTAGTAACCTGTTGAACGCAAGTAGGAGGGAAGTAAATGTCAATAGCGAGAATTCCTACATTCTTTGCCATTTTTGTTGATTTGTAGGATCTAAATAAATCAAAGGGAACTGAACTATTGCTCAAAGAGAGAAAAGCGAGAGAGTAGCAATTACAACAAGTGGTGTCAGATTTAATTTAAGTGTTGTGTTGGGAAGAATAATAGTTTAGGAGGTGTATTTATAAATAACAATAATAATTATTATAATTATTAATTAAATAACAACATGGAGAAAAACAAACAGCAACAGCAAGTCAATAGTAGGAAAGACTTTGATGTGGACATGTGGTGTGGTGCTTCCTCTATTTCTTTCATTCATACAAAAAATGAAAAAAAATACAGAGCACGCTCTTTTATCCCTTTATTAACCCTAGTTTTGCCCTTTATTCACCATTACTTGCCATTCTGCATGACACTACCCCACACAAGGAGCATCCACGTGCTACCCAGTTTGCTCTTGTTATTAACTGACCAGCTTCCAACCACTTTTGCTCTTCTTCTTTCTCATTTTCGTGAAGGGGCGTTTGGATGTATTTATTTGAATTTATCTCTTGATATAAGTAGTTGGGAAACTGTTTAGAATAGTTTATGGGAACAGCTTATAACACATGTTTATAAGTTGTTTTAGCTAATTTCTATATGTTTATGAAAATAACTTATGACTTGTAGAAAAATAGTTTAATATTATTTTATTTTTTATTATATAAACAGCTTATTTATAAACACTTATATGATAAGCGTTTATACCATAAACACTTAATTAAATTGTTTATCCAAAAAGATCCTAAGCCTCCAAAATTACTCCTTAATAATATAGTAATCATCAGTTTATATTTTCACAATCTATTCAATTAAAGTTTAATTAAACATATACCAAAAAAAGTTTAATATAAACATATCCACCAAAAAAACTTTAATATAAACATATCCACCAAAAAAACTTTAATATAAACATTGTGCCAAAAAATAGTATATTTTTTAAAGAAAAAAAACTTAGGGTATGTTTGATTCGCAAATAGGTAAGTATTAGACAATACGGTCACGGCTTACATCACTAAGTCAAGTGCTTAGTGATGGTCACTTAATTAATATGAGTCATTGGATGCTCAATATTTTTATTAAAATGCATCTAATGGTTATTATTTACGGAGGGTATTTTGGTACTCTTCAATATTATGACTAATAATTATATAATTATTAATAACAACAACCAATTAATATATTTCCTATTTTTAAGGCACCACATTAATATCATGTTTAATGTTCCTATTAAATATCCTTTCTTTTTCTTTCTTTCTCTCCCCTAAATTCTGAACGTTCTTCTTCCCCTCTCCTTCAATATCAATTCTGAACGTTCGTCTTCCTCTCTTCAATTCCGTTTTTTTTCATGTTATTTCTCATTCCATTCAATCCTCACGTTTTTAACCATCAAGTTTCAATCATATAAATCCTTCCCAAATATTTGATACGATTGACATCTCCTTCAAGCTTCTTACCGATTCCTATTATTTCTTCTTCTTCCCTTAATTACGGTTTCTATTATTTCTTTTTCTTCTTCCTTTTTTTTCTCAACTTATGTGTTACTATTATTTCTTCTTCCAGCATTGCGTTCGTTTCTTTCCTAACTTCTGTGTTCGTTGTTTTATTTCTGTTCGTTTCTTCCCCAGCCTCTGCCCATTATATGCATAACTGTGGTTAGTGTCTACTAACCATTGTTATGCACATGTGTGGTTAGTGACATCTAACCACTGGCATCTAACCACATTTATGCATAACTGTGGTTAGCGTCCACTAACCATTGTTATGCACATGTGTGGTTAGTGACATCTAACAATTGGCAACTAACCATATTTATGCATATATGTGGTTAGTGCCCACTAACCATTGGCTATACACATGTGTGCTTAGGGATATCTAACCATTGGCATCTAACCACATTTATTTATATTTGTGGTTAGTGGCCACTAATAGTTGCGATGCACATTTGTGGTTAGTGATATCTAACCATTGTGGTACAAATCAGTAGTTAATGAACGGTTTTTTTTTGTGAAAAAAAACACCCAATTTTTTTTTGATAAAAGATGAAATGAGAAGTGCTTAAGTAGGAACGAAAGAGAGATGAATTCGTTTCAGTGGTGAATTTGTTTCAGAAAATTGAATTCCATGATTAAAAATATTTTGAAAACTGAATTCCATGATTTTAGGCATTTAATATGTCGAACAATGAATGCATGATTTTAGGAATTTATATTGAATGAGTTACTGGAGTGGTTATTTTTTATCAATTCCATTAAAATTGCCTAATTAATAGGAACCGTATTAAAAGATAATTGTAACATATTGGTTTTTAATTAATTACTAATTTACTTATATAACCTTTTAGTGATTGTCGCTAAAGGTATGTTTTAGTGATGTAAACCACTCTCATATATATATATATATATATATATATATATATATATATATATATATATATATATATATATATATATATATATATATATATATAGAGAGAGAGAGAGAATGAGACATGAGAGAGGGGAGAGGGAGTATAGTATATTTTTAAAAAAAAAAACTTAGGATCTGTTTGATTCGCAAACAAGTAAGTATTAGACAAGAAAGTATTGGACAATATGTTGTCCAAAGACATCATTTTTTAACAAACAAAGAGAGAAGGAATATATATATATATATATATATATATATATATATATATATATATATATATATACTATAATTCTTTTTTATACCGTTTATAATAAAACATATATTATAAAGAAGATATAAGAATGAGATAGGAGAGAGACCAAAGAATGAGAGAGAGGTATATATGAGTAGATATATAGAAGAGATAGGAGAATAAGACATGAGAGAGAGAGAGAGGGAGAGGGAGAGTGACGAATAGCAGGGAGAGAGATGAGAGATTGGAGAGAAAAAATTATTTAGTATGGAATAAATATAGTATTTTTGTAATTTTTGGGATGAACAGAAAATTGTACCGTGGTTTTGTGGGGGGCAAAAAATTTAGGGTTTTGTCCATCCTCTTCCCGTCACTACTGTCCAATACTATGAACAGTTTTTCAAGTCAAGCAGGGTACAACTCCAATTCAATCCCATGTTTTTTAGCAAATCTAACACACCATTAGTATCATAATCTCCTAGAATTTAGCCTTCCTTTTTGCTTTCATTTTCTTGTTTATTTTTATCAAGCTTTTATTTTCTTGTTTATTTTTCTTTTGTAAACAAAAATAATAATCTTGTATGTATATTTAATTTTTTTAAATGATCCTAAGTGAATATCGACTTTAATAACAACGTGTAGGCTAGGTTGCATGTCCCATTGATGAATAGGAGATTGTTTGAGTATCTAGTGTGAGTAAAAAGTTTCATATTCGATGGAAATAGAGATTTTGAACAATATATAAGTGAAGTGACCTAGGCAAAATTTTTTACTGGGGATTAAGAGATGCAGTTTGGATTCAAATTTTTTTTTCTCTACAGCAAGTTTGATTCAAGTGTCTAAACAGTCATTTTCCTTCTTTTGCTTTTTACAATAATCCTTTTTTTTTTTTGACAAGGCGCCATTTTCCTTCTTAATCTCAACATATATACTATTCACTCGCTACTAAAATACTAATTTTATCTTTTTCCCAACTAAACAATCGGAGGATATTAAGTAATTTCACATTTTCACTCTCTTCTTCTCTTTCTTCCTCTAATTTTCTCATTTCTCCATTTTTTACAATATACATTCTTAAATTTCATCTACATGCCTCATTCATCTTTCTTCTTTACTATTTTAAAATTTTTCAAATTTTAACAAATTTTTAATATCTATTTTTTTACGCAGAGTAATATTTGAAATAATTAAATTTGTTGACTTTAAAATTGTATTGATTTTCTTGAGATAATGTTCGAACCAATTAAATTTGTTAAAATTTTCACGAAGTAATGTCTGGACTAATTAAATTTATCTGAGTTCATATATAAAAATAAAACGCCAGCAGCTGTGCGTAGCATGAATATATTACTCCCTTTGTTCCTAATCTTTGGTACTTTTGGCTTGTTACAGACAAATTAAGGTACTATTAATTTTTGTTAGTTAAGTGCCAAAATATCTCTTTTATAGTTGTCTTGGGATAATTGAAATCAAAATAAAGGGTATTGAAACAATTAATATATGTTCTGGAACTCTAAAAAACTCAAAAAATATAAGGGTAAAGTATAGTGAATTGTACATTGGTTTTCTAAAACTACTATTGTTTTGGAACAAAAACAAAAAGACTAAAGTACCAAAGATTAGGAACGGAGGGAGTATTATCCTCTGCGCACAACTGCAGAGACTAATTCCTCAAGCCTAGTAGGATGACAATGAGCGGCAAAACTCTCCTTCAAAAAATTTAACACTGCTTCATATCTAAAGTTAGATCCGATCTAAAACCTTAATTAAAGTGGAAGAGACTTATACAATGTTTGGTTCAAGGGAAAGAAAGGGGATAGAAAGAAAGATAGAGGAATATTCTTTTTTCCAATGTTTGGTTTGCTTTTTAAAAAGAAAGGAAAGAAAGCTTTTGGGTGGGACCCACACAAAAAGGGCATCATGAAAAAAAACCACTTTTATATGATTTGACCAAAAAACCCTTGCACAATTTTACTACTATCACATTTTATTTAATTATTAAAGACATTAAAGTCTTTTTACAAAGAGACTTCTCTCTTTCCTCCCACTTTCAAACAACTAAAATAATCCTCTCACTTTCTTTTCTTCAATATTCATTCCTTCAACTTTTTTTCCTTCCACTTTCTTTTATCATCCAAACACAACATTATAGTCTCATTCAAGTGCTCTTTTGCAGTAATCTTTACATTTAAATCCGGAGGTAGTCTCCCAAGTGGGACCTACCTCCCTTTCCCTCCCTCCCTCCCTCCCATTTTGGCGCCAAATCACCCCTCCCCACCTTTTTTTTCCTTCTCTTAACTCTATCTCCCCTTCTCTTTTTTTTCCCTTTTTTTCTTCATATTTTAAAATCAAACATTAATTTTGTAACAAATTATATAAAGTGTAACGCTATGTAGAGTATTTTTGGGTATTTTAGTGTCTGAAAAAATTTGCTCCTTAGTAACCAATTTTATTTAAAAACAGTTGATTTCATAACAAAATATAAAATTAATTTTGTGCCAAAATATGTAAAGTGTTACGCTAATTAAGTAGTGTTTTTTGGGGTGACTTAAGATTTAGAAATGAATTTAGATTGTACAAATATACGAAGTTCGTTTTTTTTTTTTTTGAAAAGAGGGCCGAAGCCCGAAAGGAAACTACAACGGAAGTTCATTTTTAAGTAATTGGTTTGGTCAAATCAAAAAATAATTTCCTGTTAAAAAACGTAAAGTACGACATTAGGTAGCGTGTTTCATGTTACTTTAGCTTTCAGAAAAATTGTAACTATTCAAATATGTAAACTTTGTTCATCAATACCTGGTTTGCTGGAAAAAAATAGTTCCATTACGAAATACGTAAAGTGCGATTTTGTGTGGTGTGTTTTGAGTTACTTTAACATATTTGATAAAATGTGTCTATTCTATGATAATATTGTTTAATATGGGCTAACTATTTACCCTAACTTTAACACAAATTATTTTTTTGTTAGACAATTTAGTGTCCATTGTCCTTAACTTTGACTTCAATTAATATTAATCTAATCTTCCTCTTATAATTCTTTCGTAGAACCTAAAGTTTTGGCCTCGTGCATCGTATGGGTCAGGACGCTAGTTGAATAGAATAGAATAGTAACAACAGACCCTCATTACTCCTCGCCCTCCTCGCGCTTCGCGTTGCCAGTAACAACAGACCCTCATTACTCCTCGCCCTCCTCGCGCATATATAGATTTTGCTTTTTGGACTGAGATCATTAAATTAAATGATTATTAATTCCCCCTCACCCTCCTCGCTGCGCACGAGACATTATATGCCTTTGTTTATTTTGTCAAATAGTAGTAGCAGTAGTGTGGCTTGTTTATATATACTTCCAATCTGTTTGTAGTATTTGGTTTTTTTAGCTTTTTATTTTTGTTTTAAAATAGTGGTACGTTTAAAAATTCACCAAAAATTTTAAATCTATCATTTATGTTTGTTGAGATTTTTAGAGTCCCAAAGTAAACATTAATTGTCTCGAGACTCTTTTATTTAGATGTCAATTATCCCAACACAACTATAAAGAGGATATTTTAGTCTTAATTAATACGTGAATTAATGAGTGACCTTATTTTGTGTGTAATAAGCTAAAAACACCAAAGGTTGACAACGGATGGAGTATTTTTTTGCCAACACTAGACCATTGCGTGTGTGATGCGCGATAAAAAAGTTGTGGAATATTCACCTAAAGTTATTCTTTTTTCAGAAATTTGTATGATACTTAGCAAAAGATAATTGTAGTTTTGGTAATTTAAGAAATTGTATATAACATGATTAATCAACAAAAGACTATAGGAGGAGCAATGTCGGAGGGAACTATGGTACGTGATGGATACATTAAATTCTCGTAATTGAGAACAATGAGAACATGAATAATATTCAAAACTATGTTAGGTGTATAAAAAATAAGGCCTTTTTTTCTCGCCCCCTCATTATCAATCCCACCCCCATAATACCATAAAACCCAAAAATACCCCTGTCTTTAAAAAAAAAAATAATTTTTTCGGAATTACCTCTAAAAAAGGTAATTCCGGTTCAAAAAAAATTAAAAATTTCGGAATTACCTCTAAAAAAGGTAATTCCGGTTCAAAAAATTAAAGATTTTGAATTACCTCGAAATGAGGTAATTCAAAATTACAATTTTTTCAATTATTAATATTTTTATTTACATTATTTTTTTAATAGTGGCAGTAGTAGACGACAGACAATAGAAAGCGAAAGCAGAGTCTTCGGGAGCAAAGACTGCAAATGACGACATCTTTGGGGAGGCCAAGAAGAGCGATATCTCTTCTCGGACACTCTACAGAGGCTCAGAAAGTCAGATCACGACATTTTGCTCACGGTTAGTAGGCATCGTATATATGTCCAAAAATAGTCAAAACTACTCTAAAAAAATATAAAAACACCACTAAAAATCTAACAAAACCAAAATAAGGCTATACAAATTTTTTTAGATTTTTGGAGACTATGAAAAATTAAAAAAATCTTAAAAATAGTAAACGATGTAATTTGAGATTTTGAGGCCGTAGTCCCGTAAGAAGTCCCTTCTAGGGGAGTCTTGATTCTTGATTTTTTCGCTTCTAATGGTTGTGGTTTCATTACGATCGAGTATGTTGTCAGAAAACCGATTTTTAAAGCCTAAATTATTCGCGTTCGAAAATAAAAATATTAATAATTCCGAAAAAATTAATAATTGGAAAAATATTAATTAATTTTGAATTACCTCGTAAATAGGTAATTCCGGTTCACAAATGTGAACCGGAATTACCTCATTTCTGAGGTAATTCCGAAAATCTTTTCGGAATTACAGGGTAAATCCGAAATTCCTTTATTTTTTAAACCGGAATTACCTTTTTTAGAGGTAATTCCGAAATTTTTAATTTTTTTTTAAAAAACCAGGGGTAAAAATGGAAAGAAATGGATTTATGGGGGTGAGATAGAGAAGGAGGGGGGTGCGAAAAAAAAGCCAAAAAATAATGGGAAAAATATTAAAGAGCAATGTCATAGAACAAATTAAACCTAAATACATGTAGATGAAACCTTGTAAAATAATGTGTTTTTCCATTTGTCTTTTGATTTCTAACTAGCTCCATTTGACATCTACATATACTAGAATCAGTTAACACTATAACAAAGTAAAAGAATAATAATAATTCAAAAGACTACAAAAATATATAATTGTTATTTGTTTTACTTTTATATAAAATACAATTGTATATATTAAATAACAATTATACTTTAAAAAGTTGTTTCACATATATTAAGGAGAGTGAGTACTCCCCCACTTCTCGTCCCATAACTTTAAACTTGCCTCTGTCCCTGTCCCTTCCCCCAATCTCTCTGTCATTTGGAGTTTTACTTTTATGTCATTGTACCAACGGGGGCGTGATTCTTATCCGCATCCCACAAATTTTTCTTTCTCCTTGCTCCCAATTCCCATCATGAGAAATTCTCCTCCCCCACTCCTATCCTCCAAAGGTATGGTAGGTCCCGTCCCCAAATTGTTCTCCGCCCCTAGCTAGTTGGGTTTGTCCAATGGGCCGAGTGTTGGATAGAGTTGAATGGGCCGAGTCCTATTGTTGCGTAGGTTCCTAGACTTAATATGCAAGTACACTAGGCTTTTAGAAAGGACCATGCTTCGTACAACCCCCCTCTACTCTAGACACCCCATACCACCCTTTATTCCCAAAATACCCCTGAATTTAAAACATTTTTTTTGAAGATTAAGTACGGTTCGGCCATGCGTGCGCTGAACCTGGTAAGTGTGGTTCGACCATACGCGTGCGTCGAACCAGGCTCACACACTGGCGGTCGAACCTCTCTCGATTGTTGCTAGATGCCGAGTTGTTTAGTTTTAACTAATTTTTAACGATTCGATTTATTATTTGCTAACACTAGTATGGCTAACACTAGTTATTTAATTTTAACTGATTTTTAACGATTTGATTTATTTTTTACTAACACTAGTATATATGACTAACACTACTTGTTTAATTTTAACTGATTTTTAACAATTCGATTTATTCATTGCACGAATTGTTCTTTTAGACTTTTTCGGTTTGTATGATTTGTTGCACTTATCTATAATAGGTGTGATCGAACGTGGTAGTTGATTTAAAACAATCGAAACCGTTAAAACTATAACTATTGGGGAGAATTCAAAAATTTAGCTGTTGACTGGACGGTGGAGAGGGTTCGGCACACGACAGATCAATTTGGATCGGCACAAGCTTGGTCGAACCTATTCAAAACATAATTTGGGGTGTCTGAGTAAATTTTGGTGGTTGTTGTGCAATGATTCGATCAGCGTCGCATTTAACCGCATTTAATGTTTTAAAAAAATAAAAACCAATTTTCAGTAAGGGCTTTTGGTCTTTTCACACCAAAAAGGGGTGTCTAGTGAGTAGAGGGAGAGTTGTACGAAGCTTGAGCCTTTGGAAAACATATGTAATGGCCTTATGACACACCGTTCATGTATGATTTTTTTTACAGAATTCGTGTATGAAGAAGTTATTAATATTTTTATTATACATTTTTTTTGTCTACTTAGATAAAATGGAAAATAAACACCACACACACTACCACTCCTCCCACCCGAGTTTGAACCCGGAACGGACGTTCGTATCGCTGAAATCGTCAAGACAACCAACAATGAGAGACTTATATTTTATTATATACGGCAAAGCATCACGTTGTATATTTTATTATATACGACGTGATTAGTGTGTTGTGTCTCGAATTAGTCCATTAATAATTAATAATTAGTTGATAAACCACAGTTGTTAGCTGATGTAATCACAACTAGCTTCTAAGAAGGTGGCATATAGAGTAGTCATTTTTTCTCTATAAATATGCAATTGTACATTCCAATTGAAACACCCAATCAATCAAACAACTCTTTGATGTTGTTAAGGAATTCATAGCAAAAGATGAAGTTTCTTAATGTAATTAACTGATTTGTGATAATAAGCTACTCATGTGCAAGAAGGTGTATACTAAGATCAAAATATGCATCCACTCTAAATTAAAATAATAATATAAAAGAAAATTCTTCCATTGTTTCAATCAAGCAAGAAAATTCCATTTTTTTTTCTCTATAAAAGAAAATTCAGTCAAGCAAAAAGACAGTATTGTATTCCAATTGTTTTTATTGAGGAACAACTTGATAAAATCTAAATATAGAACTAATTTGCCCAATGACCCGCACCATTTGATGAACATCATCAAACTGAGAAAAATCAAATAGTATATTTAATTATACTAGTTAAAATATCCATTAATCTGCATCTGCAGCAAGTCTCTCCCTCAATATTTGGACTCCCATATATCTGCACAAAATTAACAAAAAAGCAAGCAACATTAGATATTTGGAATCTCAGAATGACTAACAAGTAACAACTACACATAGATAGATATTACGCACCAATATATAACAGGATAACCAAAAAAAAAAACTATGCAGAGATATATATATATACCTTCCAAGCATCATAACAGTGGCTTGAGGATTAGTTCCTGGAGAATAATTAAAGGTAGAACCATCGATAACACGTAATGCGTCCACGCCAAGGACCTTATAATCGCGATCGACGACCCTGCCAACTTGGCATCCACCGTGATAATGCCAAATGGTCATCACAGTGTCTTTGCAGAATTGCTCTAGTGAAGTTGAAGCATTAGTATGTTTTGGCAATAAATTCACAGGGGAATTTGCTGTCATGTTAAGTAACACAGAAACTGGCATGTTGTCATATTTAAATGGAGAGAAAGACTTAGATTCAATTATTTTCTCAATGGTGTTAATGCCTTGTACACATATCTCTAAGTCTCTAGGGTCTTGAAAGTAGTTAAAAGTCACCAATGGGTTCTCACTTGGATCAGTGCTTCTAAGCTCTAAATGACCCCTTGAAAATGGACCCATGATTTTCTCCAAAATGAACCCTCCTTGAAATGCTGCCTGATCAAGGCCTTCCATCATGTCTATTGCTTTTGCTAAGGCTTCTGGTGTCCTTTCTTTTGGAGGTACCTTTGAGAATTGACCAATCTGCATTTGAAATTTGCAACCAAATCAAAATAAAAATCACTTTCTAGGTTTATTAAATAACGATATATTAGTTATTCAATGACAAGATACATCAGTTATTCAATAAACTTAAAAAAAATACATTTTTTTTTCTTATAAATAAGACCGGAGAGATTAGAAGACTATGAGGTTGTTGCCTAAAGTCGTAGACGGTTTTTAAAACCTTGGCTACAAAGTTAAGAGTTTTGTAAATGTAGTAGGTACCTTTGGGGAAAACATTCCGTAGTCTCTTCTAGAGCTTCCACCTGAAAAATTTTCGCCGCTAGCAGCTTCAATATAACTGCCAAAGTTGGTGATGCCGACGACCTGAATGAGGGAGACCTCTACAGGGAGAGGAGATGGGATAAAAATGGCATTCATAGGATTATCTGCCATTCCCTGTCCTACCAAGGGATGGTCCAATACTACACTTATATTGTGTTCATGAAGGTGATTAGCTGCTCCAATCCCACTCAACATCAAAAGTTGGGGGCTACCCAATGCACCCGCCGACACAATGATCTCGTTTCCATGCCCATGTTTCAAGTATGCCCTGTGTTCTACACCTTGTGCATCCTTGAATACCACTCCATGCGCCACTGGCCTTGATCTTGATGATCTCGCTGTTGAATAAATAAATCAGTTATTCAATGAACTTATTAAAAAAATTGAATGATGGAGAATTAACCAAGCGTAACGAACGAATTACCTTTTTTTGTTTTAAACAAGATCTTGTGGACGGTGGCATGCAAAAGAAGAGTGATTCGATTGGGATTAGCGTATTGCAGAAGATCAGCGGCAGTGTGTCTGTGACCATGTTGGTCAAAGATGGTGCCACCAACTTTAGTACCATAGATATGATCGTAAGTGAAGCCGTTGTAAGGCAACACCCCTACCTCTACCAATCCGTTCCTAACTGCTGATTGCCACCGGCGCATAGGGGGTCTGAAAGCCACCACTTCCTCCACCCATTGGTATGACTCATTCACTAACCTTCCGTCCCAACCAGCTTGCCTAGCAACATATACAGGTAAACATATGATCATGATTGATGTATGTGACTATATATATAAAAAAACATCAACTGATGTACGTACGTACCTTACGTAGAGGGGGCTTGCACGAGTGTAGAAGCCAGCGTTCAAGCAGCTTCCGCCACCTAGAACGCGAGCTCTTGAGTTGATAACGCCATCTTGAGAGATGAATCGCTGAGCTGGAGAGGAGGGTGACGTGTCAGATAGCGCCGCACCGAAGGAACTTAAATTGGTTATGTTGGGATTCCCATAAGGAGAACCACCACGTTCAAGCACCAAAACGCTGTAGTTTTGGGACAGTGTTGCAGCCAAAGGACACCCCGCTGTGCCGCCACCAATAATAATGTAGTCGTAGTACGATTTCCTTCCAGCTGATGTTGCATTCTGCATAAACCTATATTTCTTACCTGTTGTATCAGCTGTAATAATATTATTAAGTATATATATATATAGCTCTATCAGCATTTCATAATGAACATTCTTGATTCCATCCAGACACTACTATATATACTATTGACCAAAACGGAAAGTATATATAATAACATTATCACTACCTTTCTGGGATGCACAATGTTTAGGAGAGAGAAGAATCCCAGCAGCAAGAAAAAGCAGAATTAGTTTCCACCACCAAACATCCATTACAGCTGATGATGAAGATAAGTAGTTAGTTTCCTAAGTTGTGAATATATAATAAATATCGGTTTATTGTTGTATTGTAGTAGTGACAGAAACCAACCTTTCTTCCTTATTATTTATATAAAGTAGAAACCCCCCAACGATACCAGCGGCTATTACTTTGACTTACATAAAGATTACTTACTATTTTTATCGCCGAAACTAAATTTAATGCTATGTACTATTATTATTATTGTTGTGTAGAAGAAGAATCATGGCCCACAATTATTATTATTATTATTATTCAAGACAAGAAAATGCATACTTTGTGATGTGTTTTATCGCCTCCATAGTCTCTCCTCTTCCCTGGCCTAATAATTTATTCTACCTAAAGTTTCTGACAGTGATAATGGCACCTAATAACCGCCAAATGTATCCTACTTGTTCTTTTCTTAAGTTTGGGTGGGAATCCTCTCTATTTACCCGATAATTTCAATAGGAGAGAGATAAACAAATGTGTTACAATAAGAATATTTAAATCTATGTGTTTATCTCGTTCTTATTGGAACTGTCCATTACTAGAGAAAATCAATCTACATTCCATAGTTCTATTTAGGTTTCAAATATAAGTTAAGTAATAAAAACCTCACAAATGGTCTAAAATATAAGTAAATTTTAATCCATTTCAATCTCCTTTAGTGATATTATTATTCATAAAATACTCTTCAATTTAGGTTTTGTTTTTCATTAACCTTTTTATTGTCATAGAATGAGTTCATGTGAAGGAAAGTTTAGAGAATACACATGTAATTACATTTCTATTATATTAAGAAAGTTAAAAGATATTAACTAGTTTTTTAAAAGTATTAAACTAATTTTTTTCTTATAAAATAATAATGATTATTATATATATGATTACTATCTTGTGTGATGTGAAGTGTATAGAAAGAAATGAAACGAGATAAGACGAATCAAACTTGGTTAGCTCGACTCGATAAAAATGGTTCAGCTCCAAACTTGACTTGAGTTTGTTAATAACTTTTATTCAACTCGAACATGACTCGACTCAAACTCATTTAATAGCTCGGCTCACCCCTTGATGAACTCGAATCACATAAATAAAAAATCAAAATAAAAATAATTTTTCATCGAAGTTCGGCTCAACTCGCTCGACTGCCTATAGCATTTCACTAAGATTTTTAGATAAAAAACCAAAATAATTGTAAAACACACAGTGTAATTGCACTCTATGCAATAAAAGTATTTAAGAAAAATGTGTAATCTAAATATATTACTAACAAATTAACTTGTAGGCTATAATGTGAAGATTTGGATTGTATAACTTTAATTTTTCTACTTTTCTCTAACTTTATGCAAAATATGAGATAATTTAGAGAGAATGTAGTAATTTAAAATGGAGAACTAAAAGAAATGATGAGAGAGAAAGGTAGGAATTACAAACTTAGACAATCCAAACCATGTATATGAAGTAAAATTATAGTGAATTCGTGATGTACTTAGAGAGGTAGTAGTATTTTAAACAATTCAAATAAATTCAACATCGTATATTTATATGATTCACGAATCGTGAATCGTGAATCGTGAATCGTGAATCGTGAATCCGCGATGTACTTTTTTCAGCATTATTTTGACGTAACCGGCTCTCAGCCACAACTTTTACAATTAATCAGTGCCTTAGCGTGGGAAAAGATACCTTAATGAGATGCAACAACTTCAGTTCATACTCCATCCGTCTCATATTATATGTCGTTTAAGGCTGTGGCACAGGAATTAAGAAAAGTAGTTAATTTTGTATGAGAAAGAGAGATTGTGAGTTAGTTTACCAAATTGTCATTCATTAGTGACATTGAAAACATAAAAAGTAGAATTGTAAGAAGAGATATATTAAATAATGAAGGGTATGTATGTGAAAAGAAAATTGATGCCAGATTGGTGATTCTAAAAAGTCATGTATTATGGGACAATTTTTTTTGCCTAAAAAGTCATATAATATGGGACGGAGGGAGTAGTTGTTTACACTCATTTAATGATGTAGAAAGTTCATTAATACCTTATACAAATTAGTCTTAAATGTACGTTTAGTCCCTGCAAATATCCAGGAAATCCAGTTTCATCCCTGCAATTTCAAAATTTTTAAAACAACCCTTGCAAATACCAAACGCTTCTAGTTTGATCCCTACTGTTAACTTTCCATCCAAAAAACTAACGGTTACCACATCATTAACCCATGTCATTACAAATACATGTGCCACGTCAGCAACCAATGGATGGCAGCCACGTGGCATTCACATGGCTATGTGGGACACATTATTGTAACTAAAAAATTTATCATTTTAGCATGTGTGGGAATCAAACCCACAAGCATTTGGCTACCAAACACATTCTTTAACCACTTCACCACTTAATCTTGTTGGAAATAATCTTACAACTGTAATATGTATATTACATAAAACCCATCTGTTACTATTCATCATCTTCAACCTCACCATAATCCCCAATTCTCTTGATTGTCTTCTTCAAACCCAAATCCCTGATCTAACACATTTTCATTTTCCAGATTATAACATAATCCCCAAATCCCTAATATAACATAATCCCCAATTATAATTTCAGATTTTTTGTGTTTTGTTGTTATTGTTGTTGATTTTACGAATCAATTATTGTGTTTACGAAAACCAAAATTGCTTTTATGACATGAAGAAGATGAAGGAACAAAATCGAAGGAAACGAAGGAACAAAATCAAAATTATAATTATAATCTATAAACGAAAACGAAATTAATTAAAATTTTTGGGATAAATCCATAAACAATTTTAATTTGGGATAAATTCATCATCCGTATTTGTTTTCGTTTTAATATCAACTTTTGTTTCTGTTGATGTTTTTCTCAGATTTAAGTATGAAGAAGATGAATATATGGGATTAAGATTTGGTTTTTTCTCAGGTTTAAGTATGTAATATATATGTTGTTTGTTGCAAGCTTATTCACAAGAAATTGTTTGGCTCAGTGGTATTTGGTAGTGGCTACAACATAAGGGTTATGAGTTCAAACCTTTCTGTGCCAAAATTTTAATTTTTTCAGTGACACTATTTTCCCTTTGCCACATGGGTTGATGACGTGACAATCGTTAGTTTTTTGGATAAAAAGTTAACAGCAGGGACCAAATTAGAAGTGTTTGGTATTTGCAAGGGCTTTTTTAAATTTTTTGAAATTGCAGGGATGAAATTGGATTTTCTGGATATTTGCAGGGACCAAACATACCTTTAAGCCTACAAATTATTCAGGGCCGGTTATTATGGTGTACGTGCAAGGCGTGCTACCGCTCAAGACCGCAGTCTAATCCAATTTTTTAAGAGTCTCAAAAGAGTATTTTATGTTACAAAAAAATGTTAGATGTATAAATACCCGAAGTTTATTTCACAATAACCGATTTAGTGAAAAAAAATTAATTTCATGACAAAATATGTAAAGTGTGATTGAGCAGTGTGTTTTTGAGTACCTTAAAGGTCAAAAAAAAATTTAAGTGTTCAAATACGCAAAGTTTCTTCCTTAATAACCGTTTTTGGTGAAAGAAATAATAATTTCGTGACAAAATATGTAAAGTGTGTCGTTAAGCAGTGTATTTTTGATATACTTTAGCATTCAGAAAAAGTTTAGATAATTAGATATGATTTATCAAAAGAATTAGTATATGATTCATGAATTTTTTTTAAACAAACAGACAGATTGTCCAAATTTATTAAAAAAATGAAAAGGAAAAACACAGAGGAAAGCGGAGGGAGAACTAGACAGAGGAAAGGAAAAATTAGTATATGAATAAAGTATGATTAAGGGTCCCATTTTTTAGATTTGAATATGGCTCCAGATAGTTTGGTACAACCATGAAATTATTCAAAGTACTCCCTCCGTATCAAAATATTAATCGTTTAAGGTTTTGGTACGGAGATTAAGAAAAACAATAAATTGACAAAGTAACAAGGTAGTTTTACTATATTATCCCCATCAATTAATAAATGCATGTTGGTGATGCATTTGGTTAGTGAAAAGTTACAACAATTAATAAGGGTAAAATTGAAAAGATTTAATAAATGATGCATTGGAATGACAAAACGACAATTACTTTGAAATTTTTTACTTTGCCTAAAAAGACTATTATTTTGATACGGAAGGAGTATTCATTAGTAGTACAAAGTATTCAAACTTTTCCGCTCAAATGAAAAATTTTCAAGTAGTTAAGTCTCTCTCTCTTCCCCTCCTTTTTTAATGTTAAATTCTAGGTGAGATAAAAGTCATTGGAGATGATCTCTTCCCAAACTCTCCTCTCCTAAAAATTACTAACTTCTCGCTATTTTGTTTGGCGTTTAAGGTTCGGATACACAAATTAGTGTTTTAAAAATCAAACCAATTGGAGCGGTTGAATCAGGACCCAACACTTTATACGGTTTGATTATTTCAATAGTTAAAATTGTTTTATCCGATTTTAAACTGTTGAACCATGATCCGGAAGTCTCACTGGTTTAATGCTCGGTTCGATTTTCAAAACATAGACACAATTCAAAACAAATGATAAATAGTCTAGAATTGATTAAACCTAAATTATTTTGTTTAAAACGTCATACAAAATGGGGACATACTTGAGCAGTAGCACTCCTCCTGCCTTATCTTTTTATACATGGACAGAAGTGAATACCTCCACATTTTAGGTCGCTACATTTATTAGAGCTCTAATTTGTTGACGCAGACGTAAATCTAAATAAAGCTGTACAGCTAGAAGAAACACATATTGTCTTGATATTAGCTTTTTTCATCGTTGGGAAGTTGAATTTTCGGGACCGCAAAGACCATATTTTATCATGGCCATTATTTTTCTTCATAGTTGATGTACATCATGCCATTATTGTTGGACAATACTACTACTACTGCTACTACTTACATTCAAATTCAAGGTCCTGATTAAAAAACTGATTTGTGGATAGTTTTTAGTATTAATAAAATTTGTTAGAATCAATTTAAGGGTGGGAATGCACTGCACTGCCAAATCAGTGCAGCATAACCCAAATTTTCTGACATGCGAGCACTGCACTTTTTTGAAAATAGATAAATGAAGCGCTTTTTAAAAGTTTTATTTAATAAATGACTGCGCCATGCGCCATGAAAAAAGTCTTTTGCGCCTATCAGACCGACCTCTATTTAAATCAATATAACTAGTTTTTAATTACTAATATTATTTTGTATTGAATTTGATATTTTTGTGTTAAGTCATAACTTTTTTAACATTTTTGTTAGTTTAAAGATATTAACCTACATAAATTTTTGACATAGTTGAAGTTATTATTATAAAATAAAATTTAAATAGGATGTCATATAAAGATATTTTCCTAAAAGTTTCATAGATCTCAATTGAAACTTAATCTCATTGACCTATTATTAGGTTGTTAGTCTATTTTAATGGTTTACACCATTGAAATGTTGGAGTCTTCTTAAGAAAATAGTCAAATAGACTTTTAAAAAGGCTTTCAGCGCCTTGCTGCAGACTTTCGAGAAGCGCAGTCGGTGCAGCGCAGAAAATGGGCTCTGACGACAAGACATTGCGCTGATTTCAGGCTAACATTTTCAATGTAAGTCAGTAGCGCCAAAAAAGCTCAAATTTCTACAGATCTATTCCCACCCCTAAATCGATCCATCAGGACTTGGTGCAATTACAATGTGTCAAGGACTCGAACAGAAAGTAAGGAATAGAAAAGAGAAAATCGGAGTGAATGTCTCTTGTGTTTCATTGATAATCGAATTAGATACTAGTATATATTAGAGTAAAAGACTCAAATTTGTTCTCGACAATTTTCTCATGAACAAAAAAGAAGAAATTGAGGAAAAAAAAATTGGTTATCGGAAATAATACTCGTTTAAAGTCAAATTTTGTTCCCGACTACTTTTAATCTAGTTTTGTTCTCATCCTTTTAAGCTGGCTTTTATTTTTCATTAGGATGGTTTGTTCTCATCCTTTTAAGCTGGCTTTTATTTTTCATTAGGATGGTTTGTATCATAGAGTCTTTAGCTTAGGGTTCCCAAACAATACTTTGTCTCTGGTTTCTTTATTGTCTTGGGTACTTGTCTAACCCCCCATTGACCTATTTTCTGTCTTCTTTTTTTCTCATTTTTTAATAAATTCAGTTTTTTGCTTAAAAAAAACGCACGAATGTGCTTTATATGTTTTATATCAAATTTCAATCCAACCACAACTTCTTGAAGAAAATAATCATTACATTAATTGTCACCAGTGTCAGATTAGTTCCACCAGTTTTTAAGGATACATGTATAATTAGAGCATAATTTTTTTTTGACAAGATAATTAGAGCAAAACTTAGTTAGCACAATTTGCATAATATAAACTTTCAATACGATCGTACTTTTAAGCAAGATACACGCTGCATATAGAGGAAAAAATAACTGTAGAACCTCAAAGCAAATTTTCGATCCATGTTAAATTTAGCATGAAATGCATGTTAAAAAAAATAATTAGCATTTAATTTGTGTCTGATATACAGAAGACAACTATGGCTAAAGGGGCTAACCAGCCCACATCGGGGTGGGTCACATCGGTTCGAGCTTTTATGTAAATTTGGGCCAAAAGCCAGGTTTCAACTCAAGCTCAAGATTTGCGGTCCAAGCCCGACCCTAAGCGGGCCACAGGCTTTTCAGGCTGGCTCGTATTATACGCGATGCTAGTTAGAAAAAATAAGGTCATTGCTTTTCCCACACCCCCTCCTACTCTTTCACACCCCTTAACAAATTTTATTCCAAAATAACCTCGCGTGAAAGCAGCTGAGTTTCACGTGTTTAAAGATCGTTCAACGATCTTGTTTGAACACGTTCGAATGACCTCGTTGAGCAGGTGAAATTACGCACAAGAGGTGTGAAGTCAATATTTAACACACTCGAGCGATGTCGTTGACGGGTTCAACAAGATCATGCGAACACGTTCGAATGAGCGCCGTTCGAACAGTGAAAAACACTCAAAGAGAGTGTGAAATCAAGATTTAACACACACGAACGATGTCATTCGAACTCGCTCGAAGGCGTGTTCGAGCAGGTGAAATTTCGTGAAAAAAAAGAGGTTTTGGCTGACCTTTTGGTCTTTTCACACCCTTGTGGGGTGTGTTTTGAGTAGGAGGGGGTGTGGGAAAAGCAATAGCCAAAAATAAATATCAAAATATTAAAAGCTTTGCAGCAGTTTGGACAATTAAAGATCAACATATTTTGGCAACGCGTTTTTCATCCCAGAGATACTTAGACAATAGAGTGGCATACAAATAAAATTCTTAACCCGAACTTGATCAAATTGGCCTCTATTTCCACTAAGATGGAATTCTTTCTATGATGTAGGACTTTGCTTAATGATTGATTGTATATTAAATACATCTCCAGCATAATGCTTGCCCAAGATCATTCAAAAAGCAATGATGTAGATGCTATTTTCAATCAAGTAAAGGAACTTGGAAATGCTAAGGATGAGAAAAATAAACTAAGTCTATGCAGACTGTTGTTTTGTCTTTTGGCAGTAGTACACTAAATAAAACCATATTTTTTAAATTTTGTGGGCCCACAGGTGGCTCGAACGGGCTAGCCCAATGTGGGCTAGGGCTTTTTTGAGCGGTCTAAAAAGCCTGGATATAAAAATTGGTTTAATTTCATCAATGTTTTATCGGGCTAGCTCGACCACCGGGCTCCGCCCATTTTTTGGCTCGTAGACAACCATCGCATTTGAACTAGGTAGCCGTAAACAAATATTACATTTAAAGGCCATGTATTCCTCAATACATCTAGTCATACATCTGGCCTGGGAGTAAAGCTTCTCGTTGCTACTTCCACTAGATCTTTCTTTGCCTAACGTAATCGGAGGCAAACAAACTATTAGTGGAAGTAGCAAAAAGAAGCTAAAATTAATCCCCCAGTCCATCTTAATCATGAAAAGGAGAAGTTAATTGTTAATAACAACAACAATTTTGTCCAAAAAAAAAAATAACAACAAAATGTGCAGCCATGTTCTTTCATCTTGAATAATCCCTTCTATGTGCCATCTCCTTTGAATAATCACTTTCACCTTGATTCCTGCACTGCCACTATTAGACGAGCTAAACTCATGAAGCTACATTTCAGCTAGCTACTACTTATTCTAACTGAGATACTACTATACAACAAAAGAAGGCTCCCGATTATTATTAACCTAATAGCAGGAGTAATGCCAATTACATAACTCTAAACCCACAAGAGACAACGGTGCCTCTCTACCAGTGATTTGGAACAACCTTTTAAATCAAGGTAGAAAAACAACGTCATTTTTTGTTACTCTAGAGTTGTGGCACTACTACGACTACCCTTCCAACAGTATTTTACCATTATTTCTTAGGGAAAACATGACCCCATATTTGACACTTTCAAATGCCAGACACTTCTAATGATTGGGCATGGAAAGATACAGCTTCCATGCCATCATTTTTCGACCATCTTTTCTGCTGGATCTTTGATTTTTCTGGATCAATAATATCAAGAGCACCGATAATGCATTTCCGGTATGAAAAATCTTCAACAGTACCATCCTTTCGTACTATAAAGAAGCAGCGGCTGCCCTTATGTTGGGGATGCCATCCAACCTGTGAATCACGAGCATGAAGTGAACTTTATTACACAATGCATTTAACTAGTAAGACACCAAGGCCTTCCCAAACAATTTGGAGGCCCCGTTCAAGTTTTAAAAATTAGGCACTTAATATACTTTTATCGAATGAATCACCAAAACCTCAAACTACTATATTTAAAATTTAAATAACATCTCAATACAACTATAAATTTGACATAATACTTTCCTAAAAATAAATTGTTTGGGGGACCCTAAATTTTGAATATTATATACCTTTTTAGGAATATATCCACCTTAAGTGGAGTTAGAAACATGTAAGGAATAGTTAAATCCAGAAATAAATAAATCAGGATTAAATAATAATAATAATAATAATAATAATAAAAAGAAAAAAAAGATGTCTCCAGTTTTGATGTATACTACTAAAGCCACATTAAAGAATGTTATTAACAAACAGTTCTTGTAGCCTAGTGGTAATCTGTGGCTGTCTTGGCTATGGGATCACGGCTTCGATCCCCCGCATCCATAATTTTGATCAAATTAATTAATATTTTTACGAAAACAGCAAAATGGACAAAGTGGGGATCGAACCAGCGACCTGGCTACAGTAGCAAAACCAACATACCGCTGCGCAGCGCCAAATGAGGAGACATAGCTTAATTGACATAATAAAAGATGTCTACAGTTTTGATGTATACTACTAAAGCACATTAATGAATATTATTAACAAACAGTTCTTGTAGCCTAGTGGTAATCTGTGGCTGTCTTGGCTACGGGATCACGGCTTCGATCCCCTGCCTCCATAATTTTGATCAAATTAATTAATATTTTACAGCAAAATGGACAAAGTGGGGATCGAACCAACGGCCTGGCTGTAGTAGCAAAACCAACTTACCGCTGCGCCAAATGAGGAGACATAGCTTAATTGACATAATAAAAGATGTCTACAGTTTGATGTATACTACAAAAGTCACATTAATGAATATTATTAACAAACAGTTATTGTAGCCTAGTGGTAATCCGTGGCTGTCTTGGCTACGGGATCACGGCTTCGATCCCCCGCCTCCATAATTTTGATCAAATTACTTAATATTTTTACGTAAGCAGCAAAATGGACTAAGTTGGGATCGAACTAGCGACCTGGCTGCAGTAGCAAAACCAACTTACTGCTGCGCCAAAGGAGGAGACATAGCTTAATTGACATTTATCTGATATAACATAATAATGAGTGTAAAAATAAATTGGGGCCCCTAAAAAATTGACTTTGGGTTTGGGCCCTGTGCGGTAGCACGGGATACACAGGCCCAAGGCCGGCCCTGTAAGACACTAGCATCTCTTTCTTAGAGCCAGTTTAGATAAACTGAAAAAATTAATTACTCAATATGTACTTTTTTTTTTAGACGGGCAACATGCCAGAATTTATTAAAAAAGAGAAAAAGAGGAAGATAACAGAGAAGGGCACAAAAGGGGACTAGTCCAAAACCATTGGCAAAAGAGAAACTGAATCCAACACAATAATTGGGAGCCCCTATCAGAGATCACTAAAACACAACCATAAATTCATTTTAATGGAGAGCTCCTATAAAATCAAAGCTAATCCAAACTGGGCCATTAATAATATATATATATATATATATAGAGAGAGAGAGAGAGAGCTTCGATATCATTGATAGGGTTTCCTCCAAAATGATCCAAAGAGATGTGGGGAGCAAGGTTGCATATGACAAATCAATTAAACGTCATAAAAACTCCAAACTTTTTCTCTTCATTCTTATTTTCACAAAAAATGGCTGCATAATTTTCATTTTGCTTTCTTATTTTGTTAACTTAGTTTTGAAAACAAACAAATGAGCAACTGAAGCTTAAAGCTTTAGAGAGAAGTAAAAACGCAGAAATATTGGATAATCATCGGTAAGAAATTATCTGGTGATAATGTTAAAAAATTGTAAATAAAATATAAGAAATAAAAAATATCGAATAATCTCTTGCTGTATTAGGTAACATAGCCTGTTACCCATATGATATCAACAACTCACTGGTAAGTTTAGCCCATAGCCATAAAATTTAGCAGTACAAATGAAAAAAGAGAATAATGTATAAGCCTTTCTGAAGGCCCAAGAGAGTGATAGGGACTTGAGTATTATGGGGTGCTCAAGTCCTACATCGGGTAGTATGGGATGCTCGGTGGAGTATTTAAGTGATTTGGTTCTCCCCCTTTGATAGTTAGCTTTTAAGGGAGGGTTCCCCAAGTGCTTAGATACTTAACAATTGGTATCAGAGCTGGTTGTCGGCGTCTCGGAGAAGGCTACCCACGAAGGGTTCTGACCGGTGGAGGGTTCTGACCAACAAGAAAGTTGAGTGAAGCGCCACCGAGTAAAGTGTCGTGGAGTGCAGCCGCCAAGGACGTCGGCTCTCAGGGGCGGTGCTATGATAGGGACTTGAGTGTTATGGGGTGCTCAAGTCCCACATCGGGTAGTATGGGATGCTCGGTGGAGTATTTAAGTGGCTTGGTTCTCCCCCTTTGATAGCTAGCTTTTAAGGGAGGTAGCTAGCTTTTAAGGGAGGGTTCCCCAAGTGCTTAGATACTTATCAGAGAGAGGGGAACTGACCAACTTATGCTCATTTTTGTGATCCCACTAAACTAATCAAGTTCGATATTGTATAGATAAATGTTATGAAGTAACATAGACAAAACAGTTATTTTCAAAGGAATCCGTTCAAATGTAAGTAGAGATAAAAAAAATATTCTCCAGAGAAAATATAGAAAAATTTCTGAACATCGAAACTTGAAGTGTTTCAGTTTCATGCACACAACACATTAGCATTAAGAAACAACAAATTTTGGCATGCCCAAACCAGCTTCATGCAAAGACACATACCTTTATATCTTGTGGTCCTGAGCCAAACTTCTCATCTCTGCGAGGATGAAAATGCAAAACCTTCATAATGGTTAATTTATCCTTCTCGCTAAGTGGCTGATCAATCGGAGACCTACATAGACATAACCCAAAATTGAGAATTATTCTGCAAAACAGAGATACTAAAAGGGAACCAACCTAGATAACCAAACACAACTATGTTCATAAATATATAACTCAAGTTTAGAAGTAAAAACAGAAACCAAGCAAGTATTAACAAAATTTGGAAAGGGACCCTATTAAAAAGTTATCAACTATGTTATTGACCCTAAATTTATCCGAGTTGATATGGAGAGTTGAGAAGGGTCTAAATGGAACAACCTTGATGACATAATAAACGGAACAGCCTTGGTGGAATCCCCAGAGGTAGGAAAACTAATAATAATAATCTATCAATGAATGCTTGTTATTGAGAAAAAAAAAACTAAAATCTTTCTCAAAGCATGTCAACTAGCCAAACAAATTCATAACCATTTTAAGTTTATCCTTCCTCTCCCAACCTAAAACTCATTACTCAACACTCATGCAGTAAATTGTTCATGTAACTACTACATTTATATTTGGATATAACCAACATAAACTGATATCAGAATCTCACAAAATGAAAGTACTTTGTTATGCTTAATCCAAAACACAGTGATACTGTTGCATAGAAATGAGTTCTGTCAGGGAATTTCTTATAGAAGTTTAACATTTCGTTGAGTCTCAATCAAGGATGGTATTATATCAAATAAGTTGGATGAAAACATATCCGTCCAAACAAGAGGCACAGAGCTTTGAAATTTTACCCTTGAAAGCAAAACAACTAGAACACATTGAGCTCAACAAAAAAACTACTCTATCATTTTCAAGATAAAAAGGATGGAAGATAACATAATTTAATGATTGTGAAGCAGAAAATACTTTTATTGAAGCACCTAACTACACACCACGGCTGGCATAATGAGACATACAACCTTTCAGGCTGTGTTTAATATTTAAGCATGTTATACATGGTAAAGTAAACATTGCAACATAGAATACACAGAGCTGTGCTATAAAATACACAAACACGCATATTAAAGCATAGAGAAGCACGGATTATCTTACTTGTTCAATATGAACCTTGAAGTAGAAGTGAGCTTCTGAATATCATTTACAGTCATGACATTTCTTACAACACTTTTCCACTGCTTACGCTCTTTCAAGGCATAACCACCATTTTTATTCCTAAACTCAGAATTGCATTTGTCGGATGAATAGGTGTGAGACTTAGGGGTATTATTCTTGTTGTTCAGCTGGTCAAAACTGGTTATTAGCAAGCTGTATACATCTACTGGTTTAGGAACCTCTTCTACCTGATAAAAGCAAATGTTAGACCATTTTAAATGAGAATGTATTACATGCACAATTTGCTAGGTATAGATAACTTTGTTCCAACACTCAAGCTCTTTGAAGACTATCCTCCCAAAGCACAAATACAGATAAAATATATCAGATCAAAAATACTCTGTTGCCAGAGAAATGACAGCCATAGTAAAGTTTGCTAAAAATAAGAAACTATCGTGTATCAATTGATAACTAATAACGATGATTGGAGATGGAAGTATTACAAGTAGAAATTAGTTTGAAGTTCATTGAATGCATTGCATAAGAAAGTCTATAGTAAGAACAAGGATGCTGCATTTCTGTGAGATCGTTGGCCAAAAGTTCATGAGAATGAAGACAATTTTTTCATTACATGTATATGTAAGTCATACCAGTTTTCAATTAAAACTATATATTATATATATAAGACTCTTTTAGGGCAGAAAAATTTACTTGTACGCTTAGCACATTCTTGGACGTTTTGAAAAATGTAACCATATAAATGGCCAATCAAAACCTGAATAAAAGAGAGAACCTCAACAGATAAGAAAACCAATAACTTCACCTTCTCTGAATATATGATATCAAACTGTCCACTTGTCCCCATGGGCAGACAGTTTCCCCAAGCCATTGCATCTAAGCTTCCCTGGAGATTATCCACGATCCCAGACTTAGCAGCTTTTACTACGAAAGAACTACCTGGATGCTGCAATAAGATTCCAGAATTTCAACATGAAATATATGGGTTATCATAATTAAATGATAAACCATGAAGCATTTGACTTGAATCTTAAATGTGAAAACTGACAGAAAAGCATGCTTGGACAAAGGGCGATGAAACAGATGCGTGCTTTCTTTGCCTTGCCATGCCTTTTGCATTTAATCCCACAAACTCTCCACTAGCTGACAGACTATTAGCAACAAGATTCAGATGCTTAGAAAGAATTGGCGTGCCCGTATCAGATGTTGCAGATGCCAAATTCTACATGTAAAAACACATTAAATACATATCACCATAAATTTTAGTTTGAACTTGATCCAAAGGAAGGAATTTATCAAATCATACGTGCAGAAAGTGCTGCTTCCCTGCATCGATTCCAAAGGCTGAGCAGAAATGATGAATGTTATCTGGATGACTTCGTGTCCAGTCAATCACCGGCATTATCTTATGACAATGATTTATGAGTGCACCCCAGAATGCACCACTGTTACTGTCGCTGGACATAGTAACCCTCAAGTATAGCTCACCAGAAGAACCACTATAAGAATTTGACACTTTTGACAGATCCTTCCAGAGAATATCAACCTTCTTGATCTCCAGAAACCCTAAAGGAAATTTTGAGAAATCATGATGATGACCATAAATATTACTACTCCCTCAGGTCCACTTTATAAGAAACAAATAGTGTTTTTTTGTGGTCCACAATATAAGAAACAAGCACCATTTTTAAAGTGTATTAAATGATCATTCCAAATTTACCTCTATTTAAGTGGTTTAGTTAAAGGTGATGTCATTAATTAGGAGTATAAATCATCACTTATGAAAAGGGCAATTTTGAAAAAAATATAAACTTTTAGCCTTATTAAATGAGAATAGTTGATTTCAATGTTATTCCTTGATGTGTGTGATGTAGGGGTTTGTTTCTTATATTGTGGACCACATAGAGTAGCATATTCTACCTTACCATAACAAGCAATACATATTCATGTATGTATTTAGCCAAATGTAGTAATAAAATCTGAATTTGTATTTTTTTTTAAAAATAAATAAATTAGTAGTCTGACCAAATTTTGGTGACATGGCTTTCTGACCAGGACAAACTTGTCATGTTCTTAATAACTATGCTTGTAACTCCATTACCAAAAGAAAAAAAAAAGAGAGAGAGAAAAATGACATGTTTTAACTCCATCTACCTTTTCATAATAGCCCAATCAAGTGTTAAGTTTATTGTAACAAAGTTGGAATTAATAATATGATTATACAGAAAACTTCATCTTCATTATGCAACAAAAACATATATCTGCTCAACGTAATTTCTAAAGGGCTTGTTTAGAAATCACCCCTATAAACTACGAATGGATATTCTGATTACATTACTGCCAACCTTTTATAGCTACTCCCAGAAGGAAAGGTATCATCATGTTGCGAACCGCATCCAGTTGTATGGAATTCTTAGGGTTTTCAACAATTGTGACAGTGATGCAATCTTGACCCACTTTTTCCTTATCTAAAGAAGTTTTCCGACCTTCCTTAGTCGTGTTATCTACATAACACTTCCTGCTACAAGAATGAAAATTTAAGCAGAAAAACATGGATAATATAAAATGTTCAAATCTTTATTTTGATAAAAGAAGAAACTCATTAGGACACAGAAGATAATTACAAAGGGTTAGGAGGAAAAAGGCTCCTCCTGAACTTGAAATTGAAACAAAAAATGATAAAGATCTCATATCGTGCAAGCAAACTACCCAAAGAAAGCATTTTGACATCACATAATGAAAGCAATGAAATCATTCTTGAATCAAGACATAATGGAAATAGAGGAAGGACAAGCTTAGATGCAGTCTCAATATTATAGAACTCGGGGATAGAAGACGTAGAATCAGAATGATGTAAAGCATCAATGTTTTTTCAGTCTTAATGAACAGATAATATTTCCTAAAGTAAGACAAGACATTGTATGAAGCACAAGGGATAGTAGAAACTTACTTGCTTGATATTTTCAAATTAGGAAGAATGACTTTTGACTCTTTTCTTAAGGAGTCATATCGCTGGTAAAGAGAGTCAATGATAGAGTGCACTTTTAAATTTCTTCTTGTCATATTTTCCTCGTCTAAATGAAAATGGCAAACCCAAGGACTGTATTTTCTAGGCTGCAAGACTGTGGGGTGTACATTATCATGACAGTAGAAACAATGTCTGAAAATATCAATCTTTCCAAATAGTTCTTCACTTCTAGTGCTGCATACTCAAACCCATGTCTCTGTTTACCAAGTTTCTCAGACAAGAATAAAGACACGGTCTGGTCACCACCTCTCTTCCTTGAGCCACACTCCAGAACATGTTTTAAATTAAGCAAAGGTGATGTTTCAAGTAGACTAACAGGTTGACCCAAAGCGCTGTATGCAGCCTCAGAAATTGCACAAGCAGAAAGTGCTCCCACTGGTTCAGCACCTATGGCATCCTCTCTAAGAAAACAGCTATCACAAGATGAATCCTCATCAGCATCATAAGAAAACTGAATAAGTTGATTACCATATAAATTTCTCACTGTTCCATCATATGTATCATACAAATCACGCATGAAGAACATAAGTCTACGGGTCAATGTCCCAGGAAGGTCTGCATTGTCACTAAAAGAGCTGTCTCGATTTGTCACTGAATGAACAAAACATTCAAACGGATTCAACCCAGAAAGAAAAGAGCTTTTAACCACAGCCTGTGGAATGTAAGACTGCACGGGTTCAAGAGTATCAGAAAACATCTGCATTGGATGAGTCCTCTTTTGGTTGTTCCAAGCAGCACATGAGAGTTCACGGGGAATTCTGTATGGCAAGCGAACCAGAGAATGTTGCAGTCCAAGGCACATGGAATGCTGAACTAATTTCAGTAAATTACCCTTGCTTCCAGCCTTGAACATAGTAAGAAAAGTATTGTCCTTACACGCGTATTTATCAGCTAAACTCTGAATATTACGAAAAACTTGTCTAAACGCATCAGCTGACGCTTGGCTGAGAGCCGCAGATAATTGCCTTTCATAACTCAGACAATCCGCGTCAACAGTCATAAAATTTTCAGTCTCTTGAAAACTTCCTGAAAGAAAATCACAATAATAATCCACCAATAATTGATTGAAATCACATGCCTGCTCTGCTTCTTGCAAGCCATAGGATATTTCCTCCATCATGTTTTTCCGTGCATGGGAATCAGAAGAAAGGTACAAGTCTGAGAGGGATACACTAAACCCTGTCATAGACAACCACTCACAAAGAGCTTTCTGTGCACCATACAAAATGTCCAAAGTCCTCCCTTGAATATGTTCTACAAGACTCTGGAAAACATTGTTGTCAGAATCACGTAACCACCCAGAAGCCTCAGAACAAGATATGACCTCCCGTCACTAACAAAAACATCATTTGAAGGAAAAGAATAGTCAAATTTAGAAGGCAAGAGCATGCTGAACAATTGCTTTCCACTCCAAAATGGGGAATTACTCGAAGGAGCTTTTACGATAGCAGGTGGTGTTAATTTTTTATTGCAATGCATTTGAAGTTGCTGCATTTGGTAAACATTCAAGAGGACTCCATCTTGCAACAGCAAATATGCAGCAGTCAAACTATCCTGACAAAGTGAAAGCAGATTTCTACCACTTTGCCCATTAATCAATTGCCTATCCAAAGCAACCAGCTCATTAAGCTCTACTCTTGCCCCAACTGATTGAGGAATATACCCATGAAGACAATCACCATCAAAATCCCCACGCAGAGGTGAACAGCAGAGTGGGTTGATTGATACTACAGAAGATATAGGAAGGACCCTAACCTTGAGGGCAATCATAGAATGTTGATGTATGGAAGGAGGCCGATTTATCAACACTTTGTCCCCGTCAACAAGAGGCCTATAAACTATGTCTCCTATCTTCAGATCTTCCTTTCTATACAAAACAACTGGGCTACCTTTTCTGTTGACATTTATCTGTCCCTTCTCTAACAAGCGCAGCTCACAACAATAAAGCAAATTTTCCTTATTCTGCCTATTCACGTACTCAGAAACCTGCAGACTTTCTGCAATCTGACAAGGTATACCGATTTCACTAACCTCGAGCTCTGGATCACCAATAACCACAGTACGAAATGAACTATCATTGCGTTTTCCAAGAACCACGTCTTTCATCCATCTTAAACCAAAAGACTTGCAAGAATTCTCTGCAACTTTTTTTTGTTGCATTTCAGTAAAAATAGTAATTGGTGTCTTATCAGGATGTAGCTGCATTTTGAAAGCAAAACCATAAGCAAAAAGCAGAATTTTGAGTACATGGAAAAAATTAAGGAAGCATCAGGAGAGCCGCTTGCCTTAGAGAACCTCAAGCAGTCCAAAACTCGAGAACTTAACTCATTTTCATTACCCCTGAAATCAACCAATTTCTTACAAGCCCTGGTCCTGTTATCCTATAAGTATTTAACCAGATAGAGTACCATATTAAAATTTGGAATTCCTGTTACTATATGTGACCGTATATAAATACTAAAGACTTCAAGAAAGAAGAAAAAGAAATATACTTACAAAGCTCAATGGATATCCCGTGGAAAATCCATGATTGACTTCTGTCACACGATGACAATTTGGTGCCACCGGGAAGCAACTGAGACCAATCAAATCCATTCTTGGAATAAACTTTTTGATAAAGTTTGGATCAACACCACTCAACAAATTCTGAACCTGAAAATCAAAAAGGAGGATATAAAATTTACATTATTTACGGTCTAGCACTTGCAAAAAACATGACCACATTAGTAAAATGACTCGTGAAATAAGTTAGAATATCATATAAATTCAGGACTTTGAAAGATTGGACTGTTTTCTACTCCCTTCGTCCCATTTTGTATGTAGTTTCAGGTTTTGGCACACCCATTAAGAAAAATCATTAATAGTCTAGATTTTGTAAAAAGTGTTGTATAATTTACCTTTTAACCCTTTATCTCTCAATATAGATAAATGTGAATCATTTAATGAATGTAAAAAATTCTCATAAAATAAGGGTATTAGTGGAAAAACATATTAAATGCTTCCTTGAAAATTGAAAATGTAAAACAATCAATTTGTCCCAAATTGATTTTGCTAAAACAACAAACAAAATGGGACGGAGGAGTAATTCGAAAAAAAAGTGGAATGATTATTTCAGCGGGCTACTACCTAGTCACTCCATAAAACATCAAAAAGTACAAAGAAACAAATGAATGAATTTTTCAGTCAAACCCATTTAAGATCAGATATATAATTGTATCTTTCATGTCCTCTTTATTGCATGAGTACAAAGAAACAGATGAATGTTTTTGGACTTTCCATATTTGCAAGTGATAAGCAATTTTTATACATTAATATGACACAAATTTAAGTTTTGAAGCAGCACCTCCACTAGCACAAACAGGAAGTTGAGCTGAAAACAGCACATATCCCCATTTTTTAAATCCTATTCAACATGATCAATTATATGATCATAGAGCATACCAGTTACCCTCTAGCAAAGATTATATTTTAATTTTAATATAGTACAAATTTGTAGTATCCAAAGGATAATGATACAAAACTTAAACGTAGGAGGTGCTACCTGACCAGGTGATAAAACCCTTCTATTTACATGATTTTCATCTTGTTGAGCATCTCCAGAGATAAAATCCCAATAATTGACAGGCAATCCTCGCGCCAAAGTTTTTCTCTTCTTTGAGGCTATGCTTATATCATTTACTTCTACGATGATTGCAGTTCTCCTGAAGAAATCATTGGAGGAAACTTTGAATTTCATCGTTGGATAACGACTCATACCATTTCCCTATTTGATGTAAAAGCCTTCTTAGAATGGAAAACAACAGAAAAACAAAAAAGGAAAATCATATTGTAGTGAATCAACAAAAACCTTAACTCAAACTTACAGAACAATATAAGCAACCGTTGGGCCGACTGATTCCAAAGAGTGATTTAGCACGCTGTAAGAAGAAAATTGAACTAAAAATAAAAAAGGAGATAACAATAAAAAATGCAAATTTAGACAAACCAGCCCTAATAAAAGAAACAAGCAATCACCATAGAGAATCAAAAATTTATAGGATGATTTTCTTGAAAAGCTAGAAGCAAAGACCACAGGTAAGTACCATTGTACTCAAGCATGCAAATCCCTCACGCAATGTCCAATTGTACTTAAGAATCCCATATAACTTATAAGTTGGGAAATATTATGGACGGATTTTAAGAATTCTAAAACCTATGTAGCCAATAACAGCTGTAGTAGCAGAAGCAACCGCGCCATAGCATGCCGTAGCGGCCCCTAGGCGCTATGCAAGGCCCCGTAGCGTTGCAGTTTTGAGGAGCAGGCAGATACAGTTGTTTACTTTACACATACCACTGGTTATTGGATTAATATTCATGCAGTATTTAGACTTCTTTTTATTAACGGAACGGAATACAATTGAACCAGTGTGGATGGGCTAGGGAGGTAAGGAAAGGAATGAAAGAAACAAAGCTACTCTCCCTTTCTTTAAATATTGATAAGGGGGAAAAACAGATTCATTTAGTATTATTTGGGAGTTATCTTACAAAGGATCAGAACAAAAAAAATTTAACTACAATACAATTTTTAGTTCCCCCTTTCTACCTTATGTTTGAGGAAAGAAAAATTGGGTCTGATGAAAATAGAGGGCAAATTCACCCCCCTTAAATTCCTTTCCCTTTGTATGTTAGAGTATCTAAAAAACGTCTCAACATTATTATTGTTGAAAATAAAATAAGATCTTGTAAATAGGGATAGAATATCATGTAATCAGGAGTAGAATATCTTGTAGAATATCTTGTAATTATTTGTCATTATTTGTATTTATTTCCTTTAAGCCTATATAAAGGATCTCCGTTGTGTAGTTGAAACACACGGTTTCACCATATGTCTCTCTTTCTTTTTCACTCTTAACAATTATTTATCATAAAACATATTAGAGTATCTTAAATTATCTATTAGAACTAGTTACTATTTTCCTTATTCTCATGATCTAATTTCTTGTTTAATCATGATTAAGAGTCTAGTATTGATATAAACAACTATTATTGATTTATCTTTTAAAAATAACATTAAACATATCAATCACATCAGTATCAATATAATTTTATAAAATAAGGTCCCTTTGTTTAAGATTAAAAATAAGTGATTTAGTATAAAATAATTTAGGGATTATTTTTAGATATTTTTAAGTAAAGCAGAAGCTAGTTTGTTTGTTTAAAATCATTAAAAATCATTTTTGTAATCTTCTCTCTCATCTATCGAAATCATTAAAATGAAATTATTTCTCAAAAGCTACTCTGAGACTAAATAGCTTATCATTATAATTAGATTTCAGTTATTTCAGATTCTAGTTATTTCAAAATGCTGAAGCAAACAGATAAAAAATTCTTAAAAAGAGATCATTTCTTTAGAAAAAATGTTTTTTCCTAAAAACATTTGAACAGCCAGGCTCTAAAACTCTTGTAATTAACATGCTACGAAAATCAACTTCAAACGTCATACAGGCAATAACGAGTTAACATTTGAACCAATGTCCAAAGAAATCATGTAAAATATTGCATGTCATTCTAGTAATCAAAGATTTCACTCAAAGTCGAATGTTCTTAAAGAGGTTGCACTATAGGGCCAATAGATTATATGAAATCCTATACAAAATTCTGTGGACGAATACCAAGCTCATGTTATAACAAAACCAAATAAACTGTTACTGTTGGTAGAAGTAGAAGATACCCAACCTTGATCCGTAATTCACGTCGAATAGATTTACATGCAGGGCAAATCTTGTTCAAGATATCTGCAATCTCTGACATAAAATATGGATGTAATATGGTAAAAGGAAATTGGATGACTCCAAAATGACCTGAAATAGAATATTAATCTATCAGCGTCTTTTATAGTAAATTTCAAATAATCATACCGAAGCTCCCCAAACATATTTTTTTATATAGAATGTCCATCCACACCTTCACAAAACTTTCTATCTTTTGAACCACATTTGGTGCACTCGGAAGATGCATTTGGAAGTCCCAAATCAGGACAAGTGACCTGCCCAGCTGTATTTATTTCCAAAGCAGAGAATTGCTCCTGCAGAGGTGAAACTAATGTGGTTAATAAGTTACATAGACATCAGAAGAGATTAATGTTTATCCCTTTTTCATAAATTAAGGTTTTCCTTTTTAAAGGAAGGTAATCGATCAACCCAAACATAAGAATGTGCTCTCACCCTCCCCACCCCCAAACTGTTGTTTTTCTATGTTATACTTACAGTAAACTGATATACACAGAATAATTACAAAGCTGATATAGATACAATACAACATTAAGAATATACTTAACTATATCTTCCCCGGTTGAAACATCAAACTGTATGGTTCTTATGACAGCAGATGGCACTTTGTGCTCGGGAGCGATGTCATCTTCCATGGAACTTGGTAACCTTAAACTCAGCAGAATATTTCAAGCAGCCTATTCATTTGCAAAGTATTAATAACAGTGTTGACAAAATGAGCCCAAAGAACAAGTGAGTAAAAATTGTCCAAAGTTGAACTTGTATGTTTCGTAGCTTAGTCAGATTGCACGGATACGGGTATGAGATCAAGTACATATATGACAAAATTTCTGAAGATAAATGGATGAGTTCAGGAGGACAATTTATTTATAATTATTTAAATAAAAAATCAAATATTTAAAACAGAAGATAAATGCATTTTTCAGAACATTCCAACTTCATGTTATCAATAAAATTCCACAAATTACTTCGAGAAGCAAAAAAAATCATTAAATCTGACACATATTTTAATAAAGACGAAGTAGCAATTCGTTTCAACCGAACAAATCAGTAGTAGAATTGTCCCTTTTGCATGGACTGGCCTGTAGTTAGCTCATACAAGCTCCTTTGGATGCTTAACCAAGATGTAGCTAAACATTTTACAATAGCATAATTTGAAAAGAAAAAGGATGTATCTTTGTGCACCCGATACATGCCGGATGTGTATCCAGAAATCAAATAATATAGCAAGGATGAACCAAAATCATGTTAGAAAGATTTCCTGAAAGAGACATTTGTAACTTAGAAACCAATGATGAAGTAGACATACACCCTGAATTTCCCTAGAGAGGAATTTCTCTGCAGCGTCTTACCATGTCCAAAAGTAGCTAAAGTATAGACAATAAAATTCTTTATCAAAAAAACAACAATATTCCAACACAACCGTATTTTACAAGCAACTTTGTGATGCATAACTTTTAGATTCCAATGGAGACTCTCTATCTAAGAAAGTACCGAAAGTATATAAGCTAATACTTACATTAACTCTTTTATTTTTGGACAAAAATACTTACAAAAAGTCGAGCGCAGTGATAAGCTGTGCTCTAGTATATGCCACTTGTGGGAAGAACCTAATTGTATCACTCTGTGCCAAAGGAACCAAAAGAATTCCAGAGAACCTGCAAAAAGAAAACATATACAGTAAATTAATGTCCTGGGAATCATAGAATACGTCATTCAGCATTAAAATTTGAAGCGAATACCAATGGTTTGACTAACTTATCAACAAAACACAGCGATTGAATCTCAAAAAAAAAAAAACACAGCGATTGAGTGTCTTTAGAGCTAGAAAGGCATTCATACATTTAGCTATCTCTTCAATTATTTTCTCTCAAATATTATATAATTTTCTATCTCATTTTTTTACCTCCAAAATAAACCTAAAATCAAATTCCAAATAAACACACATCTGATCATGATTGAGATATCGTACAGACCAACTCCATTATCCTAATTAATTAATTAATTAATTAATTGATTGATTAATGTCGTTAAGCATAGAAGATGGATTAGCAAAAGAATCGAAGAAAATAAAAATTATCAGTAATGAGTGAAAAGTGAAGGCACATTGTCATGAAAAGCATTCCAGAACCATGAAAAAGCACGATCATATAACATGCAGAAAAGGATCACGCAGATTGCAACAAACTTTATAACGCAGCACAGAGAGCAGCTCAAAAATAAAGCGATTGAATGAGTTTCAAGAAACAGAAGTAAAATCAGAAGAGAGAGAGTTAAAGGTTTTAAGTTTAAACTCACTTGAGCGATGAAACGAAGAATGCGGTGACGCGGTTCACAGTCACTGATGAGTGAAGTGAGTTTCAGTTTCGCTGTTCCGGATTTCGCAGAGAGAAGAACGAATAGGAAAATAGAAAGAGTTAAGAGTTCGAGTTTGAACGGGAAAGTGAGCAGCGAAAACAAATGAAAAACGAAGAAAAACGCCGCCGGTCGCTTTCCAAGGAAACACGAGACAAACGCCGAGAGAGGAGAAGGGAAAGGAGTACTTATACCGAGGAGGCAGGGAGAAAAAGGTCAGAAACCTTTTTTTATTTTTGGGTACGGGTCTCTAGGTTAGTCATATTACCCTTGTCTTTGTTTTATATTTACGTTACTGACCTCACAAACTCCAATGCGCTCTCTCTTTTGCTCAGGGCCAGGTCAGCATCACCAGACATGTACACATTGGTCAATTAATTACTCACTTCGTCCCACTTTATTTGCAGTTTAAGATTTTTGCACACCTTTTAAGAAAAATGATTAGGAGTCTAGATCATTTAAAAAGTGTTGTCTAATTTACGATTTAACTCTTTATCTTTCTACTTAGATAAACGTGAATCTTTTATTGAAGGTAAAAAGTTGTCATAATTAATAAGGGTATAAATGTAAAAGAACACTAAAAGTTTCATCAGAAATCTACAACAACAATCAATTTGGGACAAAATGATTTTGCTAAAACAACAAACAATTTGGGACAGAGAGAGTAGTTGAGTAGGCCTGGACAACGGGCGAGTTTGGGCGGTACGGGGACCAAAACCTCCATCCGAGCCACACCCGCGGGTATAATTTTGGGAACCAATCAAGACCGTTAGATCTTCGGATTTGGCGGGTCCCAGATTGTCGGGTTTGCGGTTTGGTCGGATTGGTTAAATCAGGCCCAATCAAACCTTACACTAAAGCCCAATAATTTTTTTGGACCTTTTTTTGCCTTTTTTTTGTTTGGGAAGACAATGGGCTAACACCCTTTAGTGTAATGGACTCTTATTGACCCATTAAACACTACACCCGTAAAACTCGAGGGCTGTTACTTTTCCCACACCCCCTCCTATTTAAACACACCCCTTCAAATTTTAAATTCCCAAATTACCCCCATTTAAAAAATTAAAAAACACCCACACCCTCCCTTCACTCTATCGTCTCTCTCTCTCTCCCTTCTCTCACTCTCCTCAACCGAACCCCTATTTTCTCACTCTCCTCTCACTCACTTTCTCCCAACTCACTCAATCTCACCCGATCTCTCTCACTCGATCTTCTCCACAAACACCTCAAGAGCACACGGGTTTTGTTCGCGCGCCTCTCACACTCTCTAATCGTTCCATTTTCATCTAGGTAAGTCTCTCCCTACTGTTCATTTGGTTTTTTCTGGCGAATTCTTGAACGGCGTCAGCCGAACACATGAAAGCGAAGGTGTTCGAATGAGGTCGTCGCGAACACCATCTGAAACGACCTCATTCGAGCCGTTGTGAGTGGGGAAATTCTGGCCCGACTTGTTCGAGCGGGGTTGTGCGAACATGTTCGCATGTGGCCGTTCGAGCGATCGTTTGACGATCTGATTTCTCGCGCTTCTTGTGATTGGTTCTCTTAATTTGGTTTAATTGGTTCTCTTGATTGTTGTTTCAGATATGGTGAGGAGAGCGAGAGGTGGTAATTCAAAGACAACCATCCAGAAAAGAGTCGGTCGGCCACCTCTACGGTTTCAAAGCGCAAAAAGGAGGAAGAAGCCGGTGAACCCTCCCGAGGTAGGGGTTGTGCTAGGGGTAGGGGCAGGGTTGATGTTCCTCCTTTCCCACTCCCCCGAGGATATTGGGCAGGATATTGACCGTGAGGAGGTGACCTGGGACCCTTACACAGCCCATAGGGAGGTGAGACCCTTTGAGAAGTTGGTCGAGTTCGGAGGTTCATTCGGAGTGGTGGTGCGCATGATGCGCCATTTGCCGATCGAGTGCTCGAGCGGTTTGGGCGGTGCGGCACATTCAGGAGGATCCGGACTGCGCATTAGGGTCGTCGTCTACCACCTATCCGAGTGTGATGAGAGGTGGGACACGGCTCGAGGACCACTTGGTGGCGCGGGGCCTCCACGTGTGTGCCGTACTCCTCAAACACGGTGTCGGGCTACTTTCCATGGTACTACAGGGTATCACATCCCTTTCTCTTCCCTCGAATTATATACGAAACTGGCGATGAGCACGATGTCGGTGTGGTGCGTGGCTTTTATGTTAATTGCATTGATAAAGTTTCTTAATCTTCTATTTATTTAAATAATAATGTTATGTTATTTGGTTGTGAGATGCTACGGAGTCTTTGGATTTGGTTGATGAGATGGATGGGACAATCGATGATAATGTCCCGAGCCAACCAGAGCATATTTCAATAAGATCAAGAGGTCGCTCAACCCCTTCCGTAGGTTTAGGAGGAGGTTTGGCAATGTGTATGAGAGAAGGAGGAGGCATGACACCCGGTAGGATCATGTCATAGGGGGGATATATGTTTGGAATCTTTGTATAATTTAAGTACTTTGTTTCATTCGGTTTTTTAATTTGAAATTCCCTTTACGTTGGCGCAAATTTATTGTCATTACGGTAATAATTACGGTAAAATTATTTATAAAGTAATTACGGTAATAATTACGGTAAAAAATGAAGATATTAAAAAGTTGAACAGAATTTAATATTGGATAAGAACATAAATTAAAAACACAAATTGCAAAAATACAAGGATAGGAAATTTAAAACGAAACGACAGGAAAACATAATACAACCTAGTTCTACTTAGGTAGTGGCCATCGGATGACTAGAGGGATAATGCTACGGACGATGGATTCAGCAGATTCTTGTGTTTCAACGCACAATTCGAGATAAGGTTCAATCAAACCTTGGAAGCTCTCATGTTTCTCAAACATTTCTCGAACGTCTTTGTCTTTCTTGATAGGCACGGGGCACATCCGAATACGATTACGCGGGCCGCTACAGATGTAGGGGGAGCGACAAACGATACTAGTGATTTCTTGCTCCACACCATCTAGGTGCACATTTTCTGTTAGTTTTCCTTTCAATTCGGCGAAGGTGATGTTGTTCTTAAGCCTGAAATGTTTAGTGTTACGACCATGAAACAACACACCATGTTGTTGCCTGGACTGGACAGTCATGTGATAGTCAACTTTACAGGTGTGCGTAACGAGTCTTTCCGGTATGGGTTGTTGTGGTGCGGGTGGTCTTTGTTGAAGAAGATGAATGACTTCTTTCGGAGTGCGTGATTGTGTCCACGTCTAACTCTAAGATTTGTCGCCCCATCGGGCGTTAGCTAGATGTTCCATCATTGCGCGGACGTCGTCGTCGCTTTGGATTTCCATGACTGAATATTGGAAAGTCCCATCATCTCTACAATTGTACTTTTTGAAACGTATACGCTCCACGTCTTTACGCCACGCTCCCTCTGGACGAATCTTCCTCTCACCTTTTCCTTGGTTGGGCGAAGGTGATGTCCTTACTCATCCGCAGAAGACATGGTTAGGACACACGAAACACAACACCATGTTCGCTTCGGTGGTAGCGATCCCATGGTGATGAAGCGGTCGTTAGGAATTTGTCGTTTAGTCTTTGGGTTGAGCACAACCATTCCATTTACGGAGATCCGAGGATTTTGGTGAAGAAGCGATTAGGGTTTGGTGAAGAAGATTTGAGGATGTGAACCCCCTTTTATAATAGGCATGGTGAAATGTCGGTAGTTGATTTCATTTTTATATCACAAATCGGAGCCGTTTAAATTCTATCCGTTCGAGCACATTTTCCAAAGGAATGACATCCACTCCTTTATTTGACACATTTGGTGATTATAAGCGATTGATTAAAACCGTCGGTGGAATCGAGGCGCCCAATACGGCATTCTCGCAAAGACTTGTTCGAACATGTTCGCATGACCCCATTCGAGCGTGTTCGCGCATTTAACCCTATTCGAACAGATAAAAACGCCCAAGAGGGTGTCCGTCCATATTTAACACACTCGAGCGGCGCTCATTCGAACCTATCCGAAGGGCGTGTTGAGCGGTAAAAATTTGTGAAAAAAATAGGTTTCAGCTGGGCTTTTTTTTCTTCTTTTCACACTCTGTATGGGATTTGTTTGAGTAGAGAGGGTGTGGGAAAAGCAACAGCCAACTTGAGCACTACATCACTTGCTTTTATAGCTTATCTTCTTCAACATTGTTGCCAATCCTTTCAATGTGGGACTCTATTTGGAACTTTTTTTGATAAACCAGAAACAAAAGAAACTCAAATCACCAGCGAAACATTCAATCACTAGTGAAACTCTTCCTTTCATACACTCTTTTTTGCCAATCCTTTCAATTTAATCACCAGTGAAACTCACCCAAACCCATATTCTAAATCAGCCACCACATCTTTCCTCTGCAGCATCTCCCAACCCAGATCCTAAAATCAGCTCTCACATCTTCCCTTTTCTGTTGGCAATTAAATTAAGCAACTAGAAGGTTATAGATTCAGTAGAAGAATTGAGAAGCACAAGAAGAGTTTAGAGCATTAAGAAAGTGATATTACTGGATAAAGATTGGAAACCGAGTAACCGACTTCAGTTTTGCTGTACCACTGATTTTTCCACATAGCTTAGCATTAAGTTTATTATACTTCAAGCCTATAAAAGGCCATCTCCATTCAGTTTGCAATGTATCAATTTGTGAATGAAATAGTGAGTAACAAAAATTCTCTTCCTCTCTATCTTTCAGTTCTGTGTGTGCTTTGTTTGTTTTTAAAACCATGCCTATTTGATATCATCCTCCACTCCATTGCCGTCGTCGCCATCCATAGTGAGGCGACTCAAGCCAAACAATTTCTTCTATTTGAACGGCAACCTTACAACCCCTATGTTTGCAAGTTGGTGCTTCTTTATAATTAGCCATGGCAGTCTGTACTATGTGCTTCGGTCGGGTTCGGTTACCAACAGGTGGTTTATGTGAGACCGAATCCACCCAATACAAACCACTTCAACCCATGCTTGTCACCCGCGGACCCGATCAACCGAAGTGACCCGCCCGTTGTTGCATGGATTTGTCGGGTAGATCGGTTTTCGGGTCGATTTCCCAATCTTGTCCAGGCCTATATAGTTGAGTACTGATACTAGTTGATACTAGTAGAGTAAGTGAATTTAGTAGTACTACCAAACAAGCTAACAACATTTTTTTTATCAACAGAAAAAGAAAAAAAACTAACAATATAAAATTTAGGTGTTTAATAAAGAGAATTGCCTTTGAGTAAATAAGTTTTTGAGTTCATATATATACATAAAAAGGTAGTAACCCCAAAAAACTTCCATTGCAAGTGAAACCAGATGGACTATGTTGGAAGCGTTATCATCGTCATCAGTTGGCGCCCCATCCAATTGATGCTGATGATATGATTGTGATTAAACGCTGATGATATGATTGTGATTAAACATAAAACAAATAAATCTGCTAACGTTTTCCTAAGAGAATCAAAGATTTGAACAACATTTAAAGGAGAATTGAATAACGCTTAAATGCAATGTTTTTATGTCTGGCTGGTGTTTGTTGCAAGAGTCGAAATCCATTTAAATATCAGCCGTTGATGTGTTCTTGCTATTGAGACCGTTGATTTTATTGTCAGGTGACGTGATCTAACGGCTAGGAATGCTGGCGCTGGTGATTAGGCTATAGTGACTCATGAGTACGAATGATGTGGCACCCGCTTGGACTTGTAATGCTTAAGTGGATTTGATATTATTGCTGACTATTTTTGCTGAATATATGACGTGAATGATTAAGTGGTTGTTTCATAGTTATATATAATATAGATAGCATCAATATTTTTAAGTTGTTGCAATAAAAATTATTTTTCCTCAACAATCTCATTCTAGTTGGGATAATGTCTTATGCCAATAACAAATAAAGTCGTTGGAAACATTAGACTTTTTGTCAATAGCATAATTTGTTGTTGGGATAACACATGTTCTTTTTTCATCAACATCACTTATTGTTAGGAATGCTACAACTATTTTTTTAATTATTTTGGATAATTCATTATTTTTATACAAGAATAATTCATTATTTTATCATACAACTTTTAATAATTTATATATTATTATTAATTTAAAATTAAAATTATCAAAAAAAATTGTGTTTTTAATTTAGTAATAATCATTTAAAAAATCCTTAACATGTTTAGTTGAAGAAAGTATAGTATAAACATTATAAGAAACTTTTATTACAAAAAAGAAGCATATACTTGTTTATAGACTCAAGTGCACTAGAATGAGATGATAGAAGTCTTTTCCAGCTTAACCAAACTCCTGGGTTCGAAATCAATCTTAGACATGCAACAGTGTTAAATTAGGGAGAGTTTTGCCACCCATCGTGGTCCTATCCGACTCTAGGATTAGTCTTTGCGCGCAATTGTTCTTAGAGATACCCGATTTATTACAATATATATATATATATAGGATAACTACTTAAAACTTTATCATTTCGATAAATTTAAATTGATGAGATTCAGCAGTTTTTCTTAAAGGTGTTTAACGGTTGGTTTAAGAGATAATTAGTGCATAAATGCAACACATGACCTCTAACTTTGGCGTTATTTTTTTGGGTGTGATCATACTTGTCTATGAACGTGGGTGGTGGGTGGGTGGGTTTTTGGGTAATGCTATTTGAACCAAAAAAAAAAAGTATCAAAGTGTACCAAAATACGAATATGTATGCGATACGGAAAGAATACTCGTATATATTTTTTATTTTAAATTAAGTTTAGTGGTATACGCGTATAATATATTTAATTTAAAATAATAATAAAATATTATATATACGAGTATTTCTTCCGTATCGCACACGTATTCGTATTTTGGTACACTTTGGTACAATTTTTTTTTGTTCAAATAACTTTACTCTAAAACAACTTTAACTCATTCTCCCTCTATTGACCACTCCTCCTCCTCCTTCTTATTCATACTCTCTTTCCATAGTTGGTTATTTTCTATAATTTTGTAGTTGTTCCTCTATGCACCTCGAATGCGATAGTCACGGCCAATGAATGGTTATGTCAAACTCTGAGCTTTGTGAAAATACTAATGCAAAGTGAAAGAGCTATTAGAGGGAGAGAGGGACAAAACAAGAGTGTCATGAAAAGTGGTAGCCAAATTTGTGAGAATTGGTTTGCAATTCTATCAAAAGCACTGAACTCACTTGAAGAAAGGTGGGTGATCAAGAAGGTGGCGTCGCAACTTTTAAATGAAGGGAAGCTATTCAAGTTATACTCACTAAGTGAAACTATGTATAACTTTTTGACAAATTATCAAATATTATAATATCTTTCTCTCAGAGGGGAAATAACAATAGGAAAGCTTAAAATATTAGCTTGTGAAAAAAGTAGTCATTTTAAGTAGGCGGATAACCACGCGACCCCGACCCGAATTTGACGGGGAATACCCGCTTTGACCGGGGGAGGGGACGGATTTGGGGATGTTGATACCCATCCCGCCCCTGCTCGAAACCCGCTCAACAACACATTAACTATTTATTTCATTTTATTTTATGCAAATATATTCATCGATTTTGTTTTATAATTTTGTTTATTTTAAGTTTTGATCTATTTTCAAAAGAAAAGTCTATTTTAATATTTTTTTAACTTTATTTTATCATCGTATAATAACTATTATTTTATTAAATTAATTATAGTAAATATAATTGTTTTATTTTTTGCATAAATTAGTGAAAAAAATAGGTACCTGCGGGAAACTCGACCACATTTGAGACGGAGATGGGAGATATAAAACCGATCCCACTAAAAATAGGGGTGGGGACGCAAAACCCGACCCGCCCTGTTGTCATGCCTAATTTTTAGCTTGTTCTATAACTTTTTTAAGAGAGAAACTAACATTTCAATCAAACAGTTACTCAAGTTGAGGTGATAGGACTGCTTCATTAATAGAACTCAGATACTTTACTAGAACACCCGATTTTGGTTCATCATCAGTCCTGTTCTAGAACTGTACACACCGAAAGCTAGTCTAAACTCTAAACATATCAAATTTCCTTTCAACTCCGAAAACAATTCAAGCCTTAATTTTTTTTGACAAAAAAAAAAGCATTAATTTTCTATGCATCACTATACAGAACTTTTTTTCAGTCTTGCATGCATGACACGTTATCTGAACTCTGAAGCTATTTTGCTAGTTTTTTTTAAATGCCTTGTATGGAATATTGATGACCATTATACAACAATTCAATAATTAGTACATATTAATCACAATTTAGTTATTGTGTGGTAAGTAAGTGGGTAAGTGAAAACGCTAGTTAGTATATGTTTACCACAATATAATTTTAGTGTGGTCATCAAATTTTTTCATTGACGAATAAACGATTAGGCTCATTTAGTAACAATTATTAAACTATTATTTAGTACCAGAAATTAAGCTCGCCATCAATGAAAGTAACAAACCCTGAAATCTTTAATGAGATTGAAGGTAAACAAAACTGAAATCTTCAACGAAAGTTGTTTATTTTGGACAAGACTTAAATGCAAACCCAGTCCACCACTAAAGATACACACATTACCCACCAGAGCTACCCACTTACATAAAAAAGGAAATTAACAATCTAGCTATCCCACGAGTATAGTTTGTGTCATTAAAGGACCCCTTTAGTGATAGTCACTAAAGGGGTAAATATGTAAAAGACCAATTAATAAAATTAGGGTATTTTAATATCAGCCATTTATGAGTTACTGGTTATTAGGGATTAGTTATTGTGTTATTAAATAAATAAAAAACGTTCAAATTAAATGCCCCAAAAAAATAGGCAAATTATTAACCGATTTGATTAACACCCCTTGGATCAAATGTAGGTAATAAATTAGTCATCCAATGGTTAGTAATCATTTAGTGATCATCACTAAACCTTTGGTTTAGTGATCATCACTAAACCTTTGGTTTAGTGATGTAATTGTAATCCACAACCAGTGGCGGATCTAGGACCCCGGGGTCAGGGGTGTCAAATTTTTTAAATACACAATTTACTAAAAATATAATTAAAAAAGACTGTAATATTTTAAATAAATAAATTATACATTTCATAATTCACCTCTACGTGATTTCATATTTCAAATCGTTGAATAATAATTTCAGAGTCAATTTTATTGAATACATCACTCTCGACGACGTCACCAAACAATCGTTCATCCATGTATCCCACATCCGATCACGCAACCTTTCTTCACAATATTCATAGCGAGAGAAAGTTATTTCTACATGTATACGTTTGCAAAAAGCAAAACTAGTGTCGCCTTCAAAAGAAGACTTTGTCGAGTTCAACTTGTGTTGCACTGACTAGACCAATACAAATTAAATAGCACAAATTAGTTCCTAAATACAAATTAAATATCACTAAAAAATTAATATTGGTGCTCCTCTTCCAAGTGAGTGTTTGCCACACCCAAAATCCGAACTCGAGACATTGCGATGGGATCCAAGTTACCACTCAAATCAAGCTGTTGTTGGTAAAAATTCAAATTAAATAGCACTAATGAGAAAATACAAACTAAATAATACTAATAGATTCAAAATTAGGATAATAAGAACAAGAATGGATCCAGGAGATAGAGAGACAAAAACTTTTTTAAAATAAAATATAGTAAGAGTGTGAGTGATTGTGTGAGTGTGGTGCATTAGAGTGGTGCAAAATTAGGAGCTTTGGTGCAAAACTAAGAGCTTGGGGTGCAAAACATATTTTTCAGGGGATGCAAAAATATTTTTCCCTAAAGTATCAGTGCTAATTTTATTATTTGAGGGGGTTCACTTGAACCCCCTCAAATATATGTAGGTCCGCCACTGTCCACAACCCTATCCCACTAACACCAATAATTGAACTCGAACCCTAAAACAGCAAAACCATTATGAAGTGCAGCGATCGATGGGGACAAAAACACATTACGCCTCCAACATTAACACAATATAGTAAACACAAAACACAGTTATCTTCCAAAGGAGATGAAAGCACATGAATTTGCCTCCAACATCACCATATTTGAAAGATCAAGTCAACCATAAGTCATCGATTGAGTTTATCAGCGAGCAGTAAGGGCTTGAGCGAAGCAGGAGGAGAGATCATCCAATTCTAAGGAGGGAGAATGAAGCCGCAAGTTTTGCAAGGAGATCCGCTGCACAATTACCTTCACGATGAGTCCAAAGGAAACCTACTGAGTTGAATTTCATTTTTAGGATTTGGATGTCTTCGATGATATTTTCAATCTCTTATCTAACTTTGTTCCCTCTGCATGTTTCAATTAGGTCCATGCAATCAGATTCCAGCATGATGGAGGGGAGATCTAAGAATACCGCAAGCACTAAAGCTTCTCTAAGAGCCAAAGCTTCCGCCGCCAACGCCGAGGACGCATAGAGACGATATGTAACCCCTGAAACCTTGTCTCCTAGGCTATTTTTGCATATAACACCACTGAAACCACAACCTGAGGTGGGTGCCATTTGCACATAAACCTTCCATTAGGCAGATTAGCATTAGGTTTTGTATTGGAAGGGGGTTTGTTGTTCATGAAATCCTTATTGAGAGTTTTCACTATCATAGTCCTCATAGGGTTAGGGTTCAAGTCCTCGAAAACTTTGACATTTCTAGCTTTTCAAATATACCATAGAGTAATGAGACTCATTGGGAGGGCAGACTCATCATCTTTCCCCTGATTTGGAAATTCTTCCATAATAGAGTCAAGGCACACATATATACTAGTAGTGTTGGAGATTGTAAACACAGGGCAGATCTGCATTCCAAACCAAACAGGAGTAGTCAGGGCATAATAGAAACAAATGTTCAAGGGTTTCCACCTCACTCTTGCAAATATGACACATTTGATCTTTGGATATCCTCTTCTTTGCCAAATTTACCCTAGTAGCCAAAGCATTTTGCTTGATTTTCCAAGCAAAATGTTTAACTAATACAAGCTTCGTGAGATGCTACTTTTTGCTTAAAGATCGTCAAGGGTTTTTATTTATGGATGAGATTCTCTGACTTTAAGGTAGAAACTACACTCGGCCTTTCTAGTCTGAAGTTATCAAAGATAGGGATTTAAAGTTAGATAATTTATTTTCTCTATTTATCTTTTTGTTTGTTTAGGGAGATAGGGAGAGGTTGTAGTCCTTTCCTCATCTTATTTATCTATATGTTTATTGAAATTATTATATATTGGTGCTATAGCTTTGAGATTTTTTGTTTTAATTTCTTTATGTACGTGCTCATTGACATGATGTTTTTCTGGAGCTATAAGATAATAAATTTGCTTATTGAATAGAAAGTTTGCATTGATGGTCCTATCCTTTGTTTTGAAAAACATGAAAGTACTTGAGATGAACTTATTCCTTCATTATTTTTTTTGGCTAAAACTGTGACTATAATCCAAGCCAAGCCAGATGAATTACAAAGCTCTCCAACCATTATTTTTTTCATTCACAATACTCCAACACAAAACATTGTTTATGGGAAACCAAACTCCTTACAACTTAGTCCATTAGGCGTGAGTATATTTTCATGTTTAGAATTGTTGCTCATTTCAAATTATCTGAATCAAAATTTTAAAAGTGATCACAATTTACTTTTCTTAGTTCTCGAGCTTTTAAAAACAATCAGAATATGATAAAATATAAAATGTAAATATATTTGAAAAGTTTTAATTATTTTTAAAAAATTCTTCGATTTTAATTTGTGTAATGGTTGAGAGAGAATGCATAAAAATTAAAATTATGAACAAAATCACATTAGTTTCAACTTTACACAAAAAATAAAAAAAATAAACCACAAATTCTTCATCCAATTGTCATTACTTCAAATTCAAAGGACTAGGGGCGATGCAAATGCGATGCATGGGAGGTGTGATAATGCGCCTCTGGATGTAGTTTCGAAAAAACATCAACATTTTATAAGGGGAGTATAAAAATACGCAACACATATATATAAGACGAAGAGGCAACAATAGCCCTTGGTGGGATGAGGCAACAATGTCGGTCCAAAAATATAGAGTGGGGGTACATTGGTAAACAGTGGGGTACAAAATGAGGGGTACATTTTGATAATAAAAAAAGTGTTGGACAAAAAAATTGTCAGGGGTATTTCGGTCCAAAAATATAGAGTGGGGGTATATTGGTAAATAGTGAGGTACAAAATGAGGGATATATTGGTAAATGGTGGGGTACAAAATATAGAGTGGGGGTATGTCAGTCCAAAAATATAGAGTGGGGGTATATTGGTAAACAGTGGGATACAAATGAGTGGTATATTGATAAATGGTGGGAATAAAATTTTCCCACCAAAAGTGGATAAAAAAGTGTTGGACCAAAAAAAATTTGTCAGGTGTATGTCGATCCAAAAATATAGAGTGGGGGTATATTGGTAAACAGTGAGGTACAAAATGAGGGGTATATTGGTAAATGGTGAGGGTACAAAATATAGAGTGGTGGTATGTCGGTCCAAAAATATAGAGTGGGGGTATATTGGTAAACAGTGGGGTACAAAATGAGGGGTATATTGGTAAATGGTGGGAATAAAATTTTCCCACCAAAAGTGGGGAAGTCAACGATTGTGTATTAATAGTTCTCGGATAGAGTGGGAGTATATTGGTAAACAGTGGGGTACAAAATGAGGGGTACATTTTGATAATAAAAAAAAAGAGTGTTGGAGAAAAAAATTTGTCAGGGGTATGTCGGTCCAAAAATATATAGTGGGGGTATATCGGTAAACAGTGGGGTACAAAATGAGGGGTATATTGGTAAATGGTGGACACAAATATAGAGTGGGGGTATGTTGGTCCAAAAATATAGAGTTGGGGTATATTGATAAACAATGGAGTACAAAATAAGGGGTATATAGGTAAATGGTGGAAAAAGATTTTCCCACCCAAATGACAAATTAAAGTCGATAGTGTATTATAGATGTAGGATATTACTAGTTACTATTTTCCAAAGTGTTGTTTTTTTCTTGAGTAACTGCCATAAATTTTGCCAAGGCCAAAAACTAATAATTCAAGGCTGATACTTTTACCACACCCCCTCCTACTCCAAACACACCCCCTCACCCTACACATTTACCAAACTAACCCCACTTACAATTCTATTTCCCTCTCTATCCCTCTCCCTCTTCTTCTCCAACACCCAAAAACACTCCCTCTCCAACACCTAAACCTCCCCTCTCTCCACTCCAAAACCCACCCATCCTCACCTTCATCATTCACTCCTATTCAACTACCCATCATTGGCAACTAGCTCAAGGTAATAACCCTACCAAACATTTTTCATTTTGGTTCTGTTTTGAGTTTTTACGCCATTTTTTTTTTTCTCGCAAACGCGCTTCGGTTCGAGCGGGTCGTTCGAACATGTTCGCATGAACGTGTTCGAACAGTGTGTAACCGGGGTGTGAATTTGATTTGTTCGAACGGCCTCATTCGAACTCGTTCGCATGAGGCCGTTCGAGCAGTGTATATGACAAAGAATCGATAAGTTGCGGCTTACATCGTGAGTTTTGTTGGTTAAATGGATGAAATTGATGGTGCATCCGGAGCGATTGAGTTGTCAATCTGTCAGAGAAGCCGAGATGTCAACTTTCGCGATTGACATCTCAACCGACGTCGTTGAATCCCAAGACTTTACTAGTTCCTTCCAAACCGATACGGTAAGAATGAATTAGTTGTTTTAATTTTAGCTAACTATTCAAATTATGTAAGCGACACATGGTAATTGAATTTCGCTTATTTCTACTCGTGAGGCCGCACGACTTGGGTGCGTGCGGTTGGGAAATCTCTTGGGATGGTGATTGTTATAGGAAGATCGACACCGGACGACGATCGTGTAAACAATATCGCATGTTGATTTGTGATAAAAATTTGGATCATATAAGACAAATGTTGAGGAAGACACAAACACTAGAAAATGTTGTTGTCCCTTCGATGAAAGGGAAATTTATTAAGAAGCTTAGAGGATGGATTTTGAGGGTTATGAATGGAACTCATAACCACGGGATGGTTACTTATCATGATGGGACGCCCGTACATTGGTAGGTTAACTTCGGAAGAGAAGGAACTAGTGGCTAGAATGACTAGGAATCATACTCGGCCTAAATTGATCCTTAATGAGTGAAATTGATGAAGCTTGATGATAACTATACTGGTTGTGAAACAAATATACAAGCTCGTCGTCAAAGGCAAATTGATCGGCTATGCGTGTGAGGTAGGATCGAGCTCCAACAACTCATGTTTTATTTGCAACGCGATAATTATGTTTATTGGACTCGACTTGCAGAGGCGGAACAACCTACTCCCCCAAAGCAAAGAGTGGAACGCCTACAAACCCATACGATTCGGGTTCAACTCGCTCCTACTTTGTCAACGTGTCCAAAGACCTAATTCATCACAAAGCAAAAAGAGAACTCAAGTCGACGGTGCTACTACAATCCCTACTCCTCCACTACATAAGAAACCAACACCCACACCTATTGTTACAGAAGTGCCATCGCATCTTTGTTTCAAAAGCTCTTACTTTGACACCGGCTCACTGTTCTTTGCTGAATCCTATTGTTACAGATGTTGCGATTATGGATGTATTTAATACATACATCGTAGGGATGCCGACATACATGCGTCCCTATGTTGAAAAAATTGTTAATGTGGTTGGTGATGGTAGCGTGGATTAGGTGTATTGCGGCATTTCTTAGAAGGGGTGAGGAGGCTTGGCGATCGATACCAAAACCGATCGATGGAGGAGCTTAACCAATACAATGACTTCTACACTCAACATCCTATTCGTGCGAACACAAACACTTTATGCGGGTAAAGTGTCTTCTATTTAGATTCGGTGTAGTCATTCCAAAACATTACATAACATTATGTTTTTGTTGTCTTTTGAAGATCTTTATGAAGCCCGAAGTCCAATGCCCCGCCGGATTTGATGTGGATGACTAATAGGGCACCCATAGCAAAGGTTGGGACTCACTTTTTATTAGCCGCATGCAAAAGTGGAAGTGTTTGCTCATACAATCACAACCCCCATCCCCTTCCTTGTGTAGATTTAAGTAAAGATATCGATGGTAGTCAATGTTAAGTTAGATTTATAATTTTGGTACACAACTTTGTATATGACTATTAGTATGAAACTTTTGAAATGAAACCTCTCTGTTTACATTCGGTTTTTAAGTTTCGTTTACGCCTGCACAACACTCGGTCGTATGCAACCATTCGAACACCTGTTGAACGCCACCCTTCGAACATGTTCGAATAAAGCCCTTCGAGGCACCAATAACACACCCTCACACCAACAGTTGGCAATATTCCTTAACACGTATGAGTTTGTTCGAACAACAAAAATTCCTTAACACGGACAAGGTCGTTCGAACCTGTTCGAACAAGGCCGTTCGAACCTGTTCGAACAAGGCCGTTCGAACAGTCACTTAAACCATGCTGCACGAGCGTCCCACGCGAGGCCATTTTTGGAAAAAAAATGTTTGGGGGCGTGCGATGAGTAAACGGGGGTGTGGGAAAAGTAAAAGCCTAATTCAACTCCAACACTTTTTTGCACACATGAATTCATCAAAGAAATTGGGTTTTGCTTTTCCCACTCCCACTCCTACTCAAAACACACCCCATCAGGGTGTGAAATGACCAAAAGACAAGCCAAAGCGTTTTTTTTCAAGAAATTTCATGTGTTCGAACACGGGGCTTCGAGCAGGTTCGAATCACATCGTTTGAGTGTGTTAAATTTTGACTTCACACCCTCTTGTGTGTAATTTCACCTGTTTGAATGGGGTCACTCGAACTTGTTCGCATGACCTTGTTCGAACCCGTTCGAACGACATCGTTCGCGTGAGTTAAATATTGACTTCACACCCTCTTGTGCTTAATTTTACCTGTTCGAACGGGGTTACTCGAACGTGTTCGAACAAGGTCGTTCGAACCGTCATTAAACATGTTCTCACAGCGTTTCACGCGAAGTTATTTTTGAAATAAAATTTATTAAGGGATGTGAAAGAGTGGGAGGGGGAGTGGGAAAAGCAAAACCCAAGAAATTAATTAGATGTTGAAGGAACCCAAACACCCCCCCTTTTTGTCGATGTATCCCTACGCACAATTGTAGAGATCAATTCATTGAGATACTTAAATTCAACCATTGACTAGATAGTTAAAGAGCGCAACTATTTATCCAACATATACTTGGTACTGGGAGAGCCCAAGCTACTGGGAGAGCCCAAGCTAGCCACAAACAAATTCCAAAATTTTACGACTTTTTATGCACACCTTTTCCAGAAACCTACACACCGAATAGCTCAGAATGACATTTCTCATACGTTTGTTCACCACTTTTTCCTGAAATTCTACATTCCAAACAACAGCTCGTAAATTTTCTGTCATGCGTTTATTATCCTTGTCATAATAAATTTTGTTTCTCAAACACAATTAAAGCCCATGTAACGCAAGTTAATGAGCTTCTAAGAGTAGCACCACCTGAAGGTAAAGGTAATGATAATGGCTATAGCAAATAAGCAATAGTAAGGGACGGCACTAAATCCATGACCAATTATGAAGTCAAGAAATTATACTTCACTTATTAAGCAAGTGAAACATACACTTTAATGAGAATGGATTCAGTGCCCTTAAAGGCAAGAAATGAAGGAAATCAATTCTAACAACAAAAATCGTGCGTTCATAGTGGTTGGACACGGCACCAAACACGCTCCATCAACCCCTGTTTTGTCCAGTCCCATAAGCATTTTTTTAAACCAAACCGGGAAGAACTAATTTTAGCCGAAAAGTAAATTACATTTTGGTAAAAAAAAAGGTCAAATTACATTCTTCTCTTGCGGTACATGAGCAACAGCCTCTAAAGTCTAAACACAAGGTCCTTCCTACACAGAATAGCAAAAAATGACACTTGCAAATAGAAATGGAGATAAAGAAGGTTAACGGCCGAGGGTGGCACAATAGTCACGACTCTCGTTCTCGTACTCTTTAAGATACTGGAGCATACTCTTGAATAGTTGAAGCCAGTTTATTACGATCGTCTTCTGTTTTCATCCGGATCAAAAATGTACGTGCAACAACACTATCATTATCACCACTTCCATCCGCATTTTCCTACAATACTTTTCAAAGTTTCACATAGAGCATCCAGTAATAAGACTTAAGAATCTAAATGAAGGGAAGATATTATATTCCGTTATCTTTCTCTTAAAGGGGAAAAAACAATAGGAAAGCTAAAACTTTAGCTTGTGAAAAAAGCTGTTTTTAGCTTCTATAAAAAAATCAAGAAAGAAGCTAAACTTTTCTAACATTTTAATCAAACAGTTACTCGAATCAAGGTGATAGGACTGCTTCATTGACAGAACTCAGATACTGAACTAGAACAAATCAAGCATTAATTTTCTATGTATCACTATAGAGAACTTTTTTTGCAGTCTTGCATGCATGTTATCTGAATTCTGAAGCTATTTTGCTAAATTTGCTATTTCTCAGTGCCTTACCGAAGTATGGAATATTGAAACAAGAGAGTTCTTCTGTAGATTTGTCTTGATTCCAGGATAAAGCAAAGCATTGAGAAGAATCTTTCCCACCTGCCATCAGTGAAGGTAACAAAACTGAGACAACAAGTGAAATCCTCAAAGAAAGGCTTTTTTTGGACAGAACCTTAATGCAATAGCTAGAAAGTACTTTTAGGTCAATTCCCAAAAGGGATACTAGTATTTAAGCATAAATAAATTTTAACATGAACAAACCTCATTTCTAACAACAATTGTAGGTTTGGACTCTTTGGTAGCCTTGGTGACACCCTCTTTGCATTTTATAGACAGCCGGCCCATTCCTTTATCTTTCCATATATCCTTATCTGCTGGGTCACTTGACTGGACATACCATGGGTAAGACAATAAATTATTTAGGATGGACACAATAAAAACACGTTGAACAGAAACAAAAGCAGAAAAATAAATATGCTGTCCAGAAACTATAGTGATGGGCTGCATACCTTCACATAAAGCTTACATTTCACTTCATGCACCACTACTACACCTTTCTCTTCTGACTTCTTCACTGACGGGCTACTGGGCTGCTCCTCATCATTTTCTGAGAGCAAATCAACAATTTTTTCACAAGGTCTAACTTCTGAGAGTTGTATTTTACGAATGCCATGAATATTATAAAATGTAATTCCACCGGTGTCATTTATGCACAAAATTTGGCATGTGTTATAAACATGCCACGCAAGGTTACTGATGGCTTGCATGATAGTAACCAATAGGAAAATGCTTTACAGAGAAGTACATCATAAAAGCATTTTGCTCCAAATCTGAGCCTCAGCAATCAACTTGGCACAAAAACAAGAAAACAGAGTATTGTAAAGCAGCAATCAACTTGGCATACTGAGTAGTTTGTAAGGGAATTAAAAATTGAAAAAAGCGGGAAACATTTTTCCCTCCTTATGGTCAACACTCAACATCAACATTTTCACCAATAAATAATATTAGAACCAAATTGCCCCTTTCACCTTGGCTAAAGCAAAAAAATAAATTAGCCAAAGGTGAAGTACAGCACCTTCTGCTTAATAAAAAACCTAAAAAAGGAAATGCAAGAAAGAAAGCATGCATTCAGGTTTCTTAGTGCTTCATGAACAAGTTAATAGGTAATGGTGAAAAGAGCAGCATTTGAAGTACTTAGTTGATAGGGTAAAAAACTGTACTCTTTCCAGCATATCTTTCATCAATAGCATAATATATATGAATTATGACGGAAGGCAACACACCGTTGCGGCTTATGACACCGCCATGGCCGGCCTCCCTTCACAAATTTACTATGGGGGTTGGCGAAAATTCCACCGTGGCTTCCATTTAACAGCACATATATAGAGAGAGAGAGAGAGGAACAGACATAAATATACATCCACACAACAGCATGGTATATATAACCAGTCAAACATTTACCAACACCACCTACCACCAAGAGAAAGAAGAAAGAAACCTTCCCTTATAATCATTTAAGAAAGAACAACTTTGACACTCAATAATAAATAAACTATTTCTGATTCTGACAAACCTCAAACATCAGAAAAATAACACCATCAGAAAAAGAAAAAAAGTAAACATTTCAGAGACGCAAGAGGTAATCAGTATATTCAGTGAAGTAATTGCTGAATGCTGATAATGACAGATTAATGGGAAGAACATGAGGGTAAAAGCACCAAGTCCTCACCAGCATCAACACCATTTGAAGCATCATTATTAGAGGAGCTGAACTTTGATTAGAGGGAGATGAACTTTGATTTCCTAAAACCGAAATACAGAAATTTAGCAGTCAATCATGAAAATGGCATAACTTCATTCATGCCTAAGTTCAAGATATAGCATTGGACTGGACCAAATAAAGGCAGGAAAGATTATAAGTATGCAATTTTATAATTTCCATTTGCCAACCTTCATTGCTATTTGTCAATGTTTTTTATTTTGCAAATTTGTATGTAAATGCAATATGAAGTTCCAGTGGTGATATAAGAGCATCTGTACAGGACAGAAGGCATCTTATTGTAATAGCACGTTCTTTACAAAAACTCCAATTTATTATTGGATTCCTCAGCCAGTTTAACATATGTCCTACAGAAATCTCAACTATCTAACATGGATATCTGTTATCTAACTTCAAGCGAAAAATATCCACCATATAATCAAAATTTTCTGCTTTTCGTTTTATAATAACAGCAATATTCCCAGACTTATATTACACCTTGAGTGGTGTGCAATGTGCATTCAACAATAAATGTCCAGTCTAGTCTAATGTACCACAAATGCAACCCAATCTAGAGATAGTTTAACATGTGAGAAGAAAAGATATTGGGTATGTGTTTAACGTGTCAGAATAGACCTACCGAATGCAAAAAGATTTTGATTATTTGAAAATATGCCAGGGCTCCATGGACTAGCAAAATTTGTAGCAGTACTAGTACTAACAGTAGTAGACCCAGTTTTTTCTCCAAAAGTTTTATTTTCTTTGTTTGTTACTTCAGGCGAGAATTTTTTCCCAGCATCAGTAGCCAAACTTCCTGTCTTGTTGGCATTTGCTTTGAGCCAGTTGACAACATCACTAAATTTTTCCTGAAACAATACACATAAAATAGTTTCAAGTCTGTAGAAGCATGACTTATAGCATGCTTACTGCTTAGTAACACGATTCATAAGAAAAAAAGACATGCACGCTAATATAAGCCCAAAGCACTCAAGGTGCAAGAAGGCAAGGGCAAGGAGTAGAGTAACGATGAAAGGTACTCTAGTATCGCTTAGCTGCTCATCAATGTATTGAAGAAAGAGGATCAGTATAAAGTGTTTATGTCTCAAATAGGATGCCAAAAACAAGCAAGCATTGATATCTGTCCTTGTAGACAATAAATAGACTCAATTCTAGGTCAAACATACATAAACAGTATTATTTTTGGCATGGATGGTTAATTTTCTATTTTCATGTAGGATGCCAGTGTTTTCACATATACATTCCTTTTCCGGTAGTGAGCATACATCTACTTATCACATTGCAGCATGCACAGCCGCATAACAGCAATTGCACTAGATGTGGGATTAGCTAGTAACTCCGAGTAAACTAGAAATACAAGTGATACACGACTTTAGTGCAATAAACCATGGGAAGAATTACCATAATGCTTGAAGCATGATCTAAGTAGTCTCTGACACCATCTTCCCATAGCTCATCGGGATGATTCTTTAGTTGTGTTTGAACCCAGCTGTGAGAAAGACATACAACATAACAATGAGAAAGGTTATGCAATTGCAAGCAATAACCAACACAGCGTTCATAACAATAAAACTGAAATGCAATTATCAAGACCAAATCTTTTTCTCATTGACAGAAAAACGGACGTGCCGAAATGAAGAAAAATGAAATTTGCTGACATTAAATAAAAGATGAACCTTGCAAACTGGGTATTTAAAGCTCTCACATGCTGCTGGGATAACTCTGCCCGTTTCATATCTAATGGTGGTGTTGCCACTGTTGGTTGTTGGGATGGTTCAGCCCTATGCACATCAAAAGAGATCCTTCCATTATTCTTTTATTTCGAACTGCAACATGTTACAAATGTAGGTATAATAAGCTTCCCCATAAAGATAATAATTACAAAACTTACAGAGCCAACGCACAATATACATAAACATATTGGGTTATTGACATTAACCAGCTAATTCTTCCAGCTAGGGTTTCAATGAGAGTTCATTTATTGCTACCTAAGAATGATTATTCTTTCACATCCAAATCAACTCAAAACTTAAAAATCTTTATAATACAGAATGAAGTCATATACCATTCTCTGGCATTGCAAATCATCAACCTTTACAAAGCATGTATAGTTCAGAAACACTTAGAAACCAAAACAATAGAACCCCTTCAACAATGGAAGTAAAACAAGCATAATAGAAGAGTGCAAACTTCAAACAGAAATAGTCCAATTTCAATTCCCAATACTCCTAAAGAGTGAAACGAATCTCCTGAGAGGATGTTTCTAAAAAAAAAAAAAGAGGTTAATAAGCACAACGCAAGCTCGTATGAACTACCCAGTTTTATTATCAGCTAGATACTAATCTCTACTTGCAAGAGCTATTGCCCTTTAACTTACTGCCAACAATTACTGAATTGCAAACAAGTAGAGACTTCAGAATCTCACAGTTAAAACAAAAACTGAATATAAATAAAAACATCTTATCATTAAAACCCTAGCTGGAAAATTCTCTCCTACGAAAAATTGGGAAGAAAAAACGAAGCTGAAGTACCGAAATAAAATTGAATCGAATTGAAATTGAGCTGAAGCTCCAAAACGACAGAGGCAAGTGACACTTACGGTCGTTTCGTTGGTATCAACCTGGTTGGGTTCCGACATAGCCATACGCTTCGACCCTCTCATCATCGATTTTCAAAAATAGGGTTTTGTGGCAATTAGTCGCAGATGCAGAAGCAGAAAGCACTCGATAATCTGAAATGATACAGTAACAATTTATTGGAAAGCCTCTTTTTTTTCTGAAAAAAGGAACTTTCCAAAAATTAATAAAATACAAAAATTCGAAATATTCTCTCAGGTAATTGCCTTGATTAGACCCGTTGGATCGGGTGGGGAACATACTTTCAATTTGAACCGTTCGATGATTAGGGTTTACCCTGGCATCGCACCTGAAACTTCACATGGAGCACACGTGCTCTCCTGACGACGCTAATAACGGCCACAAGCTCTGTTCTGTTATAGCCCAATGGGTAATTTATGCTCTAAATATGTCACCATCTTTGCTATTGATAAATACACCCCATTTGTTTTTTCCCAGGCCTCCACTTCCCGTTTTTTATTTTTATAAACCGAAACTAGTTTTTTACCCGTGCATATAATTTGATATGAAATCATAAATATGTTGAAAGTTACAAAATGTAATAAAAGGAAAAGAAAAAATTCGATAAAAGTCTATATTATCAAATTTATTAAAATAGTTGTGTTGGAAAAAATTTAAAAAAAGTCAGTATCTCCTTATAATATCAATATTGGAGTAAAAATGAAGAAAGAGGAAAATCAGATTTAAGGTAAAATATGCACTCTTGTTGACACTCCTGTTGGCACATTCGTTGTCGCTCCCCTTGTCAGTCTCTCGTTGTCGCTCTTGTTGGCATTTGTTTACTCCTTTTTAGTAATTATAAAATAGTTTTTTTTTGTAATTTTTTGTAGTGGTTAAATTGTTTTTACAATTTTTTTTAGATAAGCAATTTTCATTGAAAGGGAGCACAAGGGGTGCCCAACCAATACAATGGGAAGGGGGAGGGCCTCCTCAAAACCCCCTTGAGCCAAAACCCATTGGGAAAAAGACTCAAGGAGGAAAAATAGTACCTCGCGCAAAAACCTGCACAACAGTGGGGATAAACACAAACTAACCCACTGCTTCTCCCCCGTCTGGAAAAGGATCTTTAAAGTACAATTTAAGTTCTACAATTACAAAGAATCAAGACAAGCCAATGGGCATTGGTACCAATCCGACCATCCTAGACCACACGATATCCCCCCTCCTAGATTGTTTTTACAATTGTCAGTGGTTAAAGTGATTAATTTTATTTTTTATGAAAAAAGTTGATTTTATTTTTTTTTTTGGAAAAAAAGATTTTGAAACTTTTGTTAGAGGTATGGTTTTTTTTTACCAAAACGGTATGGGTTTTTTGAACAATTAATAGTGGTTAAAATCAATGTTATTAAAAACCGAGGCAGGAGGTCGGCGAAAGCAGCAAGTCTTTGGGTCACGGGTCAATGACGGATCGAGGGGTTAGTAGTTGACCCGCATGACCCGTGACACTACTTAAACCTGATAAAATTAGGCATATGTTGTATATTCACATATCGCAGAGCTATGAATTTTTTTACCATACAATAAAATTGTCCAAAAACTCACTACTCATTTATCATTGAAAACAAACTTCAACATTACACATAACTTAAAATTGAATAATATTCAACTCAACAACAACTACAGCAACTAAATATATATCATTCTTCATTGAAGTGAGAAGATGTGGCTGAACTGCGAAGTGGACGACAGTGAGGGCGCTGGTGGCGTTGTGCGGCAGTGGTGGAGAAGTTGGGAGCGAGAGATTGGTGGAGGTCGGTGGTGGAGAAGGTGAGGGTTCTCACTGTCACAGAATGAAAGAAAGAAAAGAACACATCTTGTTTCTAATTTAGCTTTTGTTTTAAAAAAAACAGCAAAATGGAGTCGTTTTACTTAAAATAAAACAAACAAATCAAAGAACCCGGGACAGGGTCAACACTAACAACCGGTCAGGGTCGAGGCCTAAACTGCGGAGTCGTGCCGAGTCATGGCAAGTGCAGGCAACCACGATTCAATAGGTGACTCGACCGAGCGCTGCAGCTGTTTTCGCGGTCCGGACCGGCCAGGGTCGATCGGGTTTTAATAACATTGGGTTAAATTGATTGATTTTAGTAGTTTGATTAGATTAAATAAATAAATAAATTATTTTTTTAGTAAAAAAAACAGACAAAAAAGGGAATCTTTTGAAAAAAAAATTGAAAAAAAAGTGACACGCGTCAGCGTGTAAGTGCACATCAGTCAGACTTTTTTTTTTAAGTTGCAAAAAGCTGTTTTTTTGTCTTCGTGTGGCGCATTACTATTTTGCCCTTATTTATTGACAAATGTCTAAAAATGTCATTTTCTTAGATAGTTAGTAGATAGATACGTCTTTCATCCTAAAATCGACTTCTTTCATTCTCCATATCACCTTCTCCATAAAATGGGAGGGATGTGTAATACTCATATGGCTCAATGGATGAGAGTGTATTTACTTGAAAAATAAAGAGTTAATATGTGTTTGATCCCTCTAATTCAATTAAAACTCGAGATAAACAATTAGGACCTCCTTTAGCCGCTTTAACTAAGTTGATTTCCAACCAAATACTTGTATATGGTTTAGATATATTGAGTAACGATTCCTAATAGTATTAGTACAAGGGGTTTGGGTGAGTGCTAATGATGCGATAATCAAACCTTAAGTATAACTAGTAATCTAAGGACAAACTTCCATGTTAGAGTCACATACTTCTAATTTGATTAGGGATCGCTAAGTATCCTACCCTTAGAGTGAGATGTGATATATTGATATGCTTACCAAGTAAGTTAAGAGTATTATTGAGGAACCCCCATTAGGATTGTATAATATGACTTACGACAATGTGAGAATCTCACTACAAGTATCCTAACCATATGGTCCATCATGGGATTGTCTAACTACCTTGACCTATGGAGTTTGGAAGAGGCATCCTTGTATATATGTTTGTAAAACCTTTTTTAGTGTAAGTTAGATTTGAGGGGACATATATCGTTGAATATGAAAAGTGGAGGAGGATATAATAAGTACCGAACCCTAAGCCGAGGGATACTTATAAGACTTAGCTACCTTAGTCGCCACTCCACATTATCAAGATTTGTGAAGAGAGTGCAGTAGCGAAGTATTCACCATTGAGGCACCATTCTTCAATTAATCAAATGCGTCCTCGTAGTCAAACTTTTCGTTGTAGTAGCTTGGTACCACATGCATATATGAAGAAGTGATGAATCGTAAATCTGCAAAATACACCTCTTTCGATTGTCATGACTTTATATATTTAGTCGAAAAATTATTTTTTTGACCAAACCGATAATGAACGAACTTCGCGAATTTGAGTAGTTAATTTTTTTTCCGAACCCTAAAATACCCAAAACACATTATGTTTAGCAATCACAATTTACGTATTTTGTTACAAATTAATTTTTTCTCACCAAATTGTGCTTCATAAATTGTAATGTTAAGATACCCCTATAGAATATGATGGACTATACTTGAAATGATTTCATTTTTTTTTGAACTAAAAGAAAGTAAAAGTTAGTTGATAAAAAGTTAAAAAAACGCAGCCAAAAGTTGGTCTAAAGTTTCCTATATATACATTCAATCTTGCTTTTAGATTAATCAACCATGTTATATGGATTTTTTTTTTGACCAAAATAGACAAAAACCAACTTACAACATCAATTAACCAAGTGATTAATTAACCAAGTTTTTAACAACGCCAAAAGCGTAAAAAGCGAGGTTGGTAAAATGTACAAAAACTTGGTTAATTCATGTTGTAAGTTGATTATTGTCTGTTTTTGTCTGAAATTTTTGTGCAAATAACATTTTTGTAGATTAATAGATAGATAGATGAAAAAGAGAGAGCAAATGTATCAAAATAAAAAGAGTGTGTTAGCGAAACAAAGCAAACACCCATAGATAAGTGTGTGAGCTCCATAAGTACTATGGTCAAATATCAAAAACTTGAATTTAGCATTAATATAATTAATTCACATGTGAGTTTGAACATGAAGTTGTTCAAATGGTTTTAATTATTATGTCCATCAGAATAGTGAGAGAGCATGTACGCATCCTATGATATTTTTAAGAAAAAAAAGAAAAACGTTATTGTCTAATGTATACTCAAACTTTGAGCGAGAAATTTGAGACAATAATTGAGAATCTTATATTTTGAGGGGTGGAGGTCCATGTCCATCTTCTCAGGCTTCTCTATATATAGCAAGTGGTGTAGACAACAATGGGCTCCGATTAAACAATGTCCACAAGTTACCACTTATGGAAAGCCAACTTGTTTGTCAACTATTACTATAGTACTAGTACTACTTTTGAAGCAAACAACGTTTGATACACCTTCTACTCCACTCATCTCCTTCCCTAGCATTTGTCCACGTAGTAGTGTTGAGAAGCAAAAAAAATATCTGGAGGTTTAACTAACTATTCATGCGTGGCAGGAAAATATCTAAACAATAATGCTTTTCAACATATCTCAAATAATTGTGTAAAAAAAAAAATTCAAATGATATATGCACACAATCAACTAAGGATTCGTTTAAATTAACGGAAATGATATCAAATATAGTAAATTTGCAAGAAGTTGTCGAACTAAGGAACATGAAGAAGTTACAATTTGCAAAAAGAGAGGTCCAGATTCAAACCCAGAAACTAATTTCCCCCACCTCCACTAACATTTGCTTATAAAAAAAACTAAAGATTCGTTTAAATTAACGGAAATGAATATCAAATCTGATGAAATTTTCTTTTTAATAGCAATGTTAGTTGTCAAATTATTAGGTGAGAGATATGTTAGTTTTTGAGTTTGAATCTTGAACCTTCTTTTATACTTTTTTAGTATTTTTAGTTAAATCATTGAACTATCGACTTAGATATCAATTCGAGTAATTTAGTTGTAATGAAAAAATGACATCAACTTGTTTTTCAAACTTTGGTCTAACTTTTAGAATAAAAGTATCCAATGGTATTAAAAAAACAAACAAAAATATCTAAAGACTATTTAAAAGAAAAGATCGATCACTTTGCGTTAGAGACAAATTCAATATACATGTAAGCAATCAGATTCTCCTAGACGTTGATTAGTCAACAGAAAAATCGGTAGAAATTTCGCGCAAATACTTGCAAAAAAAAAAAAAGACAAATTCGATAATCAATCAATATTAGAAAATGAAATCCAAGTGAAATTCAAAATGTCCACAGGGAGACCGATGTGTCAAATATTTCCACATCATATCGGTGGCTAAAATCTGTTGTGGAACGAGGAGGAGACATTATAGGCTCATCGGAGAAACTCATACGCATCTCTTCAAATTCTGACGCATCCGGAACAACTTGTTCGTCGTACATATACTGTTGTTGCATAATCTCATTGGCATCTTCCATGACAATTCCAGCACTTGAAACATGATGATATTGATAATAATGACTCTGATGTTGCAACTCACCGGAAAGCATTTCGGCAGCCTCTACCGCCGCTCTTCTTATCTCCACCGGATCTGTTGATTCCGGCAGCCTCACCCGCCATGCGGAGTCAGCAAAATTGAGACAAGCTGTCTTTCCACGTAGCGTGAGAGCAGCAACATCGTGTGCACGTGCAGCCATTTCAGGAGTTGTGTAAGTTCCGAGCCAAATTCTTGATTTGTTGTTGTTAGGTACTCTCATCTCACATACCCACTTGTCTTTGTTTCTCCGCCGTACTCCACGATACACTGGATGCCTCGTCTCTCGGAAAATTCTCCGACCTGCTCGCTTCTTTGGTCGTGTCGACGCTAATATAACTTCTTCATCTGAGTGAGGTGTAGAACTACCACTGCTCAAGTCCCCAAACAGTGGAATGGAAATATTCATTAGATTGGTTAGTGTTATCGAGTACGTTTTGAGTGCTGTGCGGTACGTACTGTAAGTGATTTAAGGAAAGAGGGAGTGAATTTGAGTTTGAGTGTGAGTGTGAATGTGTGTGTGTGTAGTTTATATAGATTTCTGAGTTTGGGTTGTGAAACATTGGTGACACGCTTGTAACTGGGCCAAGATAAAGGAAGGCCACAGATTTCTCTATTACTCCTCTTGTTTCTTTTGTAGATAACGACAAAGGTTAATTTATTCAAGATTCCTAGTATTAGTATGTATCACCCGTGCCAGCACGGGTGTACATCTTATTGTAACTTAAATTTTTTAGTTTTTTTTAGGAGAAAAAATAGACAATTTGATATTTTAATGTGTTATCGCGTAAAAATTGTCATGCATACTTGATAAATAAGCATATTATGAATTATATTATAATATAAAGATATGCATATGTACGTGTGTGTATATATATATATATATATATATATATATATATATATATATATATATATATAATTAACAATGAGAAGGGGTAGTATATGGTTAGGTTCGTGAAGGGATTGTGAAACTAAAATAAGAAAAGAAGTAAAAAAATCGACTTTTAGATTTATCTTTAGTACCAACTTTTATTGCATTGAAAGTTGTTTTGTCAAATAGTATGTTCTTGGAGAATTAATTTGAATTATAATGGAGTATGTTTTTATATACTAATTGAATTATTGTAAAATGGAGTATGTTATTGGAGAATTAATTTTTGTGAGACATGTGTTTTCTTATTGGAAATCATTTGGACATATATTTTAAGAATTTTTTCTGTCAAGTTAATCTTTGTAAAATCATATTAGCAATTTGATTAAAGTAAAAGTTTTAATAAATTCCAATTTATAAATTCAAAAATCATATTACTAATAAAAATATTGGGATTTTAAAATTTGTTAAAGAATTGGGTAGTGATCGTGACCCTCTTGAGAATCAAACACCAAATGTTTGGTGACTTGTAATTGACCATTCACTCTATTATTTAGTATAGCTTGAGCCTACTCTTATTCTAAAAACTATCTGCGCAAAAAAGATTGTATTAATTTGCAAAAAATACGGTCAAATTTTTTGAATGAAGTTATGTTGTCTGAGAACTCAACTTATCATCACAGAGCAGGTTATATAAAAGGTGAAGCCAAGGCAACAAAAATGATGTTGGTCCAAACAAATGTGAAATTTTTCCTCTATTTTCCCTTTTGCTATGAGATACAAATATAGTCCCTTAGTTAAAAATATCTACTTTATGATTTTATCTATAAATATAGTCCCTTATTGCACGGGTTTCATACTTTAAAAATGCCAAAAAAATTATTTTTAATCTTATTTTTGATTTTATAGTCTAAGATAGACACTTAAACATAAGTTTTAAAAATATATTCGATTTAACTTATTAAAAGTAACAAATAATTTAAAAGGATCGAGTGTTTCCTTGATGGTATTTTTAAAATTAAGCGTTTTTTTACTGATCGCAACTTTGCTAAGTTGAATAATATTTAACATTACATTAAGTATAATATATTTAGTAAAATTACTGACATAGCATAACAAATTTCAGTTGGTTAAACACACTTCTTCAAGTAGCAAGGTGGGGGTTCGAACCTCACTGCTATCATTTTCTGATTGGTCCTATATATGGACGCTCACGCGGACAACTCATGATTTAGTATAGTTATTGGAGAATTAATTTGTTGTGAGAACATGTGTTTTCTTATTGGAAATCATTTGGACAATATATTTTAAGAATTTTTTTTCTGCCAAGTTAATCTTTGTAAAATCATATTAGCAATTTGATTAAAGTAAAAGTTTTAATAAATTCCAATTTATAAATTTAAAAATCAATGAAGTCTTTTACTAATAAAAATATTGGGATTTTAAAATTTGTTAAAGAATTGGGTAGTGGTCGATTGACCTCTTGAGAATCAAGCACCAAATGTTTTGATGACTTATAATTGACCCTTCACTCTATTATTTAGTATAGCTTGAGCCTACTCTTATTCTAAAAACTACTGCGGCAAAAAAAGATTGTATTAAATTGAAAAAAAATACGGTTAATTTTTTGAATGAAGTTATCTTTGTCTGAGAACTCAACTTATCATCACAAAATCGGTTATATAAAAGGTGAAGCCAAGGCAACAAAAATGATGTTGGTCACCAAATGTGAAATTTTTTCCTCTATTTTCTCCTTTTGCTATGAGATACAAATATAGTCCCTTAGTTAAAAATATCTACTTTATGATTTTATCTATAAATATAGTCCCTTATTACACGGGTTTCATACTTTAAAAATGTCAAAAAAATTATTTTTAATCTTATTTTTGATTTTATAGTCTAAGATAGACACTTAAACATAAGTTTTAAAAATATATTACGATTTAACTTATTAAAAGTAACAAATATTTTAAAAGGATCGAGTGTTTCCTTGATGGTATTGTTAAAATTAAGCGTTTTTTTTACGGTCGCAACATGCTAAGTTGAATAATATTCATTAAGTATAATATATTTAGTAAGAATTGCAAAGATAGCATAGCGACTCGGTTGGTTAAACGCACTTCTTCAAGCAAAGACAAGGTGGGGGTTCGAACCTCTTTGCTATCATTCTTAGTAAGTTCTTGCGAATTTATATGTGTAACTACCATATGTGTAATTACCATATTGTCCACACGATGAGATGAGGTGGATGCCATGTAGTAATAATTTAGAAATGCGTGTGGCATTTTACGATTGGTGACATACGTGGACAACTCATGATTTAGTATAGTTATGATAGATATAGATAGATAGATACCGCGTAAGGATAAATGTATTGGAGTTTTATAACAACATATCTTATTAAAAGAATAAAACAACGACCTCGAGATAAGATGTTGCTATAAACAAAGATGATTTCAATTCACGATATGATGTGGTGTATTCATCATAAGATCTTCCCATTTCAACTATTGGATAAGTAGTTATTCATTGGAGTGACATGAGTCACGGTAGAAAACAAAGCCCTGTAACATTGGAATAAGATATACAATGACAACGATTGTGACATGAGAAAGGATAACCTCGATTTTTTTACAAAGCTAAAAAAATCTATTCACCTTTTATCCATTTTGTAATGAAATTGATCAATTATTTTCTTGTCGATGCACATGCTAGTCACATTGTATGTACTCAAAGGAATGATAGATCGGCGATCCGGACAACCTTAAAAAGATAAGTTTGATTTATATATCATGTAAGCTAAAATGGATGATTTTCCTGCAATTTAAGCATTACACATGTAAGATGTATTGCATTAAAAAATCAACTAAAAATACAGACTTGTATAATATGAAAGGACATATATAAAATATAAACATATAATACATTAATAGGTGTTGGATCACGTATGTCAATTATTAAATTAAAAAAATTGAAGCTATGACAAAGTTGATCAAGATAAAAAGGTGCACCTTTGTGATCAAAAGCTCCTATTTGAAGGTAAGACATATAAAACAATCACAATGATCAATAAAGATAAACAACATAGGCTAATGTCAATGGAGATTTAGGAATGTAAAAATAAGTATTTAACCCGTCAGCAGAAATAACTTCAGCAATGTGAGCCAGCACTATAAAATTTTTGTTAAAAAGTGTGAAAACAAAATATTTGAGAGATATGATGATTCATTAACTACTAAATAAACATAAGGTTGGTGATGAAATTGCTTTGTGGACAAGCGTAATGAAAAATGAAGATGTACATTTTGTTCTTGTTGATGAAGATCGAATAGTGTTAAGTTTCCCCTAAAAAATAAAAACTCGTCGAATTAATTCTTGTGTGTTTACATCCATTTTGATCTAGAAATTATTCAAAAAACAAAATAAAATCGAAATGAAATTATGTGTATGTGAAATATGACGATGGATGTAGAATGGATTTTCCCACAAGAGTATGACAATATATATATATATATATATATATATATATATATATATATATATATATATATATATATATATATATATATATATATATATATATATATATATAGTAAAACTCATGTTTAAAATGGTGGGAAACCAAAGTGTTTGAAATTTGAATTTGACAATTCAATTGAATTCAAAATAATTTGAAGTGTAAAGAATTTTGATTTTGAAATCTCATTTATTTAAAACCACATTGATTAACATATTTAATTTGGTCAAATCGGTTTTGAAACTTTTATGTAGTTATGGAACACAAATTAAATAGAGGAATATTCATTGGCATATAAGAATTCTAATTTCGGTTAAAGGGGTATTTAATTTTGAGTCCGAAAGTTGATCTTTTATTTCTTGCCATGAAACATTATTTTATTTTATTATGTAGATCTTTTTTAATTTCGATAGAGGAAAATTTTAACAAATTGAAATCCCAAATTCAAAGCAGATAGAGCCAAGCGTTCCAATGTGATTTTCAATATTGTTATTATTTATTATTATTATTATTATTATTATAAATAACAAAAAATAATTAAATATCATAATAAATTACATTTAATGAGAAATGAAAATCATGAATCGCCAATTGAATGGTGGTTAATTGGATTGATTATATTGTCTCCTATTTAAAATTTAATATAATGAGTTAGAATTTAATATATTTCTATTTCAATAATTATAATTTAGTAAAATTTTGAATATTGGTTAAAGCTAATGAAATTTGTTTAATTAACATAAACAAAAATAAAAATGAAATTATAACTGATATTGAAATTGTAATTTAAATTGAAATTGATATTTAAATTAAAATTGAAACTGCATTTTATATTGAAATTAAAATTTAATTCTAAAATTAAAATCAAAATTAAACTGCATTTTGTCTTATTTTGAATTTTATTACGTTTGCTTTTTTTAATATAATACTCAATATACTGACTTTAATATAATACTTTTACATTAAAAATAAACAATAAATATAATAAAAATGTAATAAACAATTAAATCAGCTTTAATATTGAGTAACTGCCAGAGTGGAAACCGAAATTCAAAAAAAATATATACCTTTTTTAGTGAATGAACAATATACATTTTGTGGAATTTTCTTTGTAGTATTCAGGATGAGTCTAACAACGTAAGATCTAATGGTTGTCCACAATTGTCTAATTTCACTTTAATTGAACAATGAAAAATCACGACGTCGATACGAATTTAATATTTTTCCTTGAAATGTGTTGGTGATGACACGTCGGATTTATGTGCTTTGAAAAGCCTAGACAAATGTATTATTATAGATTTAAATTTTATTCAACAAATTAGTTTATTTCACAATGGGTAATTTCGAAAATTTAAATATTATAAACCTACAATTATTATAGCAATTATGTAGTTATAATTATAATTAAAATGGGCTTAAGTATGGTCATACTTATTTCAAATTACGAATCGCTTCTAATATGGAGGTGTGAACCATTATTGTTATAATAGTCATTATTGAGAAACGGTCGTAATTTAATATGCGAGATGGATAATTAAACCCTCTTGATTTTTTCATTCAATTCCCTTTCACACAACAATACAATTCCAACCGCAATTTAAAGGAATTATGGCCGTCCAGATTGTCATGGATTGAAGCAATGCATTGGGTGCCGTTGATATTCGTTAATCTTTAAAGCTTTGATGCGAAATGCTAGGTGGAGTGGCACGTATTTTATGCGAAATGCGTGTGGCATTTTTCTATTGGTCCTATGTGGACGCTTACATGGACAACTCATGAATTAATATAGTTAAGATTATACTCTCTCCGTATCAAAATAATAGTTGTTTAATGTTTTGACACGCAGATTAAGAAAAGTAATAAATTGACAAAATGACATGGTAGTTTTACTATATTATCCCCACCAATTAATAAATGCATGTTGATGATGTCTTTGGTTAGTGAAAAGTTACAACAATTAATGAGAGTAAAATTGAAAAGATTTAATAAATGATGCATTGGAATGACAAAACGAAAATTAATTTGAAATTTTTTACTTTACTTAAAAAGATTATTATTTTGATACGGATGGAGTAATCCAGTATATGTTACTTTCTTTTTATAAATATCTTATGTTGCTACTTACTCAAGTGTTTCCTATTAGTCATTATTGCAGCTCCAAGCTCCAGCTATAAATAAGAAGGAACGAAATAATCTGATTTTGTTATGAGAAAATAATCAAAAATAGCTAGAATAAGAATAATATAAAACATTGATATAAGAGAATAGAGATGAAGAGGGAAGAAGAAGAAGAAAATGAGAGAGTCTTTTGTATTATATTCTTCACAAGTGTGTCACTATATATAAGATTGAGTCCTATTTTTATAGTGTGTATATTGACAAGTGAATGAGTGATCATAAAAAAACACTACTAGAGAGAGTAATGAGAAGAAAAAAGAAAGATAGTGGACATCCACTAATATTATTTATAACACTCTCCATTAGATGTCTACTTAATTAGAATATGGCCACTACAAAAAAACAGGTGATTAGCGAGGGACGTTGCGAAGGAATATTAGGTCCCTCGCAAACTCAGTAATTAGTGACGGACGTAGCGAGGGAAACAGGTCCCTCGCAAATTAGGTAATTAGCGACGGAAATAAGGCCAGTAGCGACGGACTGGCCGTCGCTAAATGCAAGGCGCCAATTTCAAAGTGCGGCTGCACGCATTTCAAAGGCGATTAGCGGCGGAATTAATTTGTGTCCTCGCTAATTTTCGACCTTGACAATACACTTTGCGATGCGCTCGGGCGGTTGACAAGATACTTTACAGATTAGCGACGGAATTAGTGGGTCCTCGCTAATTCCGCAAACCGTCATATTTTTTTAATATTAATCCGAACCACCTCTTCTTCTCTCTCATTTACACTCTTTTTCTCTCTTCTTCTCTTCCACTCTCTTCTTTTCTTTTCTTCTCTTCCACCACCACACCACCACCACCAACCACCACTCTTATTCTCTTTTCACTCCACTCTCTCTCATTACTCTCTTCTTCTCTTTTCTTCTCTTCCACCACCACACCACTCTCTTTTATTCTCTTCCACCACCACCACTCTCTTTTATTCTCTTCCACCACCACCACCACTGATCAGCGGTCGTACGCGGGTCAAAATAATGAAAAGTGTAAAATATAGTAACAAGGTAAGTTAACCTTGGTCGTCTCACAAGGACCTCTAAAACTAAGATTACCAAAATCAAGAACGATCAAATAACAATAAAAAGGGGTTTTGTGAAGAGTTTGTTGTTTAACAAAGAAAATCAATTAAAGAGAGACAATCAATCTATTGTTTAGGGTGTGTTTCTCGGATTTATCATCGGTTCTAAAATAAAGATTTGTGCAAGGTTTGATAACTCTTGATTGATCATAAACTAAGTGAACAAGCGTCGATCGGTTTATATGAATTCTGATTTTAAAGCAAGCGTCAAAAAGCGAGTGTGTTCAATCAATCGTGATAGTGAACAAGCGCCACTAACACAATTAACATCATAAGCTGAATTCTTTCAATCCTATAAACAAGCGTCATAGACTCTATCAATTCCTATCCAAACTAGATTAAACAAGCGATAAAATAGTTTGAATAATGAAAGTTGCAAAACAGAATCATGATTAAGTGATTAAGCAAAAGCCGAATCATAAAGCGAATCACATAAGCAAATCACGAGTTTGAGTAATTAAGCAAAACACAAACCGAATTTGCAATAAAAATTACGGAGATGGAATTGATAGAGAAAGAATTAAAACCATAAAAACTAAATAAACATTAAGCACTGAACCTCAAAATCCTTACAGCAACACCCTTCACCAATAGATTGATCTAGGGTCTTAAGCTTCCATAGAGGTTAGGACACAAAACGTAAAATTGAAAGTAGGAATGCGTAAGATGGTCCAAGACGGCTGCTCCAGCCAAGTCTATAAGACTAAAACGAAAAACCTAATCCCTTAATGGGTTCTTGGATAAAAGCCCGTTAACAAACTAATATCTGGCCCGAAACCCGTTTTACATTAAACTGCTTCGGTATTTTGCAGTTTTGGCCTTCAGTACTTCCGAATTGGGTTTCGCGCTCAACAGAAGAATTGTAGCTCTGTTCCTTAGCTTTCCAACGCATACTTGCACGCCTCAATCGGATAAATGTGGCCAAAGTTATGACCTGCAGAGTAGACAGGGGTCAATATGCAATAAAAGTATGAATTAAGCAATAAATTGCTATATTTGCTTCAAATAAGACCACAAAGTACAGAAACGTGCTAAGACTTAAATATTAGGCACAGAACACAATTAAAAATACTAAGTGAAAAGCTATAAAGAGTACATTAAAATGCACTGATCAACCACCAACACTCTTTTATTCTCTTCCACCACCACCACCACCACCACTTTCTTTTATTCTCTTCCACCACCACCACCACCACCACCTCCACATACATCTCACTCTCTTTCTCCCTTACTCTTCTTCTCTCTCTACGACACCACTACCACCACTCTCACTCCTCTCTCTCTCTCTCTTTGAAAATTTTGGTTATAATAATAATAATAATAATAATAATAATAATAATAATAATAACAACAACAATAATAATAACAACAATAATACTAATAATAATAATAACAGTAATATTAATACTAATACTAATAATAATAATAATAATAATAATAATAATAATAAACTCAAATTGAGAAGCGTGCCAGTCAGACTCGGGAAGCGTCTTTGTCGGCGATTAGCGACGGAATTAGCGAGGGCGTCCCGGTAATTAGCGACGAACACATTTCTCTCGCTAATTCCATTAGCGAGGAGGAATTAGCGACCCGGCGGTCCTCGCTAATTCCCTCGCTAATGGCAATTAGCGACAGAATTGGGCATGTTAGCGACCGAAAATTTCCTCGCTAATGACCGTGTTTTTTGTAGTGGGCTCATTAAAACCTTACTAAGAAAAAACCCGGTGGAAAAAATCCTAAAGAGGGAAAAAAAGTACAATATCCTTTCTATGAGAATTATCTCATTAAAACATTGCCAAAAAATTCCAATGAGATAAAACCATAGCGAACGGAAAAAGAGAGCAGTTTTGTCCCCACGTTTGAAGCATCATTTAAGAATATGAACTCCAACATCTGAAGTTCTTCACCGAGTGCATATGTAGCAATCTACTCTGCTATGTCACTTGTCATATATCCTCTTTCAATCGAGCTTTGCGGTCAGTATTATCTTCAGGACATTATCCTCTAATTGTTGGCATTTGAGTTTGAAATAAATAAACACGGACCATATATTGTTTTGTAGATCATAAAAATATTTCAATGTCACCACATGTAGATAATAGCTGACTTCGAATCTGACTTGGGCTCTGTTTGGTAAAAAGTAGTGGATAAGCTAGCGGATAGCGATGAGCTAACTGATAGCAATTGATGTGTTTGGTAAAACTAGCGGTTGAACTAGCTGATAAATGTAAAATTACATAAAAAGATATATTTATTTAATTCATGATTACATTTATTTAATAAGGATAGAGAAGAAATTTAAGAAAAATAACAAGTGTAAAAATGCCAAAAAAAAGTGAGACACTATCCGCTAGCTTTTTTGAAACGCTACTTGAAGTAGCGTTTGAAAAAACGCTAAACGCTACCCGAAAAACACTAAACGCTAGTGCTTACCAAACACGTGTACTTCCACCTACTAGTTCCATCCGCTACTTTCATCCGCTATCCGCTAGCGGATGGGACGCGCCAAATAGAGCCTTGATCTACATCGGAAAAATAGTTTGTATCTGAATGGTTAATTTGAAGAACATATATAAAACGATTTATTCATTAGGATAGTCAAAAATAAAATATGCATCTCACTTTGTTCTATTAATGCATGTTGGTTTGTGTTCCCAACCGGACTGACCGGTATCAAGTAGGCTCGACCGGACATAATGCACTCAATGGAAGAAGAACACAATCATGCGGTCGACCACATTCCCCAGACGGTCGACTCTTACAACTATTCGGTCATCGGTTCGGTCTATATGTTCGGCCACCTACATCGTTTGGTCGGCCTAACCATCGGTCGGCCTAACCATCGGTCGTCCTAACTATCAGTCGGCCTAAGCATCGGTCGGCCTAACCATCGGCCGGCCTAACTAATCGGTCGGCCTAAGCATCGGTCGGCCTAACTATCGGTCGGCCTTGCTAAATTCCTGCCATTCTGACGCACATCAGAGTCTTGGTAAGCGTGTGTGGAATTTAGCGACATAATTAAGTGGTCCCTCGCTAAATCTCTCGCTAAATTCCTGCCATTCTGACGCACAGCAGAATATTGGTAAGCGTGTGTGACATTTAGCGACAGAATTAAGTGGTCCCTCGTTATATTCCACCTACCCCTTATCAGATATCACCTCACTCTTCACCAACCACCATATTTCACTTCCCACTTTTCTTCTCTCCTCTCATTTTCGACTCTTCTCTCTTCTTCTCTCCTACTTTCCCAAATTTCTCTTCCACCACCACCACACCACCACCACCACCACCAAATTAGTTATTCTTTCACTCTCTCTCTCTCCTACGAACATACTTCCTCTCTCCTCAACCACAACCACAACCACAACCTCTCTCTTTTGGAGTTTTCTCTCTTCACCACCACCACGATCACCACCACCATCTTCTTTATTCTCTTTCTCTCTTCACCACACAACCTCTCTCTACCAAATCCACCATTCACCACCACCACCACCACCACCACTCCTCTCTCTCTTTGGAATACTTGGTGATGATGTTGATAATAATAATAATAACAATAACAACAACAACAACAATAATAATAATAATAATAATAATAATAATAATAATAATAAGCGACTCGTCAAAAAAAAATAAGCGACTGACACAATCAGTCATTCAGGTTTGGGAAGCGTGTATGTTAGACTTAGTGAGGGAATTAGCGACGGAAGTGTCCCTAGGTAATTAGCGACGGACCTCATTTTCTCTCGCTAATGGGATTAGCGAGGAGCGTTTTAGCGACCGAACTGGTCCCTCGCTAATGGCAGTTAGCGACGGAAATAGGCCTGTTAGCCACCAAAATGTCCCTCGCTAATTCCAACTTTTTTTGTGGTGTGACAAACATTCTTAAATCCAGTCTTATCAACAGACATGAACAATAGAAATTTTGTGGTTTCTCTTTCATAATTTGTTTAAAAATCTAATTGACACTAACTCATACAACTTACCATTTTATTAATTTCACCGCTTTAAAAAATCAATTTATTTTTGTGCTTCTTTACTTTGCATTTTTTTAGAACCAAAATTTATATTTTCATTTTTATATTCTCTTTCAAAATTATCTTTATGCCGAAAATTCTTATATTGTCACATTATTCTAGGATATCCTACTCTAATGTTTTCTGTATTAACTAAAACTTTTATATATTGTTAGTGTCGAAATTTACATTTTATACCATATGTCAAAGCTATAGTTGGCTTGTTGGTTTATGGAGCAAAATACAGGAATAAATGTATTTTGAAGACTTTGGTGACTTGGACTTGATGGAAGTTGTGATAAGAATGTTACTAGGATAGTTATTAGTAGTTTGTTTATTATTTCAAATAAGAAAAGTGTATGTCATAGATTAGGGAAGTTACTCCAAAAGACACTAGTCGTGATCTCTGTCATTAGGAAGTTGTTTTATTTTGCCTATATATACTTATCATTTTAATATGGTTTTGAATTTGTGAGCACTCTATACATCCTAAGTATCATTTTTACTATTTCATCTTCGAATTTTGTTCATATTAATAATCTAGAGTCTGTTTCGTGATTCAAACTAGTGATGATCAGAATGAATTCTTCTCTATTTTTTGCTATAAATTTGTGATTAGAATTACCTATTTATTGGAAGAATATCGTTTTTGTTTTTGTTTGATTTTGTGTTGGTGGACTTGATTGCCAACCAAAATCACCGTCAACACCTATGCAACACAGAGGAAAATATACTAGTTTAATATAGGCGTTTGCTTTTCCCACACCCTCCTACTCAAAAACACACCCATAAGGGTGTGAAAAAAAAAGCCAAGTAAGTAAAACCTCTTTTTTTTTCACGAAATTTCACTTGTTCGAACACGGGCCTTGAACGAGTTCGAATGATCATTCGTGTGTGTTAAATTTTGACTTCACACCCTCGCGTGCGTAATTTCACATGTTCGCGTAGGTGCGAAGCAGTTCGCATGATAGGTGTTCGAACACCCTATTTTATTACAAAAATGGACTCTCACACCACATTCACCTTTTTATTGCGTTCGCATGATGTTGAACGATGTTGAACAAGTCGTTCGAGCGATCATAAAACACGCGTCACCATGGCGTTTGCGCGAGGTTATTTTTGAAATAAAATTTGTTAAGGGGTGTGAAAGAGTAGAAAGGGGTGTGGGAAAAGCAAAACCCTTAATTTAAATGAGAATTTTATATTTTCATAGGCCCGCCATTGGCCTTAGTCGTGGGGTCCGAAAAAAGTGGGGGATCCGATGAAACACATCCACAAGTTACGACTAATGGAAAGGAAACGGTTTGCCAACTACTTTGGAGACAAACAACCTAGGATACAAGTTCTATACTCCACTCATTTCACTCCATAGCATTTTGTCCACATATATAGTTGTGGAAAAGCAACAAATAACTATTCATTTCGAGGCAAGAAAATATCTTAACAACTCTACTAGTGAAGCATGACAGAAGCTATATCCGAGAGATCTCGAGTTTAAGTCCTCATTAATTAGTCCCTTGTAATTACTTTTGTAAGTACTCAAAGAACCCTGATAATTTTCCCTCCATTGAACTGGGCGACATCCCCTCACCTAAAAAATTTTCTACCAAGAAAATATCTAAACTAAACAGAATGTTTTTGAAAACGAATGACTTTTATTAAAGACACAAATGAATCAATCAATTAATATTATTCATCAAAAAAAATTAATATTCAAAAATGAAATACATAAACGTGTAAAACTCAGAAGTTCCACAATGAAACCGGAGTGTCAAATATCTCCATGTCATGGCAGTGACTAGTAGTAAAATCTGTTGGTGAAGGAGGACGAGACATTATAGGCACATCAGAGAAACTCCTACGAAAATCATGCATCTCGTCAAATTCAGACTCAGCAGAAGCAAGTTGTTCATCGTACATAACCTGTTGTTGTTGTTGTTGTTGTTGCATAGTCTCATTGGCATTTTCCATGACAACTCCATCATCTCCAACCCCAGCTTGATCATATTGATAATGATTCTGCTGTTGTGGCTCACCAGAAAGCATTTCAGCAGCTTCTATCGCCGCTCTCCTTATCTCCACTGGATCTGTTGATTCCGGCAGCCTTACCCGCCAAGCAGAGTCAGCGAAATTAAGACAAGCTGACTTTCCACGAAATGTGAGTGCAGCAACATCATGTGCTCGAGCAGCCATTTCAGGAGTTGGGTAAGTTCCGAGCCAAATCCTAGACTTGTTGTCGTTGGGTACTCGCATCTCACATACCCACTTGTCTTTGTTCCTCCGCCGTACTCCACGATAAACTGGGTGCCTTGTCTCCTGGAATATCCTCCGACCGGCTCGCTTCTTTGGTCGCGCCGACGCCAATATAATTTCTTCATCTGAGTGAGCTGCAGCAGTAGCAGAAATATTACTAGAAGCTGGGCTTGATGAGGAAGATGCATCGAACTGGTGAGTGCCACTGCCATTGTTCATGTCTCCAAACGATATATGGCTTGTGAGCTGTTTTGCTAAGATGAGTGCAGTGCAGTACTGTGAGTGTGTGAGTTAACTTGATTAGAAAGAAGTGAGTTTTTGAGTGTGAGTGTGAGTGTGAGTGTGTGAAGTTTATATAGTTTTTTGTGGACACGAAACACGCGGACATTGGGGCTTATAAGTGGGCCAGGGAATAGAAAAACCACGCTTTCCAGCTTTCACTACTACTCCCCTCCGTTCCTTTTGACATATTCACGACAAAGCTTGATTTCGATCTTATCTATCCTCGATTCCTAGTATTATTCGGGTGTTTCTCATTGGTCATTAATTATTGTTCCAAGTTCTAGATATAAATGGTGTTCTGTACCGTATCTACGAATAAGTATATCCGAGATAGTTGGTAGGTGATAAGGTTTGATCAATCCACAGTGTTATGTCAGGAGTTACGTCCGAAAGTGATGTTCGAAATTGAAATGGGGTGTCACACTGCATAAACACATTTCCGATCTTTGAAAGTCGATGCTTGATGGAGTTAATGCGAATAAGTGATAATTAATGCGCACTCTCTCATTGGAATAAGCTGCAGATTTATAGGTTTGGGAAAGACTTGGGTGTCATCATCCGAACCATTGGTTGTGGAGAGTGCGTAGTGGGTACATTGGATGAGCGTTTACGCTTGGGTACATTGAAGCGTCGGTTGGCGCTTTTTGTGCAAAGAGGGGTGCAAATAGTATACAGGTAATTTCTCCATAACAAATGGAAAACGTGAGCAACTTTCTTTATCCTAATTTGGGACTAGAACAAATACAGTTCCGTTTCCGATTTGCCAGACAGCTTAACTCTTTGATGTAAGATTATTATTTGACTAATCTTATATGTACAAAAAGTTTAAAACAAATATAGACAAAAATCAATTCACAATATCATTAACCAAGTTTTTTAGGCTATTAATCAAGTAACCAATTAACCAAGTTTTTAGTATTGGCTTAAAAAACTCTGAAAAAACGGGTTGGTTAATAACCTAAAAAACTTAGTGTTCCCAACCGGACTGATTGGTATCTAGAAGGTTCGACCGGACATAATGCACTCAATAGAAGAAGAACACAATAGGAGCTATCATGCGGTTGGATACATTCCCCAGACGGTCGGCACTTACAACCATTCGATCGTCGGTTCGGCCTATATGTTCGGCCACCTACATCGTTCGGTCGGCCTATCCATCGGTCGGCCTAACCATCGATTGACCTAATCATCTGTCGGCCTAACCATCGGTCGACCTAACCATCGGCCGGCCTATCCGTGACTCTAGACATGTATTTAAGGAAATCCCTATGATTCCTCCACAGATCTCGCAACAGTCATTTATTGTATTGATTAACATTAAACTCTAATTGTACTATATAAACAACACTTAGAGGCCAATGAAAGGGACAGACACATTCAAACGAACATTCTCTGGATTACTCATTCTAGACCAGATCCAGAATTTGACTCTCCATTCTTTATAGTCTTATTCTCTATTATTCTTGTGTTCTTGCTAAACCCTACCTACCCAAGGGAATAGTTGAGAACACTTGGTTAATTGGTGTTGTGAATTAGTTTTTGTCCATATTTGTCTGAAATTTTTTGTCCAAATATCATTACTCTTATTATTTCTAACCGTTTCTCTTTATTTATTTATTTAATTGACAACAACCATTTCTCTTTATAACGGGTACAAATATTGAACATTTTAAACCAAGTATAAGTGCTAGATGTTTGAGTCACTTAACCATTTGGTCTTGAGGGGTTGGTGTGTATGGGAGATGTCAACGTTTTAAATGGGTCTACGATATCTCGAACGATTATCCTCTACGGTCACTGTAGTACCTTAGTTTTAAAAAAATGAATATTTTTAATTGTGTTATACTTCCTACAAAGCGCTGTCCATTGCCCAAACTTGTCATCCTATAGGCAGCACTTTCCTATGGGTGCTGAAGAGGATTCACAAAATGGGTTTGGGGTTTTTGTGGGTATTGATGTGCTGAACGAGAGTGAGGGAGGGGAACTGAGAGAATGTGAGCAATGCGAGGGAGGCGAACTGAGAGAGAGTCGTCGGAGAGAATGGGAGGCGAACTGAGAGTCGTTGTTGTGAACCGCGAGCTATAGTTGCTGTGTGGGAGGTGAATTGTGAATGGAAGGGAATGTGAGGAAATGAAAAAAAAAAAAAATATTAGCAATATGCAGCGTTTCCCTATGAAGCGCTGCTCATCGAGCTCAATGCGTTACCCTATAAGCAGTGTTTCCATAAAAAGCGCTGCCCATCGCGCTCAACATGTTCCTCAATACGCATTGTTTCCCTAAAAAGCCTTGACCATCGAGGTCAACGCATTCACCAATACGCAGTATTTCCTTAAAAGCGCTGCTCATGGCCCCAACACGTTCCCCAATACGCATCGTTTCCTTAGGAGCACTGCCCATTCCCTGTGTTTTTTCAAGTATAGGTAGTGTTTCTCTTACAAGCGCTACCCAATAGGCCTAGGGCACCCTTTTTTCTCAACAACTATTGTAAAGATAGATTTGACATTTTCTCACACAGTTACACCTTATGTGCATTATGCACAACATAATTTGTCTGTAGCAAATATTTTACCTACCACCCCTTACCTTTATCTTTGTTTTTTTGACTGTCACTATATTTTTAACCTATAGTACAATACCTTACCCACAATTTTTTAACAGCCTCTTAAAAACGACCGTGAGAAAAATATTATTGAGAATAGTAAGTGCATATATAATAATATAGTTAAACTGTTAAAATAAAATTTCTTAAAAATAATAATTGAGAATCTTATATTTTTTAGGGGTGAGGTCCACCCTCTCAAACTTGTCGCGCCCCTGGCTGGAGGTGTGGACAGTGGGCTCCGATTAAATAATGTCCATAAGTTACTATGGAAGGCAAACTTGTTTGTTTGTCAACTACAAATACTAGTACTGCTTTTGATGCAAACGACGTATGAATTATGAAACACCTTCTACTCCACTCATTTTGTTCCATCGCATATGTCCACGTAGTTGTTGTGGAGAAGAAAAAAAATATCTGGAGGTTTATCTAACTATTCATTATTGGCAGAAAAAAAATGCTTTTCAAAATATTAAAAAAAATGCTTTTCAAAATATCTAAAATATATCCACACCAACTACGTATTTATATTTATTTAAATTTACAGAAATGAATATCAAATACAGGCAAAGACTTATGTTGCTAAGGAATTTCTTAATAATAATTACTAAATTTTTCGGTGATCATTATACAACAATCCAATAGTCAGTACATACTAACTATATCTCTTCTTTAGGTGTAGGTTTGCTTCTGTGATCTGGTATGCTATTGTCAGCTGGCTGAGTTTTGATTTTGTGATGCAGCAGGATATTCCATCTCTCTTCCTTTAGTTCATACATGTGGGGGACTAGCGAGATGCCAGCGTGGTCTGATGCTCATTTAACATATCGTTCTTTGGGTCATCTGAGACTTGAGGAATAATTGTATCTTTGCGGGAGGTGCTCTGGACTTTGAGAGATTCTTTGACCGGATTTTATCTCTATCCTGGAGATGGTTCCAGGCTAGGGGTAATTCTCCTGCTTGCTTATTTTATGAATGATTGTAGACCCTTTGGATTGTATTTCTAGGAGATAGTTTTGTCCTTTGTTTTTTCCTTTCTTTTCTGGATGTGGTTTTTCTCTTGTATACGGGTGAGTACCCCTTGTGCTCAACAGTTATTTTATATACTATGTTTGCCCTTCAAAAAATAAAAATACATACTAACTACAATTTAGTGTTTGTGTGGTGAGTAACTACAATTTAGTGTTTGTGTGGTTAGTACATACCGATCACAATTTAGTGTTTGTGTGGTTACAAAAATTTTCGTTGATGGAGAAATGACTATTATCTTTCATTTAGTAACAATTCCTTAGTACTCTAAATCACACTCTCAAGTCTCAAATACATTAATCTATCCAACACGGTTGGTCAGTAGCTTAATCTACTCCAGGAAATGGGGCGACGCAGGTTTCTCGAGTTCAATTCTCATGATGGATGACAAACTCAATAATGTCCGAGGCAAAATTTAATCTTAACATGGCGAAGATTAATCTTTTGTTGAAAGTATTTAGACACTTTGTGAGTAAAGACATCTACGATGTTCTTGGTTCAACTCACAACTATACCGATACTCCCTTACGAATTGTTAAAAAGCCTCACATCGGATGTAATATAGTGCGAAAAAAGTACCACATCGGATATGATATGACCTAAAAAATAGTTTATAAATGGGTGACATCCCCCACCTCAAACTGGTTTTGTGGGATTTAGTTAGGGCTAAAATCACATTCTAAGAGTCATCTCAAACTTTAGTCTCACTTTTAGAATCAAAATATCTAATCTAATGGTATATTAAAAAGAATAAAAGTATAAGAAAAGAATAAAAGTATCTATAATTAACTTTGTATTGCAGAAAAATTCATCAACGAATCAACATTTAACGTGTAAATTTAAAAATTCCACAAAAACCCCGGAGTGTCAAATATCTCCACGTCATACCAGTGACTAATAGCAAAATCTGTTGTGGAAGGAGAAGGAGGAGGAGACATTATAGGCTCATCGGAGAAACACATACGCATGTCTTCAAATCCTAACTTTGCCGCCGGAACAACTCGTTCGTCGTACATACCCTGTTGTTGCATAATCTCATTGGCATCTTCCATGACCATTCCAATGCTTGAAACATGATCATATTCATATTGATAATGACTCTGATGTTGCAACTCACCGGAAAGCATTTCGGCAGCCTCTACCGCCGCTCTTCTTATCTCCACCGGATCTGTTGATTCCGGTAGCCTCACCCGCCATGCGGAGTCAGCAAAATTGAGACAAGCTGCCTTTCCACGTAGCGTGAGAGCAGCAACATCGTGTGCACGTGCAGCCATTTCAGGAGTTGTGTATGTTCCAAGCCAAATCCTAGACTTGTTGTTGGGTACTCGCATCTCACATACCCACTTGTCTTTGTTTCTCCGCCGTACTCCACGATACACTGGGTGCCTCGTCTCTCGGAAAATTTTCCGACCTGCTCGCTTCTTTGGTCGTGTCGACGCTAATATAACTTCTTCATCTGAGTGAGGTGTAGAACTACCACTGCCACTGCTGATCAAGTCTCCAAACAATGGTATGGAAATATTCATTCGATGAGAATTTGAGTGCTGTTTACTGTGCAGTACTGTGAGTAAATTTAAGTTTGAGTTTGAGGTGAGTTTGTATGTGATTGTGTGTGTGTGGAGTTTATATAGATTTCTGAGGTTGAGTTGTGCCACTTTGGTGACACGCTTGTAATTAAGTGGGCCAAGGTAAAGGAAGGCCACGGAATTCTCTAATCTCTTATTCCTTTTGTAGATAACGACAAAGGTTAGTTCCACTAAATTCCTAGTTCCATACTAGGAATTCCTAGTATCATACTCCAAGTATATGTTACTTTTTAAAGAATAAAAAAAGAAAGTATCATATGTTGCTACTTGCTAATGCTACTTACTCGAGTGTTTACCTTATGTTTTTTTTTTCACCCCCAAGTTGTCACCCATACCCCCATTTTTCCACTTTTAGACTAAAATACCCTTCAAGTATAAAACATAAAAACAGCATATCCGAACTTACCTCCCCTTTGACTTAAATCCGGAAAAACTAACCCCCTCCTACCAAAAGAATCCGAAATTACCTCACTTTTACTTAAATCCGGGTCACAATTCCCCCCCCCCCCCCCGAATTTACACCTAAATCTGGTTCACAAACTGCTAACCGAATTTACCTAAATTCTTAGATTCTTGGATTTGCCTCATAGGTAGGTAAATCCAGTTCGTATTTTATGAACCAGATTTACCTACCTATGAGGTAAATTTGGAATCCCCAACGTAATTTATTTCTAAAAAAATACGAATCGGAAATACCATTTTGTGAGATATTTATGGGAATTTTTTTAAAAAGTTTTTTTTTAAAGATGGGGTAATTTTGGAATAAAATAAGTTATGGGGGTGAGAGGGAAGATGAGGGGGTAAAAAAAAAAACCTAGTCATTATTGCAGCCAGATATAAATAGGAAGGAACGAATAATATGCTTTATCTTAATATGGTAAAGAACTCGAGTGGAACAACTATCTTTGGTTTGCCGCTTGCCACGCAGCTCAACTCCATGATGTAAGATTATTTATAACGTTTTCTCTTTATGATGGGTAAAGATATTTGTTCTCCTATTCAATATGTGGGGGTGTGCAGCACCTTAAGATGATAATTTTATTAAGGGAGATCTCTTGAGTATGAGAAAAAGAGATTCTTAATACAATAATATCATGCATTATTTATACTAATTAATTAGGGGTCTTACGCTCTAAAGCATGAATACTTCAAAATTAGATTCATATCCACATTATATATAGTTGTACTCAGTACCGATATTTATTGGGTATTCGTGGGTAATTCTCAGTATACATTTTTGTTCCAATATATAAATATATGTTTGATGTATAGTTAAAAATTGGATTTTTTTTCTTCATTTTTTTTGATGATATTGAAACTTTTCCTATTACACTTTATATGTTCTTTCTCTATTTTTTCCTATGTACATAACATTTTTCCTATATTTCATTGTATATTTTCTTCTTATATGTTTTTACATATTTGTGTTTTGTATCTTTTAGTCATATTTACAACAATTTTATGTTACATACATGTACCTTGTTTTTTTACTAACCACGTATCTCGTATCAAAGACTCATATATACGCCCGCGAAGTTGTGTGACAACCACTACTACAGTGCGAAAGCAACCATGATTACTGCCATGTCCTCCTTTCTTGTCTTCTAGTCGGACGCGTCTTGGTCTGTGCGAGGTTTGTAAAATGGCACACACAGTACAAATGTTCCCTTTAGTACTAACTCTGTCTGGTTTGTCCTTTATATTGCTCGGGTCGCATACTTCGGCAATTGGGGGCCCTTCTCAGCCTTTGGAAGCACTCGCGACCTTTCGGTCCCCATGAATGGCAGTCCAGACACTCCCGGTAAACGTCCCTTCAAGCTTCGAGCCCTTCAGGGAGAAGATGCTCCAAGCCCTTCTGGGTGGACGACTCATGGTGGTTCCTCGTGGGGCGCCCATGTCTTTGATGTGTTTATTGACCAAACATCTTTCCGTTTATGATATTCGCACCGACCTCCCAGTGTTTTAGTCTTAACATTTAATCGCTACTCGTTTCCCTTTGCATCTATAATGTCGGTTTGAATGTGCTTTCACTCGCCTCTCCTTTGCTCATGTATAAATAGAGTTAGGCTCTTGGCTTTGTGTTGCTACTTCCCTTCTTGTGAGAGATGGCTTTGTGTTGCTACTTCCCATCTATATATATATATATATATATATATATATATATATATATATATATATATATATATATATATATAGGATGTATATTATGAGAGGAAGTTAATTGTGAGAGATGAGAGGATTAAATATTAGCCTTTAGATTAAATATGATGGATTATTCTTTTATATCCTCACGTCACAAATCTCTCTGCTCCATATTTTTTGCAAATTTAATTAATGATGCCCATTACTGTTATTCAATATGCCCAATCTTTGATTCCCAATCTCTCTTGTGCGCCTCTCTGTTGGAGTATCAAAGATGTTCACTCACCATTGATAACTCTCACACACTCAATTTCACACAATTCACACTGAAATCAAGAAATGGGATTTGCACACAGAGAGAGAGGAAGCGAAAAACGAAATTGCATTTTTATTTCATTTGTTGTATTCAACTGTTTTTACATTCACTATATATTTGGCTTATATACAAGTAATGTAGTCAACTCTTATTGAGAAGTCAAAGTCAAAGTCAAATGGAAATTACACATTGCATATACTGTAAAACTATATCAGCAAATGTATTTGTTGATCATGAACTATATTCAACACCATCCCTTAGTTCATGGCTTCAACAATTCCTGCATCATTTCTCAGTTTGACAAACTGATCTGTTTTAATGGCTTTAGTCATCATGTCTGCTTTCTGCATTTGTGTTCTGCAATGTAGAACTTCAATTTCAGCATTCTGCACTTGACTTCTTAGAAAGTGAAACTTGGTTTCTATGTGTTTGCACCTTCCATGCAACACCGGATTCTTGGCCAGGTTAATTGCCGATTTGTTATCTATCATTAGCCATAGGTTTCACAAATTCAATACCAAGTTACGCTAATAAATTGCCAAGCAGATTGCTTGACATGCTCGCAACAAAGACCAAGAATGTATTTGACTTCGCATGTGGATAAGGCAACTCTGAGTTGTTTCTTCGAGCACCAGTGATTGGTGCACACGAGAACATGAGCAGATAACTGTTGTTGTGCTTCTTCTATCAATTCTATCCCCGCACCAATCCGCATCAGAATAGCATAGTAACTCAGCCACAGAGTTAGCTCTTTCACTAGGGAATAGAATGCCATACCTCATAGTACCTTTAATGTACCTCAGAATTCTTGCTGCTGCATTGTAGTGTGAGACTTTAGGCTTGTTCATGAATCTGCTAGTTACTCCAACTGAGTAACAGATATCTGGACGTGTGTTGCACAGATATCTCAAGCTTCCAATCAATTGCTTGAACATAGTATCATCAATATCAGCACCTTCTTCATCAGAATCAAGTTTCTGGTTGACTTCAGCAGGTGTGATTGCTAGTTTGCAATCATACATATCAAATTTCTTTAGTACTTCTGCAGCATATTTTGCTTGATGCAGCACTATTCCTTTGCTTGTGTAGAGAAACTCCATTCCTAGAAAGTAAGTTACTCTACCCAAATCTGTCATTTCAAACATATTCATCAATATTTTCTTAAAATTTTCTATTTCTTTATTCTCGCTTTGCTTTGTGAGCAAAGTATGTCATCTACATACAGACATACAAGCAACATATCCTTCTTCTTTGTGTATTTCACATATACACCATATTCCACTTCACACTTTTTGAACCCTTCTTGCTTGAAGAATGAGTCAATCTTCATGTTCCAAGCTCTTGGAGCTTGCTTCAACCCGTATAAAGCCTTATGTAGCTTATACACCATCCCTTGCTTCTTTCTTATTTCAAATCCAGGTGGCTGAGATACATATACCTCTTCATTCAATGAGCCATTGAGAAATGCTGATTTTACATCCATATGGAATAAAGTCCAACCTCTGCTAGCTGCCAAAGCTATCACAAGTCTAATCGTCTCGTGTCTTGCAACAGGTGCAAACACTTCAAAGTAATCAAGTCCATACTTCTGTAGAAATCCTCTTGCCACTAATCGTGCTTTATGCTTGGCTATTGAACCATCTGGTCTTAGTTTCACCTTAAACACCCACTTTACACTTATAGCTTTCTTGTCTTTGGGAAGATTTGTTAATTCCCAAGTCTCATTTCTTTCAATAGCATTTAATTCTTCCTTCATTGCATTTCTCCATACCTCTTCCTTGAGTGCTTGCTCTACACTCAATGGCTCTGCATCAGCGAGTAGAGCAATATGTACTAAGTCACCTTTCATCATCAACTTGATATCGGTACTAACTCACGATCGATCGACACTGCGGGTAGTTATCTGTTTCTCGACTTCTAGTCATAGGAGCAGGCTCCACATTTGGTTCATCTTGAGTTTCTCATCATTTGCTTTCGGTTCCTCTTCTTGCACATTATTATCTTGTACAATTTCATTTTCTGCAGATACCACATCATCATCAATATGAACTTGCCTTGTTTCAATTGTATCAGTACAAGGTATTGAATTTTTCCAATCCCAGGATTCCCTTTCTTTTACTAGAACATCTCTGCTTATTTCAATTTTGTTTGTCACAGGACAGAATAATTTGTAGGCTCCAGTTGAGTGGTAGCCAACAAATAGCATCACCTTGCTCTTGTCATCAAGTTTCCTCCTTGTAGCATCAGGTACATGTTTGAAGCATACTGCTCCAAATACTTTCAAATGACTGACACTTTGTTTCTTGCCAGTCCACTTCTCAAGAGGAACCACTCCTTTCAATTTCTTTGTTGGACATCTACATTCAATATATATGTAGTGATAGCTATTGCCTCACCCCACAGTGGTGTTAGGTAAATTCTTTCCTTTCAACATACTCCTTACCATGTCAAGCAAGGTTCTATTTCTTCTTTCGGCTAATCCATTATGTTGTAGGCGTATATGGAGCGATCACTTCATGCTCAATACCCATCTCTTCACAATATTCCTTGAATTCTCTTGAGTTGAACTCACCACCACCATCGATTACGAGTATTTTTGATTCTTTGTCCACTCTGCCGCTGCGCTTTACCTTGAATTTCTTAAAGTCAGTAAACACTTCATACTTGTTCTTGATCAATGCCACCCATAGCATTCTAGTATACTCATCTACAAATGACACAAAATATTTATTTCACCCAGTGAGGGCACCTCAAATGGCCCACACACATCGAATGCACTACTCCTAGAGCATGAGTTGCTCTAGGTGGTAATTCTGCAGTGAAAGACAGCCTTGATTGTTTACTCTTTAAACACACCTCACAAGTCTGTTCTGGTTTTATAGTCTTTGGAATTCCCTTCACTAATCCTTTTGAGTTCAAATGACTTAAACTCCTAAAATTCAGATGTCCCATCCTTCTATGCCATAGCATACTTTCATCCTCCACATCAGTAGCACTGAGGCATTGTGACTCAGTTGCTTGAATACTCACCTTAAAGGTTCTATTCTTACCCAATTTTGATTTCAACACTAAGTTCATCTGTTGATCAAATAATTCCAGCCTATCTTCACACATAGTCACTGAAAATCCCTTCTCTAGGAGTTGACCAACACTCATGAGGTTACACTTCATACTAGGCACATACCATACATTCTCTATTAACACAGATTTACCATCTTCTCTTGTGATCAGTATATTCCCCATTCCTTCTGCAGATAATGTCCTGCCATCTGCCACTCTAATTCTGGTTTTCTTGTTAGAGTCAAAATTTATCAACCAATCCTTATTGCTAGTCATATGGTTTGAACAACCCGGTGTCCATATACCATATATCAACTCATCGTCCCATCTTGGTGGTGGTCACCATGAGTACAACAGGCTCATCCTCACTGTCCTCTTCCACCATATTAGCCTCTTCCTTTTTATCATCTTTCTTGGACCAACACTCATCGGCAAAATGTCCAAACTTGTCACAATTAAAGCATTGAATTCGTTTCTTGTCAAACTCACCTTTCTTCTTATTGAAGTTCTTATTATTCTTACCACTAACACTTGAAGATTCAGGCTTATTACTACTGTTATCACTGTTTTTCTTATTCTTCTCTAACCATGCTTGCTTCTTTGCCTTCCAACTTGAATCATTACTGTTTTTTCCTTTCTTAACTACATGGACTCTAAGTGCTTGTTCAGTTTCCTTCTCTACACTCCTAGAATCCACTAGTAATTCATGTGCTTCTAAACTACCTTGTAGTGTGTCAATTTTCATAGTGCTAGTGTCCTTAGATTGCTCTATAGCTACTCTAAGGTGATCGAACTTTTCAGTTAAAGAACGCAGTACCTTTTCCACTATCATCTGTTCTGTAACCGATTCTCCACATGTCTTCATCTTGTTTGTAATCTCCATGACCTTCACCACATAGTCTGCCACCTTCTCTCCTTCTTTCATGTTCAAGTTTTCATACGTTTTCCTCAGTGACTGAAGCTTCACCTTCTTCACAGTATCATCACCTCCATAGCATCGCACTAAAGTATGTCCCACGCATCCTTTGCCGTTCTTGCTTCTGCTATCTTCTCAAACACTTTCTCATTCACACATTGATGAATGTAGAATAGTGCCTTTTGATCCCTTTTCCTCGTATCTCTTTGCGCGTTGCGTTGAGCTTCTGTCGCACCTTCACCCACCGGCGTATAACCTTCATCCACCAATTCACACACGTCCTGCGCACCAAACAATACCCTCATCTGAATCGACCACCGATTCCAGTTGGTGCCGTCAAATACCGGCAATTTGGTATTTAAACCACCATTGCCGCCGTTCATTTCAACTCTCTGTGATTTCACTCAAAGATTCACTCTTTCACTCGTGTTTCCCAAACCCAAGAATCAGAAATCTTGATTCTTTTCGATTTCGTGTTTCAATCCAATGTGAATTGAAAACCGAAGATCTTGCACACACCTCACCACCTCTCGTGTTTCCCTAAGATCGATTCGCTCTAGATACCAGTTTTGTTGGAGTATCAAAGATGTTCACTCACCATTGATAACTCTCACACACTCAATTTCACACAATTCACACTGAAATCAAGAAATGGGATTTGCACACAGAGAGAGAGGGAAACTGAAAAAACGAAATTCTGTTTTATTTCACTGTTGTATTCAACTGTTTTTACATTCACTATATATTTGGCTTATATACAAGTAATGTAGTCAACTCTTATTGAGAAGTCAAAGTCAAAGTCAAATGGAAATTACACATTGCATATACTGTAAAACTATATCAGCAAATGTATTTGTTGATCATGAACTATATTCAACACTCTCTAATTCCCATATTTTTTGCAAACTTAATCAATGATGCCCATTCTTGAGGTGGTCTGATGTTGCAATTCTTGTTTGAATCTTCTGATAGATGATCCTCCTATTCTTGTTCTAAGCTACAATAATTCTTGAAGATCTTAGTTTTTTTGACAGAATGAAGATCTTAAAGGGCCATCTGTTTTTTCTATAATTTCATATTTAACTTCTATAGACAATTAGTTTCGTTGATAAGAACTACTGGATGCAGTTTTTGCATCTCTGTTATGTTTTGTACTTCTGGTTATTCACTGGTAATGAAACAATATTTTACATTTTTTCAAACCATGTCTTTTATCCATTTATTTCCTTTAATTTACATAATTTTAGTTAAAGTTATTAAGACATGACATCAATTAGCTAGTGGTTCTGTAATAAGACAAATACCAAGTACTGGAAGTAAATACCAAGTACTGGAAGTGAATTAGCTAGTGGCACTATGCATTAGTATTTACAAAGAAACAAGCCCGTAAAAAAAAAGAAACAAAGAAAAGAAACGGCTTATATAAAGAAAAAACAAGGAAATTGCCTTAATTAAAAACAAAGAAACAAGGAAAAGAAACGGCTTAATTAAGTTTGCAAAAAATAAGGCACAATCTGATTCGAGAGAGATGTCACGTGGGTTAATAAAATCCATCACATTGCAAAGAAACGGCTTATAAAAGAATAATCTATCCTTTGTCAAAAAAAAAAAAAAGAATAATCTATCCTATTTAATCCTCTTATCTCTCACAATTAACTTCCTCTCATAATATACATCCCCTATCAATCTATGAAACAGAGTACAAGGAGTACTAAACCCAAATACAAAACAGAGAGCAACACAAAAAAAAGATTAAATATGATCTACAAACCCAAATACAAGGAGTACTCAACAGTCTATAGGATCTACATGCCACTCATAAAATAAACAACAGTGAGAATTTCCCCTAGCCTGGAACCAACACCAAGATAGAGAGAAAATCATATACATTTCCCCCTCCCCCACTAACAATTTCCTATCTAAAAAAAGAGACAATCCTATCGATAGCTCTCCCATAGTCCAGAACACCGCTAGAGAAAATACAAGAGTTCCTTAGATCCCTAGCAACCCACACGACTGTGTGCCAAATAAGAGTCAAACCACGTCTGCATCTAGTTGGGCCACCTACATGAATAAACTGAAGGAATAGGGAGGGGAGATCCTGCTGCATCACGAAATCAAAACCCAGCCAACTGACAATGGCATATACCATATCCCCGAAGTATATATACATGTACATAAGAGATGAATGGAGGACTCTTGAGCCTCCCCACAAAGAAGACTGTAGCATCGAAATCCCGAACGATCCCTCTTCTAAACAAGTTCAGACGAGTGGGTACTCGATCTAAGGAGAAGTTGCAATGAAAAGACAATCACTTTGGAGAGAGCAAAACTCTTCCAAATCTTGTTTAGAATCTCAAACACCTGGTCAGAGAGAGTATGTTTGGTTCTCAATGAGGTAGGGTATGGTGAACATGCAAAGTTCATCTTGTATAAGTTTATTTTGAATGCAGTGGCTGTCAAGGTTTTATTTCCTGCTTTTGAGTCAAACATGCTTCGGTTCTTGGGCATTTCAAAACGTTAACATAATTGATTTCTTTTTTCAAGATTCCAACACACAAACTTGTGTTTTCCTTTTAACCATGTTTGTGTATCATCGCTTGTGAAGCGAGATTAGGCGCCAGAGTTGTTTTTCTATCAACTAACTTTTGTTTGCTTTTTAATACAAAAAATGCAATCATTGTAAGCATGAGCCTCCATACTTTAAAAGGGTCTATTGATAATATTATAACTCTCCAAAAAATTAATTTTGTGACAAAATATGTAAAGTGCAATGCTAAGTACCTGTCTAATTTATGGTAATTTTGGGTTAAAAAATATAGGCAAAGTTTGTTCCTCAATAATAAGTTTGGTGAAAAAAGTAATTTCGTGGCAAAATACATAAAGTGCGATGCTAAGGAGTGTGTTTTGGGGGTGCTTTCGAGTTCAGAAAAAATTTAGATGTTCAAGTACGCGAAGTTCATTCCTCAATAACCGGTTTAGTAAAAAAATTAAGTTTGTACCAAAATACGTAAAGTACGATGCTAGGTAGTGTACTTTGTGGTACTTTAGGGTCTGAAAAAATTTAGATATTCGAATACGTGAAGTTCGTTCCTCAACAACGGTTGTATGTAAAAAAATTCATTTTGTTACAAAATACGTAAAGGCGATGCTAAGTAGTGTGTTTTAAGGGTGCATTAGGGTTCAGAATTTTTTGTAACTGTTCTAATACGCGAAGTTTGTTCTTCAATAATCCGTTTGGTGAAAAAAATTAATTTTGTGACAAAATATATAATGTGCGACAATAAGCAGTGTGTTTTAGGGTACTTTGCGATCCGAAAAAACCATTAATGTTCAAATTACTTGAAGTTCGCTCCTCAATAACTAGTTTACGCAAAAAAATGAAAAATTCGTGACAAAATATGTAGAGTGCGATTTTTATCAATGTGTTTGGGTACTGGATTAGGAAAAAAATAATTACCCATCACAACCTCTCCTTCTTGTTCTTCAGCAAATCCGCACACGCTTCAGAAGACCATCACAATTTCTGAACAAGGTAGTTGTTATAATAAGAGGGAATAGTTGAATATTGCAAACATTTATATGAAGAATATGAAAACCAAAGATTAAAAATTGTTCATGCAAAAAATTAAAATGTTAAGCATCTAACAATGTCATTTCAGAAAAGAAAAAGGAATTTAAAGAGCTCAAAAAATAACATCAAAAATCTGAAGCAACATATTGAAAAGGAGGTGGGTGAAAAGTCACAGATTTAGAGCTAGAGATTGGTTGGTGATTGAGAGATAGCATGGTCGAATCTAAGGTGATTTTCTTGCTCGTTGATAAACTTTGGCAGTTATTTCTTTGGTGGTGAAAGAAGATCATGAGATGAAGGATGAGGACTTAGATGAGAAATAGGCAAGAGAGGATTGAAGAAGGAGAAAATGGGTGAAAGGGAGATGGAAATCATGTAGTTTCCAGTTGAATGGTTGGATCTGCTGTGTGGCACTCTGTATTTGTTGTTGTTGTTGTTGTTGTTGATGTCGTCTATGCAAGGAATGGTAGCACTACTGTCAGGGACGGAGCCAGGATCAAATGTGTACGGGGGCAAACTACAAATATTAAAATCAATCTTGAAATTATGTAAAAAAATGTAACTACTCTAGTACCTTAGTAATGTCCTGATCGTATACACTTAGACACTTAGTTTACGCCACATCGATTTTATTACTTTAAACTAATTAAATTGTTTTAAAAAATAGTTTTAACTTTATATTTACTTATTTGGTAGCACCATATTGGCACTCACCTTTTTGCAAGGGTATCTTAGAATTTACTATCAATTTTTTTTTTGTATTTATTTGTGATACATTTTTCTTAACAACAAGATAGAGTACTTTTAGTCGAGTTAAAGTAATTGTAAAATATATGAAACTATTGAGTAAGTGAGGTTTAGATTTGTGATTTATTAAATTTATTTTTACTGAGAGTCAATAACCTTAATTATTAGAATATGATATCTATTATCTTCCTTCAATCATTATTTATTTCTATTATTTATCTACTAAGTAATATCCATTTAGTGTTATATACTAATACTATTTTTTAAGCATATATCATATACTAATACTATTATTATTATTACATTAATTAAAAACATTGGGGGGAGGGGGGGCTTGAGCCATGGGAGGCATACACATGCCTCCGTCCCTGACTACTGTCAAACTTTGTGGTCGGAATATGAAAGGGGAAGACAACCGATGCAACTTGAGAACAAGAGCCTTTGAGAGATGAGAGAGTTTCAAAAAAAGGGAGGTGAAACAAGTTGATTTTGAAAAGCGAGTGAGGTACACGCAGTTTGAAAAATAGAAATGGAATTAAATAACTCTTAATTTTATTCAAAAATTCTATATAATTAATTAGATATTAGAAAGAAACCAGAGACATTTAATTAAAAATAATAATTACAGAGTTGAATTTAAAATTCTGTGGTAAGTTGTTGGAGTCGGAGGCTCACTTGTTCCTAAAGTGTGAGCCCTCTGATAAACTATGATAACTTGTGTTTAGATGACTAAGTTTGACAGTGGTGCTTTCGCCTAATCTCCCCACGTTGTTCTCTGTTCTATACTCGGGGTTAGTCTCAAGAATGGTAGAAGGGGGTTGATTAAATGAGAATTCTATAATTTCATAGGGCCACATTGGGCATGAGGTGTGGGGTTGGATTAAAGTGTGTGTGGGGATGAAACACATCCACATGTTACCACTAATGGAAAGGAAACAACCAAAACAAAACAAAACGTAATATACAAATATAGTTGTGGAAACGCAACAAATATCAGGGTAACTCACTATTCATCTCGCAGAAAATATCTGAACAGAATATTTTTAATGAGAAATGTTATTTGAATAAAAAAATATATACCAAAGTGTAACAAATACGAATTAAATACGGAGGAAATATGTGTATAATATATATATATATATATATATATATTAGATTTAGTCTAATGTTATGCTCGTATATTATATTTAATTTAAAATACAAAAATAAATGTATTATACGTGTATTTTCTTTGTATTCCATTCATATTCGTATTTTGGTAAATTTTGGTACACGTTTTTTTTGTTTAAATAACATTTCTCTTTTTGAAAGTATCTCAAATATATTCTTAGTAAACTAAGCATTTTTTGTCTACTCACAAAGTGTCTCAATATTTTCAACAAACGATTATCTTTGCTCATATTTAAGAAAATTTTACACTTGCAAACATCGAGTTTGTCCAATACGAAAATAGAACCTGGAAATACTAGGTCGTCCTTTCGTGTCCTAAAATAATTTATGCCAATAGGCCAACGGTGTTCGTTTCGATCAACTAAGTATTTATTTAAATTTATGGAATGAAATATCAAAATTAATAATAGTATAAAAAGTTATGTCTAATAAAAAAATATCAAAGTCAAAATTTAAAAAAAAAAAAAGTATCTAAACACATTATTTTTGGTCAAATATCTAAACACTATTTGAAAACAAATCGATTTCACTAAAGACAAATTAAATGAATGAATCATCAATACAACATTAACGTGGCAAAATCAAAAGTTCCACAATGAAACGGGAGTATCAAATATCTCGACGTCATGCCAGCAGTGACCAGTAGTAAAATCTGTTGGTGAAGGAGGACGAGACATTATTGGCACGTCGGAGAAACTCATACGGAAATCATACATGTCGTCAAATCCTGATGACACTGCCGGAGCAACCTGTTCATCGTACATACCATGTTGTTGGATAGTTTGATTGGCATCTTCCACGACAACTCCATCATCTTCAACCTCAGCTTGATCATATTGATAATGATTCTGCTGTTGTTGCGGCTCACCGGAAAGCATTTCAGCAGCTTCTATCGCTGCTCTCCTTATGTCCGCCGGATCCGTTGATTCCGGCAGCCGCACCTCCAAGCGGAGTCAGCAAAGTTGAGGCAAGCTGACTTTCCACGAAACGTGAGTGCAGCAACATCATGAGCTCGTGCAGCCATTTCAGGAGTTGTGTATGTTCCGAGCCAAATCCTAGATTTGTTGTTGTTGGGTACTCGCATCTCACATACCCACTTTTCCTTGTTCCTCCGCCGCACTCCACGAAACACTGGGTGCCTTGTCTCCTGGAATATCCTCCGACCAGCTCGCTTCTTTGGCCGTGCAGATGCCAATATAACTTCTTCATCTGAGGGTAATGAATGAGCTGCAGCATCAGTATTACTACCAGCTGGGCTTGATGAAGAAGATGCATCAAACTGGTGGGTTCCAGTTCCACTGCCATTGCTAAAGTCTACAAAGGATGGCATAGAAATATTCATTTGAGAATTTGGTTGGTGAGTGTAGAGTGCAGTGCAATTTGAGGATCTGTCTGAGTTTGAGTTTGGGAGTGAGTGTGTGAGTGTGAGTGTGTGGAGTTTATATAGTTTTTTGTGGACAAAACAAAACGCGGACAGGTGGGCTTATAAGTGGGCCAAGGAATAGAAAAACCACGGCTTTCATTTCACTACTCCTACCACCTGTGTTCCTTTTGACATAACGACAAAGCTTGATTTCTAATCTTATCCATCCATATTAGATTCCTAGTATATTACTATCGGTATATATTAATACAGAATCGCATCTTACAGCATTTTGGTGGGAAATTTTTTTTCCCCCATTTATCAATATACTCCTTATTTTGTACCATATTGTTTACCAATATATCCTCAACTCTATATTTTTGGACCGACATACCCTCATTCTATATTTTGTACCCCACAATTTACCAATATACCCTCATTTTGTCACTCCCACTGTTTACCAATATATACCCCCACTATATATTTTTGTCATCGACATACCCACGACAAATTTTTATTTGTCCAACACTCTTTTTTATTTATTATTATCTCTCTTAATTAATACACAATCGTTGACTTCCCCACTTTTTGTGGGAAAATTTTATTCCCACCATTTACCAATATACCCATCATTTTGTATCCAATTGTTTATCAATATACTGCACTCTATATTTTGGACCGACATACCCCACTCAATATTTTGTACCCCACCATTTACCAATATACCCTCATTTTGTACTCTCATTGTTTACCAATATACCCCCACTCTATATTTTTGGTGACATACCCTTGACAAATTTTTTATTTGTCCAACACTCTTTTTTTATCCACTTTTGGTGGGAAAATTTTATTCCCACCATTTACCAATATACTCTCTCTCATTTTGTACCCCACTCCAATATACCTGCTTCTATATTTTTGGATGAGATATCTCGACAATTTTTTTTTGTCCAACACTCTTTTTTTATCCACTTTTGGTGGGAAAATTTTATTTCAACCATTTACCAATATACCCTCATTTGTACCCCACTGTTTACCAATATACCCCCACTCTATATTTTTGGACCGACATACTCTATATTTTGTACCCCACCATTTACCAATATACCCCTAATTTTGTACCTCACTATTTACCAATATACCCCCACTCTATATATTTTGGACCGACATATTCGACAAATTTTTTTGTCCAACACTTTTTTAATTATCAAAATATACCCTCATTTTGTACTCACATTTGTTTACCAATATACCCTCACACTCTATATTTTTGGGTGACATTGTTGCCTCATCCCACCAAGAAATTATTGTTGCCTCTTCGTCTTATATATATATGTGTTGCGTATTTTTATACCCCTTATAAAATGTTGATATTTTTGAAGCAAATCAGATCTCAGCGCTTTATTATCACCTCTCTCAGCATCGCGCGACGTAATCATCTAGTTGCTACTACTACTATTTCATCGGTCATTATTGTTCCAAGTTCTTCTAGATATAAATGGAAAAAGTGAGCGACTTGCTTTATCCTAATTTGGGAGCGGAACAAATATTGTTCGTTTCCCACTTGCCAGTCAGCTTATCTCTATGATTTTTTTTTTTGAAGGAAGCTTAACTCTAGGATGTAAGAGTATTTTTTAATTTATGTATAACATATGAGATTTGTTGCTTGGCAACAAAATGTGTCTTATTTTCGAATTTGGGTTGCTTGGCTTATGTCAGGATCTCAAATCTAAAAAGAATTAGTTAGTAGAGCTTAAGAATGTGTATTCATTAGGTATGCAGGATCTCAGATCTAAAAAGAATTAGTTAATAGAGCCTAAGAATGTGTATTCATTAGGTATGCATTAAATAGTAGTGATCATAGAGTCAAATGATGTTGACTTTTATAAAAGTGAATTCCCTTTTAAATCTAAAAATAGTGAGACCACCGAAACTAGTCAAGTTTTTTTGCCTAGGAACGTTGAAAACAACGAACAAAGGGAAATAGAACCACGAAGAGGTAAGAGAGCATGTGTTTGCTAAAGACTTTGAACCTGATTATATGGTCTATACATTAGAAGAGGATCCAACTAGGCTTCAAGAAGCTTTGTCTTCATTGGACTCTGATTTGTGGAAAGAACCCATTATGATGAGATGGATTCTATTAGAAATATAGTTAGTTTGTTAGGTAATTCGGTTAGAGTTAGTTTTCTAGATACTAGTTTGTTACATATTGATCTATATATAAAGATCAAACACTCATTGTAATCAATAACTTTTTGTATCAATTTCACTTTGATATATATATATATATATATATATATATACACACATACATATTAGAGTTTCTTAACCTTTTCCCTCCTATCTTCTATGGATACCATATTATTCAATATGGTATCAGAGCAAACATGGTATCCTCCATGAAGATTTGCTTCTGTTGCATTCTTTAATCAATTTCATTTTTGTTTCAAGTTTCATTTTACTTTCATTCTTCATTCTTCTCTTGTGATTCTTGCCTTTATTTGCAATTTCACAGTTCCATTTCTTTAATTCAACACATTTCATTGTTCGTGTTGTGTGTTCCTCTGATTTTTGCGTTTTCTCCAATTTCGATTTCGCAAATTCTTTGAATCGATTTTGATTCTATCATTCGTTTTTCAATCAGAATCGCGTTTTTCTCCTTCCTCTCGTTTCTTTGAGAGTTTCTGTTTGTGCAACTTGCTTTCGTGTGTTCGTTTCTAATTCGTTTGACACAAATTATTTGTCATTCTTGTATCGGTAATCATAATTTCCGTTTGCAATTCTTGCACATCAGTTTTGCGATTTCGCTTCATTGTCCTCCTTTCATTCTAATTCCCGATGATTGTGATCTGAAGCGGAGTTCCGATTTCTTTTTGGATCATTCCTTTTCTCTTTGTGATTTCAATTTTCTGAAGTTGATGTCTCTTCTTGGATCGACTCTTGATCCAGTTTCTGTTTTCGTTTTCGCAACGTTTATTCAAGATCAGTTGTAATCAATGAGTTTGCATTTCTTTTTGGATCGAGTTTCAATTTTTTTACAAACAACATTCAAGCTGTTTGTTGAAATGCCTCCAAGAGATAGAATTTTTTCTTTTATGATTGTCTCCGAAAGTTTATCAACAAGGTTCAAGAAGTGGTATTACTACCTATCGGCTAATTGAGAAAGAAGACATCTTAATATTGGTTTGGAATTTCTTGATGGAAAATGTCTGCATTGGTGTCTTTTCCAGCTTAGAGACATGGTTTCCCAGGATGATTGATCCTCCGCGCGCAATTGGCTTTGTTGGTTGTTTTGTTGTAATTTTATTTTTGATTTGATCATGTAAATTTGTATTGTTTATTTCCAAGCTAGAAGCCTCGTGAATGTCTTCTAGCTTGCAGGGGACTATGTCTTCTAGCTTGCAGGGGACTATTAGAAATAAAGTTAGTTTGTTAGGTAATTCGGTTAGAGTTAGTTTTCTAGTTACTAGTTTGTTACATATTAGTTAGGTGAGATTTGATCTATATATAAAGACCAAACTCTCATTGTAATCAATAACCTTTTGTATCAATTTCACATTGATGAATATTAGAGTTTCTTAACCTTTACCCTCTTATCTTCTATGGATACCATATTCTTCAATAGATTCTCTAGAGTCTAACAAGACATGACACTAAGTTGACTTGCCACATGGTTTCAAACCGATTGGTTGTAAATGAATTTTAACACTAGTGCAGAAAAGTACTTTAGAATCAGTTATTTGACATTAGGAATCGGTTATTGACCGATTCATGCCGCGCTTTTTGGAATCGGTTATATAACCGATTCATAATGAGCTACTATGAATCGGTTTCTGTAAAACCCGATTCATAATCGATTCATGTTACTTTCCCAGACACACCATGGCAAGGTGATAAACGAGACTTTAGGAATCAGTTATATAAACAACCGATTCATAAGGTTTCACATTAAAAATCGGCTATTTATGGTACAGTGAAATCAGAACCACTAATTGAATAAGACAGAAAGTTGGAGAGAAATATTATATTAAAAAGTAAGATAATGGATTGAATCGTGCGAATTTAACGTTTGAGATTGTCAAGTGAAAAATCCAATAGAGAGTATCTTCATAATATAGGCCCGCCATTGACATGAGGTGTGGGGTCGATGAAAGCCCATCCACAAGTTACCACTAATGGAAAGGAAAGCTGTTTGCCAACTGCTTTCGAAACAAACAAAACAACTTATGATAGAAGTTCTACTCCATTCATCTAGCTGCAATAGCATTTGTCCACGTAGCTGTGGAAAAGCAACAAATATCTGGGGTAATTCATCTCGTTTTTTTGAAAATATCTCAATCAACTGAGTATTTATTATTACGAAAAAGAATATCAAAACTAATAATTTGATTTCAGTAAAAAAAAATTTATGTCTATTAGAATAAAAGTATCTAAGCACAATTTATGAACAAATCACTTTTATTAAAGAAATATTCAATGAATCAATTAATATCACACGATGAAATACATTAACTAATGTGTGAAATTTAAAAGTTCCACAATGAAACTGGAGTGTCAAATATCTCCACGTCTTGCCAGCAGTGACCAGTAGCAAAATCTGTTGGTGAAGGAGGACGAGACATTATAGGCACGTCGGAGAAACTCATACGGAAATCATGCATGTCGTCAAATCCTGATGACACTGCCGGAGCAACCTGTTCATCGTACATACCATGTTGTTGGATAGTTTGATTGGCATCTTCCATGACAACTCCATCATCTCCAACCCCAGCTTGATCATATTGATAATGATTCTGTTGTTGCAGCTCACCGGAAAGCATTTCAGCAGCTTCTATCGCCGCTCTCCTTATCTCCATCGGATCAGTTGATTCCGGCAGCCTTACCCGCCAAGCAGAGTCAGCAAAATTGAGACAAGCTGACTTTCCACGAAAAGTGAGTGCAGCAACATCATGTGCACGTGCAGCCATTTCAGGAGTTGTGTAAGTTCCAAGCCAAATCCTTGTTTTGTTGTTGTTGGGCACTCGCATCTCGCATACCCATTTGTCATTGTTCCTCCGCCGCACTCCACGGTACACCGGGTGCCTCGTCTCCTGGAAGATCCTCCGACCGGCTCGCTTCTTTGGCCGTGAAGATGCCAATATAACTTCTTCATCTGAGGGTAATGAATGAGCTGCAGTACTATCAGTATTACTACCAGCTGGGCTTGATGAAGAAGAAGCATCAAATTGGTAAGTTGCAGTTCCTCTCCCATTGCTAAAGTCTCCAAACGAAGGCATGGAAGTATTCATTTGAGAATTTGGTTGGTGAGTGTTGTCGAGTTTTGAGAGTATTGGAGTTGTGTGTGTAAGCAGAGAATTGCTTTGGAGTGCAATACTATGAGTGAGTTCACAAAATTAAGAAGAAGTGAGTTTTTGAGTGTGAGGGTGAGTGTCTGGAGTTTATATACATTTTTGTGGACACATCAGACAAGAGAACGCGGACAGGTGGCTTATAATTAAGTGGGCCAGGGAACAGAAAAACCACGGTTTTCACTACTACTAAGAGTGAGTTAACTTAATGAGGAGGATCTGAGTTTGTGAGTGTGAGTGTAAACACGACAACACGTGAGGCTTATAAATGGGCCGGGGACTATTACAAATACTATGGTCCGTTGTCTTATAAACCGGCTTGGAAAGTGAGGGTTACCTCTTCATTATAAACCCTCTAGTAGACCTTTATCATTAGAATTTTGTCGATTTGGGCGGTCCAACTACCCGATATTTTTGGCGCGGCAGGCTCTAAAAATAGTAGCCCAAAATCAAGCGGTATGTTTTTTTGGCGGCGATTGGCGATGATGTTATTAGGTCAAGCGGCCCATGGGCCCATGGGTGGCCCGTTTGTTTTTGTTTTTGTTTTTAATTTTAAAATATGACAAGTCTTTATACATCTTTGTTTTTAATGTTATCCAATCAAAATATGATAACTCAATTATTTATTCCACGCTTCGATTTTGGAGAACTTAACGGATCGTCCTTCGTCTTCTCTTCAAACCGTTTTGCAACTCCATTCATAAATTCTGAAGGCGATTCGACTCAAAAAAACACCACCACCAAATACCGATCCATAAGCTGTTCGAGATGCCTTTGTCTTCTTCTCTATTGAAATTGTCCTATTTCAAAAAAATACCAATTCGGTATAAAGGCAACCAACATCCTAATCTAATCCTAATCCTAATGAATCACACTCAAGAAACAAATAAATTAGAGGCAAAGCGAATAAGATTTGGTAACTCAAATTTTGAGTAGGTAATATCATGAGAATTTAATCACGAAGATATCAACTTAATTTCCACCTTTTTTCATATATATGAAATCAACTTGATATGCAAGTTCAAGCATTTGTGTTTGAAGTTCTAGACATAGTGGTTGGAAATAGGACAATTTCAATAGAGAAGAATTTATTTATTTGAGCTATTTTGGATTATGACAATGTGTTTTGCAGAAACCAAGATTTAATTTATTTATGTATCTTTATTTTGGATTATGGACAAAGATATATTGTGTTTCTTGAATTTTGTTTATGTATGTTGTTCATTGATAGAAACAATATATACTTAAAATTTTAAAAAGTCAATGGCTTGTGGTTCGTTGGGCAGGCCCCATTGGCCCGTGGGGTGATGTTGGGCGGGCTTGGGCCTACATTTTGCGACCCATTAGAATATTGGGCTAGCCCGACCGCGCCCATATATCTGTTTGGCCCGATGGGCACAAGGGCGGCCGGCCGAGCCTACCCATTGACACCTCTACTTATCACTAGTCAATGCGGGACTTGGGATTTTCCCTAATACACCCCCTCACGCGCAACACCTTTTTATTTTTATTTTTGGGCTTGTAGCGTGTTTTTTTTTAAATGGTTGGTGGCACGATAGATCTAGGATAGGCTCTGATACCATCTTATAATGTGGTTTATGCCTAACTCTACCCCACAAAACCGGCTTGTAAAGTGAGGGTTGCCTCTTCATTATAAACTTTCTAGAGACCTTATCACTAGTCAATGCGGGACTTGGGATTTTCCCTAATACGTTGGTTTCCCACTTGTCACGCAGCTTAACTATGTGATGTATCATGTAAGATTGATTATTTACAACCTTTCACTTTATTAATGGCTACAAATACTGAATATTTGTTCAAGTTTTTTCATCAGCAAATTGTGTTATTATACTTCTATACTTGAGTAAGATTTTATTGAATAAATATGAATTACAATGTCTCTCGGGTCACTATAGAATTTCCTGATACTAGTCATGTGTGTATGTGTTGAAGTTACATGCCCTTTCCATGATCTAGGCTCATCATTATATAGCCGAGCTCTATGAAACGGCATGTTGTTGCGGTTATCCTCGGAGATGTTCCTCTCCCCCGACAGTTCGGTTACTGGTCCTTATCCCATATGTGTCCTTTGTCCGATCCACGTGTCGATGCTCCGAGCTAGCTCATGCATCATCAGACCAAGTTGCGTGTCCTAATAGGTTGGTTAATTAACTACCTCGGTCCACAGCCCCTCAAACTCGAGTTGTTTTAAGAGCGAATAGCTTTAAGGTTTGTGGGATATTATGAGGGATGTTCCTGTCTCACCGTGTGGAGTTACTTTTGCTTTTGCTTCCACTTCTTTCCTTAATTTCTTTCGGATGTTGGAGATGTCTGCATGGGCTATCCTTGATAGGTATGAGACATGTGATAGATTGTGGCGCATAAACATTTCACGTCAGATTCGTTGATCTTCTAGGCATGATCTATTTAAGGGTTGTAGATCTAGACAGACTAAGCATTCCACTGCCTATGTTGTTGTTGTTGCCTCTTGATTTTGTTGACTCTTGTCGATTCTCAGAAGGATCAACCAACTCAACATAAGGTAATTTCTTGACTTTATCTCTTGTTCCATTTTTTTATTTCTTAAGATGGTTAAGCTGTGGGAGTTAGATTAGAGTGTGAGAGAGGTGGCAGAGGTCCCCTCCGCCTTGAAGCTTGTCTTAGAGGAAACTCGGGAGAGTTGGGAGAGGTGCAAGGAGCGGTGGAACAGAAAAGTTCTCAATTGCCCACTCTCAAAAGTTGTAAGCCTTTCAGGCTTACCCTCTGGGTCTTCGGAAAATGAAGATGAAAGTGACTCTGTTACCTCTCTCTTCTCAGGAACTCAAATTTTCAGTTGATCTGCTCTGGCTCTTCCTTCTAGTGGAATTAAGATTTTATTGGCTTCCGAGCAAAACGCAGAAGAGACACCTAACTTTGAAGCTCTCAACTATACTTCAATGATGTTGACTGAGGAGTCAATACAAAGTTATGTGCTGGGAAAAAATTATCTTCGACTGGGAAGGAGGAGGATTTAGTTAATAGGTGTTGCAAGGTGGGAGATTTGGTTTGTCTGTCACGACCTAGGGGGTGCAAGACGAATCGACCTATATGTATGTGTGTTTATTTGCGGACTTAAAGATTCAAATGCATTTTCCCTGTTCGAGAGTCAAGTACTAATTGGGTCTTCATTTGTAGATTTGAGATATTGCGTCGAGCTGTGAAGCTAGATCCCAAAGTAGGTGTCTTTTTTGCTTTTTATGGCACGAAAGGCGAGTGGTTATATAGGTAAATGGATAGTAACCATGCAAAGAGGAAGCTTTTGACTGACAATATCAAACACCAGGTTCTCATATCTATTAACATGTTCATAACCTCGTTGTTGATTGCTGCTAGGCGTATCCATATCAATATCAACATTAATATGAGAGACTTTCTTTCCATGGGATGTCCAATGCGAATACCCAAGTTTAAACACCTTTTTGTGAATGTGAACATTTACAATATCTAGGGTTAACTAGCTCTCAGTTTTACTCCGCTTACAATGACCCCTTCAACCAAATACTTTTGTTGCTGACAAGCAAAACCAATGAAATCTTTGGCTCCTTTTAAAAGTTTGGTTGTATATCCCCTTCGACCAGAAAGAAGCCTGTTATACATCCATGTACGATGTGCATGCGCTTCCATTTCAAGATCGACTTCAAAAATACAATATGATCGCAAGTCAATGAGTTGAAGAAAAAGACTAGAGGTTACTGAAAATGGAGATCCTAAAGTACGCATATTATATATATTCATTAGTAGTCTTAATTTCAATTGAGATACAAAACAGTGTCATTACTAGTGGATTTTCCTTCACCCATCGGTATGTGCTTCTAACCCCCTTTTCATCTGTTGGCCATAACTCCGTTGGTAATCTGTCATAAGCACTTGATTGCCGACGGTGTTTTGGCCATACAAACCATTTTTTCTTGTCAGTAATCAATATTTTTATTGTAGTGCTTGTTCTATCTTTGGAATTGTATACGGATACCAACACCATCATCTAGGGCGAATATATGGGTAACTTGGTAACTTGGTCGATCGACCAATTCATCATAATCATGTTACTTATTGTATTGAGGACCATCAAGACTATAACCCACAAAAATGGCAAATTAAAGACTTAGGATACTAAAGAATTTCTTAGTAACTATTACTAAATTTTCTAGTGACAATGATATACAACACTCCAATGGTTAGTGTATACTAACCACAATTCCTTAGCGTTTTTTCAATAGCTTATAGTGTTTGAGCTTATATCTTAGAGCGTTTCATTTTTCTCTCAATTTTACCCTTGTTCCCAGCCGACCACCCAGGAAGGCTCGGATATGACACGCCTCCTAGCCGATCATCTGGGTTCAGAAGACGAAGGCGAGAAGTCCTTGCACCTCTCATCACCGAAGTTTCGTCGACAACGTATCAAGGCCGATGCATGGACTACCTCCCAATCGTAGGCCGCGCCTCTAAAGGGCTCGACCTCGGTAAAAGCCCCGTTAGATATATTAGGCAAGCCGAGAATCTCGCTTTGAGATCTCGGGACATTCATGTACCATTATGAGCATTTATGACATTACGTAATATAAATATACATACAGAGGCCAATGAAAGGGACAGACATTCTATTTTCTTCTCACATACTACTTTACGTGTTCTTGCTAAACCCTACCTGAGGAATAGTTAGGAACATTGGCGCCACCGTGGGGCCCGGTAGAACTTCCCCACCCCGTCGCGTAACAAAGAAACCCTACTTCACCATGGTAGGAACAGAGCTAACGGTGGTGCCTCAACAAGCACCACGGATCCCGGAGATCCTTGAGTTGATGGAAGCGGAAGAGCGCTTCAGAGCGAAATCTTCGAACAAGCACGGAACGAAGAAGCGGCACCCTTCGTGCCCAAGCCGGAAAACAGAGAAGCTCGGCTCCACGAACGGCTGAAGTCGCGCCTCCGTAACAACACAGAGCGGAGTCGTCCGCGCGCCACGAGGCGTTTCACCATTTATAGGAGAGATCGCGGTGCCCGCCCATCCCCGGCCGAGGGCACGCCATTGGAACTTACGATGGGGCGGGAGATCCCCGCAGTCATGTTGGACGCTTTCCGCACCCGATGATGATCGGTGGGGGTAATGGCGCCATCCGCCGCAAGATGTTCGCAGTACGCCGACCGACGCCGCCTCGAAGTGGTTCGAGGGTTAGCCGCTCGATCCATCAATGGCTTTGAGGACCTTGCCACCGTTTGCGTCCAACAATTCTCGCCAACAAGAAGAAGCTCATCCACCGGGAGATTTGTTCGATCTCAGCAGGACCGAGCAGAGCCGTTGAAGAAGTACTTGGAGCGCTTTAACAAAATCACGATCAAAGTTGAAGACCGGACGAGAAGTTTTTCGTGGCGGCTTTCATGAAAGGCCTCAAAGCGGGACCTTTAGTGAAGCAATCGTCTATCACCACTCCCGGGAACATGGGCGAGGTCGAGCGCGAGCGCACAAGCACATCGAAGCTGAGGACACTGCTGCTTCCAAGGACGCCAGAGATGCTAGAGGACCCAGAAGGCCACAGTCGCCACTGATAACTCATATTTATATGAGTTATTCATACTTATTCAAAGATAAATCATGCAAGTTCTCTAGCAATTGTAGGTTGATTCTATTAGTTTTACTGTTAGTTTATTGTTTCTTAGTTAGCTAGGGGCTAAATTGCGAGTTCTGTGCATTTTGGCACCAATTGGTGCCTTTGTGGTCATTTTGATGCTTTTTGTGCTTGTGCAGGAAATTTAGAGCCGAACGTCGCAACGTCCCTCACCACGTCTACGAAAGGCAAAGCAAAGCAAGAAAGAAATATCTCGGTTGTCTTTGCACTAATAATGATGGTCAAAGATTCAACAAGTCGAAGATCTTCTCTCTTCTCAGTCTTGTACGACGCGGATGGCGATCAGAAGATCGCACTGATGTCGATTCGAAGTGCGTGATGGAGGCTTGGTAGGTGGGCAAATGACATCAAGCAACATGTGACCCATTTGGCTATTTAATTGAAGACTTGTCTCTCTCTCAGAGATGCATACACACACGCATCATACCATTCCACACCTCCATCATCTACCTCCTCCATTGTTGAAAAGAGTTCTCAAAAGCGAAGTTCGGACACTGAACTTCGAGTTTTGAACTCTACTCAACTCCATTTCCGGTCATAACCACTCATTGTGAAGCTCGGACGTGGTAACGTCTCTCTGATCGCATGCAGGAAAGTTACTTAGGTGTATCTTTTGCACTCAGTTTCTTTTCAGTTATGTATGGTATTTTAACTCCTTATCTTTCTGTAAAGATGCTCAGCATGAGCTAAACATTTTGTAGTTGGGTTGTTGTTTTGCATGTAATGAATTTCTAGTTAAATGTTATGAAGTATTGACGCTTACATGTTTTAAATCTTTGCATGATAATATTTCCAAACTTGTTTTGAGACTGATCAACTTAAAATAGGTAGATTCATAGGTACAGACATGGTCTATGAAAAGAACTCAAAGATTTATATGAACGAAAAGGTGCACTAAAGACATTTAGGCATTTTTATCTAAGTCTAGACATAGAATGGATAATAGTTCATAGGACATTGCTGTGGGTGCTTAAAATACAGGAGTGGGCCTATTTAGAACCTAGACATAGGACCTCTTATACTTGAAACTCGGCGTTTTGTCTTTTTGAAAAGCCACGCTCTTTTCAATGCGTTCAAACGTGGCCACGTCTGCGCAGTTAACATTTGAGCGTCATAACGTCTAAACGCGTTACGCGTCGACTAGGAAGGATTTATCCGCATGCAACAACTCAACTCATCTCTCATCCATATTCATAACCACTATCTTATTTACTTGTTTTATTTATGTTCCTAGTTTTAACACCAACTTTTAGTGCCGATTTGTTACTTGTTTCTCTTGTGTTTTAAGACTTGAACTTTGAAAGTACAACCAATCCTCGTGGGAACGATCTCTTACTTATATCCACTTTATTACTTGTACGACGTGTATACTTGCACTAAATTTGCGAACACCACAACTAATTTACACGCAAACAGCCACCAGAAAGAGGAAGCCGGCCCGAACCCTTCCTGGCCTCAGCCCGCCGAGACCGGGGAGGAAGAGCTCGCAACAGGAAGTCCCGCCCCAATCCGGAAAGCACTTACACTCCGCTCCGGGCCCGACCCTCTGCCATTCTAAACGATGGTCTCGCCGACGGAACCATCACCAGGCCGGCTCCTTTCGTCGGCACCATGGGTAAGCATCCTGAAGCTTATTGCAGGTTCCACAGGACAGAGGGCCACACCACCGACGACTGCTGGACTTTGAAGCAACAAATCGAGCAGCTCATCCAGCGAGGATTCTTGAAGAAGTTTGTACTCTCGGAGGAACAAAAGAAGAGGCGGGCGAAAGCCCACGTGGAAGACAACCCCAAGAGGGAGGATCAAGGAAGGAGTCGCAGCGTAAAAACGGCCATGAAGTAGGCGGCCAGGGAGTAGTCAACACCATCTCGGGGCGGATTTTTACGGTGGAGGCCCTCATCCTCGGCCGGGGAAGAAATACGCCGGTCCATCATGTCGGCCTCGCCGAGCACTGCCGAAGATCCGATCCGGCCTACCCGTCGATCTCTTTTGACATCACGATTTCAATGGAGTCCGGCCCATTCCGATGACCCAATTGTGATATGTCACCACCAAAGCGGATACAAAGTAACGAGTGCTTGTAGATGGAGGAGCTCCGCCAACGTAATGTATTGGAAATGCTTCAAAGAGCTCAAGCTACGAGGAGGAGTGTTGAAAAATTACCAGTACACTTGTCGGTTTGCAGTGAGCAGGTGGAGGTCCGAGGCTACGGACACGAGAACGACCGGCGAGGCGAATCCGTCAAACAAGTGGTGCTAAGGTACATGGTGGTGAATGCAAAATCTTCTTACAACATAATCGTTGGCGTGCCCACCTCAACGCCTAATGGGCGCAATCTCTTATCCTCATCTCTCGCCTCAAATACCCCTACCCAACTCTGGGAAGTAGGAACAGTGAAAGGAGACCGGCGATGGCACGCAAATATTACGCAGAAAGCGCCAAAGATCAAAGCGGACTCGAAGAAGGGCGAGAGCGAGAAAAACAACCATTGTAGCTTCCTCGACGGACCCCGTAATGTATGATCCAAAAAGAAGGAAAGAGGCCACGCCCGGCGGGTGATCTAAAAGAAGTTACGATAGGCCCAATGCAACACCAGAAGACAAAGATAGGGACGAGACTCTCGGCGGAGGTTGAAGACCAGCTCCTAAAGCTCCTTGCAGGCAACGTCCACATATTCACATGGTCTCCCCAGGACATGCCAGGTATCGACCCAAATTTTATCTGCCATAGATTATCACTGAACCCTTCTGTTCAACCTGTGTCCCAAAGAAAAAGAAAACAGGGTCAAGAGAAGACAGAGGCCATAAAGGCAGAAACAGAAAAGTTGCTCTCGGCTGAATTCATCCGGGAAGTGAAGTACCCAACATGGCTGGCGAACCCTGTACTTGTCAAGAAGTCCAATGGCAAGTGGAGGATGTGCATCGACTATACAGACCTCAACAAGGCCTGCCCAAAAGACGCGCGTATCCCCTGCCGAGCATTGACGGCCTCGTCGACGAAGCGTCCGGCTTCAAACTACTCAGCTCCATGGATGCGTACTCTGGTTACAACCAGATCAGGATGAGCCACACTGATGAAGAAAAGACTGCCTTCATGACCGGCCGCTCCAACTATTGCTATCAGGTGATGCCGATTCGGCCAAAAGCATTTGGCGCAACCTATCGATTGATGGACCGAATTTTTGAAGAAGAGATCGGCAAGACCATTGAAGTCTACGTCGATGACATGGTGGTAAATCTCGCAATGCACCACGATCATGTGACCAATCCGCCAAGATATTCAAGCTACTAGAAAGATATGATCTTGGCTCAACCTGCAGAAGTGCTCGTTCGGTGTCAGCGGGAGAATTCCTAGGCTACATCCTCTCCCACCGAGGTATTGAAGCCAACCCCTCCCAATGCGAGAGCAATAATCAATGCCGAAGCCCATCCACGGCCAAAGAGGTGCAGTCCTAAGAGCCAAATAGGAGCGCTTTCTCGATTCCTTGGGCGCTCGGCGGACGAGGTAAAGCCATTTTCCGATTACTCAGAAAAATTCAAGTTTGGTGGTCGGAAGAATGTGAGCACGCACTCCAACAACTCGAGGCGATAGACGGCATCACCTCCAATTCTCACAAAGACCAAAGCAAGGTATACCCCTACTACTATACCTACATTGTTTCCAAAGACGCTTGCATAGCAGCCTGGTACGAGAACAAGGCGGAGCCGATTCTTGCCGATATACTACATCGTGAGAATGTGGAGGGCGCGGTGAGATACCAAAAAATTGAGAGAGCGCCTATGCGATCGTTCTTGCAAAGAAGAAAGCTCGAGCAAGACTTCCAAAGCTACTCGGTGGTGGTGGCCCGATCGCCTAATTCGCCAAGTCCTAGCAAAGCCGGATCTAGCCGGGAGAATGGTAGCGTGGTCTATTGAATTATCGAGTTTGACATAAAGTATGTGCCCAGAGGCCCCATCAAAGCACAAGCTTTGGCGATTTCGTGGGCGAGTTAGTGGAAGCAGAGAATGAGGCCGCCCAACGGTAACCCTTTGGACACTTTGCGTGGGACGGATCCTCCAACACAAGAGGAAGTGGTGCGGAATAACTTTAGAAGGTCCAGATGGTATCCTCATCGAGCAATCTCTCAGTTCAACTTCAAAGCCACCAACAACCCGGGCGGAATACGAGGCACTAATCGCGGTATGACCGCTTTGCAACCGACCTCGGCACAAACACACGAGAGTGCGGAGCGACTCCTCCAAGTAACCGGACAGTTACCAACGCCTTCAGCGCCAAAGATGAACTACTCAAAGAAATCTTTGCAAAGAAGGTACAAGAACTTAAATCTAAATTCACGTCTTTTGAACTAACCCATGTGTCCCGTGGAACAAAATGGAAGTGGCCGATATCTTGGCCAAACTAGCGAGCACCAAAAAACACGCAACAATCACTCGGTGATACAGAGTCACTCCGAACCCGAATTTTTAGCTAAAACACAGTCCTCTCAATTGAGGAGGAACCAAAAAAGCCGGATGACCAATATAATTGCTTATTTGCGGGGTGAGCAACCGCGATTGCAAGAAAAGGAGGTGAAGAAATTAGAGAAGATGGCGCTAAATACATCCTCATTGAGAGGACGAGCTATTCAAGAGGGATTCTCCAGCCGCTCCTCAAATGCCCGGCGGTGTGAAAGGTGAAAAAGTCTGAAGGAAATCCACGAGGAGTATCGCAGCAGCCCACATAGGAGGGCGAGCCCGCAAATGAAAATCCTTAGAGCCGCATTCCGCCGAGTCTCAAAAAGGCGCGCTTAGAATATGTGAAAAAATGTGACAAGTGCCAACGCCATGCCGCGCGCCCCAAGAGCTCCACCAACCAACCTTCAGCAATGGTCTCCCATGGCCGTCGCGTATGGGAGTTGATATTCTCGGTCCATTCACCCCATGATAGGGCCAGTCGGATCTTGCTCGTAGCCATCGACTACTTCTCCAAATGGATAAGCGAGCCCATAACCACCATCTCAAAGACGGAGGTGAAGAAATTCTCACGGCAAAGACTCATCCGCCGCGGTATTCCGGCTACAATAGTGACGGACAAGCGGCACTCGGTTCGCCTCGGACTCGATGGCCAGAGCTCTGCAGAAAGTGGAACGTCTATCAAGCCTTCACCTCGGCCGAGCACCCCTGGACCAACAGGCGGCCGAGGCCGCAAACAAAGTCATATTGAGCGGACTCAAGAAGAAACTCGGCGACTCCAAAGGAGGATGGGGTCAAGAGTTACCACTTGTCTTTGTGGTCCTACAACACCACTCATGAGCCGTCCACTCGGAGGCCCCCTTCGGCCGGTGGTATCTGGCAGCGACGCCTCATCCCCATAGAGGTGTTGGAGCCTAGCCCAAGGCGAACTTTCACTGAAACAGTCCCAGATGAAGCCTCCCTCAGAGCAAACTTAGACTTGGTAGAGGAAGTAAGAGAGCTGGCAAAGGTAAAGGAGCGAGCAAAGAAACAAATGAGTGCGAGAAAATACAACTCAAAAGTCTTCGCCAAGAACTTTCAGAGTAGGAGACTTAGTGCTTAGAAGATCAAGCCGTGCCGGCGCCACGAGTGTAAACTATCAAGAACCGGGAGGTCCGTTCGAGTAAAAGAAGTCATCGGCCAAGGAGTTCAAAGGTGGAAAAGTTAGATGGAGGCAAAGTCCCGAGGTCCGAACGCAGCCCAACCTCCTCCGGTTTTACTACGCTTGAAATCAAGCTACTAGTCATCGGTTCTCACCATCACCCGTCATTCACTTCATGTAACATTTGTATGTGGCGTTATAAAAGCCCCAAATGTAATCCATCTTCATCATGAATAAAGAGAACCGATTTTCAAAGCATTTCCAAAAAGCAACGCTTATCTTCTCCAAATAAAATAACGCAACAAATCTAATTGCGAGTCAAAACAAGAATACGGCCAAAATAAAGAAATCCCGATGGCGAGACCGAAGAAGCGTCTCGATGTCGCCGGGCAATGAAGACTAAAGTCCCGACGGTGAGGCGGCCGACGAGCCATGTCCCACCTTGGGCACACCTGATTCGGTTCGACGTAGGCCTTCGCCACCGAAACCGAAATGGAGCTTACATCGCATAAAGCTAAAGTACTGCGCCGACGACGCCAACACGCTCGGTGCGGTGTAAGAGCTCTTCAAAGATGCGGTGATGCTAAGCGCGCTCACGCCGCGGGACCAACGTGTCGGCATCGAGAGAAGAGCCCATTAAACCCAAGACCCGACAGTGTAGGCGCCTTAGAGAGCGACATACGACCTGGGCACCAACAAGGCCGCAAACAAAACCGGTAAATTAACACCGAGGTAAAACAAGACACTCCGATTAAAAAGCGCACGCACCGGCAAGACAAAGCCGAAGTAAAACAAGACGCTCCAATTAATAAAGCGCAACAACCGGTAAAATAAACCGAGGTAATATGAAACAACCCGATGGCGATCGCGATGAAAAAGTGCTAAAAGCAGTTAGGCAAACTAAGCAAAACAACAAATCAAAGGAGTTACACAACGGCCCAGCAGGCGATGTCCAAAAGGCTATAATAAAAAGAAACAAAGGTAACCCAAATCCATTACAAAATATTACTACAAGACTTTGTTTTTGTCTCGACAGAAAAACTAGGGAGCGGGAGGAAGATCTTCGCCATGGTCCTCGCTGGTCGGCCAAAACCCGCCCCACCGGCATCGGATAGCGGTGCATCAACTTTCCCAAAATCAAGCAAGGCACCATCGGCCACTTCGCCAACAACTCCTCAAAGAACGGAGGCCTTCACTTCGTCAATAAGCGGCAACCAAGTCCCGCCTACTGAGCAAGTTGGGAACAAATCCCAAATTCCTTTGAGCACCCCGTTCTTTGCCAAGCGATTTCGGCTTGCGCAGCCTCCAACTCTTTGCCCACTTTCTCCAAGGACTCCCCAAATTCTTTCTCTCGGTGGCCAACTTAGACACCGCTCCTCTGTGAAGCGTTTCTCCGGTCCCACTTAGCCGGATCTTGTTCCAAGCGGACCTTGTCGACCTTGCGCACCTCAACTCCTCCTCGGACTTCTTCCAAGCCACCTCCTTTCGACCATGATCGGCGACATTTTTGTTAAAGGCATCCCCGGCTAGGTGAGCAAGCACCGAGGCATAATGGTCTGTAAGTCTTCACCGCCACCGGTGTTTGCCGAATTCCAGAGTGGCTACCTTCTCCACGCCACCGCACCAAAGAAGCAGTGATTGAAACGAGTTCAAAGGATACCTTGAGTCAAAAGTTGACCGAATAGGTTCGTCGCGCGAGTCCGTCGGCCCTCTTCCGACATTTTAACACACCCTTCCAAGAAGTGTCAATAACCCCCCCCCGCGCTGCGGCAAACCAATCTCAACAAAGAACACCAATTCGGCGCCTCTTCGCAGAAGGATTATCCAAGAGAGGAGGAGGGCGAGAACAACTTGTACCTTGACGGTCATTGCACCCTCCGGCACCAGAGGCGATTGCAAAACCTTCGCCGGACTCTTAGTAACAGGAGAGCCTCGACGAGAAAGAGGACTCGGCTCAAAACGATGAGGAGAAGGCTCGTGAGGCGCCGCTCGCTTCTTCTTCGCCTCTCCAGATTTCTTGCGTCAAAGAACGCCGAGGTAGACATCCCAAAGTCACCCGAAAGGAGAAGCGGTTGTCAAAAAAAAAAAAAAAAAAAAAAAAACGAAGTATGCCGAGAGAATTACTTAAATAGTCAATCAACGATTCAAGCGTCATCCACTAACCCCAACAACAGGGGAAGATTTGATGCCCGAGGACTTAACTTGACCATCCGGTCGATCCACTTCGCGCTTTTCAACCGAGCTCGGCACCCTCCTCTCAGCAGAAAACTTATCCTTGTGGTGCTTCGTCCAACTGCGGAAACCGCTCGTCACCAACCTCGTCAATCGCAATAAGGGACACTTGGCCCGGAGACAAACGAAACCAAGAATGCTTAAAATGCTTGTAACTACTTTTGTACAAAGCCATAAAAGGGCGATGATTGCATAAGGACACCCACTCCACGGGTCCTTCACCGACGAGCGGAAGAAGTACAAAAACTTGCGGCCGAGACCTCTCCCCAAGGCACTCGCAAAGGATCTCGAAGGCCCTCATATGGGCCCACCGTTGGGATGCAGTTGCGTCGAGCCACATGAAGCATCTTCAGCACCTGACAGTAAAAAGGGGAGAAGGGCAGCCGAACCCCCAAGTGCTCAAACCAGGTCTGGTAAGCGTAAGTGTACACATCATTCCCAGGGACGCACTCATCCGAAACTTGACCTCCTCCCAAGGCAACAGGACTAGCTGTGGCCGCTCCCTCGTCCACAGGGTGACATAGCATCTGTCGGACACCAGCAAGGGAGGCCTCGGTTCGAAGCTCCGAGTACGAGTCAAGCACCTCTTGATCTACCCAAGAAGTCCCCTCACTCCCAGATCGTTCGCGCTAGGACTCTCGCCTCTTGGCCATGACGGATAAATCACCCGCTCCTGTGGAATCAGAAGGGGAACCACTGTTATAAAGGTCGCCTATTTCCTTTACCACTCGGCGAACATTGCGCAATGAACAATACCCACATTTGAGGAAGCGGCACCGTCGGGATTAAGACACCTATACTCCAGAGGTCACCTCACTCTCACTATCACTACTTATTTCAACTATCGAAACCATCCCTATTTTGCAGGAAACAAACGCAGCGAATACAACCCAAGAGGAGCAGGAAAGAAAAATAAGAAAAGCCACAAATAAGAAAAGCCACAAAGCGAGGAGATAATGCAAGGAGCCACGCACCTTAAGGAAGAAAATCGGAGTAACCACTAACACCACCGAGGGAGAAAGGCACGAGAGAAGCGGGGAAGAGAGAGCGCAAAGGCAATAATAATAAAGCGAAGAGGAAATGGAGCGTAAAAGAAGTTGGAGCGAAGAGACGCGAAGTGTAAGACCCCCTTCGGAACAAGGGCGATCCAACGGCTAAAAAACCCACCAATAAAATCAACGGTGGAGGTTTGAAAGCGGTTCAAATCCCGAGCGACACGCGTGCTCGCCCCAATGGAGCACTCGTAAGACGCGATAGTTCCCAAGGACGTCATAATGACACCTCCCGCCAAAAATCAAATCAATCAAGTACCGCGTCACATCGCATCAATCAGCGTGTATCGCGCCACGGGCCGTCGGTCAAAAGAAAGCGTAAGAAGCGCGGCGTCGGTCAAAGAAAAAGTGGAAGAACCGCGATGCCATCGGCTAAGAATGAGTTCGGAGGGCGAGAGATGTGATCGGTCGCAGATAAAAAGAGAAGCGGACGACCGGAGAGAACAACAATAAAAGGAAGGTTTTCGTATTAATTAAATCTGTTCATGTTCAAAGCGACATTGCATTACGTTTGATACGCAAAATTACATTACATTTATTAAGCGTTACATTAGTGCTACAAGGAAATAAACTACTAATACGCCTTTGGGCGGCGACACCCCTTTGCGGTACCACCAAACTTTGAAGTATCTCCGACGAGCTTCACGGCCTACTTGCTACATCCAATGTTCGAATCGCCCAGAAGCGAGAGGCGGAGGCGACCCCCCCGCGCAAAAACAACACCAAGGCCCACTCGAGGTTGCTCGCCAATCACGCAGCGAGACCGGACCGAGCGGCGGTGAGGTGTCACCTTCCATGAGCGGTCGGCGGAATGCTCGCCGATCGCTCTTTGAGTCTTCCGAACAACTCCAAAGATTCGGAGGAAAAGCCACGCAAAAAAAGAAAAGAGCCGAGTTCACAAAGATCAATAACCCCGCTTTGAGCCTCTTGACAACCCCACGCACTGCGATGGATGGAGTTGTTCAAAAGACTCAAAGGAGGGACGAAATCTCGCCATAGAAGAGCACGTGCGGCCAAGCCATGAGCACCAAAGCCACAAGAAACCCCTATTTATACAAGAGGAAGAGCAAAAACTCCTAGGGTTATGATTATGGCGTAATCTGAAACCCACTGAGTCAAAAGCGACCGAGTCAAAGCAAGCACAAAACCCACACGGGACCGGAACCCAAGACGCAAAAAGGCAAACGGCTAAACCACCCCGCACACGAGATGAGGACTACGGAACCAAGGACAAATCGAGGATACTTAGAACGCCGCACAAAGTGCTCGCCGCTCGAGGATGTGTTCCCACCGACCACCCAGACGGCTCGGATATGACACGCCCTAGCCGATCATCCGGGTTCGTAAGACGCGAAGGTCAAGTCCTTGCACCCTCATCACCGAAGTTTCGTCGGCAACGTATCAAGGCCGATGCATGGACTACCTCCCAATCGTAGGCCGACGCCTCTAAAAGGGCTCGGCCAAAGCGAAAGCCCCGTTAGATATATTAAGCAAGCGAGAATCTCGCGCCGAGATCTCGGGACATTCATGTACCATTATGAGCATTTATGACATTACGTAATATAAATATACATACAGAGGCCAATGAAAGGGACAGACATTCTATTTTCTTCTCACATACTACTTTCTGTGTTCTTGCTAAACCCTACTCCAGGGAATAGTTAGGAACAACCCTCATTTCTTTAATTAATTTTCTCATTTATCCTCCATTAAATGAATTTCTCTCTCATTTTCAAGCATTAATTACAAATGTCTATTTACGTAATTTTGTTTTTATAAGTTACTTCAACTGTAAATTTCACCAAAACCTTTAAATTTAATCTACTAGTTTATTCATTATCTGCTATTTTATCCGCTACTTTTTTTTTCAAACTTTCTCCCAAATGTGAAACCAACGTATTTGTTCTACTCCTACATTAGGTTGAAGCAAATCGCTCACTTGGAGCAGTAATGACCAATGGGGTCGACACTCTCGAATAAATAATATACTAGGAATCTAGGATGGATATAAGATCCAAATCACGTTTTTGTCGTCGTTATGTCAAAAGGAACGCAGCAAAGTAGTAGTGAAAGCCGTGGTTTTTCTATTTCCTGCCCCACTTATAAGCCACCTGGCCGCGTTATGTTGTGTCCACAAAAAACTATATAAACTCCACACACTCACCACTCACACTCACACTCACACAATCACACTATAACTCAAAATTAAAACTCAAACTCTCTTCCTCCTCCTCATTAAGTTAACTCTCTCACAGAACTGCACTTGCACTCCACTCATCTGGATTCTGAACGAAACAACAACTCTGTGCTTACATAAACAAAACACTCTCAAAACTGGATAACACACACCAACCAAATTCTCAAATGAATATTTCCATGCCTTTGTTTGGAGACTTTAGCAATGGCAGTGGAACTGCAACCTACCAGTTTGATGCATCTTCTTCGTCAAGCCCAGCTGGTAGTAACACTGATACTGCAGCACACTCATTACCCTCAGATGAAGAAATTATATTGGCATCTGCACGGCCAAAGAAGCGAGCCGGTCGGAGGATATTCCAGGAGACGAGGCACCCAGTGTATCGTGGAGTCCGGCGGAGGAACAAGGACAAATGGGTATGCGAGATGAGAGTGCCCAACAACAACAAAACAAGGATTTGGCTTGGAACTTACACAACTCCTGAAATGGCTGCACGAGCACATGATGTTGCTGCACTCACGTTTCGTGGAAAGTCAGCTTGTCTCAATTTTGCTGACTCTCCGTGGCGGGTAAGGCTGCCGGAATCAACTGATCCGATGGAGATAAGGAGAGCAGCGATGGAAGCTGCTGAAATGCTTTCCAGTGAGCCGCAACAGCAGAATCATTATCAATATGATCAAGCTGGGGTTGGAGAAGATGGAGTTGTCATGGAAGATACCAATGAAACTATCCAACAACATGGTATGTACGATGAACAAATTGCTCCGGCAGTGTCATCAGGATTTGACGACATGCATGATTTCCGTATGAGTTTCTCCGACGTGCCTATAATGTCTCGTCCTCCTTCACCATCAGATTTTACTACTGGTCACTGCTGGCATGAAGTCGAGATATTTGACACTCCTGTTTCATTGTGGAACTTTTAAATTCCACACGTTAGGTGGTGATGTATTTTTTTTTTTTTTTTTGATATTGATTGTTTCATTGAATTGAATTTGTCTTTAATAAAAATGATGATTTCGTTTTCAAAGACATTCTGTCTAGTTTTTGATATTTTCTGCCTCGAAATGAATAGTTAGTTACCTCCAGATATTTGTTGCTTTTCCACAACTATGTATGTGGACAAATTAAATGCTATGAGAAACAATAATGAGTGGCGTTAAACTTGTATCATATATACGTTTGTTTGTCTCATAGTAGTTGGCAAACAATTTCCTTTATATTAGTGGTAAAACTTGTGGATCAGTTTCATCAGACCCCCCATGCTTTATTCGGACCCCACACTATGGCCAATGGCGTGAGCGTGACTATGAAAATACAGAATTCTTATTTAATATCCGGAGTCCGATTTTTAATACAAAGCATTCCCTCCGTCTCACTTTGTTTGCAGTTTAAGGTTTTGTCACACCATTTTTTTTTTGATATTGAGAGGGGCATATAGCCCAAAAAGAAAGATTACAAGCGATGTAGCGGCGAGTAGAGGCTCCATTACAATCATCATGCGAAGGTTCGCAAAATAAAATCGGGGTTGATGATAAATACAAATCTCATTACAAGGTCACACCCCACATAGAGCAAGGCAATCGCCACCTTATTGTCCTCACGATAAACATGGGATACCGTCACCTGCCAATCAAGCTCAATCATCTGCTTTATCCGACGAAGCAAACGACGCTCATCCAAGGACACTGCCATATGGTTTGTGATAGAGGACACCACAGCCTTGAAATCAACCTGTAAAGAGATATTAGTGAAACCCAAGTTCCTAGCCAACTTCAAACCTTCCCAAACACCCCAAAGCTCTGTCACATATGGAGTGGCTTCGCCAAGATGGCGAGAAAAACCACCTAGCCAAACGCCATGCTCATCCCGAAGAGTCCCTCTACAGCCGCTGCGAGTACCACCCTCTTTCGAGGCTCCATCCGTGTTGAGGGTCACCCAGCCTGCACCTGTTGGCCGCCAACAGATATTTACCAAAGACTTGGACCCAGTTGAGGTGGGGCTAGAGAATTCCTTAGAAGAAGCGTACTGATTGACATATTGTTTAATAGTGTCTGCCGGATGAAAATGCCTATTGAAATTTGCTGTCGTGCTCCTCCTTGTTCCTCCACACCCACAAGAAGTAGCAAGTAGTGGCCCAAAACGCGCACCACTGGGAACCTGCATCCAAAAATATATTGTACAGAATCCAATCCTCAAAAGGATAGCCAAAGAAATTATCCCGCATAGCAACTGGGACAAGCTGCTTCCAAACACAAGAAGCACGCGGACAATCCCGAAGGACATGATGGATGGACTTCGGAACACCAGCACAATGACGATAATCCACAGAAACACCACTCCATTTACTACAATACAACTTCGTAGCCAACTTTCCATGCAAAATTAGCCACGCAAATGTCCTGACTCGCTCCGGCACAACGAGTTTCCAAACAAACTCCCAACGCTTGTCGTGATCTACCCTCTGGTCATTGTGCAAATAATGATAAGCACTAGCAGCCGCGCGAAACTCCCATGTTTTTCACGGACCATAAAGTCACGTTGTCCCCATGCTTGGCTCTAAGCAGGCGCGAGAGAAGGCTATTGAGAAGACTCGCGGAGTAACAAACTCCGCAGGTTGTCAAGCTTCCACCGTTGTTGACATCCACATAATCCACCACTTTCAGCTGGAGCATGTCGCTTGGGACATGCGTGACAATATCTGTGAGAGGGGAGCTTGTATCAAGCCACTTATCAAGCCAAAAATTAACAGTGGTACCATCACCCACTATCCAAGCCTCTTCCCTCCTTATATCAACCCAACAATCTGATAAGGACTTCCAAATATAAGAATCTGTAGCTTTACATTGGAGCTCTCCCCGCCCCCATGTATTCCTACCATACTTACCAATAAGGACTTGGCTCCACAGCTTGTGCTCTTCAGGCTTCAAATTCCAGGCTAACTTCATGAGACACGCTTTGTTCATATCATCTAGGCTCCGCAAACCCAAACCCCATTGATGCTTAGATAAGGTTAAAGTATCCCATTTAATCAAATGAAGCTTCCTCCCTGCATTGTTATCACCCCAAATAAAACCCCGTTGAATCTTCTCAATTTATCTCAAACAAGATTTTGGGATAGCAGTTGTCATCATGGTATATATAGGAATAGCCTGGATGACAGACTTAGCAAAAGTAATTCTACCCGCGAGTGATAAGTGATTGGACTTCCAACCAAAGAGCTTTTGAGAGACCTTCTCTACCAGATAAGTGAAATCTTGTTGCTTGGGAGTTCTACCAAGGAGAGGGATCCCCAAATACCTGCCCAAAGTCGCGACCACTTTAAAGCCGGACATTGTACTCAACCCTACATTCTTGAAAAGAAAATACTTTGGTCTTCTCCAAGGCTTACCATCTGACCAGACATCCCACAGAAAGTATCAAGCACATCCACAACACATTGCATGTTATCATCCGTAGCTTTGCCGAATAACAAAAGATCATCTGCAAACATGAGGTGCAAAATGCTAGGGCCCCTCCTACCGGCTCGAATCGGAAGCCAATGATTCCCCTCAACTGCTTCTTCAATCAAGTGCGTTAGCTTGTCCATACACAACACAAATATATACGGAGACATTGGATCTCTCTGACGGATACCCCGCTGAGGCTCAAACCTCTCGGAACGCCCCCCATTCCACAAAACATTGGTGTGCACCGTAGAAATACATGTCATAATAATAGCTTGGAGCCTCTCTGGCAACCCAAGCTCAGCTAGTACCTTGGTTATAAAGGACCATCGTAAACGATCATAGGTTTTGGCAAGGTCAACCTTGATGGCAAAAAAACCTGTCCGACCACACATTCTCCTCATAGAGTGAAGAAGTTCTTGGGCCACAATAATATTCTCATAAATGCTTCGAGTGGGAATGAAGCCCGTTTGGTATGGAGAAATAATTGTATGCATCAAAGGCTTCAAACGATTCACTATGATCTTTGTAATAACCTTGTAACTCACATTGCACAAAGAGATGGGCCTGAACTGAGTAATGAATTCAGGCTTAGAGACCTTGGGAATAAGACAAATATCTGTATCATTGATGCTAGTACGTAAACACCTCCGGATGATCCCAAACATTCTTAACAAAGGCATAGCAATCCCTCCTTATAACATCCCAATTATTTTGATAGAACCCCGCTTGGAAGCCGTCAGGCTCAGGCACCTTCCAAGGTTGCATATCAAAAATAGCATTATCAATCTCAACATCAGTAGCATACCTGGCAAGAGTCGCAAAAATACTCGGCTCAATCGGGCTGAATTGAAATGGTACTTCATATTTGGATAGGTATCGAGCACCTCATCCTCAGAAAAGGGATTCATGAAAAATCCAGTCACATGGGTTTTAATCTGCGCCTCATCTTCCATCCATTGACCGGTACCATCCCTAAGCATAATAATTGTATTCTTCCTTTTCCGATTAGTTGCCTTGAGATGATAGTACTTAGTATTGCGGTCTCCATCTTGCATCCATTTAGCTCTACTTCGCTGGAACCACATAAGTTCCTCCTGGTAGAGAATCTCACGTAATTCCATTTGAAGCTCCCTTTCAAGCTTGGATAAAAAACGGTTCTTATTTCCCACATACACTACAAGAAAATCGTTGATTTGCCACGGACATTTCCGTGGCAAATGTACAAATTTCCGCAAGAAACAACATTTGCTTGCGAGATAAAAAATGGTGGCAAAAACGCTCGTCGCAAATCGTTTGCCACGGACTTTTCCGTGGCAAATATTTCCGTCGCAAACCCGTGGCAAATCTGTCGCAAATATCCGTGGCAAAGTCGTCGCAAATTTCATCGCAAATCCGTGGCAAATCCGTCGCAAAAATTAGAAAAAATTTAAAAAAAAATTAAATCATAATTTTAATTCTTCAACCCATTCATTAATAAAATTTATTACAGCATCAGGAATTTTTAAATTTATCAATGAAAACAATGGAATTGGAAACCAAAACAGAAAGAGCAGTAGCTAGTATATCATACAAAAAAGATCAGTGACATACTAATACAACACCACATACATGAAAGACATATCAAGTTAAGTTAATACAAAAAATAACACTAGCTACTAGTATATTCTACAAATTACAAAGACGATAACTAGTGATATTCTACATATATTCATAATATTCATAACCTAAAACAAAGGCCGTATACGGTTATTATCTTCTATGTTTACATTTATATCCAGAAGTTCTTTCAACTATGAGCTCTCAGCTGTGTGTTGAGGGTCACATTTCCTGCAGCATACAAATAAGTAGAGTTATACAACTTATTGAATAAAGAGAATATGAATCATGTGTGTTTATTGATATGTTTCTAAATCAAACAATACTTTACTACTACTCATGATTCAAAAGTTGAACAAATAATACAACTCACAGTTTGACTACTATGCCTAAAAGAGTAAAAGTAGACAGTTATATCAATTTTCTTGTACTCCAATTTAAAGCTTAAACACATTGCCTATCAAAAAAAAAAAAACTTAAACACATTGTCATTTATTCCAATAAATTGACAAAGTTACCTTTGTCTTTGCTGCTAGACGATATATTTCAGGAACGTCAGATTGTTTGTGGTGCTTAGGATATGCAACTTGCCCATATAGATCATACTTGTCAATCAGCTTAATTACTGAGAGCAGAACAGAAGCACTTGTGCTTGACATTTCATCAATTCCATCTCGGTTACCCATAATTAAGGTCTGAAAAGCCCAAACAGTGACATATTATTGATCAGTCAAGTAATGCAGGCCAGCTGACCTGAAATTCAAGAATAGTGATATTCAAGAAGTGGTGACTGATAATTCACAGTTTCATACGAGGTTTGCAAGCTCTCGAAGAGGACGGCACTCTCCAAATGCTTTCACCAATGTTGTAATGTTCTTTTTCGGATCCGGTCTAGCAAGAGCAAGTATCATAGGCTTGCGAGGGTTGGTAAAAAAGCGCATTATCTGGTAATCACCAAGTTTAAACGGGCATTAATTCCACTTTTGCATTACAAGAACTTGATAGTCAAGTCACATATAATAAATTATAAAATTAGCGCATTAAACTGGCTAATTCTCCAGTAAATTTACTAAAAGAAGTGCGGAAAGCATATTTCAGACCTCAGACCAAATAGATGGATCTTGGGGGGCAGGATGATCCAAAGTCCCTTCTGGTTCACCATCTATATCACCCTCTAGTGGAACAATATGATGGAACTCCATACCAGGTGGAATTACCTGCAAGATGTGTTGAGATTCAAATATTCAATTTTACCTGACTTGCAACTAAATATTACGAAAAACAATATCGCATGTGAAACAGCACTCCACAATAACTGGTGTTATCAAGAAATACTGTGCAAGCTATGAGCTGTTTAATGATCTTTTCTTTTGAACCCAATGCATCCATAAGAAAGCAATATATTCACTGTGTCCAAGTTTGTTGTAATGCACGCAAGATTAAGCTATTCCTTTCCTGGACAAACTAATAAGCCATACCAGTACTGCAAAACTGTCTCATCCCATGAAAAATAAATATATTAAAAAAGAAAAGAAAATTAAATAACAATAACATGTGAAAAACAGAGAATTTGCTCATAGATAATAATTATCCAGTCCAACAAAGCAGCCAGACATTTTGCTTTAAATGATAGGTTAAACAGAAAGGCCCAAATCAGTCACCAAAACCGAAAGATGAACTCACTACATCTCAATGCAAATTGCAAAGGTATCAACAAGATATTTTACCTCTAGGCACATGAAATCTGTCTATGATTCAAATTCATGATTGTCTAATTTGGTCCAAAAGAAAGTTCGTTTATGTTTTGCTGGAAAGTACAGTTGTGATCCAATACTTACCGCCATGCGGGGCATGTATCTACCATAACAGCTGACATTACGCCTGATCCTTGCTCGTAGTTTGCGCTCCAATACTGGATCAAAACCATCATACAAGCGCCATTGTTCTTCAATTTCCTGTCTAGTGCTTGTGATGACTATTTCAGAACCATCTAGGGCTAATTCTTCAGCCTCTATCCTACGCATAATCTTGTAAGTTGTGTTTATTTCATCCCTTGATAGTCGTCCTTGCTTTAAAAGTTGTTCCAACTTATCTCGACCAAGTGAGTGGCCAGTAAAAAGCATCGGAACATTTAAGGCACCGGATATAAGAGCAGCCGAGTCACCTGCATCAGCATAATGCCCATGGACAGCAACCGGCCAGACAGCATGCCCACTGCCAATTTGCTCTCCAAGAGCTTTAGACATCTGTATAATGTGGCCAAGCGCTCCATCAACAAATTCAGGAATGTAAGGCCAAAGATTTTCTTTTGGAATATATTTATTTCTTGGACCAAAGGGAATACGAATGATATAGGCACCACTGCTCTCCCCCATGTCATCTCCAAATTCATCCGTGTTTCTTGGAGCCAACATTTCCGTTGGTTCCCCATAACTCCAATCCACATCCGGGGCCGAGACTTGCCTAGTCAGTAAATCAACCCGATAAACTCCCGGCATTGATCCCAAGGCTCTTGCGAGTTCCACGACATATTTAACCTATGCAACAGATAAACAAAGACAGATAAAAAGAATTCAGTTAAAAGAGTATTACCAGTGCAGTATCACACAATCAGCCAGGAAAAACTGAACAGATTCTTAACAACAACAAAAGTTAAAACAGAAGAATTACCTGACCACCCGTATCAGAATCACGCCCCAGCTCCATATTCTCACCTCGTATGAGGCCATGAATGCTGCAAATACACTAGTGGTTAAAATCAAGAGTAACAAAATTAAAGCGCACACTAGAGACAAAGAGATTACATAAAGTGCACTATGCACAATAAATAAATATAACAAATACACCAATCATAAGCATATCAATCATTATCAATAAATAAATATAACAAATAGACAAATGATAAGCATATCAATCATTATCAACAGAGTTTGATTCAATTTTGCATTCATTTACATCCACCAATGAATGAAACAGAATGCTATGGAATTTCAATACACAACGTAAGATAATTAGTTACAATTTGATACCTTATGAGTACAATGTAGAGTTTCTTGCCTTTCTGACTATTAGCCCACATTTCCATAGCATCAGCGGAACTAATTCTCGGCAATCTAGTTCTACCACCATCACCACCATGAGCAGAAACATCACTCACCGGATCTCCTTTCTCTTTCTCTCCTTCAGATAAATCTTCAGACATATCAGCAGTCGCTTCCCTTCGCCCTCTTTCCCGTTCAAGTCTACGCTTAGTCACTCTCTGCACCGTCTCATTCTCAAGCTAACCAAATTCAATACATCACCACGATCTCATCAGCAACTGAACCAATTGAAAAAGAAAAACAAATTGTAATAAATAATAATCGAACCTGCTTCTTCTGACGAGCAAGGTTCCAAATCCGCCAACACATGTTTTCCATCAATAACTGGTGTCACTTCTACAGCAATAAAACCAATATATGCACTAGAGAAATAAAACATCAATAACTGATAAGGTGTGAAGTCAAATAGAAGTCAATAATTGCACTCACCAGCTTAACAGCGACTTCCTCTCCAGTTTGCACATTAACTCCTGAAACACACAGAAGCATCAGAAAAACAAACGAGCTGAGAAGTCCAAACTATTCAAACTAAACAAGGCTGCTAACACACAGAATCATGAATCCATATTCAAACCTAAAACTGAAACTGAAACAAATCCCTATTTTTCAAACAAAATCATATTCAAACCTAAAACTGAAACAAATCCCTATTTTTCAGAGACATGAATCTAATCGAATAGCATAAATGAACCAAGCTCATCATTGAAAAGGTGGGATCGAGAGAGAAACGAATTTCAAATGAAATTAGATTAAGAGTAGAAACGAACCTGAAAAAGTGAAATCGAGGAAGAAACGAACCTGAAAAGGTGAAATCGAGGGAGAAACGAACTTCAAATGACATTAGATCGGGAGTAGAAGCTTCGGAATCTATGATTTCGAAGGATCTAAGAAAGAAGAACATGGTTAGGGTTTTAGTGTCTTTGACAGTGAGAGAGGGAGAGTGAAAGACGATGTTGCAGTGGAAGAGAAGGAGAAGCGAACTGAAGGAGGAACGGTGGTGTTGGGTGGTGGGTCGTGGGGTGGTGTTGAGACGGAGAGAGTAAGAGAGGGAGACTGAAATGAGAGTGGGAGGAAAGGTCTCGAGAGTGGGAGAGAAAGAAACTCGAGAGTGGGAGAGAAAGAAACGTGTTTGTGTTTTAAGTGGAATGATTTGCCACGGGCTTGCCACGCAGCCTCCGTCGCAAATTGCGACCGTTTTTGTAATCCGCAGCGAATCCGCAGAAATCCGTGGAAATTTCGCGCCTCTTCTTTTTACACACGCCGCCGCAGTTCGCGGTAAACTAGTGACGGATTAGGCTCGTGGCAAATATTAGTGAATTAAATCGATTTTTTTCTTGTAGTGATATTTCTGGATGCCATCAATCCGGGCCAATAATTGACGCTTCTTTCGTCTCACCGGGCCAAAAACATTCACATGCCAATGTAAAAAATGATCTTTCATTGCTATAAGATTGTTCTCCAATCCCCCATTAACCTGCCACTTTTCATTCATGAACTTAGAGAAGTCTGCATGGGTCAAACCAAGCGCTTTCAAAACGGAAAGGTGTCTAGGTGTCTAGATTTTTTAAGAATTGTTGTCTAATTACCATTTAACCCTTTATCTCTCTACATAAATAAATGTGTCTAATTTATTAGATGTAAAAAGTTATCATAATTAATAAAGGTATAAGTGGCAAAGACTATTAAAAGTGTCCTTGAAAATCGAAAACAACAATTGGGACAAATTGATTTTGCTAAAACAACAAACAATTTGGAATGGAGGGAGTAATAGCTTAGTAATTGTTATTAAATAAATAAGCATAATATTCATTTCCTCATTAATGAAAAAATTTGGTGACTACACCAAAATTACATTTTGGCAAATATATGTAGTAACCAGCGTTTTCATTTTATTTCATTCACTCACCACACAACAACTAAATTGTTGCTAATATGTACTAAACATTAGATTGTTGTATAATAGTCATCGAATGTTTAGTAACAATAACTAAGGAAATTCCTTAGTATCATAAGTTGTTGCTTATCCATCTGGTACTTGATTATCGATAAACGGTTACTGCTTGACGGGTTGTTAATGTATGGTAAGATACTTTTATAGTTTTTGACGTACTACCTCCGTCCCATTTTATATGTAATTTAAAGTTATTGCACACATATTAAGAAAAATGATTAGTAGTCTAGGTTTTATAAAAATGTTGTCTAAATTATCATTTGACCATTTATCTCTATACATAGATAAACTTGAATCATTTATTAAATGTAAAAAGTTGTCATGATTAATAAGGGCAATAGTGGAAAAGCATGTTAGATCCTTTCTTGAAAATGTAAAATAAAAATTAATTTGGGACAAATTGATTTTGCTTAAAGCAACTTATAAAATGGGATGGAGGTAGTATTAAATTTATACATGACATGAATTTTTATATGCGGTTTAACAAGTGATCCACCAATCGACCCAAGAGCCTGCTTGACAAAATGCCTTGGTTGCTTCATATTGAGTAACATGTACTCTTTTTGTTTTGATGCACACTATTATGAGTCCCACCTTGAGTAAATGAGAAGACTCAATATGGTACTTACGCCAAAAGACTCTCCCACTTAGTGGACTAATCCTTTGAGTTGGGCTCTCCTCATAGGCTTAGCTCCTAACAATTGATGCTTCAATGACAGGGTGGAGTTGGACTACATAAAGAGCTACTTTAATTTTAGACTGGGTTAAGATACTTCATTGAATACTGATAAGTGTCTGAATCCAAAAAAATGCTACCATCAGGTGAGTGCTGCAATACTAGTTGTTCTACTCATATATGTTACAATAACCGGTTTGGTGAAAAAAATAATTAAAGTGACCAAATAAGCAAAGTTCCTTTCTCAATAACCGGTTTGGTGAAAAAAGAATAATTTTAGGACAAAATACGTAAAGTGTACTGTTAAGAAGTGTGTTTTGGAGGAGTACTTTTAAGAAAAAGTAAATATACTGTTATCGTTTATTAGCAAAAAAGATTGGACAAAAGTTTTAATAAAAAGTTAAAGCGTTGATATAAATTTCTAAAATTGTCTTTACTTTATGTTGTTACTTTTTTGAATATAGTTCAAATGCAATCATTGTGCCTTGGTAAGAGTAAAAATATGGTCATAAATAAGGGTAAATTTGGTATGTTAAGTGAATAAAACTTTGTCTTGCTTATATTTAGTAACATGACTTTTGGAAGTATTTTTTTTATCACTAAGAAAAATAAAGGCAAGAAAACAACCTACTCTCGACTATATTGCATTTCCATTGCGTCAGCTAGAAGGAGGAAGGATAAATAAGTCGGGCAATAACACCATAAGAACTGATCAGGACCCGACGAACCTCCGTGCTTGGCCAACCAGTTAGCAACATGTTTTCCTTCTCACAAAGTGTGGACGAATGAGAGAGACCAATTGTAGTTCTTGTGCTCACGGATGAAGGAGATAAGATGAACATACAAATGAGTACGGAGGACACCCTCATTGATTAAGGCAAAACTGGGTGTCAATCATATTCACAAATAATATTTTTGTAGCCCTTCTCTCAATTTAAAAGAAGACCTTTTGCAATAGCTAGAAACACATTTGTTAGAAAAGCCCGAAAGCCATATACCTTTAGAATTTCTAATTACACCAACAAAACCTGATCTTCGCGCGTATTACAAGAAATCTAGTAGAAACTAACCTTTGTCGTTATCTACAAAAGGAACAAGAGGAGTAGTAGAGTTGTGGCCTTCCTTTACCTTGGCCCACTTAATTACAAGCGTGTCACCAGAGAGGCACAACTGAACCTCAGAAATCTATATAAAGTCCACACAGACACACTCAAACTCAAATTCAAACTCAACCTCAAATTCAGTTCTTCCTTAGTTAAATCACTCACAGTACTGCACAAAACTCACCAATTAATTCTCGAATGAATATTTCTTTTCCATCATTTGGGGACATGATCAGCAGTGGCACTGGCAGTAGTACATCTCACTCAAACGAAGAAGTTATATTAGCATCGGCACGACCAAAGAAGCGAGCGGGTAGGAGAATATTCAAGGAGACAAGGCATCCAGTGTATCGTGGAGTACGGCGGAGGAACAAAGACAAGTGGGTATGTGAGATGAGAGTACCTAACAACAACAAATCAAGAATTTGGCTCGGAACTTACACAACTCCTGAAATGGCTGCACGTGCACACGATGTTGCTGCACTCACGCTTCGTGGAAAGTCAGCTTGCCTTAATTTCGCTGACTCCGCATGGCGGGTGAGGCTGCCGGAATCAACCGATCCGGTGGAGATAAGAAGAGCGGCTATAGAGGCCGCTGAAACCCTTTCCGGTGAGTTGCAACATCAGAGTCATTATTATCAATATCATCATGTTTCAAGCATTGGAATTGTCATGGAAGATGCCAATGAGATTATGCAACAACAGTATATGTACGACGAACAAGTTGTTCCGGCGGCGGTGATAGGATTTGAAGACATGCGTATGTGTTTCTCGGATGAACCTATAATGTCTCCTCCTCCTTCTCCTTCCACAACAGATTTTATTATTAGTCACTGGTGTGACGTGGAGATATTTGACACTCCGGTGTCTTTGTGGAATTTTTGAATTTCATTTTGTAATATTGATTCATTGATTTTTCCTCAATACAAAGTGATTTTTATTTTTGAAACATTGTCTAGAGCTCTAGGTGCTTTAATTTATTCCTTTTTTTTTTTATACTAGCATTGGATAGATGCTTTTTTATACTACCATTGGATATAAATACTTAAATAAATACTTTTATTCTAAAAGTTAGACCAAAGTTTTAGATAATATTAATTGGTTGTGGATATATTTGAGAGATTTTGTTGAGATATTTTTCTGCCACGAATGAATAGTTAGTTAAACTCCAGATATTTTTTTTCACAACTACGTGGAGAAATGCTATGGAATGAGATGAGTGGAGTAGAAGGTGTGTGAAACGTCATTTGCTTCAAAAGTAGTTTTCTATATGTGGTAACTTGTGGACATTGTTTAATCGGAGCCCACAGGCCATGCCTCCTGCCAGGAGTGCGACAAGTTAGAGAAGCCTGAGAAGGTGGACCTCCAGTTCCACGTATAAGATTCTCAATTATTATTATTATTATTATTCTCAATAAATCTTATTTTAATTTTCTAACTATACTACTTATTTTGCAATTATTGTCTCACGATGTTTGTCGCTGAAGAGTCATAGTCCTCTGAAGATGCCTTTCTTCCAAAAATCGCGAAGCCAACCATTGTCATTTCTCACTCATCAAATTCTGCTTTGCAATCTTCTAATCGACCTTAGTTCTGGTGAGTACATGCAACTAGTATGTATGGAATGCCTTTTCCTAGAGATGCTAATGCCTAGCCAATTGTATACTTGTATTTGAAATGTATATGATTCGTTATTGATCTTGTTGAAGCCATTGAAGCTTCAGCAAGATGAATGTACGTACGTAACAGAATAACAGATTCTGAGAACCAGAAAAACTTTGGGGAAAAACTAGAATTAGATGGTTCACTACGATTACTGCATAAGTTAATTTGTTCTCATAAGTTAATCTATTTTCTAAAGTCAAAGTTAGTTTCTTCAAATGGAAATTGAGTTGTGTATGTCACAACTCTCATAGTTTATGACAGTTAGATGGTTCACCACGATTACTGCATAAGTTAAGGCTATTGCTTTTCCCACACCCCCTTCTTCTCAAAATACACCCTACAAGGGTGTGAAAAGACTAAAAGGCCAGCCAAAACCTCTATTTTTTCACGAAATTTCACCTGTTCGAACACGGGCCTTCGAACAGGTTCGAATGATCGTTCGTGTGTGTTAAATCTTGACTTCACACTCTCTTTGGGTGTTTTTCACCTGTTCGAGTGAGGTCATGCGAACCTGTTCGAACTAGGGGTGGCAATTTCTACCCGCAAGTGGGGATCCTCATGAGGATCGCCGAATGGGGCCCCGTGCAGGTGATTTTTCAGTGGGGATGGGGACGGGGAGAAAATCCCATCAATCAAAGTGGGGATGGGGATGGGGATCATCTGCACTGCATGTGATCCCGCCTGAATAAATTACATATGTATACTTATTATAGATATATATTATTTATAAGTAACTAATTTTTTAGTCTTTTTATACATGTTTTGAATTTAAAATATTAACAAAATATTAAATTGTTCTAACTTTTATACTTTTCAAATATTAAAATATAAAACTAAGACTAACATTTATATTTTTTTAATAAAAATGTTAAACTTTTGAATTTTAGTCTTACTTTTTATATATGTTTCTAATTTTATTATATTTTAATTTATAATTTTGTTAGTTATTGAGGATACTTCATGACCGTGGGGATCCGTGGGGATGGGGATGGGGAGAAAATGTCCTCGAGGTGGGGAGCAGGGGATGGGACGGGGACAATTTGGGAGGTGGGGGACGGGAGCGGGAGTACTCCCGCACTGCCGCCCGCCCATTGCCATCCCTAGTTCGAACAAGGTCGTTCGAAAAGATCACTTAACCTGTTCGCATGTAATTTCGCGATGGCGGATCCGAGGACCGGGTCGGGGTGTCAAATTTTTAAATACACAATTTCTTTGAAAATATAATTAAAAAGCGACTATAATATATTTAAATAAATAAAAAATTATACATTTCATAATTCTTCTCTACGTGATTTCATATTCGAAATCGTTGAATAATAATTTCGAGTCAATTTTATTGAATACATCACTCTCAATGTACATCACCAAACAATCGTTCATCCATGTATCCCACATCCGATCACGCAACCTTTCTTCACAATATTCATAGCAGAGAAGTTATTTCTACGATTCACGGTTTGCAACAAGTAAAACTAGTGTCGAACTTCAAAAGAAGACTTTATCGTGTTCAACTCATACTGCACTAACTAGACCAATACAAATTAAATAGCACAAATTAGTTCCTAAATACAAATTAAATAGCACTAAAAATCAATATTGCCGCTCCTTCCAATCTGCGTTTTTGTCACACCCAAAATCCGAACTCGAGACATTGCGATGGGATCAAGTTACCACTCAAATCAAGCTGTTGTTGGTAAAAATTCAAATTAAATAGCACTAACACAAAATACAAACTAAATAATACTAACATATTCAAAATTAGGATAATAAGAACAAGAATGGATCCAAAGAGATAGAGAGACAAAAACTTTTTTAAAATAAAATATAGTAAGAGTGTGAGTGATTGTGTGAGTGTGGTGCATTAGAGTGGTGCAAAATTAGGAACTTTGGTGCAAAACTAAGAACTTGGGTGCAAAACATATTTTTCAGGGGATGCAAAAACATTTTTCCCTAAAGTATCAGTGCTTGAACCCCCTCAAATATATGTAGGGTCAGGTCCACATTCGAGCGTTCGAGCGCGTCGTTCGACATCGTGTTAAATATTGACTTCACACCCTCTTGTGCGTAATTTCACCTGTTCGACGAGAGTCGTTCGAACGTGTTGAACAAGCGTCGTTGAACGATCTTTAAACACGAGGCTCGTTGCTTTCACGCGAGGTTATTTTTGGAATAAAATTTGTTAAGGGGTGTGAAAGAGTATGAGGGGGTGTGGGAAAAACAATGGCCTAAGTTAATTTGTTCTCCTTTGGAGTGAAAGTTACTCATTGTTCTGTTGGGCCTTGTATAAACTTTGTGTTTGGGCTTGGCCCAGTCCAGCTAGTGTTTACCGTTGGGGGTGGTTTTTTTAAACCCCCACCTTATCCCCATAAACCCCCACCCATTTTTAAATCCCCAAAACGCCCTTTGAAAATTATTTTTTTTAAAAAAAAATAAATAAATCGTATATACCCCTTTGAGTACGTATATACGATGGCTATTTTATGTTCAATCGTATATACGTACTCAAAGGGGTATATACGATGGGTTTTTTATAATTTGTTTTAATTTTTATTACTAAAAGGCTACTAAAAATTCGTTAAATAGTCAAAACTACTCCAAAAAATTATAAAAACACCACTAAAAATCTAACAAAACCAAAATAAGGCTATACAAATTTTTTTAGATTTCTTGGAGACTATGAAAAATTAAAAAAAAATCGTAAAAAATAGTAAACGATGGAATTTGGGATTTTGAGGTCGTAGTCCCATAAGAAGTTCCTTCTAAAAGAGTCTTGATTCTTGATTTTTTTCGATCTAATGACTGTGGTTTCATTACGATCGGAGTATGTTGCCCGAAAACCGATTTTTTAGCCTAAATTATTCGTTCGACGTATAACATAAATCACGTTTTAACGAACTACACACAAAACTTATTTCGAGGACTTAATTAATTTTTATTTGACTTAAAAATTAAAAAATACAATAGGGATCGTATATACACACGAGGGGTATTTATACGACCCTATTTTTTGCCCATCGTATATACACCCCAAGGCGTATATACGATTAAGATGAAGTGTGCCAATCGTATATATACGATGGACAAAAATAAGTCGTATATATACCCCCAGTGTATATCGATGACACAAAAATTTTAAAAAAATACGTTTTGAGAAGGGCATTTTTTGGGATTTTGTGGGTGGAGGTATATGGGGATGGGGTGGGGTAAAAAAACCCCTTACCGTTGTTGTTTGTTGTTAGCCTTGATTAACGAGGATCAAATAGAACCATCCGATGTATTTGTATATAGACACATGGGTTTTTCAATAGGTCGTTGCTTTTCCCACACCCTCTACTCTAAACACACCCCGTAAGGGTGTGAAAAGACCAAAAGACCTATTTTTTTGAGAAATTTTCACTGTTCGAACACGGGGCTTGAGCAGGTTCGAACGAGACCGTTCGAGTGTGTTAAATATGGACAGACACCCCGGGCGTTTTTCACTGTTCGAATAGGTCGCATTTGCGAACGAGTTCGATGGTGGTCATGCGAACATGGTCGAATTATGTTGTTCGAACAAGTGCTCTCGCAGAATTGCTGCAAAGATAGCGGTATTGGGACGCCTCGATTCCACAAGCGATTTTAATCAGCGGTTTACAATCACCAAATGTGTCGGATAAATGAGTGGATGTAAATCCCTTTGGAAATTGTGCCCGAAGCGGATAGAATTTAAGCGGCTCGATTTGTGATCTAAAAATGAAATCAACGGTGACATTTCACCACGCCTATTATAAAGGGGTTCACATCCTCGAGAGCTTCTTCACCAAACCCTAATCGCTTCTTCCCAACCCACCGCTGCTTCACCAAAACCTTCTCTCTCCTTCTTCCCAACCCGGTGAAATGGAATGGCAATTGTGCTCAACCCAAGACTAAACGACAAATTCCTAATGATTTCTTCACCACAATGGGATTGCTACCACCAAGCGAACATGGTGTTTGTGTTTCGTTGTCCTAACCATGTCTTCTGCGAGGATGAGTAAGGACATCACCTTCGCCCAACTAAAGGAAAAGGTGAGAGGAAGATTCGCCCGAGAGGAGCGTGGCGTAAAGGCGTGGAGCGTATACGTTTCAAAAAGTTCAATTGTAGAGATGATGGGGTCGCCCGAGATTGATCATGGAGATCCGAAATGACGACGACGTCCGCGCAATGATGGAACATCTAGCTAACGTTAGATGGGGCGACAGATCTTAGAGTTGCACGTGGACACAATATCTGAACCGCAGAAGAGGTCATGCATCTTCTTCAACCACCACCACCCGCACCACAACAACCCATACTTACGCACTCTGTAAAGTTGAGTATGAGATGACTAACAGTCTTGGGGCGACCATTACAGTCCGTTGATTCATAGTCGTGAATCAAAACTAAAAATTTCGAGCTTAAGAACAACATCACATTCGCAGAATTGAAAGAAAAAGCGATAAAAATGTGAAACTAGATGGTGTTCAAAGAAGAAATTAAAAAAATCGAATGTGAATCCCCTACGTCGAAATTTGGAACCCACGTAATCGTATTCGGAAGTGCCTTAAGCCTATCAAGAATGACGAAGACGTTCATCAAATGTTTGAGAAACATGAAGAATTCCAAGGTTTCATTGAACCTTATCTCGAATTGTTCGTCGAAACACGAGAATCTGTCTAAGAAATCCCGTAGTAGAACTAGATTGTATTTTGTTTTCCTGTCGTTTCGTTTTAAATTTCCTATCCTTGTATTTTTGCAATTTGTGTTTTTAATTTACATTTCTTATCCAATATTAAATCTGTTCAACTTTTTTATTTTACAGTAATTATTCAGTAATGACAATAAATTTGCGCCAACGTAAAAGGAATTTCAAATTAAAAACCAAATGAAACAAAGTAGTTAAATTATACAAAAAAGTAAACAAATATCCTCCTAAGACATATCCTACTTGGGTGTTGCGCCTCCTCCTCCTCTCATACACATTCCCAAACCTCCTCCTAAACCCACGGAAGGGGTTGAGTAGCCTCTTGATCTTATTTGAAACATGGTCCTGATCGGCTCGGGACATGATCATCGATGGCCCCATCAATGTCATCAACCAAATCAATCACTCTGGTAGTATCTCATCAACCAAATAACATAACATTATTACTTAAATAAATAGAATATTAAGAAACATTATCATGCAATTAACATAAAAGACACGTACCACGCCGACATCGGGCTCATCGCAAGTGCCGATAATGCTCGGGGAAGAGAAAGGGATGTGAGAGACCAGAGTACCATGGAAAGTAGCCCAAGACCGTGTTTGACGAGTACGGCGCGCGAGGAGGCCCCGCGCCACCAAGTGGTCCTCAACCGAGTCCACCTCTCATCACACTCGGTGAGAGTCTGACGGCCACGGTAGGAGGTGCGGGATCCTCCGGAATGTCTTTGGACACCGCCCAAACCGCTCGAGCACTCGATCCGCAAGTGACGCATCATGCACCACCATTCGAATGAACCTCCGAACTCGGCCGACTCCTCTCGAAAGTCTCACCGCACATGGGGTGGTGTAGGGGTCCAGTGTCACTCTCGGTGCAATGGGCGGTCTAGGCATAATCGATGGTATGTGACTTGATGCCCTCAGGACATCATCGCACAACCATTTCTTCGTCCGTGGGGTACTCTCATCATACTACGGGTGCTCCACCCGAGAGGAAAAGTTCGCACTGGAAGTGCTCAAAGATCCAAGCTCTGTAATGAACATATCATTGGTTGATTATTAATCTGAAAGTAACACTAAAGCAAACTTAAAAGTAAAGAATATGTTTCATACAAGTAAAGGAAGATGACCAAACAATCTTCTTGGTCTTCTTCCTCTTGTAGCATCCTTCGGTGATCATAGAGATGGGCGGGGCCATGGCCCCCAAAGAATAGTCTCCAATCGCCTCCAAATCCATCAAAGATACCAAGGTAGTAAGCTTAACCTTGTTGCACGACTTGTCGGCAAACAAGGTGCAACCTAAAAGATACTGACATGTAGGCCCTAGCAAAGATGGTCCCACCCCTCACTATGGTCGGGTGGTAGACCCATCCTCGACCATACAAGCCCAACAGATGACCCCACGCCGAAGTGCGGGCGTTGCATCCTCGGTGTGGCACCGAAAAAGTCAACCCAGCCATTTGCTCCCCGCCATGAAATCGACCCGCATGTCATGTAACCCGCCAAGAATGGGGATGTGCGGCGGTGGGATACATCATCAAGGTGATGCTCATCTCACCCACGGGAAGGTGGAATGATGATGTATCCGGCCGCCAACGCCTATGAATGCGTTCAAGTGACCCACTTGTGGAGAATGGGAAGCCAAGCCCAACCAAGGAACCAACCACGAAGGCCGTCGAGTGTCCACTAATGCGCACATGAAACACCGTCGTGAACAGTCCATGTGGGATCGGGTCAGAAATCGTACCGCACTGCATTCGTAAAAGACTGATAAGCCAAAACATTCAACAACTTAATAAACAAATTTACAACACTCAACTATAAAATAATAACTTACCCGCCGAATAAAAATCGGTGAGGATATGTGCCCCGTATGTGGGCAAGGCAGAACCATCTTACGGTCCACCAGAAATGGGAATGTCGCCCTATCAGCAGCAGAAAGCCTCCCGAGGCTCAAAGAACCTCCTCCTCACGAGGCTCGCAGCCTCCTCCTCATGATGCCAGAAGATGAAGGCCTAGAAGATGAAGGCCTAGCGGCGGATGAAAGGCAGCAGCAGACGAAGGCCAGCAGATGAAGTAGAAGCCAACTCATAGGCGTAAATTGAGCATCACGCTCAATATCCCGCTTGATATCCTCCGGAAGTGGGGAGGAGGAACATCAACCCTACCCCTACCCCCGGCACGACCCCCAGCTCGGGAGGGTTCACCCGGCTTCTTCCCTCCCTTTTGCGGTTTGAAACCGTAGGAGGTGGCCGACCGCTTCGCTCGAAGGTTGTTTGCATGACCACCTCTACTCCTCACCATATCTCGAAACAACAATCAACGAACCGATTCAATCAAATTAACATAACCAAACAGAATCGGTGAGAAAGTTCATCCGTCAAACGATCATTCGAAGGGCTACATGCGAACTGTTCGCACAACCACCTCGAACAAGTCGGTTTGATTCATAAAATACAACGGTTCGAATGAGGTTGCTCGAGCGGTGTTCGCACAACCTCATTCGAACACCTTCGTTTTTCACGTGTTCGATGGACCTCACTCGAACAATTCTACGTTCGAAAAAAAAAAACCGAGAATGGAGCGTAGGGAGAGGCATACCTTGAAGAAAATGGAACGATTAGAGGCGTGAGAGGAGTAGAAAATAACCCAAAGAACTCTTGAGAGTGTTGGTGGAAGAAGATTAAGTGAGAGATTGGGTGAGATTGAGTGAGTTGAGAGAAGGTGAGTGAGAGAGAAAGAGGTTTAGGGTTCGAGAAGGAGGAGGAATGAGAGACGAGGAGAGTGAGAGAGGGGAGGGGTGTGGGTTATTTTGTTTTTTTAAAGGGGGGGTAATTTTGGAAATAAAATTTTTATGGGGTGTGAATAAGTAGGGGGGTGTGGGGAAAGCACTACCCTTTTCAATAATACACAGGAGAACACTTTCTGTAATTTCAGGTTCAACATGTTCAACACACTCTTTTATTGGTTGGAAATCAAGCGAAAAGAGGGGAGTGTGTTGAAATGTGTGTTGGAGAATAGAGAGTACTAACATTAACATTTGTTTAAATACGATACTGAGTGTTTCAACAAACATTTGACAGTTTTTCAGTGGAAGAACCAAACAAGGCTTCTAGAAGAACAGTTGTCATTATTCCACTTATGGAGTTATTTGACAAGAATTGGAGGGTTTTGTTTATATACTCCATATAAGGTTTCTAGAAGAACAGTTGTCATTATTTTCTCTTCTACGTGATGCTTCCTGGCTTGGACCAAGTCCCTTCCTTGTTTGTATTATATATGAGTGGTATGTGAATCTAGCGGGGTCTATGGTTAGGCACTATTCCTTTATCTTTCTACTGTTTGTATGTTTTCATTTTCGTCTGTTAAGGTGATTGTTATGGTCTTTGCTTTTTCCTTACCTTCTATCCTTTTTTCTTATATTGTGGTCCGGAGGGATTATTTTACTATTGAAATAAGCATTTTTTTAACCAAATGAAACCCCTGGTTGCGTGCAATTGCATGTGTGCAATGAATATTTTATGAAATCGGCAAGGAAAATATTAAACACAATCTAAGATGCTCTAATCAATATTTTCAACTAGTTAAACTATGAACCTAAAATTTATAGTATTCGGTTATTTGAATGTCTCAATCACTTTAAACTGTTCGAATTGGGACTAAACCGTTGTTGAGACATTCAAATAACCGAATACTATAGAAATTTTAGGTTAATAGTTTAACTAGTTGAAATCTTTGGTTAATTCAATTTTAAAAACACTAATTTAAATACTGCCAGTACCTTCAATAGTTTTCTCATTGAACTTTGAACGATATTAGAATTACCATTTATTATTTCCAGTTATTATCTAATTAATATCTGTTAGTCCAACTAGTTAGATTTTTTTTTTCTGTTATTCGTTAGTTAGGAACTAGTCTGTTAGAAGTTTTTGAGCATTAGCTCGAATGTATGTATCTGTACATGTTATCACCTTCAATATAATATCAATAGTAGATACTTCCGCACTCTGATTCCCTTCAAAAATCCCACACTTTGTTCTTCATCTTTATTCAATTCCTCTTTCAGAAATTAAGCATTTCTCCTTTGATTTGCTTCTTCAATGGCGAATCAAATTGAAAATGAAGAACATCTGACTGATCCCCTGTATGGTGCATGTTACGCAAACCCTAATCGGCGACAATTACAACTCATGGTACTGATCTATGTGTTTTGCTCTCACCAGAAAGGATAAATTTGGCTACGTCGATGGTTGCTTTCCCTTTTCTCACGAGAGTGACTCCAAATCGCAAATCGCGTGGAAGATAAACGATAACATCATTTGTTCATGGCTTCTCAACGCGGGGTCGAAGGACATCATCACCCTGATCACCTATTCATCCTCTTTCGAGGCGATATAGACCAAACTACGCAATTGCTTTCAACTGGTCAATGGTCCGCATACGTACCAGCTTCCCTCCATTCTCCATTCTATTTAGCAAAGCTTGGTGCTGGTAATCCTGAAGCCTTGCACTCTATTGAGGTCCCTCCTGTGGGGATTCAGAACCTTCTGCTGGCTGACGCTAGTGGGATTATCTTCTCTAGATAATTTTTGTTTTTGTTGTTTTTTCCTTTTGTCCTTTCACCCTTTGTACCAAAAAAAAAATAGTATGAGATTTGAAAAATAGTATGGATTAATTGTTGGACTTATTTTAAATTGAAGTTTATCCGATCGCATCAATTAATTAATGCCGACATTGAATTGATTTCACATTAATTTTAGTCATTAAAATCCCCGAAACTCAACTTACAAACAGTAAGTCAAGCTGCCATTTTCCTAACATAAAACCGTCGTGTAAATTCAATTCTGCCTCTTCATTCTCATACACTGAAACAACCAACATTCCCACACGCTCTTCATTCCTTTGACATGTTCATTTTTTTTTTTGACGCAACATTTGACATGTTCATGAATTTACCAATTTAAACCAATTTAATGTTACCAAATTCAACGCATCCTAGTACAGTAGTTACTTAGCTATTCAATTCCGGTGTTAACTCATTTTCAGATAACTCCCTTTCTTACTTTCGAATAAACTTTTTATAAATGAGAATGTTACTTTCTGAGTTTGAACTCAAGACCCCGCCCGTACTTGTACTCGTTCGATATTTTTTAGTTCGCCAAATGAGTTGATATAGTTGAATTAGCTATTATTCTTACTAGGTCAAGGTCAGTAGTGTGCATTCACCACCACTCTTTGATTTTGTTTTTGTGCTGAAGTGGACCCTATGGTCGGTCATAAAAAGCCGCTTGAAATTGAAAAAAACATGCTGTTACTCTGTCAACTCTATCATCTATCTCTCTCAATTGGCCGTCCTTCATACTCCATAACTCCAACAAAAACACATCAAATTAATCAACTCTTTCTCTCTTTAAATTAAATCCCCTCTCCGTACCTACCTACATCAAAAAAAAAAAAGTTCGATTCTGTAATTTACACAAAAACACGTACTCTCTCTGTTTGTCTCTCTGTCTGTCTCTCGGCCATCATGTGCTACAAATCATCATCTCCTTTATGTGAAAGCCAGACAAAGGAAAAATCTGACATGTTTACCCTTTTGATCCCCAAATCTCAACACCAAACAAAAATACCCATCTTTCACTAGCTTTCAATGAAGCAAAATGCATAATAAACATAGCATTACCTATGATTCTAACAGGTTTATTACTCTACTCACGTTCCATAATCTCCATGTTATTCCTCGGTCGTGTTAGTGAACTTGCCTTAGCCGGTGGCTCGTTAGCCATTGGCTTCGCAAATATCACCGGCTATTCCATTCTCTCTGGCCTCGCCATGGGAATGGAACCTATTTGTGGCCAAGCTTTTGGTGCCAAAAGATTCAAACTCCTTGGCCTTACGTTACAAAGAACCGTTCTTCTACTTCTTTTAACTTCATTTTTCATCTCATTTTTATGGCTTAACATGAAGAGAATATTGCTTCTTTGTGGTCAACAAGAAGATATTTCAAATGAAGCTCAAATCTACATTCTTTACACTCTTCCTGATCTTATAGCACAATCATTTTTACACCCTTTAAGAATCTATCTTCGTAGTCAATCCATAACATTACCTTTAACATGCAGTGCTTTTCTTTCAATTCTTATTCACATTCCCATTAACTACCTTCTAGTTAATATTCTCGGGTTAGGAATCAAAGGCATTGCTTTAGGTTCTGTTTGGACAAATTTCAATTTAGTTATTTCTTTGATTATCTATATATATGTTTCTGGGACACATAAAAAACATGGACGAATATTTCAACTTCTTGTTTCAAAGGTTGGAAACAACTTTTGAATTTAGCAATACCAAGTTGTGTTTCGGTTTGTTTAGAATGGTGGTGGTATGAAATAATGATATTACTATGTGGTTTATTGATTAATCCACATGCAACGGTTGCTTCTATGGGAATTTTGATTCAAACAACTGCTTTCATCTACATTTTCCCTTCTTCATTGAGTTTTGGTGTATCAACAAGAGTTGGAAATGAACTTGGAGCTGAAAATCCACAAAGAGCTAAACTAGCAGCAATAGTGGGACTCTGTTTTAGCTTCATCCTAGGTTTCTCTGCTTTGTTATTTGCTGTTTCGGTTAGGAATGTTTGGGCTTCTATGTTTACAATGGATACTCAGATTATTTCTTTGACTTCGATGGTGTTACCTATTATTGGATTATGTGAGCTTGGAAATTGTCCTCAAACGACAGTTTGTGGAGTTTTGAGGGGAACAGCAAGACCGAAACTTGGAGCGAACATAAATTTAGGTTGTTTTTATCTTGTTGGAATGCCAGTTGCTGTTTGGTTGAGTTTCTTTGTTGGGTTTGATTTTAAAGGATTGTGGTTAGGTTTATTGGCTGCTGAGGTATCTTGTATGGTTACTATGTTGTTTGTTTTGGCTCGTACGAATTGGGAAGGTCAAGTAGTGAGAGCTAAGGTTCTTACAAGTGAAGAAGGAGGAGAAGGAGAAGAGAATGTGGTTGAGGAAGAAGAAGAAGAAGAAGAAGACATGAAAAAGTGCTCTGATTTGTTAGTTTGATTGATGATTATAGTAAGAGAGGATTCATTCTTTAATTTAGAGGATACAACAATTGATTCTTTATAGATGGGGATGATTTTTTTGGTTGTAAAAATGAAGAGGAAAACAATGACTAGCTAGATTTGATTTGAATCTCAAAGAATTTTTGTTTTGTTACATTAAAGATTTGAGAAGTGTTTTCAGTTTTCACAAATTAACCATGTCAATTTTTTTTATATATTTGTTTATTTTCGTCTGATGCAATAATTAAATTGTATTATTCGTAAGCCTACCTTAACTGAAAAATGACGATGTTGTTTGCCTAACTCAGGACTACGCAATTATGTGTGAGTTTCAGGTGGTCATTGCCACTATATCTACAGACAAAAAAAAATTGTATTTACGCATTTTCTCTCTCAGAATTTGAATTGGTGTTAATATTATCACCGATTAAATTTTCTTTCTTTATATGTTGATTTTGATTGTTCAGAGAGCACAATCTAATAATACAACACAAGTAAGTATGTCAGTTCTTATCTTGTCCTGCAGATACTCATTGGTGCACTGTTAAGAGGATTCTTCACTATCTTAGTGGCACTCGCCATTACAGTCTCCTTCTTCAACCAACAGCTCTTGGCACTCCTCTGTCATTGCATGTATTCTACGATTCGTACTGGGCAAGTGACCCAAATGATCGTCACTCCACCTCAGGCTTCTGTCTCTATCTAGGGCCTAATATGGTCTCTTGGAGCACAAAGAAGCAATCCATTATTGCTTGTTCAAGCGCTGAGGCCGACTACAGAGGAATGGCCAATGCCACTACCAATCTGATGTGGGTTCAATGTCTGTCTCCTAACAGAACTCAAAATCTCCACCCAAATCCCTCTCCTCTGTGACCATCTTAATGCATTGATTCTCTCTGACAACCAGGTTTTGCATGCGCCCGCCAAGCATTTGGAACTTGACATTCACTGTTTGTGAAAAGGTTTTCGCTAAACAACTCTTAGTGCAACACGTTCCCAACATGCAGCAGATCGTTGATGCTCTCAATAAGACGCTTCCAACATAGTCTTTCAACGAACTACGACTAAAGCTCAAAGTGATTCCCTTCACATGTCCCCACTTGACTTTGAAGGGGGGTAAACTTTTTCTTCAAAAGAAAATAAAATGGAATTTAAAACAATTTGGTTATATTGCATGTCCACCTCAATGCATGAATGTACCCTAGTTAACCGTAAAGATCGTCTAAAGAAGACTAAAACATGATTCAAATTCTAAGTAGATTGAGAATATGCCAAAAAAAGGTGGGGTAAAGAAATCCTATTAGGATTTAGGAGAGAGTTTGAAAAGGTAATAATAGGAGAAAAATAGTGTTTGATTCTTGCCGTCTGAGATAAGATGGTTGGTGGATACAGTGGGATTGATTGCGCGTTATTATAACTAAACTACTTGCTGGAGACTTCTGTCGGTTCATTAGCAACGAAAAATTGACAAATCCCACTTTGATTACTCTGCTGACTCCTCCAGGTGATTTTTTTTTTTTTTTCAAAGAACATTCCACGCCCACAATTTTAACGCGTTTGAAGGAAGAGGATTTAGAATGTTCCATGTTTTTTTGACTAAACCACGTATACGCAACTGAAATTAACGGTGTGTTTGGTTGAAAAGAAAGAAAGAGGGAAACGAGAATCTTTTCTCTCTTTCCTCTTTTTATTATTTAACACACTTTTTTCTCTCTTAAACTCTCTTCCCTTCTTCTCTCTTCTCTTTTTCTCTTCAACCAAACACACTTTTAATATAAAATAGGAATGAACTAATCCTCTCTCTTTCGCTCTATTCCATTCCTCTGTTAAAACAAACAATAGAAAATCGTTTTCTCTTCTCTATTGCTCTCTTCCCTTTCTCTCTCCCTCTTCTACCAAACACAATTATAATTATTATTAAAATTTGACCCACACCTTCACCTAGGACAATTTTAACATAAGTGTGTTATAACATACGACAACTAAGTTTACTTCACTGTTTTACTTCTCTGCAATAACGATGCTCTAACAAAAGTTTGTTTTGTTAATTGATTGCTAATCACCCGCTCTAATTTTATTAACACTCAATGATCTTGCAATGAAAATAGTCCTTGTTTTTGTCATTTTACCCCAAATGATCATGCAAGATAATAAGCAAGTAAAAGCATAGTGAAGTTGTGAATTCAATTACCAATAGAAAACAAGTGATTAACATTTTTTTTGATACAAAACAAGTGATTAACTTTGATATTACATAACTAAAAAATTCAGTTATTCTTAGAATTCCAATTGTGATAAGATTTACAAGAACTACCTTATTTCAATAACTCGTTGTAAACAAGTGATTACTCTTTCTCACTTATTTTTCTCTCTCTCTCTCTCTCTCTCATTTTTTTTCTTCCAATTTCATCTCGCAACTTAACACATAATGACGTCATCTTCAACCAAATGAGAAAAATGTTATGAAATAAAGAAAGAGAAATTTAAGAACCACAAACTTTGGCTTTGTTTGACAAGACTGGTCCACTGGCTTATAGTGAATCAGTTCGTTGTAAGTGTTTGACATAACTAGCTTTTAACGTTTTTTCACTAGATTGTAGTGTTTTTGCAACGCTACTTGAAGTAGCGTTAGAGTTTATAGCTTATACCATTTCATTTTTTTCTCTCAATTTTACTTTCATTACTTTAATTAAATTTATCATTTATCCACCATTAATGAGTTACTCTATCATTTTTAAGTATTAATTACAAATGTACGTAATTTTATATTTATAAGCTAACTCAACCGCTTATTTTTTTTGGTATAAATCGGGTATCCTCTGTGTGCAACTGTAGAGACTAATTGATCAAGCCGAGTAGGACCACAATGGACGACAAAACTCTCCCTCAAAAGATTTAACACTGCTGCATGCCGAAGGCTAAATTCGATCCCACGACCTTCGTTAAACTGAAAGAGAATTCAACCGCATTTTTTATTAAACACTTTAAATTCATTTCGCTAGCTTATCACTCATACATTATTCGTTACTTTTTTTTCAAACTGAACTTTTGTGAAGATACATGACTAATTGACTAGTAACAAGCCTATGGTAAGAGCCCACAAGTTTCATCACCAAACTAACGTCTTTGTGCTTTGCTCATCAAAAATCCAATTCGTATTTCCACATGAGACATGTGGCAGAAGAAGTTCCCAAACGTCTTAATTTGTTTTAATTCAATTTATTTATTTTTCATATTTCAAATGCCCAATACTGTAGCTGATTAGATTTGTAGATAAATCCCTCATTAAAAAAAATAATATGGTGTACACATACACACTGTACAAGGAAATAAACGCCGGAGGAATATCGGCCATATAGAATATATGAAGAATATCGGACATTAATTTTTCATAATTTTTAATACTAAAAAAAACAATAATTTTCATATTTTAGTTTTTAGTTTTCTATTGTTTGATTTAGCTTTTATTAAACTGATTTTTTTATTGAGACTATTGTTGACTACTTACGGAATATTTCAACGCTTTCAATAAAAGACTAATCTACGTTTATGTTTAGGAACAAACTTCGCACTGACCAACATCAAATTTGTCTATACAAAGATCGAGCTAGGTTTACCCCGTGTCACTAGGTAGCTTATGTTACATAGCCAACGATATTAATTTTTTATTTGATTAAATTGGTTTATATTTAAAAATTCTTGCTAATACATATATTCCTTCCCCGTCACCCCGCCGGTAAAAGTTTTGAATTGGTCTTACCATAAAAGCCAAAGGTCCTCTTCATAGTTAAATTGAAGTCAGCTTTCTTCATAGTTTAATCGAAGCAATCCCAACTAAACTAAGTAATTCTTAGCCAGCAATTATTTATGGATAGTTGTTCTTTGATGTCATAAAAATTCCCTCGTGTTTGCCATACATAATAATTTTATAATCCAAACTCATTCTAGCTTCCTAACCTAACACTCCTTGCAATATTGTCCAAATGCACACCACAAAAATGTGCATTGCATGATATAATGCTTGTATAATATGGCTTGAGTTCACAAAAAAAAAAAAAAAAAAGTTGATTGGTATTCGATTCCAAGTCAACATGCATGCATGATGCATGTACCATGTTTTTTCTTTTATGTGTGTCGGATTAAATAATTAACTAAATAGTCGATATGAAAAATTTAATTAACTAATTGGCCGGATATGAACCGTTAGGGTGGAATTTGGATAAAGTTTGGCTTCTTTAAATAAACTATACACGAATATGCTTGAATTACATGTTTTTAGCAGAACCTTGAGATTTGGTAAAAAAAAACCTTAAGATACTTAGATTATACGAAGGTGTAATTTAGAAATTGTATATATATTTTTTGGTGAACAATATGGGCTCAAGGCCCAAACAAAAGACTAGGGCAAGGCCCCAAAAATACCTAGACTACACTACTTAATTCAATGTCATCGAGAATAACCAGTCAGAGAAATGCTGGAGCGTCGTCGAACACTGAAGAAACCCTAAAATCAGAGAGGCATGACTTGGCTATTGTGTGTGTCACTTGGTTCGCTTCCTTATAGATATGGCGCCATTACACCAGGGAAGTAGGAGGGATCAGATCGTGAATAGTGGAGATCATTATCGCCAGATCATGAGAATCAAATTACGAATACTGTAATTCACAAGTGCGGATAACATGATACACAAGGTGTTTGTCAAAAAAAAACATGATACACAAGGTTATCATTGTTTTTGTGGCCAGTTGAATATCTTTCAAGAAAATCCAACTTTAAATCTAAGGTTTGGTCTAGAGGAGCATAACAAAATTTATGTTTAGGAGGTCCTGGTATCAAATTCTTACTAGTTCCCTTGGAGTGATGTAAATATAATTTCTTTTTGTAAGCTTTCGAAGAGCCCAAAGGTTTTCTTGCCTTGAATTGGGGAGCCACCCCAATATCCTAAAATTTCATTTATAAAAAAAATCTAAGTTTTTGCAATTTAATTCATAGCATAGTTTTTTTAAGTAAAACAATTTTTTTGAATCGTTTGGATCGAGTCTTCACACTACCAAAAAAAATCTCTATTTAGTAATTGATTTAGAGACAGAAGAATCAATCACTAAATTGTTATTCAAATTAGTTGCTAAAATAGTTATCAACCGACTTGGCAAAGTCACTAAATCAATGTTTATCGACCGATTTTGTAAGTGATTTGAAATTTCAAATTCTAAATCGGTCGGTCAATAGAAAAAGTTTTGTAATGCACACATAAAATAATAAAATACCACAAAACAATAGTGGTCTTAGCAGCAATTCACAAACTCTTTCAATATCATTGGAATTATCCACCACCACGGTAGTAATAGTGGTCTTAGCAGCAATTGGGGAAAGAGGGACTCCAGCCCTCCTAAGCACAAGGGGTTGTTTAACAAATTCCTCAATACCCTTCACACCATTAGTAGTATTGCATTTACTAGAGCTAGAAGAGGCAAAAAGGTTCTTACTACATATACCTAGGCTATGGTCTGGCCTCTAGTCATAAGTGTCCTTTGGTAGCGATAAAGCATGCAGCCACGAGCCAAAGGAATGCTCAGTTTCTTCAATATCTTCAAATCCAATTCCTCCTATTTTCCTTTAAGATCTTCCCAATCCTTCACATGGTGGATTGTTCTTCCACAAGAGAAGCAAAAGGTGTGAAGGTGCTCATATTTAAAGTAAACTCTAAGGCTTCGATCTTGGAATCGAATGAGTGTGTGCACGCATCAGCGGCTTCCTTAGGTCCAGAGAGCCCTTCAATATGATGAAACACCCAAGCTTACGTCCCTCCTTCTGGCCCGTCTCTTCAAAGATCCCAATAATACCCCTTAGGTTTGAAACTAAAATACTGGGATTGGATTTTGACAAAACAAACCTATCCCGAATTTGTTGCTTCCATGACGATGTAAGTATTTGTCAGGGAGGCAACAATAAGAAAACACCTAAGCACATACTGAGATTGGATTTTGACAAAACAAACCTATCCCGAATTTGTTGCCTCCATGACGATGAAAGTAACAAAACTCGTACCCGTGGGTATCAACATGAACCCGCTCCAATTTGATCGGTTTTCCCTACTTTGTTTGGGTTTGGGCTTTCCCCATCGTCAAAATACGGGGATGGGGAGGGTGATAGAGATATAGGTCTCACACCCCAAACCGTCCCCGAACCCACTCCGAATGTATAAAGTTACAATATTACCCCTCTTATATTAGAACATTGATATTTTGGCTATGCATATTGATATGCAATGTTGTTTTGGCTGATGATATTTTGAAGTATTTATGTTTTAGCTAAATATTATCTTGCATTGGTTTTGTGTTGTTTTGTTCAATTTCGTGTTTGGGGCGGGCGGGTGTGGGATAAATTTTGGGTTTGGGGCGGGTTGGGGACATGTAAAAACTTTTTTATTTAAAAATTGATTCCACTATGGAGACGGTATTGGGTGGGGATACCCAAATCTGTTGGGTATGGAGATAAGAATCAATAATTCAACTCAATTCAGATTTGGGTAGGAAAAAGAGAACTATATGGGAATTGGGTTCAAGGATGGGAATTGGGTTCAAGGATGGGGAATGCAATGTATGAATGCCCACGAGTAAATTTTTCTGTCTAGTCCTGAAGCTTTTGGCATAAATGAACTTTACTATCAACTCACTTTTATTCAGCATCAATATCACAAAAATCAATTTATTCAAAATTAATTTTCACATAACTAAATACACACTAGTTGAAAAATCACCTTATTCTGTTTGATTCCGCTATGCTATAGTCTAGAGCACAAATTTTGTTCTAGTCATATCATAAAATAAAATAAAATTCTGAAACATTCTAGGTTTTATACTTTTATTCCAGTGTCATTAGCCGTAACCATTGGAAGAAATAGAAGGAAACCGGTGATTTAGTTTCAGTGTCATCAAAATGGTCACACATATAATCAATCTGCCATGAGCACAGAACTTTCTTAATACACCGTTCAAACGCATGATAGATCTTGAAGACCCAAAAAAACGCATGATAGAACAATCCATTCTAATTAACAAAAGAAATAAATTAAATTGCATAACTTAATCCCACCTAGCTCCTACAAAACTCTAATCCTAAAGAACCATTTAAAAACTCGATTCTCTATTCTTCCTATTACCACCCTAAGTTCTAATTTCTTTTACATATTAGACAGACAATGTACATTCTTATTCCTACCTTAAATGGTTAGGAGCTAGCAGTTCAAAAATGACTTCATCTTTTTGAATTCACTTGGGTAAATAAACACTGAATCCAAACACAGACCACCTTTAGTGTGTGTGCAATCAATTTGAGTCATAGAGAATTTTATTTTTGTTGGTGAATTGCTATCCTCAACTGTGAAATCACCGGCATGGTAAAAACTCCAATTGCCGGGTCCTTTCAGAAAACACTGGGATGCAGTGTATTTCCCATCAGAAGTCCAAAGCTGGAATTGCACGGGCTTTTTGTCCCACCCATGAACATGTTCAGTGTTGCAGACCCGACGTCCGAATCTCTTGGAGGCTCGCCCTAGATGTATTCTGAAGAACAAGCTATATGTCCCGGCTGGAAATGGGAACTCAACTTCTCCTTCCACCTGAAACCACCAGGTATGCTGAAGGTATGCAACAGTACTGAATCTGTGGAGAAAACTCAAATTCAATTCCAAAGCTTCACTAAAATAGATTTACTATTTTGGCAATCAAACTACTTGACAATGAGCTTTACAGCTTGCATCATCAACTAGGAAAACAAATGAAAATGAAGCAGGTTTAACAACTTTAAATTTTCAACAATATCCATGAGTTCTTCACAACAGCACAACCTAAGACTTGAATATGCATATATGTGCTCAGCACCTTCGAGGCAGAGGAGCACAATAAACATGCATGTTGACTTGAAATAATGTACTTATGAGTTTTCACCTTCATCAAATGCTCAAGACATTGGCTGCATGTAGGATTTTCTGTTTAGATACTGAACCACCAGTATAAAATGCTAAAAGTCAATACCGAACCTATAACCACATGTTTAAGGGACATGAGCACCACACTTGGACTAACTGTCTAACACTTTATTTTATGAAAGTTATAGTAGCTCAGCCAAATGTTGGTAGAAACTTCGAGGATACATATTTGTGGGAATTTCGGTTTAAGACAAAAAGAATTTACGGGCCATACTTGTATGTGTTTCAATCTTAATCATCTAAACAAAATTATAAGTACTGATAAAACAAGATAACTTTTTTATCAGATATATGTGTGTGTGTGTGTGTATTATTCAGACATAGAGATTACAGATGATAAACATTAGACAGGGATAAAATAAAACACACGTGACTTTGTTCCTTCTTGACACTTGATTTTCACATGTCATTTAGGGTGATGGGTTTCCTCTCTATTCCCCTCTTTTATCATACATTTTTGGTTATTATTAGCTTTTACACTGGGTTAAAAAGAATAAATCTTGAATTGAGAACTGAGTAATTTACCTAAACATCTAATTTCCTACTTCTACTCTCTATATCTCTCAACTTTGAATTTCTTCATCCCTCGGTTTCTTCCTCACTCCCTTTTCCCCTTTACCCACTCGTCATCATCAAACTATCCAAAGTAAAAAATTCACGATGAGACCAAAAAATTGAAACAAACTATCTAAAAACTACAGCTACTGAGCTACATGATCAGAAACAAAGTTGTTCCCAACACTAGAAAAACTCAACATACTAAAATGATGAATGTGAAGAAAGTCACCTAGATTCTTCAGTGAGGATGAGGTTCCAATATCTCCGATCATCAATTCCAGTTATCGATAATCCTTTGTATGATATAGCCAAACAAAGCTTACCAGTACCTCTATCAAGCCAAATTTTCTGCATAAAATAAAACACCAGCATATTCAAACCCAGAGCTAACTAACCAGAATAAGCACACATCTAATCAGAGCATCTTCAAAAACCCTAATCTATTTTCCCCAAAATCAAGGTTTATGTGAAATCAACCAATTTGAAAAAAAAAAACGTATAATCAAACGCATCAGGCAATTAACCAAACGAATCACACATTTAAAGATCTTTATTCTCATTTCCCCCAAAATTAGGTTAGGGTTTATGTATATAAAAAACAAATTACGCGTTACCGTACCTTGGTGCCTCCATCAAGAGTATTGAGACGACAAAGAGAAGCGTAAATTGATCTTTTCCCGAAATTCGCAGGAACCTCATCGAAGATTTCGGCGACAAGAAGATTGTAATTGGCGGGTAATTTGGATTCCCAGACAAAATCGGCGTAAGAAGCAGCGCGAAAAGTTCGATTCAACGTAGCAAGTTGACAGATCTGTGGAGGATCTACATGTTGAAGGATTGAAGCGACGCAATCCACCGGTAAATCACCTAAAATAGGACCACCGGAAGTTGCTTGCGCTCGAGAAGAAGAAAATCGGATACCCATGATGATATGATAAGGGGATAAGGCGATAGATAGGGAAGAATGTGCGTTTCAGTTTTCATAAAAAGAGATTTGGAATTTGCAATTTGTTGATATGATAGGTTTTTTGAATTATTTATTTGTTTAGTACACCAACGCGTACCAGTTGTACTCCGGTTTGGTTAGGTCGACTTTGTTTCTTGGCTTTGTCTGTTTTTTGTTTGTTCCCAGACAATGCCACCTCAGCGGTGCAATCTTTATTTCATTAGGACGGAAAGCAGATTAGGATAGGATGGATGCCAATGCCAATAGTATGTTAATGCCTCCAAATCCAATCAATTACTACACCTTCTTTGTTTGAGTTAACAAATATAAGGAATTTTCAAGAACAAAAAAGAAAGTGTAAACAAATAAGAAGAAGATGAGAGGACACAAATTTTTTTATCAAAAATTCAGGGGTCGGTGTAGTGGATTTTTGTTGTGATTTCAAATCCATACTAATCTCTTTAAGTTGAAGTTGATATAATTCTCTTTATAAGTATTCAAAAAATTTGAAGGTTTTCCACTTTCTGCTTTAGACTAGGGTGTTATCATTTCACCTTAAAATTTGATGTACTAAATATTTTTATTTTTTTAAAACAAACAGGCAAATTGCTTGAATTTATTAAAAAAAACAAAGAGAATAGCGAAGGGAGGATTGGACTGAAACTTTTGCCATCAGAAAAGCTCAATTCAAAATAATAGTAGAGAGTCCTTAACAGAGCTCCTAAAACATTGCAACCTTAAGACCAAAAAATACCTAAACCAATCTAACTAGCAAAAGTTAGATAAACAATCTAGAAAAAAGACCAACCATATGTTGGCTAGAAAATGAAATTCAGAAGATCCTATAACCTTCAAGTCCGATTAAAAAGAAACAGAGACATAATTTGTCTTTGAGCGAGTGTTATAAGCTGTTGTTTTCTGACCCATTTGCTTTTTGTGTTTCTTCTTCTTTCGGGACGTTGATACCACCTGACTTGACTTATCCTCAACAGATCAGAGGGTCATTTGGACATCCGCATCGTCTGACACATCACCTCAATGCTTCCCCGAAATGCTCATGTCGGAAGCAACCACCGGATTAGAAATACCTTCCGACACTAAGGCAAAAAGCGAATCAAGCCTGGTGGTGGGAGGTTGACTGGAGTCATTATCAATTCGGCTGGTTTCAGAGGTGGTAGGTGACTTCTGGATGACAAAAAAAAATTTCCCCTGCGAAACCACCAGCGGCAAATGTTGATCGTCATCCGCAGTAACCGAGGTTGGGCGAATTAAATCATCTGTACTAAAGAAAATTAATTCTTACTCTCTTCTATTTAATCAGGGGTGGTTCTAAGCATTAACTAGAGGGGCAAAGGGGTCCATTTTGTTGAGAGTAAGAAAAATGGCATTGAGAATTAGGGGTGATTAAGACCCTAATGGGGTTTTTCTGTTGTTTTTATTTTTCTTATTGATAAAAAAAATGATGAATAGTGATTGACATATGACAATACTAATATCAGTCACGTGTGCATTGAGTTTGCATTAAATCAATCGTTACAATTATCTATTAAAATTAATGCAAGGAAAATATTTATTTTTAATAGAAATTACACCTTAACTGCATTTATTGGTTCCTATGTGGAGGGTCCAAGAGGTTGACATATATGAAAAATGACATTTATGAATGCAATTCCTACAGCAAACACTATTCCTCATTTTTCATATATGTCAACCTCTCGGACCCTCCACATAGGAACCAATAAATGCGGCTAAAGTGTAATTTCTATTAAAAATAAATATTTTTCTCGCATTAATTTTTTAGATAATTGTAACGATTGATTTAAAGCAAACTCAATGCACACGTGATTGATATTAATATTGTCATATGTCAATCACTATTCCTCATTTTTTTATCAATAAGAAAAATAAAAGCAACAGAAAAACCCTATTAGGGTCTTAATCTAGCAATTCCTACGGCAAACACTATTCCTCATTTAACTATATATATTCAATTAATCATAAATTAAAATTCAAAAATTTAGAAATTCAACCCAAAATATTGATTGAATACAATTACAAAATTAAAATATACCTTTGATTAATATTCAAATAACATGATTGAAAACAATTTTACCATTGGATATTCTATTGAGTAAACATTTTTTTAGTACACTTATAATATTCTAATTTATAATTTCTTCTTTTCACCAAAAAATGTCATTGACTATTATTTAAATGCGAAATTTCAAATGTATAAGTAGGATAATAAAAAAAATTAAATACTGTGTGCGTTGGTTTAAGTAGGCATAAAAAAATTCAAATACTAAGTGCGTTGGTTTAAGTAGGTATAAAAAATACCATTGATTATTATTTAAATGCAATTACAAATATATAAGCAGGTATAAAAAAATTCAAATATTGTGTGCGTTGGATACTGATTATAATAAAAAATTCAAATGCCATCGATTATTTTTGGATTAAAAAAATTCACCTAAGAAGTTAACTTAAAAATTGAATTGTAAAAACAAAATTAAATGCACTATAACCAAAATTAGAATCGTTAAATGCTCGAAAAAAACCCCTCTTTCATTTTTAAAGACATTAATCACTTATTCAAATTCAAAAGTTCAGATATAATATTTAAATAGCATTGAACAATATTCAATGCTAAAATTCAAATTTCAAATATATTGAAAACGTATATTATAAAATAAAGTATGGTTATATATAACTTTTTTTTTGACCAAAGGTTATATATAACATTTTAATAATATTAAGTTTAATTTAAACATTCAAATACCATTCATCACTTTTCAAAAATTAACATACTATTGAATTTCTCTCTTTTTCTAATTTGAACAAAAGATATTTTAATACTACACATACGGTAATTTACGAATATATATAATAACTGTGTATGAAATAAATTTACCAATCCGACCGTTGATATTATCTTTGAGATCATATATATAAATTTTTATAAAAATCTGAAATTATTTGACAGTCCATCACACTACTCTATAGCATTTAGTGAAAGAAAGAAGACAACATTGATGTCCCTACTTATTTTACAAATTTTAAATTTTCAATGAACAATGATGTAATTTGTACTTGGTTATGCTATTGTTTTAATAATTTGGATTATCAATTAATTTAGGAGATTGATATTTTGGTTATATGTTGTCTTGCAATAGTTTTACTTTTATGTTGTTATGTTAAATTGGGTTTGGGGGTGGAATCGGGTGTGGGATAATTTGTGGGTTTGGGGCTGGTTCGGGTTTAGGTAAATTAATTACAATTTTTTTATTTAATAGGTATTGATACGACCTACAATTTAAACCTACTGTATGTAAAGTTTCTTTTTAGATCTTTAAGCAGATCCTTTTGTACTAGAAAATAACTACAATAGGTGGAAAACTCTGGTTCAGTTAAAAATAGGAGCTGCTTTCTTCCAACATGATAATTATGAACCCTTTGATTCATTCAGACTGCGATTTAGACTCTTTATGGAGCAAATTAGCATAAATGATCTACCTACATGGTTTTCAGCTGTTTTGAAGTGTAGTCAGAGGATTGGTGTTAGAAACTCAGAATTGCTTTCCTTATAGATTGTCATTCAAAAATTTAACATCTAGATGTTACAATGAACTTAGAAGGAGTGTCTGCAGGCTAATAAGTTGCAATTTCTGCAGATTGAACCAGAATTGCAAACACTACATCTAGATGCTACAATGAACTTAGAAGCAGGAGGATTTGATGCAATCTTTGCTATTACTTTGGGAGATTCAAGCAGCAATAAGACAAAAACCATTTGATGTTAGAAAAATCCTTTTTATCTTAAAACATGATGACCAGGATATGAGAAATTTCCAATCTCATGAAAACAGCCCAATTATAACTAGAGAAGTTTGGTCAAAAGTAGCTCAAAACACAACTGAAATTTCAAAAATCTGGCAGCAAAGAAAATGAAGTCTAACATAAATTTGAACCAAAATGACCTAAAGGCTTAAAACATAGAATTTGCTTTTAGGTACGGACGGGAGGAGCTCCTGCTGCCCCAGCAGGACGAGGTGGTTGACCAGGTTGGCCGGGCCTTGGTGCATCATCCTAGCAAAAGATCAAATATACTTGTCAAACACCAGCGGGTGATACATAAAACCATGATATGCTTCAGAGCAAAAATAATCACTGAAAAACATACTAATCAAACACTGTTTACAATTTCTTATTAGGATAATCAGAGTCTATCTGCATAAAGTATGGCACATTATCAACAAGCAAACTGAAGGTTAACTGAGTTCCCTTTGTACATTCGGAAGGGGCAATATCTTTTCGCTCACTATTAAATCAAATTGAAACAAGAGATTTCCACGTAGATTGAGAAGCAAATATAACTTTGTATATAGAGTTCTGAATCATATTGCTCAAATGAAAAGCGGAAAAGAACAAAATTTTGACTATGTTCCAGCTCAGACTCAAGAAAAACTCAAGAAACATAATATTATCAAGTGACATCAGCAATTTACAAGAGTCAAACCGCACAAGTCCATAGAAAAAGGCAAGATACTTTCTAAGTCTACCATTAAAATCAAACTGGATGTCAAATCAGTTCTGAATCATATTGCTCAAATAGAAAATAGGGATTTAGAAATCAGTTCTGTCCAAACATGATGTCAAGGGCCATCAGCAAATTACAAGAAACTCAAACCACGTCAAGGCCACATAAAATGGAAGTATATTTTCTAAATAATGGTTAGGATTCTGTTAGCATCGTGCATTTCTCTAGGATAAGGCAAGCCAGCAAAAGAAAGAAACTACGATGGACCAAACAAACAACCCGAGCCCAATGGAGAGAAAGGCCAAACATAGGAGAAAGTAGTCTACTGGATGAAAGATTACTATTGAGCTAGCTACTTAAGAATTGTGCAGAATGTTCTAGAATTTGTTTGTTAGGAATCTGAGGTAGTGACTCAGCAGCATGCTCTTGAATAATGGTTAGGATTCTGTTAGCATCGTGCATTTCTCTAGCCTTGTAATTAAACTGATGAACGATAAGCAGAATTTGAATCCCAATTCCCTTCTCATATTTTTGTTTTCTTAGAAGGTTATCTGCCCTCAAATCAAAGTTTATTTTCCCTTACTCATCAAATTGGTTTATCATGTTTCCAAGAGTCGAAAACACACAATTTTGATTTAATTATATACCAATATACCAATCTCAGACAAATGTTGATATCAAGGGTCAGTCATCCATAAGGCAAAATACTCAAAACCATAACAAAAAGGGAATGATATTTTCTATGTTTGCAATTTCAATTATTAATTTATTTAATCACTAACACACATCAATAACAATTAAAAATGCACAAAAGTAAATATGGAAAATAGGGTTTACCCTGCGCCTAATGAAGCGCTGTGGAGGGTCACGCTTCCTCCTGTCAGTGCGGGATCGAACCCTAACCACATGAGAGTGAATAGCACAGGAAACACAGTACTGCATCTTCACATACAGCTTAGGAAGAGTGTATTCTAAACATTAAAAACAAAAACAATCAATTAAATCAAATCAAATAACATTATTACGGTCATATTATCAAATCTGCAAAACATAAAATACAAGAGAAAATAATATTACGGTCATAGACACAAGCTTCCTGAACATCTCTAACAGCAGCCTGTTCAACAATGTTCCTCACAAGAAAACGCTTAATCGCCTTATCCTGTTATTATTATATTTTCACACAAACCAAATCAAATCTCGATTCAATGGTAAATTTGACGATGCAGAAAAAGAACGTCAATTACGGTCAAGTACGATACCTTAGGGCAGCACTTTCCGCAGTTGGAGCATCGGATGAATTTGACGTGGCCACGACCACTCTTGTTGCGGCCTCCATTCCTGCGCTTGAAAGGCTGCGAACAAAGAAGATATTTCAATAATGAGAAGAAAAACTATCAGAATAAAGAGAATATCAAGATCGATCAATCCCCAACCATTGTCAAGTTGTTGCCGCTGAAAGTAGGGTTTGGGTTGCTGCGGAATGAGGTTTCTCTCTAAGAATGCTCTCTAAGACTGAATACGCTAGGTTTTTATATGCTAGTTTTTTTTTTTTGGGTAAACAAGGCCCAAAGGCCACACAAAACAAACTAGGTTTTTTTTTTTTTTTTTTACCCCCATCACATCCCCTCCATACCCCACATAAATTGAAAATTCCAAAATACCCCGAAAAAAGATTTTTTTTAAAAAAATAAAACCAATTGTATATATGTAATTAAGCATATATACAACTCAAAAAAAAAAAACGAATCGCATATACATCAGGTCAGTGTATATACGACTTGTTAAATTTGTACCCCCACCTTATTAAAAAACAAATTGTATATACGTATTTGTGGGGGTATATACGATTTGTAATTTAACAAGTCGTATATACCCCTTCCATATGTATATAAGATTTGTTATTTAAAAAAATTGTTTTTTTATTTAAATTTAAAAAAAGATGTTACAAAAAGTCTACTAAATATCTGTTAAAGAGTCAAAACTAATCAACACAATCACCCCTAAATCATTGGGAGTCAATCTTACCAGATCTGTTCCAACCACAATAAGAAAAATGCAATTGTTTAAACTTAGCTGGACAAGTAAGTACCTTTTGACACCCGTTTTCGCCGAGGGCGACTCGGCTTACGTAGAATCGGCTAGCCGAGGGCCGAATGTTGATTTTCGTCGACAAAAGAGAGGTTTAGCTTCTTGCGGTCTAATTGACCATACATGACCACATATGGCTAAGATAAACAGCTGAGGTCGGCTGACGCCTGATTGGCCGAGGTAAGACTCGATCGAGACAAATCGGCTTGACGAGGCTACTAAGTCTATATAGACTTGGAGGCTAATACTTGGTCTTAATATGTTCATATAATTATTTATTAAATAATTATATGATAGAAAATGCCAAGCAAGCTACGGTAACCATCTTCTAAATTTAGGGGAAGTGGGCATGAGGAGTTGGCCGAGTTAAAGGAGCTTGCTTTGGGAGCAAGGATTCAACGCACGTGGACACGTTTAGACGTGGGAGCGGTTAAGACAATGTGGAGAAGAGCCATAGAAGTGGAAGCGAATATATTTTAACCCCACTGCCCGTTCTAGTGGAAGAGTGGAACGTGCTTCCTATTTTTAAGGCATATGTGTAATGTAGTACGTTGATCTTAGTCGATCCAACGGTGAGCAATTGTTGGCTCGAGTAGTGGCTGACGAGGGCTCATGTATATATATAGTTGGCTTGTACATATGTAAAACCCCCCGAATAATCAAATCAACACAAGTTTTTACTTAATTTTTTACTCTTTCCTTTATCGCTTTCCTTTATTTTTATGCATTCTTAGTTTAGTAGCAGTTCTCCTTCTACACTAGATGCTTTCTAAAGTAGTTTACGAACCCGCAGTTGAGAAGCAGAGTCTCGTTCTCCGCGTAGTCGCTTGATCAACAAAGAGATCAGTACGACTTAGCCTTAGCAAACTCCTAGTCGGCCAAAGAAACACCCCAATTGGTTGACTTAGCATCTTACCTGGCTAAGCACCAAATATTCGTACAACAGTACTGAACAACCAACAAGTACCACTAACATTCCACCAGTACATGCTCTAGATACACTAGTTTCCCAATAAATCTAAAGAGTGTTTTTTTGACTTATAAGTAGGTCCAGAGAGAGTATGTTGTTTTTCCCCAACAAAGGGAAGGGGAGGAGCAGATCTGTGTTTTTTTTTCAAAAACCTATTTTTTTAACAACATAAATAAAATAGAACTGGTATAATATCACAAGTGAAGCATGGATTCAGTGGTAATTCTTTTTTAGAACATCCAGTTACCGCCTTGCATTGAGGTAACTTTTTAAATCCAACCGTGTGTATATAAGATTAGCTTTATGCCTTGCATGTGTGAGAATGAATTGAAATGTTGACTTCTACCTTAATCTAGAAGCTAACCAAAATTGATAAGCTGGCATATTGCCAAATTTTATACCAACCATTGGCTTCCAATCACCATTTGAAGATGTCATGTTTGATCAAACTCATCGAATCAAGGAACCTACCAAGTGCATAAAGCTAAATAGCATTAATTACCATTTAGCAAAATATTATTGTTTGTGTTTTAAGCAGTGTTAGCAAATTTGCTTGGCACGTTGTTTTTTATAATGAAATTCTGATTTGCAGTCCTCGTACATGTTGCTAAAGCCCCCTCAAGATCTGTCTATTCACATATTGACAATGCCATTAACATGAGTTTAAATTTATATAATAGTTGCTATACTTTTTAAATTACTTTCAAATTCTTGAAAGTGGTTTTTTTTCCTATTTGAACTGTATAACTTTAGTAGAAATGATACAAGTGGATTTGCATCAGTCTCAGTATAAGTAAACTTTTTTTTTTTGAGGAAAAGTAATTTTTGTAGGTTGTGAAACTTCAAACATAAATATTTTGTCAGCTAAAGGTTATGAACCCACTAAAGTTGTTGTTGGTTTCATTAATAGTTGTTATCATTGTCATTGTTTTGCATATCTACTAATTTGGAGAGAAGGGAGATTAGTAGTGTGAGTGTTAGACAGAAAATAGCACCTAATGCTGGAGGTTTTGTAGTGGTTATCAAGTTCATATTGTGTCGCTTATAAAAAAAAAATTCATATAGTGTCCAAACAGATATCTCCTAGAAACTTTCGTTTTTATTATATAACTCTAGTGTGTAAGTATTTGGTAATTTGTGTATGATAAAAATTGTGAGATTACGGTCTAGCAAGATTTATTTACACTTTAGAACCTGGCTCAAACGGGGTTACAATCTTCTTAATTTTGACCCATGCTTTTTCTGTAACGTCCAAAATAATTTAATTATTTAATTAATTAAGTTATTTAAGGCTAGCAACATTTAATTTAAGTCAATTAAATTAGTTGAGTTATTTAATCAAAAGAAGTCTAATTTATTTGAGGGGAATAATTGAGTTAGAGTTTATTTATTTTATTTTCAGGGGGTATGTAAATAAGTAACAAAGGTGGTGCTAATAAAGGGCCCAAGTCACTTAATGACCCAAGCCCAATTGTCTAAAAACCCCTAGAACCCTAAGGAAGGACCCATTACCCTCATTTTGAATCAAACCAACTAAAGAAATTGAGAGAAGAAAGGGAGAGAGGCCGACGCAAGAAAAGAAGGGAAAAGGAGGGAGCTTCCTCTTGGATTTTGCTTGGTAAGTAGAATTTTTTGGTCTTTTCATCACCATTTTTCCTCCTCTTTCTAGTATAGTAACCTTTGACCTCTCATTTCCATTGTTGTTGATTTTCCATTTTCACCCAAGGGAGGAGACCATTTCGGTTTGGCTGGAAAACAGAAGTGGGGGTCTTATTTTGTTGATTCTTGGTGGTTAGTTGAAGTTTTGGCTCACCCAAGGTTAGGGGATTCTCTACTACATTTATAATAATTCGTGGGATATGTATTATAGGTGGAATAGCTCTAGGAATGACTTGCTTGTGTGATTTTGATGTTGATTATATGTTGGTTGATGTATGAGATGCCTAATGTGTTGATATCATGTTGCTTGTTGTTGGAAAAATATGTGTTGTGAATTATGCATGTTATATGTTTGAGGAAATGTTTCCATGAAGGGAAGTATGTGAATATGGTAATTTAATGAAGTGGATTTAATGCCTATGTGTGTATTGTTCATGTGAGAATTAAAATGTTGGGTAGAAAATTTGGTTTGAAGAGTTTTGGTGAGGGTGTTTGAAGGGGGGCGCCAAATGCCTAGGCAAATGGCGCTAGGGGCTGAATTTACGGTTGGCATGGGTTGTGCAAGCGGGCGCCATTTGCTAGGCAAAGTGGCGCCCGGCTTTCTCTGTTTTGGTGAGTTTTGTCTCGATGCAGGTTGGAGTGCAGCGGGGGGCGCCAATTCCTTAGGAATATGGCGCCTGTGTCTAGAGTGTGGCTGGCAGGGAGCGTATTGTGTGCATGGGCGCCAATTCCCTGGGAATTTGGCGCCTGGTGTGTGTGTCTCTGGCGAGGCTAGCACGGGTGCGGGGAAGGCGCCATTCCTCGGGAATTTGGCGCCGTGTGCGTGTGTACGCGTGTTGCTGCGTGTACCGGGTGGCGCGGCGCCAAGTGAGGCGCCATTCTGCGCCTGGGTGCGTGGCTTTGCTGTGCATGTGTGTTGTTGGTTGTGGCACCGCAGTAGGGCGCCAAAATGGTTGCCCCTGGCGCCTAGTTGTGCGCTGTGCCCGTAGGTGGTGCTGTGGGCGCCAAAATGGCTGCCCTTGGCGCCTTGGTGCCCAAAAATGTGTCCAAGTGATGGTTTAGTCCCTAAGAATTAATTTAATCCTTGGTGTGACTAAATGGTCCCTAAGAATTAAATTAATCATTGGCGTGACAAAATAATCCCTTAGTGTCTAATTAATCCTAATATGTCAACATAAGTTCCTAAATACTAAATTAACCATAATGTGTTAAAATAATCCTTGAGTACTGAATTAAACTTTGGTGGGTCAAAATGGCCCTTAGGTGTGGAAAGGGTCCTTATGAGGTGGTTGGGTCCTTAGGTGGGATTTAATTAATTAAATAAGTTGTGGTGGTGAGGTGATGATAAAATGGTGGGTTAATAATTGATGTAGGCCTCGGCCAAAGTGGTGAGTTAATAAATGATGCGGCTTCGGCCAAAGAGGTGGTTTAATATTTAATGTGATGTATTTATTGTGTTGTGAAGCATTTGTCATAGTGTCACATAAATCATATGCATTTAACGTGGTGGTATGGCTTCGGCCAAAATGTGGTGGTATGGCTTCGGCCAAAACGTGGTGGTTGCCCGACGGGGTTTTTGTGGTGGTTATGGATCCACATGCATATTGCATACATGCATATACTCATACATTCCTAGAATCCTGATTGCTGTTTAATTTAATTCAATATTGTTGGTTGTTGAGTATTTAATTGAATGGCAACTGTCTTGATTATTGTGAATTGTCGTTGCTAGATGTTCTCCTAATATAATACTTATCTTATTTGTTATTATTTATGTAAAGAGACTCACCCTAGAATTTTTGTGTTTGCTCGCTCTCGTGGCGACAAGCAGTGATTCTCGAGTGAAGGTGTCGGGCCTTCTCGAGTCTTGAGTCACACGATTATTGACACCGGGGATGGGGCTTAGTACCATTATTTTATGTTATGTATTAAACCGATTTAGACTATGTATTGAGTATGTTGAACTCGGTTGTTATTTCATTTGTCTTTGTGAATTGTTTTACGGATTATTGTAAACACTAAAGCGAGGTTTTGAGGTTCGTCCGTTTGGTTATGATGCATATATCACGCACTAGATGCGTTTGAATTTTAATTATACTTTGATGATGTTTTTATTAAATGTAAAGACTCTCTTTGAGGTGCGTGGAAAAGTTTTTGAAAAACTCTGATTTTTATTAATTAAATTAGTATTAAGTAGAAGGGAGTGTTACATTTTCCACTCACCACATGCCCCAAACCTTGTAAAACAACTTTTCTATCGATACCCCACTACCGGACGTTCTTGTTCAAAAGATTTCAATTAGTTCAGTAGATAGGTACCTTACCGATTCGGTACTCATGTACCGTACCTATGCAAAATGAACCAAGGGGTTGGGAGCTTGTTGCACGCAGAGGTAATTTTAAAAGATTTGAAGTTTGAGAGTGTGTGGTGTGAGTAAAAGGGGTTGTGGGAAAAGGATGAGCCTTAATATTTGAACGACTTATTATCTCGTCTCAACAATCAAAGACTTATTATAAAATTTAGTAAAAATATATAACTGAAGTGATATCCGCAATAATATAAAAATCCTTCGTTGGATGGAAGAGGAGTTGATTCCTGACTGATAAATTGCAGAAAAAAAGGGCCATAGGAACATTGCAGATGAAACTGCATTACTGAAACCCTCTTATTTTAATCTCCTCTAACTGAATATAGGTTGCAAAACATTCACCAAGGAGTTTTATCACATTAAAAAACTGATGGATTTTTACGTCTGATTCTAATCCTCCATAACAGAAATTTTATAAACATCTTCATCCAGACAGCACAACCAGATTGAAATTCCACATCACCGTGTGTATGGATTCATAATTTAATTTAATGGTAGTAATAAACTAAGAGTTTCAATCGATGGTTCTCTAGTTCTAGGTATCTGCATCAGACCATTACATTGACTCCAAAAACAAGGCTTCCTGCTTACTAGTTAGACCAAGTTCTTCAAGCCTCGACGCACTCTCTTCATAACTAAAGGCCCGCCTGGGATATGGTCTCACCTGTTCCAGTAATAACATATATGACGACCGATCACAAAATATCAATAATAAGCTGAAATCCAGGAGGGTTTACTCACCAGTCTGTAACTGCCCGGTTTCACCGCTCTACCAACGTCTACGAAATCGAAAAGAGACTGAAAAATCCCAAAATAAAGTTTAGCAAAATAGGTACTAAACAAGGGAGAAAGACAACATACTATCATGTATTTCTTAACCTGTAGGTTATTAGATCTAAGGAATCGGCGTCCACGACGGCTGCCATCTGGCATTCTTACTAGCAAGGTCACAGCATTCTCATCGTCGGAGGATGGTTCAGATGGCAGAGAAGCTTCTTTAGCTACTAACTGTGCTTCCAACTCCTGCAACAGAGTTATGCAAAATGTAAGAGTGGGAAGCAACTTGAAAATATGAATGAATTGCCTCAAGGAATGCAACAACTCACAATTAGGTTTTGCATAATCACGCAATCTTATATGTATATACAGATCATGAAAAAGAAAGACAATGAAAATTTGAAAAATAGTGCTGCTGAGTTTTTTAGTGTAACCAACCCTCAACCTCTAAGTTTCTAATAACTAATTGCTTAACAACACCTGCTCTCCTACCCGTCATCCAAGAAACGAGTTACAATAAAAGTTCTGGCAGTAGAAAGCAAAGAGCAAATTGAAAACAATGCAATTATTCATGCACACATTACCTGCTCTTCCTGCAATTTCCTACGAGATTCTTCCTCTCTCCGCTTATCCTCTTCACGAGCAGCCTCTGCTTCTTCTATGGCTTTCAATTCTTTTTCTCTATCTGCTTGTAACGATGCAAGATATTCATCATCCTGTATTAAATAAATACAGACAACGTTAACAGCAGTTAGGTTAGGCCATCCTCCAAAAATCCACAGCCCAAGATTCTAATCAATTTAATCAAGAAGCCATACCTGTTGTTCCCTTATCAAGCGCTGAGCTGTTAATGAGGGTGAAGGTGGACGAGGCATTGGCCGAGGATACAAACCCCTGTTCTGCATGAACTCGTGTGGACGGTGTGGTGCATAAGCAGAGCCATAGCCACTCCCTTCTGGGATTCCACCAAACATTGCTGCCTCAAGCATAACTGCTTCATCATGTTCCTCAGAAGAAATGCCACCCCACTGCAATTGCATTTTAGTCAAAGATTGAAAATTAGGAGGCATGAACTATTTGAGAAACTACGCGAAATAAAAACATAATTTCTTTATGAAAGCTAATAAAGTGAAGGACTAGACCTCATCAGAGGGGAAAGAATTAGTATTATGCTGACGGAGATTGATGTCATCCTGCTGTCCTGTAATTGGTGGTGTGCTTTCCTCAATAGCTTCAGCACTCCTGGTTGACTCTGAGGATCCCAGAGGCAAACGCCTAGACCTGTTCCTAACCAGAGGTTGCTCTTCCAAGTCTTCACCTTCATCCAGAAAGGATGAGCTTCCTGTCTGGAGTCTAGAATAACCATACAGCTTCTTTTAGATTCAACCACAGCAAGGGAAAATAATATAAACATAAAGAGAATCGTATACCTTCCATTTGATGCCATTTCCCCTAGTTCCACCGACTTTGATGACCCTGCTTTTGTTGTTCCAACATCTCCTCCTTGCACCTGCCCTTCTTTCTCTTGCTCAGCTGTCTGGACTCATTTTAGGTAAGAAGAAATCAAGGTTCCAAATTTCCATTATTAATGAAATACAAAGTGAAAGTGTGATTGTGAATGTGTTAAGACTTAAGAATGGCAGGTTCAAGGCATGCTAAATAAGAAAAATAAATAAAAGCATGCCTTCAGGGATAATGAAACTGCATGGGCAAGATCGGGATCCTCCAAATCAGATTCCGTTGACTGAGGCCTAAGTTCGCTTAAATCCTGTACCAGTTGGGAAATAAATACTTATGCATGACAATTATTACTATAGACATTGTGATAAATCTATGGACAAAGAAACATACAGTTTGTTTGCCAAAGTTGTGATTTGGGTACTTTTCCTCAGCCTCCTTCTTAGAAGCCTCAATTGCTGCACGGATCATCTCTTCTTCTATGTCGTTGCCGTAATCTGGTAAATTCTCAAGTCTAGGAGCACTGGGTGCAGCACTTTGGCCAAGTGAAGTATCAGCCAAGATCTTATATTGGTGCTCATCCTGATATGCAGCTCGGGCAAGTGGAGTATCATCGTCATCATCATCGTCAATTATGACAGCCTCTCGCGTATCAGGACCATGGGCATGAACACTTCCAGTAACATCTTCAATAGTTGGAACATGGCTACCTTGAGGGGCGGATTGACTGCCATCCTTAACCTCTATGGGAACCTCCCTTACCTCTCTGGGATGGGTAACAAACGGTGCTTGGCTTATTGGATTGAACGCAGTATCAAATATATTTCTCCCAATTGTTGGATCGAGAAGAGAAAATGGATTAGTTCTTGCTGCAGATAAAAGCGACAGAGGTCTGCGAATATCAGCATCGGGTTCGTTGTCTATATCCATATAATCATCTTGTGGAAGAACAGCAGAGGTATTATGCACGCTGGCCAAGAAGGAAAAAATCAAGACATCAATATCATACGAATCGATAGTCTAGTTTAATTTAATAAGGTAGATTTGTGAAACTCACACGCACAGTATACCTGGTTGACAAATTTCTATCTCCTTGATTAAAATGTGCATTGACAGCTTCATTAAGATCGCCCCCATGCTCCTGACAAGAAACAATTTCAACAAATGAAGATAAGAAACAAACCAACAGAACAGTTCAATCGGTTACACCATTAAGTGACACTGTCTACAGTTAGGTTATTTCAATAGTTCGAACAGTTCATTGTAGTCTTCAGCCACAATCTCTAGTCTAGTCAAAAAATCTAAATAGAACTAAATCTATACAAATTGACCAGACAGCAGATACTACTTTAATGCCATAATGTATAAGCAATTAAGATGCTGAAACTGTCATTAAATGTGAAAGATCTCGTATGTGTAAAATTTTAAGCAATATTACGTTTCCAAACTCATGTGTACTATCTGGTCAAAATAGTAGCTGCATCATCCGAGTTCATAAAACTCAAAAGAATTCAACAATCAGTCCAGAATTATAGTGATTCAAAAAAGGATCGGACAACCTAAAAATTTGTTTTTTCAAATTAATCAAACTAAGTTAAATCGATTAAAAATACGGTGCATCTAGTATTTGCAGGGAGCAGTTTTTTTTGGAGCGCCGTTAATTAGGGTCGGCAAATAGAAGTATCCAGAGAATCCAAAATAGAACACAATAATCAACAACTAAAAATCGTTCCTAATGATAAAGTAACTGGATTACAAAGCAATGCTAAAATAAAATACTCAGTTTAATTAGTTTGATCGTGAAAAGAATAGTTAACAAACCTCAAGCTTTTGAACTGCGATTGCTTCAGATGAACCGGTGATGCTGATGAAAGTGTCAATTGCTTCTTGATTAGGCCTTGCCATTGACAACCGAATTCTATGAATTGGAAATTCAGCGAAGAGATATTTGGGCGAAATATAAAAATATATAAAGCGTTGTGTTGTGTGTCCTTTATTTTTGGGGGTTTTGGTATTGAAGGGATGGATAGTTAGCTTAGCGTAGCGAGGATAAATTGGGGAAAGAAGAGAAGATTGTTGGACTTGTACAAAAGCAAACTCGTAGCCCTACTCAAACTGGACTTCTAATAGATACTTGGCCGCCCCAACAAGTTAACACGTTTTTTTTTTTTTATATTATTTTTTTCATGTTTTTAGGGTGAGGATGCAAATCAAATCTCTCACTGATGAATCATTAAAATCGACCGTATTATGTAAAATGTCGTGAATGGTTGAGATTGAATCAACTAGTATTAAATCTCAACCGTTGATGAATTTTTACATTACATCTTACGGTCATGTTTAATGGTTCACCGGTGAAAATTTTGATTAGTTCCCTCGCCCTAGAAGCATTGGTATTTTTGGGGACTAGCAAGCACTAGAACCTAACACACTCACATAAGCGGGAAAATCAAGACTCAACACATCCAGGGCATTGAACACGACAACTGAGTGTCTATAAATGATATTTTTACCATTGTGACAAATCAGTCTCAGAGACTACATATACTATGTAGGCAGGGCAACAAAACCCGAACCCGCGGGTACTCACCCGACCCCGACCCGAGTTTGACGAGGAATACCCGCTTTGACCGGGGGCGGGGACGGGTTCGGGGATGTCGATACCCACCCCGACCCCGTCTGAAACCCGTTCAACAACACATTAACTATTTATTTCATTTTATTTTATGCAAATATATTCATTGATTTTGTTTCATAATTTTGTTTATTTTAAGTTTTGATCTATTTTGAAAAGAAAAGTTTATTTTAATATTTTTAACTTTATTTTATCATTGTATAATAGCCATTATTTTATTAAATTAATTTTCGTAAATATAATTTTTTTTATTTTTTGCATAAGTTAGTAGTGACGGAACGGCAGACTGCATGAACAGCAGACTCATTTGGGACGGAGATGTGGGATATAAAACCCGACCCCGCTAGAGGTAGGGGCAGGGACGGGGGATGTAAAACCCGGCCACGCCCTGCCCCGTTGCCATGCCTAATACTATGTTAACTAGTTGTTTCCTTATATTTTAGTTCAGTTGTTGTGTGTACTTTATCAAATGGTCTTATTGTTAAATAAACTTGTTAAATAAAAAATTTATCATGTAGTTAAGTAATGATTATTTATTTTTCAAAGACTAAAAGTTTGGTATTGCCTTTGTTAAAAGATATCTACATTTAATGGCATTAATGATGTTAACAACTTTGCTGAAATTGGCGCAACCAGCTAGCATGCCAACAGGGATTAATGATGTTGAGATGGCAGCTGTTGTGGTATTAGAGACAGACCGTAAACGTATGAAGGAAGACTGTGGAGAGAAGGTAGTTGATGACGTGGGGAGTTTTGCTTTGAATAAATCTGGTGGTATACCTTCTAGTCTTGGTATGAACATTAACAACAACAAAACTGGTAACTCGCATTTTTTAGGGGCAAGCTCTGGCAGTGGAGCCTGCCAGGATCAATGAGCTTCATTAGTTGGAACTGTTTGGGCTTAGGTAACCCACGAGCGGTTCCATCGTTACGTGACCTCGTTCGGACATACCAACTAGACGTTATTTTTCTTTCTGAGACTTTGGTACATGCTAATAAGATTGAAGAGATTCAACTGAGATTGGGTTTTGATGGAGCTTTCGCAGTGGATAGCAGAGGTAGAAGTGGGGGCTCAAATCGTGGTTCTATGAGAGGTATCAACCAGCTGTATTGGGATGAATTGACTATGAAGAAGGAATTGGGTGGTATGGGTTTTCGTCACTTTCACAACTTTAATTTAACCATGCTAGGGATGCATGGTTGGCGGTTAAGCACCAACACATATCCCAGTAATGTCTGGCATAACATCCACACTTCACAGATACTTGTTAAATTTGGAGCTAGATGGAAAATTGGGGATGACAACACTATCAATGTTTGGAGCGATCATTGGGTCAAAGGATGGGATTCCACTTTTATAACTTCTCATGGTGTTGGTCTAGTGTGTCTTATGAATGAGACGGGTGTGTTCGTGAAGGCCAAGTCAGCTTGGTTTGTTGGCAAGCCTCATTCCCAAAAAACGGAAGCGTTGTACTTATTGGAAGTCGTCAATTAGTTGCAGGTGTTAGACATTCAACACGTCGCCATCAAGTTTGATTGCAAAGCGGTAGTACTATAGATATAATGTAGACTTTACAAAAAAAAAAAGATATATATATATATATATATATATATATATATATATATATATATATATATATATATATATATATATATATATATATATATATATATATATATATATATATATATATATATATATATATATAAAATTTGGGATGACAGTTTTATGTGAAAACATAAATTATCACCTGTATTTTGCCACAATTTTTTTTTAAACCAAAACGTCAACTCAAAATTTGGGAACAGGTTTTACTTATCTTCCGACCGAATTCTGGATTAATCAAGATCCCTTTTTCCTGGAAATCAAAACGCGGTCGAAGACCTCTAGACAAACGAAAAAATACATATAATATTCTTCAACAAAATTTTATTAGACTTACGAATTAATATAATTTAATAGGATAATATCTTCATTTCGTTAACATATAATATCTTAATTTTATTAGACGCAAATTTTGCTGTTAGTTAATATTATTAGTTATTATTTTGTGTATAGTGTGGTGAGTATTTACATTTAAATACATTAATACCTAAATGAAAAATATTTTAGTGTTTAAATTATATAAAGTATTCTATTAAAAAAATTATATAAAGTAGTATTCATAATAGATTGAACATTTTACATGAAAAAAGCAATTAGTAAGTCCATGACTATTTTAATAGATATCAAACGTCAATAATTTAAATGAAAATTCCTATATAAAAGTTTGGATTTCCAAATCAATGGAGTAATTCTAACTATTAAATATTTATAATGGTTCGTTCAAAAAAAAATATTTATAATGGTAAGCATTTATATCTCACGAAGATGGAATTTTTTTTTTGAGATCACGAAGATGGAATTTTATAAATAAATAAATAAATAACTTACTATTTTTTTATAGGAAAGGTTAGTTGTTAGAGGAGTGGAGAAGTGTTAGTTTCTGAGGTTTGAACCTAGGACATCTTTTTTACTCCTTCAATCTCTTAGCTCACCAACTAATCTACATTCTTGAGATAAAGTATTTCACTTTCAGTTTCTTTTTGATGCATTATATAGTTTTTAATCATCTTAGGTGATCCTTTATCACCAAAAATTTATTGATAAAGAAAACGCAAAAACATGGGAGACATAAACCAAAACCCATGAGAAAAATAATAATCATTTAAATCTCACACTAACTCTTCTATTCTGTTATGATCGGTTTCTCTTGGTGAGAAAATGACCGAACACGAGTAATGTTATAATATCGGTGAAATAGTCAAGATTATGAAGAATGAATGTTGGGATCCGTTTATTTTCGTTAGAGAGCATAATTATATTACAAGGGGTATTAAATGACAATAAATACATTTTTATGGTCGAGTCGACCATTACAAGACAAAGAGGAGAGAGATCCGAGATCTCCTTAATGGTTGTGTTGACTGTCATAATGGAGGCCTAGCCGAGCATACTGTGGCCGATCGGTCAGTATGATTGGGTGATAAATCCATTTCACATTCACATGTACTTGTTTTGAATGTTAAAAATTGTGTTTTGCATGAAGATCTTAATAAAATCAGTAAAGTTTGAGCAGATTTTGTGAATTTGTAAATCTAGTTTTGTGTCGTGGTTATGCCGATTTTTCGTGTATTTTTGTGCACAGGAACTAGATCGAGTTGTCGAACAAAGTGTGAAAGCAAGGGGTGAAGTTTGGAGCGACTTAAGAAAGGGAATAATGCAGCAAAAAGAACTAATTCATTTGTTTAAAAGAATGGCTATAGATTTGTGGGGGTGACCTGTGGGGGTACGCTAGAGACTCGTGTGGTTCTATGAGCGAAAGTGAATAGTGTCTGATGCGCTGGACTTTATAAATAGCGCATTTTTCGTATGCAAAAGACACTTTTAGACGACTGGAAACCCTAGAACTCAAAAATACTCTCTCCATTTCACCTCTATTGAAGATTCAAGGTTTGAGAACTAGATTTGGAGCTTCAAATGAGTTCATCTCCTCTCCTAAGTTGTAATTTTTGTTTTTCTTCTTCTTCTAGTATGTGTAATTTTTATTTTTCTTCTTCTTCTTCTTCTTCTTCTAGTATGTGTAGCCAAATCTCTTTTTGTTAGGAATGAATGAATATTAAGGAAACACTATTGTAGCTGGTTTAGATTTACCTTTATGTCATATTCTCTCTTAGTTTGTGTATTTAATATTTGTTCTTAATGTTTTTTATGATTTGATCACTCATAGAATGATTTATATGGTTCATTTATGGAAAATTGAGGTTGGGGAAGGAAAATAGATAATTAAAAATAATTATTGTAAAATTGAGGTTTTTGGGTTGTTGTTGTTGGAAGAAGAATAAAATGGGTTTCAAAAATTAATGTAAATAATTATTAATTTCTGTTTATACTATTTTCTCACCATATACTTTTTCGTATGATTGTCTTTTCCTCCTCCTATAAGAAAATGGCAGGCAATAACAACTTGATATGCAGTGCAATCCTAGCTTTTCCTTAATGTGTAAATATAAAGGCAGAAGCCGATTTCTTAATAAGCTAAAAGTGAGTTAGAACAGCACATAAAGTTTATTTATTCAATATAGTTTTCCTTGTCTTTAGGTGCATTGTTCAGTGCTTCAGTGCACACTAGTCTTGAGCGACAAGCTAGCAGGAGAGTTGGAAAGTTTTAATTGCTTATTCAGTTTTAATAATGAAACTCATTTTGTAAGCAATTCTTTTATGGTTTTGTCTCCTCAAATGAAAAGAGAATGACATAACAAATAAATGTTTAAACACTTGCAAGACATTGGAATCAATTTTATAATCATTTCCCACTATTTATCCAATGTGGTTATAACAATTTTATAATCCAATTTGGTTATACCCGATTTGGAGTGATTAATTAATCACGTGCCACTATTAATCTTCAAAAAACATGTTACAAGTTTGTCGAAAATTTAACAGTCTCAACACATAGTTTGTTTGTTTAACCCAGGGGGGTGATTGCTCCATACCCATACATGTTGAGTTTGTGGGAGAATTTCAGTTCAATTCTTCAGGATACATTTTTGGGAAGAACCTTAACTTTGTTAAGCACTCTTAGAGTATTGTTTAAGCCAAACTCATTTGAGCTTCAAAATGAAAGATGTCTTTTGCATCTTATCTCTACAGTTAATATAGAGCTTAAGTTTTCTCTCAATAAGCACTCACGCGGAATTAGTCTTATAAAATATCAAAAGAATCTAAAGTTGTGAAGATACTCCATAAAGGCAAAACCTATAAAATAATTCAAATATAAGTTTGAGTCAATATTTTTATATGGTATTTGAATTTGGCCGTGTGAATACAATTTTGAAATAGATAGTACTGGATAACACATGGATCAACCCCGCATCACCAAATCCCGCTCGAGTCAAAAAAATATTGGTAAACTGAAGAAGGTGAAGCCATGGCATCATTTGGTGGAAGAACTAGAAAATGGAATTTCCCACATCCAGACAGATAGCACCCATCCAATTTCGCATATTTTATTAGAAAATCATGCATTTTTTAGGCAAAATGACAAAAGGGAGGAAAGAGTGAGAGATAGAATGCATGGTACGGGTATGTAGTTTAATATAAAGAAAAGGGAGGAAAGATTTTTTATTTTATTTTTTGAAAAAAAAAGTGAAGAAAGAAAAATGATTTCAGTCTTGTTCGGATCCGCGTCGCGTTTCATTTTTCTACAACTGCAATTTGGAGTGCTTATTCAAACGTGCGTTCATTTTTTCGCCAAAAAAAATACGTGTTCATTTATTTTTAAGTCTTACAGGTGATGAAAGCAAATCAAAAATGTCGCCGTGAGGTGAACCACTAAAATTTTATTGTAGAATATTGTGTAAAATGCTATGAATGGTTAAGATTGAATCCACCAGTATTAAATCTCAACCATTGGTGAATTTTTATACTACATCTTACGATCATATTTAGTGGTTCACAGGTAAGAGATTTGATTTGCTCTCTCACCCTACAAGCCCAACAAGTCTACACTTAAATATGTCAGTTTGAGGTTCCAATCTTGAAGTCCTTTAAATTGCCTTTATTTTGAGGTATTGTCCTTAAAAGATGCATCAATGTGGGTAAGAATGTACCCATGGTCTTGGTTTGTAAGTTATGAGTGTCTTTACCAAAACAGTTATAAAAACTACTAGGTCTTCAGCTGGGGTTTGTGGTGCTCCCTATAGCGGCGCTTTCTACTCCTAGGACCGCTAGGTTACTGGCGTTGCTTGCAGAGTAGTCGCTTTCTACTCCTAGGACCGCTAGCACTACGCCAGATTTGTTTAAAAAAGGCGCTCCTATGAGCAGCGCTTTGCAAAAAAACGCCACGGATAGCCAAAATTGGTAACCAAATAACCAGCATTTTTAAAAAAACGCTGCCCATCGCGTAGAACGCGTGAGCCTTACCCAGCGTTTTTTTTAAAAACGCCACCCATTGCCTAGACCGTTCTACCAAATAACCAGCGTTTTATTAAAAACGCCACCCATTTGCTAGACCGTTCTACCAAATAACCAGCGTTTTATTAAAAACGCCACCCATTTGCTAGACCGTTCTACCAAATAACCAACGTTTTATTAAAAACGCCACCCATTTCCTAGACCGTTCTACCAAATACCCAGCGTTTTTGAAAACGCTACCCATTGCCTTAAATTTTTCTAACTAAACCCTCCCTCTGCACTCTCGTTCTCTCTTCCCTCGGTCTCACCCTCATTTCACCCCACTTAGAACTCACTCTCTCATTTCACCACCGCGCTCACTCTCTCCCTCACGCAGCACTCACTCTCTCCCACCGTTCTCCTTCCCCTGCTCCTTATTTCAACGCCTCAACCCTCACACCTCAAACCACCAAATCCCTCCTCCTCTCCTCTCTCCACCCTGACTCCCTCACTCTCACCTCCGCAACCATCGTTCCCCTCACTCACTCTCACTTCAAACCCTAAACCCTCTCACTTTCTTCTTCGATGTTGTGCTCTGGCTTGATGTTATCAACCGAGAGAAGCTTTAGTCACTATTAATTTTTGCTTGATTATATTCTTCTTCAGGTTTGCTTTGTTGTTCCCTATTTGGTTTCATTGTTTTTGTTGTTAGGGTTTCTTGTTCCCTATTTTGGTTTCATCCCTATTTGATTTCATTTTGAGTCCCACGAACCATCTTGTGTTCCTCGTCTGTGTTCCTCTTCAACAATAGGTCTGTCATTGTCTCTCCTGTAAACCCTAAAGCCCCCAAATGAAGAGAATTTTGGCAAGGAGGTACTTGTGGTGAAACGCTAGTAGAACTCCTCTATTGTAAATTAACAATTATTGGGGATCGTATCTCATAAACCCACCATGTTATCTTTGGTTATCTTATCTCATAAACCCACCACGTCATATTTTGATTTGTTTCTCTAATAGATGGCATCTGCTAAGGTTGATTTCAAGGGTGGAAATGATGGGTTGATGTTATCATGATTTATAACCCACCTGCTAATGCCTTACCTATTCCAAGTGAGTTTCACCAATTCTTCAATCTTTGTGAATTGTAGTCTTATTTATTATTATTTTTTCCATTTTTTTATGTGTTGTTTTTATTGTTTGATTAGTTATTAGGGGTTTGAAAGAGAGATTCGATGAGGCAGCAAGGATGAATGATGTGAAAGTTGTAGTTTTGACTGGTAATGTTTATTTAGATTTCACATATGCCATGATTTTGTTTATGATGACAATGGATTTGTTTTATACAATCATTACCATTCTAAGTATGAAATTTTGCAATTGTTCTATACTATCCCCTCTTACCTTGAATTCGAGGCAAAAGCGGGGAGATATTTGGTGGCTTTGACATCGGTGTTATGCAGAAGGTTCACATAATCGGTAAGCTATATATCAGTTTAATTGTGTTAGATTAGATACCGCTTTTTTGTGTGTGTTGAGTTGTGGTTAAGTCTCCTATTAGCTATAAGCTTTTTCTTTGGTTTTCTTGATAGGTGGTATCACACTTGTACTGATGTTTCGTGGAGCTAGTAGTCAACTCAATTGAAGGTTATAACTAGTCTTTAAGTTTAAGCCTACATAAGAGGAGAACTTGCCTTGATGTTGTTTTTAATGTGATCATTGCAAGGAAAATTTTAGTTAAGACGAAAATTATCAAGTTGTTATTTGCTTAATGAAATTATCAAGTTAGGCTAATGAAACTTTCCTCACATCCATCATTTGAATGTCCTTGCTATCTTGAGTTATATTTTTGTTATTTGGACTATTTCAATTATAGAGCTTTCCCCACATCCATAATTTGACTGAACAAGCTATCCATTGCTTTTGGTTTTGTATGACAGGAGCCTGCACCATGTATAAGTGATTGTGCTGGCTGAACCGCTGAAATAGATGAGTGCATTAGAGGGACATCTCGTTTCTTTGGAATGTATAATATTAATAACGGTTATTCCTTTTTGTTTCTTGACAACAAAATCTAATATAAATTTCACTTTGGTATTGCTACAGATATTCGGGTGAAGGAGCCAACACTTGAATCTTTGGCCAGGTTTGTTTTCTAATGGGTCCTTTTTTTGTTGTTGATGTAGTTTCTATAGCGGTCATTAAATATTGGTTGTGGAGGTTCTCTAGCAACCATTCTTGTATTTTGAGGAGTATCATGTGATTGAGTGATTTGCTCTTATTATACAACTTTGTATATAACGGTTTTTTCATTGTTTTAATTTATCTTCACGTTTTTGTTCATTTTAGAGGAAGAAAAATCTATGAACCACCCAGATATATGACTATAAACACAGCCATTGAGCAGTTATTGGAGGTTGGGCAAGCACATGAAGAACTGGTGAGTTCAAAATCTAGATTACATGTGTCTTGATTGCACCGATACTCGGATATATGCATTTGAAATTTGATCACGGATTTTACTTTATTTACCATAAACATGATATATTAATTGTATTCTCAGCTTTTAAAAAATGTAATGCTATCAAACGATGGAAGTTCCTCATTTGGAAATAAAGAAGTTAACTATTGTGTTTTACTTGGTACTTAAAGTTTGATATCAAACAATTTATCAATAACTTTTCTCACTCAAATTCCTTGGTCCTTTGCAATTTGTATCTGCATTTTATGTATAAATTAAATAGACATATAGAAATCTAAGCATTTAATCATCTCAGAGGTAGCATTTTGGCACACATCTGCCTCCTCTCTCTTTGGCTAAGAGCACGTGTTCAAAGACACCAGAGATCACAAGATAGTATAAGCGAGCATTAGAACCCCATTCTCATCCCCAAGGACTATATAGGCTTCCCAAACATTGTTTTTGTCATCTACTCTCTTAGGTCTTTGTCTTGTCTTTGAGCACTATTACAATTAGTTTAGGTCTTGAGAAAGTTTAGTCAAATATACTCATTATAAATCTAGCAAAATCGTTGATTTGTATTTTAATTTTACCTTTTCACTGTAATATAACCATCTGCTCTAGATTTTTGGCATGTTAAAATGCTTAAGTTTCAAAGACTGTTTGGGCTTTTGATATAGATCAATCATTTCTATATTTGTGGTACATGTTTTTGTCTGTCTGCATGTTGTCGATCATAGATGCATGTCTTGCGGTATTAGGCGATTAGGAGCCAATTTTCTTTGTGATAAGAGTTCATATACGAATTTATGGGAGTTCTTATTTCTCACAAGAATTATAGCAATCCAATTGATCGTAGCTTTCCCACCTTGCATTTCTATATACGAATTCTAAGAAGGGCTTTCTTAAATTCGATTGTACTATATAGTACCACTGCAATTATATGTAAACACTATCTATGGTGAATTCCTAGATTGTTTGGTCTTCTTTGCTCAAATTCTCAAGCAAAAGCAATTTATGCAGAGGAAACAACTATTCTAATAATATTATTTAAGTAGAGATAGTAGAATAGAAAATTTTTCATTATGATTTAAGCGAGAGAGGATAGAATAGCTTTCCTATGGTCTTGTTGCCTAACATATCCGATGGAAGTGCTTTACTTTTTCATTTTTTGTTATTACTTGCTTTGGATTGATGTTGTATTCTTTTCATATATATGCAGGTTTGCCTCCTAAATAATAAGGAACTTGCAGAAACAAAAATTGAAGTTGTGAATGAGTTCGAAACAAAACTACCAAGTGATCAATTTTGCACTATGCTTTAGCTAATGGATTGAGATGTGTAAGATGACAAGGTGTTTGTTTTTCACATTTAAGAAACAAGTTTTACTAATTAGTCAATTTTTAGATAAAAGTATGCACATGTTATGCAAAGTTTATGTACAAATACGTGAAATTCAAATTCTGATTATGAATTTTGATCAAGATCGATTCTATAACACTCAAGGAGTGAAACGCACAAAGAATTAAGAATCAATTCAACACAGATTGTTGAATTGATCGCAAATCCCCAATTTCTAACCGATGAACCCTAAATTGCAAATGCGATCCCTAAAACCAAATTAAGCAAAATTAATGCGATCCCTAAAAAGGAAAATTCACAAAAGCGAAAAAAATTAAAAAAACATTAAACAATGGGCGGCGCTTTTAAGGAAGTCTTTGCCTATAGAAAGGACAAGTTTGGGCAATGGGCGCGCTTTTTAGGAAGCGCGCCTATCCGAGGACGTGTTTGGGCAATGGCGCGCTTTTTAGGAAGCGCGCCTATTTGAGGACGTGTTTGGGCAATGGGCGGCGCTTTTTTAGGAAGCGCCTATCTGAGACGCGTGTTTGGGCAATGGGGGCGCTTTTTAGGAAAGCGCCTATTTGAGGACGTGTTTGGGCAATGGGTGGCGCTTTTTAGGAAGCGGCGCCCATTGTTGGAGTGGAATACCAGCGCCACGTTCAAAGGCGCCAAAAGCGCTGCCCATTGATGAAAAAAATGCGTGTTCATTTATTTGGGTGCTTCTAAGGTGAGGGAGCAAATCAAAAATCTGTCGCCGGTGAACTACTAAAATTTACCGTAGAATATTGTGTAAAATGCTATGAATGGTTAAGATTGAATCCACCAGTATTAAATCTCAACAATTGGTGAATTTTTATACTACATCTTACGATCATATTTAGTGGTTCACAGGTAAGAGATTTGATTTGCTCTCTCACCCTACAAGCCCAACAAGTCTACACTTAAATATGTCAGTTTGAGGTTCCAATCTTGAAGTCCTTTAAATTGCCTTTATTTTGAGGTATTGTCCTTAAAAGATGCATCAATGTGGGTAAGAATGTACCCATGGTCTTGGTTTGTAAGTTATGAGTGTCTTTACCAAAACAATTATAAAAACTACTAGGTCTTCAGCTGGGGTTTGTGGTGCTCCCTATAGCGGCGCTTTCTACTCCTAGGGACCGCTGGGTTCTTGGCGTTGCTTGCAGAGTAGTCGCTTTCTACTCCTAGGACCGCTAGGTTACTCTCGCTATACTGGCCGAGTAGTCGGCCGTCGCACCCTCCCTCCAAGATGCCAAATCCACTGCTCTTCTCCTCTCCCTCCCTCTCTTTGCTTCACCCTGTTCCTCTTCGGTCTGTTACTAGCTCTCCACCCACTCGCCCCCACCTCACCCATCGGATGCACTCCTCGCTTTGTTGATCCAGAACTACCGCGCCTCCACGAACTAGAGTGTTGGTGGTTGAGCAAATCCAAACCAACCCACGATCCAATCCAAACTGATATGTTTGGTTCAGATATTTTTAATGTTCGGTTCAAAATCAAACAAATCCAAACCATCTATTGTAGTTGTTTGGTTTGGGCAACGGATTTTGAAAAACAAATCCGCAAACCCGAACCAACCCATATTAGGTAGAAGTACAATATTTTATTTGCGTGGACTTTTTACATTGATAATTTATAATTAAATTGTAAAATTTTAATACTATGAATGAAAAGACTATTAGTGGATTTGAGTTTGATTTGGTGTGATTTTTAACTTTTTTAGCTATTTAAAGTATTGGAATATCACAAAAAAGTGTTAGTTTTTATATTTTAGAAAATTAATATTTTAGTGAATGACCCGCGAGTTCAATCCGAATCATTTTGTATTTATAAGCTAGTTCAACTGTTAATTTTACCAAATACTTTGAACAATTTAGAATTGGGCCATCCGGACAACTCATTTGCTAAGGTAGGGCAATGCTTGTGCGGATTTCTTAACTAAATTTAGAGCTTTGAGTACTTCTAGCTCGCCTTTGGGTCTTCTCAATGCTCTTCTAGCTAATGCTAATAGAGTCTATTTTACTAGGCTTTAGTCCATTCTTTTCTGTTTTGTTTTCTTTTCCTCCTTTATGTAACAAAAATATTTTCGCTAACTTATCCGTTAATCAATTTGTTATCTGCTATTTTTTGCCAAATTGAGTCTTACAAAGAGTTTACCTAAAATAAAGGGTTTTGCTTTTCCCACACTCCCTCCTACTCTTTCACACCCCTTAACTCCAAATATTCTAAAAATACCCTTAAGTAGAGTGCGTGTTTTCACCGATTCGGGGATGGGCAACCGAATATATTCGGTTTCGGTTGAGGTCAACCGAACAAGTAAAAAGGTGAATGTGATGTGAGAGTCCATTTTTTGTAATAAAATAGGGTGTTCGAACACCCTCATGCGAACCTGTTCGCATGACCCCATGCGAACCTGTTCGCATGACCCCATGCGAACAGGTGAAAAACGATGTCATTCGAACCTGTTCGAAGGCCCGTGTTCGAACAGGTGAAGTTTCGTGAAAAAAAAGAGGTTTTGGCTGACCTTTTGGTCTTTTCACACCCTTATGAAGTGTATTTTGAGTAGGAGGGAGTGTGGGAAAAACAAACGCCAAAATAAATAATCCGCTATAACTATAAGCTAGTAGTTACATAATAGTATTGTAACGCTCTTCCTACTTTGAAAGTTGTCAAGCAATACACGTCATCATCTTGGAAGACTATATTCAACAATTTTAAGATATTGAATAGGTCAAGTCCCCCTGAATAAAGAGAACAAGACAATGCATCAATGATAACTCGCTTGGAATTTTTTAAGAGTGTTGGTGATTGAGTTTGTCCGTGATATCATATTCAATGGTCTTTTATTTTTCAATAGTTATTATAAGTATAAACTAAAAAAAGTGAGATAATGTGGTCTTGGAAGATGTGTTTTTGTTTGATGGGGTGCAAATGGGGTAGGATGTAATGTATTAACGATGTTACAGAGGTCGGTGATACTGTATGACGATGTAAGACCTTATTGTTTTAGTCGTATAAAAACTCTCATGTCGAGTTTGTTAGAAAGCGAAACTGATATGGTTGTTCACAACTTAGCAAATACACTAAAACTTTTACTTATAACGAAATTCAATTTTCGTTACTGCAAAACCAAACACACACTAAATGACACTGCATTCTATCATAGTACGTAGTGAGATCAACTTTACAGGGTAGAGCTTTAGAGACATAATAGTTTCTAACTCAGAGTATGTGTACAAGTTCATGTAAATGAATTACAAAACCTCTTGCCAGATAATTGGGATTGGACTAAATATGATTTGAACACTTTGTCCTCTAATACTCTATACTACAAAACTTATCCAGTACTCTAGTAAGACAACACCTAATCTAAATTAGTTAAAGCCAAAATGATGGGTCACACAAATCACAGTGACCTACCTACATCATGGTAATTGCTGCAATTTGGTCAAATTCGTGGCTCAATGGGGTAGATGGGGTGGTGCTCAATAATAAGTAAAACTCTTCTACAGTTCAACCACATGAAATAGTAAAATTAACTTACTTTTTTAAAGAATTTTGACCTAGCTAGATTTGCATTAGCTAATGCTAATTTTAGTAAATGATCATTTTGGTCTTAAATGTGTGAAGCGATGTCATTATTGTCCCTGAATGTATTGAAGTTGCAAACACATCCTCGAGTGTTCTTTAATGAGTTATTATGGTCCTCAAATGTGTTTTTTTTGTTAGTCATTTTGGTCCTCAAGCGTTTTTTTGGTCAATTTAGTCCCTAAAATTACTAAAAAAATAGCGTATTTGCAATTTTGATACATTCATGAACTATAATGGCAACACCTCACATATTAAAGGACCAAAATCACTATTACCATTTATAGAACATCTTTATATATCTTTATATATACATCTTGTAGAATCTCCCTTTGTGGGACATACAAGATTTCCCTCCAAAATTCTTCCCTTCCCTCCAAACCCCAACCCCTCCCCCACCCCTCTCCCCCTACCCCTACCCCCCCTTTTTTTTCCTCCAAACTTTCTCTCCCCCTTTTTTTTCTTCCTTTTTTCCCCTTCATATTTTTATTTCCCTTTTCTCCTCTCTCACTCTCTTCTTTCATGTTTTATATTTTAGTGATACTTTACGATTAAATAGAAAATGTACCTCTATAATCAAATTTTTGGAATCGAACATTAATTTCAGTAACAAATTATAAAAGTGTAGTGCTATTATCTGATTATCTTTTAGATCTTGTTTGAAAAAAATTTATTGTTTAAATATGCAAAGTTGATTTCTTAGTAACGGAATCGAACATTAATTTCGTAACAAATTATATAAAGTGTAACACTATGCAATATACTTTTTGGGTACTTTAGTGTGTGAAAAATTTTAATTGTTTAAATATGCGAAGTTTATTCCTTAATAACGAATTTTATTTTAAAAAAAAGTTAATTTTGTAACAAAATTTCAAATTAATTTTAGAGCCAAAATATATAAAGTGTGTGACGCTAAACCATTGCCCTCTCTATATAAGCTCGAGGCGTTGGCGCCCATCTGGACGGAATCACCGCATACTAGTAAGGGTATAAGCATAGAGTATATGGTAGTTGGATGCACTTATAGAACTGAACTATCCAATAGGCAAAGGGAATCAGTGAATCAGTAATGACGTATATCTTGAGATTTAAGACATGAAAATATTTAGTTAGGATTAATGAGATTATCCATTTTAGGTTGGAGAGAAAAAAGGATCTATCAAAAGATCTTGCTCATAATAAAAACTAAGCAACAAGAAAAGTATATATGTGTGCACCAGCATCACACACAGATTGAGAATTTAGCATATAGTATAGTCATAGATATTGAAAAGATTTGAAAGCAATATTAGAAGTTTATAGGAGTTGAAAGCATTTAATGATGCAATGTAGATTTACTTGAGATGCTTAATTAGTTTGGTCAGAGAGACAGAGTCCTAACTCAATCATCAAATCTAGGCAACACCCGCAAAATCTCCTTAAAAACTGCCTCGTGCTTCTTCATTTGTCCACAATAAGGATAATGAAAAAAACAAGAAAAAGTTTCCTTCAAGATATATATACAAGACGTGCAGAAGAGGAAGTATCCCAGTAAGATGCATAATATCATGCATTGCAAAGCTACGTTGACAAAAATATTAAGTGGGTTATAGACAGATATCATTCTAATTATTCTATTCTATCTCCAACTACTAGTACAGCTCTTTAAACAACCAACTTCACGAAAAACTATAGGAAAGCTAAAATTTAATATTATTTTCCTCAAGTGGTTTCTAGAAAGTGGCTTGCCTATTTAAGAACATCTTCTGATTTTCTGATATACATGCCAGCAAACACTGTCTACTCCTTTTAGCTCATTCTCCCCTCCTTTCCACTTTTTGTAAGTTTGAAGAACCTCTCCTTACTTAAAGTTCTGTGAAGACAGGAAGAGAATACCCTTTTCTGCACTTCACTCTATTAATCTATTATCTTCTATCTTTTTTTCTTAGTGTAAACCGATTTATTCTCTGCGCGAACCTGCAGAGACTAATCCTACTATCTTCTATCTACTTTAAGAAGAGTAGAAATTCTTCAGTTGTATATTTTTAAGGGGAAAAAAATGTGGGTTCTATGTCTTGGAGCATTGATTATTATAGGTGTTACACATTGGGTTTATAGATGGAGAAATCCAAGCTGCAATGGAAAACTCCCACCAGGTTCAATGGGTTTGCCCCTTCTGGGTGAGACCCTTCAGTTCTTTTCCCCCAACACTTCTTCTGATATTCCTCCATTCATCAAGCAGAGAATGAAAAGGTATACGAAGAATCATAATCAAATGCAGATGATGTGGTTCTCAACCGCGGTTGCAGCAACATCAAATAACATGATGTTGCGCTGCGAAGCATATCGCGGTTTGCAGACATTTTAAAACATTGGTAAAAGGATTATAATCATTTGTTTTTGTCTCTTTTTTCAGGTATGGACCAATATTCAAGACCAACTTGGTTGGAAGACCGGTTATAGTGTCGACAGACCCGGATCTTAATCACTTCATATTCCAACAAGAGGGACAAATATTCAAGAGCTGGTACCCAGATACATTCACACAAATCTTTGGGAAACAAAATGTGGGTTCCTTACATGGGTTTATGTACAAGTACCTTAAGAACTTGGTGCTCAATTTGTTTGGTCCTGAAAGCCTGAAAAAAATGCTCTCAGAAGTTGAACAAACAACCTGCAGAACATTACAACAATGGTCATGTCAAGACAATGTTGAGCTCAAGGAAGCAACAGCAACGGTAAAGTTACAACAGTAACTATTTATTCCTCTCCTGTCTCCTCCTTCCATTCCATGTCTAAACTTTTGTTTGTTTACTTACTACCATCCAGATGATATTTGATTTAACTGCAAAAAAACTCATCAGCTATGATTCGACCAAATCCTCGGAGAACTTGAGGGAGAATTTTGTTGCATTTATACAAGGACTCATCTCTTTCCCTCTTGATGTTCCAGGAACAGCTTATCACAAATGTTTGCAGGTAAGTCATTTTCCTCTTAGTGTCTGTGTCTGTGTCGGTGTTTCAAAGTTCTCAACTCCTACTTTTTCTATTCACAAGATTCAAACTCAAGACCTTATTTAAGTATCTTAGAACACAAGGTTTAAGAGAGAAAAAGGAAAGCCTTTATTTTATTTAAACTAAGAAAATATAAAATAAATAAAGTACGTTTGAAATGTTATATGATTATCTATAATACTAGTCATTACTCCATCAACCAACACCAGTCATTATATTTTGGAGAGTTTTATGATACCATCAAATTTTGTGAATTTTGTCAGGGTAGGAAAAGGGCAATGAAGATGCTGAAGAACATGTTGCAAGAAAGAAGGGAAATGCATAGAAAACATCAAACAGATTTCTTTGACTACGTTATTGAAGAACTTAGGAAAGAAGGAACAGTTCTCACCGAAGAGATTGCTTTGGACCTCATGTTTGTGTTACTCTTTGCAAGCTTTGAAACTACTTCTCTTGCCATTACTTATGCCATCAAATTACTCTCCGACCATTCCGCAGTGCTGAAGCAATTACAAGTACGTTAATGGAGTAATATTTTATTCTTATAAAATATATAATCTTGGAACTATTTTTATGGCTTAACTTACACGACTTCCATTTTGCCTTTTAGGAAGAACATGAAGCCATTATTAAACGACGTGAAAATCCTAACTCTGGACTCACGTGGCAAGAATACAAATCAATGACATTTACATTTCAGGTGAGTCAAATATATCTTCATTTCCCATAAACAAAAAAAAAACTTCATAATTTTTTACTTCTTAGTGAGTGACAATTTTTGTGTTACGATTTGCAGTTCATAACGGAAACCATGAGACTAGCAAATATAGTTCCAGGAATCTTCAGGAAGGCATTAAGAGAAATTAAATTTAAAGGTATGTGATTGCTGATTAGATCAAATATCATATATATAATATGACAGATTTTGTTAACTATGATATACAACCAATTATTGGACTACTATTTGGAAACTCAATTTTTTAATGGCTTGAATTTTAATAATATAAACAAACTATCTGTCAATTTTCAATGTACAGTGCACACATACCTTGTTATTGAAGTAATGGAAAAGCACACTGTATTTGACAACACTACCTCATTTGGCTTACAATTTGACAACAATGCCTCATTTTCGCTCACAATTATTAATAATATACGTGCAGGATATACCATACCAGCAGGCTGGGCAATCATGGTGTGTCCACCAGCTGTACATTTGAGCCCGGCGAAATATCAGGATCCTCTCGCCTTCAACCCGTCGAGATGGGAGGTGCGTCATCTTTTCACACCTGTTTCAAAAAATGCAAAAAATAATGTAGTTAGCTGCTTTAGCTGGTCATATTTATAATAGAAAAATGCAGTTTTAGATTGATTTAATAACTGATATATCTAGTCGACTAGATACATCATTTATTCAACGAATCTAAAACTGTGTTTTCTTATATAAGTAGGACTAGAGGTATAACCATTAAGTATTCAAGTAACTTAGGTTCTAGCCTTCCATCAGCTCTCTTTTTTAACAATTTAGTGATCCAAAATAAATGATATATAGGGAGCAGAATTGCACGGTGGAAGCAAACATTTCATGGCTTTTGGTGGGGGAATGAGATTTTGTGTCGGGACGGATTTTACTAAGGTTCAGATGGCTATTTTTCTCCATAGTTTGGTAACCAAATACAGGTAAGATTATTAAACAGAAATGTTAATCATATATGTATCTACTAATGAAACTAAATTGAAAGAACGTACCGTCTTTAAACTGCTGAATTTACTCTCTCTTTAACATCTGAATATTTCAGGTGGCAACCCATCAAAGGAGGGAATATTGTTCGAACTCCTGGTTTACAATTTCCAAATGGCTTTCAAGTACAGATCATGGAGAAAGATCGAACGAAGAATGAACTAGAATACACAACTACAAATTAGAAACCAAAGCCCGCAAGACAGACTCAGTAGAAATTTAGACTTTGACATCTTCCCAATCATCGAAATTTTCAAGATGCACAATGCAACATTTTTGTTATGGAAACCATAACTGCCTCTTAGTACAAAGTCACTTAAGAATCGTTTTACAGAGCTACATTTTCTTCAAGATATACTGCTAGCAGAGGGAAAACGAACCGGGCTGGGGGAGGGGGGATACTTTGTACTAAGTGTGAATGTGTCAAACTATATCATACTATAAATATATCTTTCACATGATGACAATGTCACATTTAAATCCATCTTTCAGTAACCTCCATTCCTAAGTTCTTGTCATTGCCACCCAATTAATTAGAAGGTAACATACTCGAAGACTAGTTGAGACGAATAACAAAATACAATAAAAGGTTACACTTAACTATGATACTATGAAGTAGGTACAAAGTTGCTCTAAAACATTGTACTATATACCTAAAAGATAACTATTCACAAAAAAAAAAAAAAAAAAAAACTAGAAGATAAGTAACTGCATTAAATTATGAAGTTGGACCGCAGTTTCTCTACTCAGCCACGGGATCATATACCAAAACTTTTTTGTGTTTGTCATGATTTTCTCGCCTCACTTTAACTAGTCCCATTGAAGGGTCCTGCTGTTCCTTTCTGCGTTTGGGATGGGCAGGATTGTCATCAATATGCTGCACAATATCCATATGCTTCTTATGTCGATGCTTGTGCACTTCTTTCTGAACATGGTGTAAATGATCAAAATTAGCAGAGTTCCTTTCAGAATGTTTGTGCTTGTGATTGTGCTCATAATTGGTTTTTCGCCTACTCGGAGCACGACGGTTAGGGTGTCTGAGCTCTTGTTTATGATGTTTGTTGTCATGGCTATGGTGGTGTCTGTTGTCAATTTTGAACTTACGTTTTTCCATGATGAACTGTTCATCAGCACCACAGATATCCTCCCACCAGTCATAAAGAGGATCAAATAGACCTTTCTGGTGCAAAAGCCATAATAGCACAAGCACTACAATTCAAGGAACAGTATTTATGTTAATGTGTTCTGCTTAATTTACAAACTAAATACAATATATTAGTATACACAAAATAGACGTCCTACCTGTGGGGAAAATTGCCAAAAATAGACCAAACATCATTATCCAACTCAAGCATACATATTGTATGTGGCACTTGAAGTCAAAAAAGCCAGAGCATTTTTGTCTGTTCACCCGCCCAAACCGAGGGATGGCAAAGGGATTTGATCAGATAATTTGTCGATACAAATGAGTCAATGATAAAAGAAAGATTATGTAAAGAAATTTATAGTTGATGCCCTGCTTCTATGTACAGGTGATTTATACTCTCTAAAACTTATATCAAGATATTTGAATCGCTAAAAGACAACCAAGAAGCCAAAAGCCAAAAGTCATGACTGCATATCAAAGAACATGAAGAATAAAGGAAAGAAAATTTGATCCACACACCAGTAAAAGAATGGTCTCAAATAAGTGGACGAACTCTTTGAATCCTTCAGTTACATACTAAATTGTTGAATGAGCACAGCTATTTAGTACGATGGATTTTATATACTGAAATGTCTTAATTCATGTGTCAGTTTATTAAAGAAAAAGGGATTGTCATGTTTCTATTTGATGGAAGTCACGTAGTGTGCCAATGAAAAGTTTTTGTTTTTGTTTGTAAATAATCGTTTCATATACTCAATCACTTTCCATGTTGAATAACAGGTTTTGCATAAAGTACTCCTCTCTTTTTTTCGCTTAAAATAAATAACAAAATATTCCAAGATAGCCTCCATGAAAAGAGAACAGCATTCAACGAGGTCACAGCAGTCAATGCAACTCTTGTAGACCTGACAAGTAAAATTTCTCGCTAGGTGGTGGAGGGGAGGTTGATAAAGAAATGCATCTTTCAGCTACGGATCAAAGCAAGTCTAAATATTACCCATGAATAAATTATGTTTTCATGTTAAATATTGCAAAATTTGAGAAATCAATATTGTCATGTATATTCTACAATTTAAATTGCATAATTTGTATGGTGAGAAATAATACCTGCAATTTTTTCCAGTAATAAATTCTATAAAGCTAGTCCATAGTTTATTCCACATGCTTTCAATAGAATCAAAGAAACCATTTATACCAGTCTCTGGTGGTTCAAAAGGCATTCCCTGCAGTAATAAGATGGTTTGGTGATCCGCATAATCATATGCTTTTATGATTACATTGTTGTAAGTCGTAAGATACTACATTACATCACTAATAAATAGCATATTTTTTAAAAAAGAAATAATCAGAAGACTATCTTTCTTATCTTAAGAAATATTGTTTGTCAGGTCCTACTGCCCAAAAGAACAGTCTCTAGCTGTTTTAGGCACGGTCAGAAAACCAATGCCCCAATCTCTTCTTGTTGATTCTAGAAGGAGATTTTATTGTAATCTCCCTTAAGCAGGCCATGACCGATGAATAAAATAGAAGTATTCCCCACTGTTTTCTACACGTGTAATAAGAGAATACAATAACGAAGGCCTTTTCCCACTAGGTGGGCTACATGGTTAAAACAATACCATTGTGTTCATGTCATAGGAGAATAAAAACTTCACAATTCTACACTTGTACTCAGGAAGGAGCAAACCTGTGTTCCATTGTCAAGAACAGTTGCAGTAGTAGTAAATTGACATTCAGCTCTATCAACTTCACTATAATCAGAGTCCTTTAATATGGCTTCATCCAAAACACCATAAACATACACAATGTTAGCATTGATATTTTCCTTATACTCATAACAAATAACAGTTTATTAATCCTAAGCTTCAATTTTACCTGCACAGAAATATTTGGAAGCTTGGTCGGTGTTCAGGTAGATTTTGAATGATCGGGTTGTAATCTCATTTGGCTTCATGATTAAAAATTGCTCCTGGACAATGTTCAAAAAATTTAAATATGTAAAGTTGAAGATCAATGAAATTATAAGCCTGGAAAGGTCAAAAAAACAATATTCTGAAGTTCAACAAGTTTTTCAGCATAATACCTCCATCAGGGTGATATCCTTGGAGCAATTAAACTGCAAGACAACACAATACATCCAAGGTAAAACTACTTATTGAGCCCTTAAGAAAATTACAGCTATGCAATCTTCAAACGCATTTGAACTAAATATTATAACCTTAGCAAAACATGAGCATCTGAAGCATGCATCTGTTATTTTCCCTTGTCATGTGATGCGGTCAATTCAACTAACTGAATAAATATAACTTAACCAAACAAATATTTTTATCCTGAATATTGTGGATGTGCAAGATGTCAAGTGTCAAACTGTTAGTACCATGATAATTAAACACTGTGCCTGTTACCATAATTAGTGCAGTTAAATACTTAACATAATGTGTCATTATTAACAATTTTAACAATTAATTATAAATATATTTCCTTATATCCTTTATTTATTGATTTTATTACATTAGGAGTTAGCCTATAAATAAGCCTCGCTCTTCTGTATTTTATACCCACTGCAAATTATGATCATTGATCGGGATACGTATCTTATATAGAAATTTTATAACATCATATCTTATAAGCAAAGGAATAAAGCAAAACCATGGTTTCAAATCGGGATACGTATCATGTATCGGAAGACCTATTTTCTAAATCGTGGCTGCAAAACACCAATAACATTTTAAATCCTGAGTTCTTTTTGCTACAACAGTAGAAATTAATAGTATATTGCATAATTGACATTGAATCAAACAAAATTATCAAATCTGCATTCCATTGTCCAAGTAAAGCAGAACTGGATAACAAGATGCCATTACGCACAACATAGAACTTAGCTAAATTTTCTATGAATGTGAAGAACTATGATGGAGAGGTTGAGAATCAGAATACCGTCAAACTATATGATGCTTCCACCTCACCAGTATTCTTAGTTGTGATTGTAGCAACTCCAAATTGAGCTAAGGCTTCAAATGTAGGGACACTTACACTTATAATCTTTCCTGGGCTCCTAGAGAAAAGGAAACATGTCAAACAAATTTGGAAAAGCTTTACTGCAAAGACAATAATACTGGTGGACATTATAATAAACCAAAAGTCACTCCCGGGTCATTAAAGAAAGAAATCTTTTCATATATTTTCTTTGTACTCATAACATAGCAAACACACAAAGGAATCTTATTTTTACTTCCAAATATGGCTAGGAACTTCACTAAGTATACTTTATAATTGATTATCCAGATTTCAAATTAAATAAAAGAAAGTGAAAGAAAACACTCCCCACCCCAAAAGAACAGAGTTTATCTTAACAACATATCTTAGAGTGTGTTCAATTTGAGAAAACATATTCTATTTTCATTTCTGCAATTAAAACATATTCTATCCGCGAGCCTTCTTGCAGATGCAATGGGAGTGGATAGAGTAGTCTTTTCCATTTTACTGTTGTGTTTTGTTGTGTTTTCTTTCCCATTGATCAAAACAAAAATATTCTATTTTTATTTTCTATTTTTTCATTTTGTTTTCACTTTGTTCACTTTTATTAATAACGGAACAAAAGTGAAACCAAGGTGATATTTTTGTAATATTAATGAAGACAAAATAAAAATAAAAAACCATTCTCTCAAACAAGACAAATCTTTACGAATGTAAGAAAATGATTGACTTTAGAGTTCAACATTTTAAAACAATTTTGCCAGCCTACTTGTTCAACCTAACAAAACAAGTCTGCATATCAACATTCACAAAGGAATATTACAAATGATTTACAACTTTGGTCACTAGTGATAAATACACTAATTAAAAACGCAGGTAGAAGCTAGCATAACAGATCCATACCCATGATCTATAAAAAAAATGCCACTTTTTCAAAATGTTATCTTATCTGTACTGAGGAAATAATAGTACCTTTGATAAACATACTCTACATCATTGGCACTTAATTCTATCACAATATTTGTATTAAGAACCTCCGTAATTCCAATGGAGAAAGAAAAACTCCCAGCATTCTGCAGACAAATCAAATAAAAGTTCAATTCTAATAGAAGACACCATATCAAATAAACATACGACCATTGCAACTTAACTGGATGCTGGTTTATCCTTTCAAACCTTCCTTCCAAACCATAGAGTGGCACCTGACTCCTATTTATCCTATTCAGGTCAGCCTGTTAAGGACAAAAAGTTTCTTTCAAATGTTTCAGTTAAATGATACTCAATATAATCAACAAAATTGGAAATAGATATTGATATAAATATACATGTCTCAAAATCGTTGATATTTTCATGTGCTTGCATGCCATTTTCAGGTGTTAGAGATGTAGTGTGTTTGGGTGAGTATTTGATAAAAGTTATTTTGAATGGAACTGATACTGTGAAACTGATTTAGTCACAATTGAGTTTCAAATGAAGTGATTTATGTTTGGATGGTTTTACTCTAAAAACAGGTTTATTATAAAACCAAGTGTAAATTTTTTAACCAGTGCAAAAGCTACTATTTATCACTTCTAGTCAAACCAAAGTCTATAGTTATTAAAAGTTGTCTGGTAATCATTATTTAACAAATTAAGGTTTGGGGTCGAGTGCTCCCTACATAGGAAGGTAAGACAGGTATGCCACTAAAGAAATACTCCACCACTAACGGAATACATACAGCTGCAAAAAAGGAAGTGAAAAGAAAAGGAATAAAATGAAACAAAAATAAAAAGATGGGGAAAATGAGTTAAAGAAAAAAGGTTGCAGTACCAACCTCCCGAAAATTCCATAATTGATTATGCAAGCAAGTCCAAAAGGGTGAAGAACAAAAACTTGGTTGTTGACTGAAACCTTCATAACTGACACCAATTTTGTTACATTCAATACCATCTAAGGTAAATCTCACTCTCTCAAGTAACATCCACATAGAAATGTTTCTCCCCAAATCGTGTGGTTGACCAGGGCCACCCTGCCAAAGGAAAAATCTCTAAATACTTTGCTTAACCTTGTAAAAGATATGAATAATGCCAAAAGTATGCTAACAATGTTCGTCGCTATTCTTTAACTACAATAGTAACACCAAAATCAAAGAGTTTGATCGATGTTAAAAACGAAACAAAAGGTCATAGACATAAATTAAGTGATTGAACTAGGAAGTAGAGGAGATTGTTGAGACTATAAGGAGCAAAGCGTTCTTCAGACTTGCAAAACCATAAGATAGATTTACAATTTAACAATTAAAGTCAAATAGTCAATAGAGGTCGATTATGGTTAAACCAGTAAAGCAAGCATACCTGCCTTGGAACTACAAGAAAGAAATCCTCAAAATTTGGTATATTCGTATACCCAACAAAATCTCCAATAAGATTAACCCTCAAAAATTTATCATCAGATATAACGGTTCTGTTTTCAGGACCCACAACCACTTCCTGCCAGCAAAATTGTGTTAGAAATTAGAATCAATAAATGGAAAAGAAATATGTGATTTTTCATGGACCAAATTGTAGGTGCAAGATATTTTCAAGAACTAAATTGCTTGTTTGCTTTTTTTTTTACTATTATTACAACAAATGAAGAAAAAGAAACATGCTATTATTAGTTTGCAAATGAATGAGAAAAGAGAAAAAGAAGGACCAAGGACTCAGGCTATAGCTCATTCAGATGTAAAAGAAAATTTATATTTAAACTAGTGTAACTGATCCAAAGGTAATCCCAAGTGATAAAATCCCAGTATCAAGAGGCAAAATACAGAATATATGGCATAGTTGCACTGCAATTAATAATGGATATAATGATGCATCATCACCAATTTAACGCAACAACATATGATGTTGGTGTATCATTAAAAAAGGGTGTACCCTACATGTCTTCCTAGGACAAAAGACAGATGACACAATTAAATCTAATATCATTGCATAAGGAATCTAACAATTACATATACGAAACTAAGGAATCCAACAAGTACATACGAAACTTTAGTCCCACTCTTCACCTGTATTCGAACAGTAAATCCCAATGTTCGCGCCCAATGCCGAAAACATGAAACCTGAAATGATTTTATATAGATAGAGGGGGTCTGAGTTGTAACTGGTGTCAAAACAAGTCACTCTTACATTTTCAAATTTCAGAGTTGAATAGAATCAAAACAAGACAAAACTACACTATAACCAATCCTAAATCACAAAGCTTCTTCACAGAATTCTGTTAGAATATTAGGGTATCTCTTATTAAATAGCATTTGTAAATTGAGAGTATAAATGAGTTGTACTTGTGCTAACTATATTACACTTGGTCTTAAACCTAGATGATTAGTATAATACAGATAGGGGCATGATACATCACCAGTACTCAAACTCTTTTAGTAAATTATACCCTCATGCGCTGCATCTCCCCTCCCCCTCATATCTGATCCTTAAAATTATAGCAAACTCTAGTGAAAGTTATTGTATCATTGTAATTCTTAGCTTCTGAAATCTAGAACTAACAGAAAAAGTAAGATATTATTAAATAATTCACACGTTGAAAATAGAAAGATGTAACACAGGTGACTTGACAAGTTAGGAAACGAAGGCTCAGGTGATGATCTGTAATGGTTCAATATAAATATGGTTTCCATATCTTCCTTAAGAATTTTCAAGTCCGAGACAAAAACAATACTAACTACAAAGAAGTCCAATCGAGACCATATATCACTGGTGATAGCCCAAATCAAATTAATCAATCACTACTTGAATAAAAAGGATGGGAGCTTACCAATCACCTGGAAAGCGAACACAATGTGCAGTGTTGGCCTTTCCTTTGGTCAGTTTGTCAACTGGTCAAACAATGTGACCCAGACTTGTTAGATCTGTGTTAAGAACTTCAAAACACTAACAACAACAAAGCACTTACAAAAGTTTCCACACGATGAAGGCATCCGCCGCTGGGGACCACATGGACAACATATTGGCTAAATCAAACAGAGAGATGTTAAATATTAATCAGAAATGGAAGGTAAAATGCGAAAAAGTACAGAGGCAAAATCAAGCACATAATTCTTCTAGCTGAGTAACTTCTTTTAAAATGATCATCATAATAGCTGCTAGCACAGAAATTGTAACTGTCACCTGAGGTTGACTCAATCTATTTCAAGGGCAATATTTTAAAAAAATCACGTCTAAAAGCAGTATATTTTTATTAAAAAAAAAGGTGAAATACAATGAAACGTATATAGGCACATGAATATCATCACAGAAGCAAGGAAGGGCAGTGAAGATGGCTTCACAACTGACTAATTACTTAAACATAAATAAACAACTTAGGAAGTAAAGATTCAAGTAAGTTGTCTGCTATGACTATCATCAATAACTACAAAATGTAGGTGTTCTCACAATAAACTAATGATAATATTGTTTTAACTGCAAATAAGATGAAATTTTTGGGAATTCAATTGTGAGTTTGGAGTGTTGCATTGGTTAAGATTGGGCTATACATAGATGTTTTAAGGTATAGACTCATGGCTAGTGTTTTGAGATTTTAGATGAAAATCTCTCATTACAACTCTTTGTAGTCTATTGCCTTGGCCAAATGACCTTTTTCCATGAAGGCTATACAAACTTATAAATCAGACCAATGTTGTTAAAAAGGCCACCTGAGTTTTCTCAATTATATGACCTTCTTCATCTCGCAGTCTGCAACACAGGTACCATAAACCGCGCAGTGAAATCAGTATTCTCTTAAACACTAGTTACTGATAAGAAAACAGTCACAAAAAATGGCTTACCTCTCGCATATCTTCACAACATTTGCACCAGCATCTGGCTCACATTTTCGTGTGTTAACATAATACTCTTCAGGCTTATAAGGAACATCCTGCAAAGAAGCCACTCAAACATCCATATAACATATCAAACTACAGCAACAACATTCCTCAGACGGCCATTTACTTTGTATGTGAAATTATCTAAAACCCTAATAAAATAACAGATTTCAAATTCTCAGTATTTTTTAAAATTATTGTTATACGATCAGATAATCCAACAATTACAATTGCAGAACTTCCATATTGTATCATCCTTCTATCCTTTTACAGTATAAGAGGAGAACGACTAGTAAAAAAGAAAGGAGCGTCGTCATACATACTCGTATGTACGTTAATTCATATAATGCATAAGCAGCAGTTTTGTTGATCGTTATCACAGGTGGAATTCGCAATGTCTGCATTTTGCTGGAAGAATTTTCCTCCACTTCAACCAATTCTGCAACAATCGACGCTTCTCCTCCACTCTGCACCGTCATCATAACACAACTTCAATGCACAAAAATGCACTAAAAACTACAAAACATGGTTAATTTACTTAGAGGAACACAATAACGATGATTTACCGAGCCACTGGGAACAGCAATGTTCAATACAATTTTGGTAGTGCAATTGAGATCATCAGAGTTGGAATTCTTTTCGCACTTCTCGAGCTTTGATTTGGAGATGATTTGAACCCCGGCGACATGGAGCGTAAGAAAGCAATAAACTAAGAATATGATTATGGTGCTACGGGAAGGTAATGCCATTTTTAGTTAGTAACTGTTTTCAAATATTCACTAGTTTTCTACTTGCCGAAACGGAGATAATGGCCGTTAAAACAGAACGGAGGGGTTTGGCGGTTATTTTTTGGAAGGCCCACGGCCAGGGGTGGGTAGAATGCTGCATTCGATTTGGTTGTTGAAAGAGAACGGAGACAGCCACCACGAAGGGGCGGTCGCTGTGGGCAGAAAATAACGGAGAGAGGGATCGTCGAGAGTAGAACTGTTAACAAAAGATATCGAACTCACTTTCTAATCTTCTCTAGCGGTTGCGGATGGTGACTTTCCTTCCGGTGGGAGTTAAACAACTATTTTGGTACTTAAATGTGTGGGGGCGTGGAGATTATTATAGTCCTTAAACATATTGAAATTGTAAAATTGTAGATACATCTATGAGCGTCTCTCAAATAAGTTATTTTAGTCTTTGGATATGTCTTTTGTTGATCATTTTAGTCTTCAAATGCATATGTTGTTGGTCGATTTAGTCCTAAAAAAGTCACTTACGAACAAAATAGACACTTAACGACCCATTTGAGATTTGTATACATTCAGAGACTATAATTGTAGTGTGTCACATATTCAGAAACCAAAATAATTATTTACCCTTTTAAATATGTTCTCCTAAATTTTTCCTTTTGTTGTTTGTTTATCTAAGCAACTAAATTAGGTTATGAAATCTAAGTCATTCATAATATTTTATATTATATAACGTAGTTAATTTAACTTATACACCACGATGGGAGTTGGTTGATCATTCCGATTAGAAACCACCATTTCTTTCATTTGTTGTTTTCTCTTTCATCTTGTCTCATTTTTCTCCTTCTAAAAAAGTCTAAAGTCCTCATAAATATGAATTATCAAAGTCATTGTATCCAAATTCAAAAAAAAATTGTTGTCAAAAAATAATTAAAATTTTAAGGGTACTTTTGATGGGTACAATAAGAGAGACAATATTATGTCTCAATCCAATGCTGGTTGAGTCAGCAAAATATGATAAGGTCACTTTATACTATATTGGACCTATCTAATCAAATATCATTTTTGAAACCAACTTTTTTGAGACAATGGAATAAGATAAAAAAAGTATCTTGAACATTAGCTCGACTAGAAACCAAAGAGAAAGAATAAAAAAGCAATTTATTTATTTATCCTTATACTATAATTTATTTATTACCCTTATCACTAATATTTACTAAAATTATATTATAATCTAGTAAAAAAACATTTATATATATATATATATATATATATATATATATATATATATATATATTAATACATTGGTGGTTGTGATTAAACCATAGGTAGTTATCACATTGACTTTTTATTTTAATCCCAATCGTTCATGATTTGATGTATGGTCATGATTGATTCCTCGTCTTATTTATTGTTATACAAATCTTTTAAAATGACATATCATAACCTTTTGTGCACTTTGGATCCTATCATTCTCACTCTTCTACATCTCCCTCATTCCTCTCTATCTCTCTCATATTTATTTATAATTTTTAAATGATGAGAGAGAATAGAATTTGGAGAGAGATATAGAAGATGGAGGGAGATGTATAGAGGGTTGGAAGGAGAGGATCTTTATCCCCTTTGTGCTACACACATTACATGTATGTATGAGTCACAACATACTACAACATGATAAATATATTTAATTAATAGTGACCTACAAACATTTAAGGGCAAACTTGTGTTGTAGTGAGGGGTTCACTTAAACCCCATTTGAATCTCTGAAATTTAAAATTTACACTAGTACCTCTAAGTTTGCACCTAATTGCATCCAAGACACAATTTTGAACCCCCTAATCCCGAGTCCTAGATTCGCCAACATATCAACGATCTTGACTATTATAATGGCTAAATAGCATTTTTAGTCCTCGAAATTTTTTATAGGTTAAAAGGTACTTTTAGTCCCTGCAAATGTCAAAAAAATCCAATTTAGTCCCTGCAATTCCAAAATTTTTAAAATAGTCCCTGCAATTAGTAAACGTTACTACTTTAGTCCCTACAATTCCATTTAAAAGGTACTTTTAGTCCCTGTAAATGTCAAGAAAATCCAGTTTAGTCCCTCCTTTGTTAAGAGTAAAGTAACAGCAGGGACTAAAGTAGTAACGTTTACTAATTGCAGGGACTATTTTAAAATTTTTGGAATTGCAGGGACTAAACTGGATTTTCTTGACATTTGCAAGGACTAAAAGTACCTTTTAGCCTTTTTTATATTTTAGGAAAAATGGTCTTGCAAGTTTTTTTGGGCAAATTAAGTACTCCTAAAATCAAAATGTTGTGAATTGCAAAGTTTGAATAAAAACACCAATACAATGAATTTATTTTTAATATGAAGTATTTTTAACCAATCCAATTGAAAGATATTGTTTTTTATGTTATGATTTACATACTCTGGTTCACCAGCAAAATGGCGCAGAAGGTGCTTAACCCTTGTCAGTTACACCAAAATCCTCAAAATGTTTTGTATTGGTTTAGGGGTGGACACCGTCCGGTTATGGCCGGATTCGGTCAAGAAAACCCCAATCTGTCGGAATCCGCGGTTGAAAAGCTGATGCCCATCTTTGACCGTTTACTCTGTCGGTTTGTTCGGGTGGCGGGTATGGCGGTTAGAAGGGTGTTCGGGTGGGTTCCGTCGGTTATCAGGTGAAGAAAAATAGAAGAAAGGAAGCAAGCTTTCTACCATCTTATCAATGGTTGTTCGTTTTTTTTTCACTGGTAGAAGGAGTAGTTGAAGAAGACGACGAGTTAAAGAAAAAGAACAATTCAAAACATAAAATATAAGTAAATAAAAAGTGACAGATAAAACTTACTATAATACAATTTAATATAGGCCTGCTATTCATGGAATGGAGCGTCACCTACTTGCTGCAACTTGCATAGTCATGTCTTTTCACCTTTTGGCTTTGAACTTTTACCGCACACATCAAAACAACAGCTAATACCTATTAATTGAATTGCATTTCGGTCAGTTACGGTTTCTACTGGATTACAAAATGTGCATCCGACTCCGGCCGTTTCAATCCATTACTACCCTATTTAATTCAACCAATTGACCCGAAATCCGAATTAAACCATCCGCAGCACCAAAACATTTAACGGATACAACGGTTTCGGTCGGACAAATATTCTGTCCACCCCTATATTGGTTAATAGATTGTGAGATTGTCTTGCCGAGATATAAGGTCTATTGTCAGTCAAAAGATAGCAGGAACCATTCCTGTTACTGATGTCTATGCTTTGTATCGCTCATATATACTGAATATCATATGGTAATCATGTGATGGAAGTTACGGTGACGATAAACCCTCGTGGATGGAATCTTGTTTCATGTTGTCAAACGGTGGTGGCCCAAAGCATGGGCGAGAGGGGCGGCCGCCTAGGGCTCCATTTTTCGAGGGGCACCAAATTTTGATTTTTTACTACTATATATAGATATTAAGATAAAATCCTTTAATATTGAATTTACAATTTACTATATCATAAGATAGATTAAACAATCTTGCTTTGATTCTTGTTAAAATGTTTTATAGAATAACCTTAATTATAAATGATTTATCAATGATTTCTCAAATAAAATCTAACAAGAATGTTATTTATAAGGTTATGAGGGCACCATTTTTTGATTTCGCCCATGGCCCCAAAAATCTTAGGACCGCCCCTGTTGTCAAAGGAATCAATGGAACAAATAAGTGGAGAAAATATATAGAATATTATCATCTAATCACTCAATTATGTCATCATTTTTTTGAAGCATAGATATAAGTATCTTTGACGGACCAAATAAATTAAAGTTGTAATAATTCACAGCATCCCTAAATCTAACCACACCTCTCCAAAAGAATGTGAGAACAAAAAGGAGAAAAGAACTTCCAATGAATTGAAACTACAAGATAAAAAAGAGAAAAATGAATCAAATACAGCATCCCTAACTCTAACCACATCTCTCCAAAAGAATGTGAACAAAAAGAAGAAAGGAACTTCCAATGAATTGAAACTATAAAATAAATAAAAGAGAGAAAAATGAATCAAAGACTACCAAAAACCCAATGAAATTGAAACCCACAAATTGATCATTATGCACCTTAGGACCCCAAAACAAAAGCACCACAAGCAGCATCACACCACACCCTGAAGAAATAGCCTACTGTTGCTTGCATTCCGGAGGATGCTCACCGTACTTAATCAAGAAAATCACAGTTGCTGTAAATCTTTACGAGACATTACAAATAATCGAGTAAAGCGCAAAAGAGAAGGCATACAAATATTAATGATTTTCATTTGATCAAGTCTGGAGTGGTAATTTTTGAATTGATTTATGTTGCCTTGCTCGTGGATCTGTACACAAAACAACACAAGATTAAACAAAAGAAACCAACAAAAAAGATCCAATTAAAATCATTGACAAAACAAGATGATCAATGACCTGGGATTCCTCAAATATATAGTGTTGGTTTGAGTATAATGAAGTCGCAATTGATGTACAATTCAATCATACAACATATATATGATTGAAAGATCACTTTTACAATTCTTGGCAAATGCAAGATAATAAGGGCGGAGAAATGGAGAGAGGAAGACACACACACACACACACACACAGAGAGAGAGAGAGACGCCGCTTTGGAGAAGCTGCGTTAGGGTTTGTTAGTATTTTCAAAATGAATACAGCCTCACATTTATAAGGGTTTTTTTGGTGACAAAAAGGGCTTAAAGCCCAAACAACAAGGCCAGAGGCCCAAACGAAAACAGAATTACACGGCCTCAACGAGACTAGCTTCTTCCTCTAAGATAGAGAGGATACAAACCAGAGCAGTCACCACAAAAAAGGAAACCCTAGAGTGCGAAATACATTTATAAGGGTTAACTAGAGGGGGATTGGTGTTAGGTTAGACTTCAATCTGCGTCATCTAAATCTATATTATTATAAAGAAAATATAGATAAAATAATTACACTTTTAGATTAAAAATCCGCAAAAAAAATGTTTTATGAAGTAAAATTAATAGTAAAAAGATTAATAAATGTTAAACTAATATAATAAAGAATAGACAACTACAATTATAATAGAGAATAAACAATTAGAATTATAATATATATTACTAATTTTTTTATTAATTAATGTCAACCATTTGATATAATTTTTTTTTCAAACAAATTGTCTCAAAGCTGTATGTCTTAAAATTTTAATACAAAACATATCTTTATATATATATATATAATGCTCAGTTTGATTAAAAAAAATAGTAGATAATAAATAAGTTAATTAATAGTGAACAAAAACAAATATACATGGAGAGGGCCAGAAACAAATTCCCCCACTAAAATTTTAATAATCCTTCATAAATATAAAGAAATAAAATTTACTGATAACATGTAATGTTTTTAGTAGAGGTTTTAAAGCAAAAAATTAGTTTATAAATAACAAAAAGATTTTTAAATTGATATGTACTCAAGGACAACAAATTTATACGGATAACAATAAGGGTCTTAATTTCGGTACCCCCCTCATTCCCTCCCACACCCCCATAATGTCCCAAATGGACAAAAATACCCCTGAAAATTTACAAAAATTACATGGTTTTGTTAAAAAAAAAAATTACAAATTTGAATTACCTCTAAAATTTGGAATTACCTCAAAAATAATGGAATTTGGATTTACCCCTGTAATTAGAAAGATTTTGATTACCTCAGAAATGAGGTAATTAGGTTCTAATTGTGAACCGGAATTACCTATTTCGAGGTAATTCAAAAAATTTAATTATTTTTTCGAACGAATAATTTAGGCTAAAAAATCGGTTTTGGACAACATACTCGGATCGTAATGAAACCACAACCATTAGAAAGCGAAATAAATCAAGAATCAAGACTCCCTAGAAGGGACTTCTTACGGGACAATGACCTCAAAATCCCAAATTCCATCGTTTACTATTTTTTACGATTTTTTTAATTTTTCATAGTCTCCAAAAATCTTAAAAATTTGTATAGCCTTATTTTGGTTTTGTTAGATTTTTAGTGGTGTTTTTATATTTTTTAGAGTAGTTTGACTATTTTTAGTAGCCTTTTAGTAATAAAAATTAAAACAAATCGTATATATATACGCATCAGCGTCCCTGGATTGGCAGGGATGCCCTAGATGTCGCCCATTCACCTACTTCACGTGCTTATTTTCATCATTTTTAGACATTTTGGACCCATAGTTGTATTTGTACTCCTATTTTATGTTGGTCATTTTATATATTTTGACGTATTGTTATTAAATCGTAAATCGTTCGTATCATATTTCCAATAAAACGCGTTTAAATCTTAAGACCAAAATACAAACTTTTTTTTAAAAAAAAAATTACAAATTTCGGAATTACCTTTTTTAGAGGTAATTCCGAAATTTTTTATTTTTTTTTGAACCGGAATTACCTTTTTTTGAGGTAATTCCGAAAATTTAATTTTTTTTTTTTTTTAAAAAAACGCAGGGGTATTATTGGCATTTTTGGTATTATGGGGGTGTGGGTGATAATGAGGGGGGTACGAAAACAAAGACCCTAACAATAAATGTGTATGCTGACAATGTCTCCATCTCTACTGATGTGCCTGAAAGGCAGGACTTCATTGCTAGGAGCCATTACCTTATGTTTACCATTCACGTCTTTGTGTAATGGTCATGTAATTGAACTTATCCAGAACGTGTCTGATAAACACAAACACACACATATATAGATGTGTTCTCACCCATTGGTTTGATGCTCTCACAAATGATGTCTCAGTCAAGCTTCAAGTGATATTGTGTCTGGGATGTTTTTTTATTACGGAGAGTGTCCAATCAATTTCAATACTAAACTCCGCTCGTACTTAGGAGTAATTTTGGTCGAGGTTGTTCCAGACGAGGCCCTAGCCCAACCCAAATTTGTGCCTATCTTGGCAGTCCAACCACACGCAGGGACTCCTATCTAGGCGATCTGTGCGCCACGACTTAAGAATGATGGAGATCGTGCGGCCCGAACGAGAGTCTTTGATCTCACCTCTTGCTTGCGTGCCAAAGCGCTCCTTACACCTTCCTTGCACCACTATATATATATATATATATATATATATATATATATATATATATATATATATATATATATATATATATTGGTAAAAAGTGTTCAAAGTTGAAACCAAACCAATAAGGAAACCATAAACCGAACTAAACCAAATCGAAAACCGCTTTTGATCGGTTTAGTTCGGTTCTTTTTTCATTACTGACGCATGATTCGGTTCAGCGGTTTTGACTTCCAAACCGAACCAAACCAAACCAAACCGCAAGTAACACTAAGGCTTGTTGAATTACAACCTTCCTTACTAACCCAAATGCAACTTCAACCCAACTCTCACTCACTTACTAGCCCAAATCCAATTAATTTTTTGACTCACTTACAAACAATTCATATTGTTATGCTATATTTAAAAATTACAACAAAATATTTAATTTAAATTCTTTTAAACATTGTCTTAAAGAATTAAAAGAGAGTGATTTATATACTATATATATTTGAGTAGATTTTTTCTTAAAGATTTATATGTTAGTCTTTTTTATGTTAGTTCATTTTAACTCCGTTTTAAATTATTTTTTTCTTGGAAAAACCGAACCAACCGAACCAATCCAAACCGCATTGGTTTGGTTTGGTTTGGTTCGGTTTTATTTTAGGAAGCCAACCGAACCAAACCAAACCGCATGTAATTTTACCTTGCGGTTCGGTTCACGTTTTGCCTCAAAACCGAACCAAACCGCACCGCGAACACCCCTATATATTGGTACACACTCCCGATATAGTAAGCTTTCTCCACTCCTCTCATACGCTCCATTTTGATTATGAACTGACTTGGGCGTAAGGGTGCTTGTAGGTAGCGACCCCCCTTTTTCAATTGGAGTTCGGACTCATCTTAGATTCGCTCAGAGTCGCCTTGGATTGACCTTTGATCTCAAATTTGCTGCGGTGAGGTATCTCTCTCTCTCTCACCGTTCAGAACAGTGGCCAACATCGAGTTTGTGCACGACAGAAATTGAATTCGAGAACACCGAATCGCCCCCGTGTTTTTGGATAGTATATGTCACTAGGCAATGGTGTTGGTTTTTTTGTCTAAGATGTTCAAAGTTTTTTTTTTGGTCCAATCCATTAAAGTATACACACGCGTACGCGTGTACACACAATAAAAAAGAACAACAATGCTGTTTTGACAAAAAAAAATTTGACAAATCGACAAGTTACCAACTTACAACACCAATTAACCAAGTTTTTTAGACTATTAGCCAAGTGATCAATTAACCAAATTTTTAATCCACGTCCCGAAAACTGTGAAAAAGCAGGTTGGCTAATAGTCTAAAAAACTTGGTTAATTGGTGCCACAGAGGCCAGAACTTGTCGATTTGTCAAATTTTTTTTTGTCAAAATAGCATTTTGAAAAAAAAGAAGCCACGAATAGCAATTCCAAAATTCGAGATCGCCAATGGCGATCAAGCACGGTCCCGAGGGTCGAAATCGTGGGCGGTTTTAAGAGATGCAATTGGTTGTTTCTTAAACAACCGAATACACTGCCAAAGACAAGATAACTTCCTCGGCGGCATCGCCACGTAGCTAACCGCCTTTACGCTCATGCTTCGAAGACAGAGACGTACGCAGTGGCCAAAATAATTAAGGGTGCGTTTGTTTCCCGGATAGAAATTACATTCCAAGGAATCGCATCCTCAGGAATCCGATGACTAGGAATGTGATTCCTGAGTATTTTCTAAAACACGTTTGGTTAGTTGCAGTTTCGGGAATCCAATTATTTGGAATAATTTATAAATTTGTTTGGTTTTAGACTTATACATTCCCGAAATAAACATTGTAATTATCAAAATACCCCGATTATATATGACATCTTATTTTAGCTTTCTAAGTAACTAAAGGTGAAATTGAAGTATAAACTAAAGTGATTATTTACTTATAATTTTTTTAACAATAATATTTTGTAAAGGAAATTTATGAAATTCGAACATTATAATTTCATTTATCATTGTGATGATGTTAAACTATGTAAAATCGTTATGCCATATTTCATATATAACGTTATGATTGGGAATGAAAATATTCTTTGTGTTAATGACTCACTTCTCTTTTACACAATGCCATAAATTATTATTTCATTTATATATATATATATATATATATATATATATATATATATATATATATATATATATATATATATATATAAAATATGTGTGAGGGTTAATAATGTAATTTTGTCTTTAAAAAGTGAAACCACTCTACATTGGAATGGAAGATACTACCACCAATTATGGGAGCGTCGATTCCAAACTAAATGGGAAAATAGTTTAGAACTAAACACAATTCCTGAAATGCACTTTTCTTTTTCTCATACCAAACACTTGGGAATATTTCATTCCCAACCAATATTCCTTGGAACCCTCTTTATATCTCCCAAACAAACACCCCCTAAAGAAATTGAAATGCGCAGAAGAAGCCAAGTGAATAACCGCCCATTACACACCGCAGAAGCGGAAAAGCTCCTTCAACGACTTCAATGGACGGAGAGGAGAGAGAAAATAGTGTTTACCAAGTTCTGGTGGATCGGCTTCGGAACCTGGAGGAGAAACAAACCAAGCTGCAAGAACAGTTCGATGAGTTAGTGCAGGAGAAGAAGCTCTCGGTCAATGACAATGAAAAAGAGATCGCAGGTTCAACTGCGGGTTTCTTTTCGGCTTCTTCTTCTCTCGAAGTCCTTATGCAAGCATTTTGAAATGCATGGGTCATGCTGTTCATGTCCTTGGAATTTCCTCCGGCGAGATCATATACTGGTAACGTAACGAAATTACAGATGATTGATGCTCTGCTTCTTAGATTCTTTTTTGTTTTTCTTCCTCCGAAACGTATTACCTCTGAATAATCATATTTTCGTTTAATGAAACAGTAGTTTAGTACTTTAGAGAAGTAAAGGGGAATAGAATAGGTTCCGTTTCGGTTGTATTGTAAGAGTGGTGTTTGATATATGTTTTCACTGACAAGCTAGTTTGGACTTTGTTTAGAGTTTAGACCCTCATCACACACGTTAATTTAACAAGTTGAGAATCTTGTCTTGGCTATGTTCTGAATGATTCGTGAGAGTATTCCCAACCTCGCCACGTGGCAATCACGGGGTTTCCTGAATCAAGGTTATAGAAACTGATTTGTTAGTACAACCTAGTCAACCCACTGTGCAATCAAAATCATGATTCATGGGTAACCTATATATGGTAAAAAAAATTAGTAATAGAGATTAATGGTGGTAAGGATAGGGCTAGAGGAGGCTTTGGCATCATGTGAAATAACTCAAATAAGCATTCCATATGAAACCTTAAGATGGTAGAGATGGTAGAAATTTAGCTATTGAATATTTGTAACACTTGTAGTATATTCCCTGCACTTTCTAGTTCATTAGAAATCAAATCCTATCTCCATTGAAATTCGACATTTTTTGTTTTCAATTTTCAGAAACCTTTTCAATTTTTTGTTTTAAATAATCTGATTTCTTGAGACAAACCTTGATGTTTTATATCAGGAATCATTCGGCAGAAACTCTGTATGGATGGAAGGACTATGAAATAATTGGACAAAGAGTAGCTGATTTCCTAGTTGCCGTGGAATATTATGCATCTCTACAAAAAATTCTAGAGCGGCTGATTGCAGGAGTTCCATGGTCTGGGCAGTTTCCTTTCAAGAAGAGGTCTGGTGAAGTATTTATGGCACTGGTAACAAAAACTCCTCTTTATGAGGATGGTGAGCTTGTTGGTGTTATCACTGTTTCAAGTGATACAGCTGTATTTAACTCCAAAAATTCTGAAAAGCGAAGAACTCGCCAATCTGGTGTCAATGGCCAACCTGGAGTACAGAGGTTAAACTTAAAAGGGATTCAATGGCCTCCACGGCCGTTGATTGCACCAATCCCACAGATTGCATCTGTTTCCAATCTGGTCCTGACTACTACCTTTCTAGTTTTCTTTACATATTTGTTTCTTTGCTCTTTTATGTCTTGATTTCATCTAATCATATGCTGAATTTATATCTTAGTCCCCTTTTTTATATCTATCAGGTATCAAAGTTTCTCCCATTTCGGCATACAGATGTCAGAGTTTCCAAGAATACTTCAACAGATGTAGATGATGAAAAACTAGAGAAGCATAGGATTGATGTATGTTTTGTTCCGCTTGAATATTTATCTGAGTAACTATTTTAGTAAGTGCATATTTCAATGGTTTTATCCCCATTTTTTAATTTCAGGAAACATTTCATTCCAAAAGTCACCATAAAGAAAACACAACTGTTCGGGAGGCTTCTGAGAAGGATGATTCTACTACTGAAGTTGGCCAACCTTCTAAAATCGTAAATAGATAGACTAATCTGATTTTTCTTGGTTACTCTAATTGCCTATTTTGTGCTATAAAACAACACGCGGAATGCAGAAATTAGTCAACATGTGCCTGTATTTGTTTTGGTTAGTTAATAAAGTGATGCTTCATCTGAAATTTTAAGTTGGAATTTTGAACCTTGTTGGCGCTGCTTTGAAGCTTAGATGGCAAAACTAAGAGCAAATCCTATTGTATGTTGCCATTTTAAGATATACTGGTTGAAACTGAGCATATATTGGAAGTCAATATGAATTTTTGAATTCTGCATTTTTTTGACCTGTAATACATGATATTCATTTTAAAATTTGTGTATTTACTCTTTATCTGGGTAGGATATATGATCATCTATATGGTAAATCATTTCAGGCAGCTAGAGTCCTTGCTAAGCTTCAAATTGGGGGGATTGGAAAGTCTGGGAAGGGTACAGTAAGTATGAAAGATAATTGCACAACTGATTGTCATTCAGGAAGTAAAAGAGTGAATAATGAAAATGATTTATTTGGACGTTCAGTGACATTAACTCCACAGCAGGATGTTTCTAATGGAGTGGATAAAGAAGAAAATCTCCAGAAATGTAATTATTTATTGGTGATCAATAGACCAGATACAAAAATTGGTGTTTTCAAAGATTGTTCTGCTAAGCCTTTCTCAGAGGACTGTTGCGAATGTAATGTTTCTGCCCTTCCCCAAGACCCATTGTTAATGTTACACTGTCAATATGATCCAAAGAAATTGGAGCCAGAAGCTAGAAATATTGTGATAGAAGGTGAAGTACAAAAGCAGCAAGAAGGGGTGCAGCTGCCAAGCCCAGGAGAGAGTAGCCATGACAGTTCATCAAGCAAAGAGGATAGTGAGTCAAACTCGGTTATAAAGTGTGAAATCCATTGGGAAGACCTTGAATTAAGAGAGGAGATTGGAGAAGGTAATCAATTCTGTTGTGCTTGTGCATTTTATGAGTCCTTTATGGTTTATTTTTCAACTTACAACGTCACAGAATATTATGGTATTGGTGTCGATTGATTCATGTGGCCAGCCTTGCCAAATAGGAAAATATTTGGATGTTGTTCTGTTGATTTTATACTAGGCTGATGTTCAGCGAGTGAAGATTTCTGCAAAGCTGCTTATGGAAATTAATATTACCTGTCTCAAAATAATGTCGAACATCAATTTTTATTTTCCTCTTAATAGCCCCTTATGTCACAACTAAGCTGAATCTCTTACTTCCAAGGAAAATTGAATATCTAGTGGATGATATATGTGACAAACAAGTTATGGAAAATATTTGCTTCAAGAAATTGAGGTAGGACAAGAAAATACTATCAAATGTGTTATGTGTCTTAAAATAATTAGTGTGATCTTATCCACATATTTCTTATCGTATAATATGAAATGATTCTGCATAATATTGTTTTAACTAATGATTCCAGACTCAAGTATGTTTTGTGCATCTTCAGGTTCTTACGCTGTTGTTTATCATGGAATTTGGAATGGATCGGTATGAATCTAACATATTTTTATATAGTCTTATTTGGGGTATTGACTTGCCATCTTTCCTAAAACTTATTTCTTTTGATCAGGATGTTGCCGTAAAGGTTTATTACGGGGGATGGATACACAGAAGAGACTTTGCAAGGCTACAGAAAAGAGGTATCTTGATTTTTGCTATTGCCTTAGGAAGAAGTTGATCCCTAAACCTGATATCTTCACACTTCAGATTGATATAATGAAGAGATTGAGACATCCTAATGTATTGCTTTTCATGGGAGCAGTATATTCACAGGAAAGGCTTGCCATAGTGACAGAGTTATTACCTAGGTAAGAGTTAAAACCACTTTATCTTAGAGCTTGTTAAATTGACTAGATGCATATAACATACCATGCATCTATTGTATTTTTGTTTCATTAGGTAACAATCTTGTGTATTAGTGAATATGACTCTCTCACCAAGTGTGTGCGCAAAATTTTCACTTAACTTTCTTTTCGTAAGGGAATTACTTGGAACCTTGATTTTATTTTGCATGGTAGGGGGAGCCTTTTCAGAACTCTTCACAACAACAATCAGACATTAGACATCAGAAGGCGTCTAAGGATGGCTCTTGATGTTGTGAGTTTCCTTCCCACCCACTCTCGGGCTCTCTCACATGCGCACTCCACATACATCAAGATCATGCGGGTGGCTTGCTGCACCTCACTGTTACGAAGTTAAGAATCACATTTTTTTTGCAGGCAAGAGGAATGAATTATCTTCATCACAGAAATCCACCAATTGTGCATAGAGACCTGAAGTCTTCTAACCTGCTTGTTGATAAAAACTGGACTGTCAAGGTATTGATAGCTTGAAAATGCATTCTGTGTTCCATGAAGATTAAATTTCTAACAGTTGATAAATGAGTTTCAGTTTTTTCTCAGGTTGGAGACTTTGGCTTGTCGAGGTTGAAGGATGCAACTTTATTGGCTACAAAATCTGGGAGAGGCACCGTAATGACAACACTCATTTTCCCTTTTGTTATTTACAAAACATCTGACTCAAACAGTGAATTTTTCAATTTTTTTTTTAGTTAATGCAGTTTTATTACTCTCTCTTGCTAACAAGCCTTTTTGCTATCAAAATGCAGCCTCAATGGATGGCTCCTGTAGTCCTTCGCAATGAACCTTCAAATGAGAAGTAATTCTTTGAATTTAAATAATTCTGAGTTTTTTAATCATTGTCCTAACTTGTCCAATTTAAATAATCAGGCTAAATTATACATTTGCCTATATCTTGTTTTTTTCCCCTTCCAATATGGTTCCCTATGTTACAGATCTTTTTTTTTTTTTTTTTTTTTGCAAAATAAGGGGTTATTGTGGAACAACAAAGGTACCACATTGGCTTAGTATTTGTAAAATAAGAGACCATTTTGGAAAAAAATCGACATGAGGGACCACATTGGCATGACTTTTACACATCAAACCAGTTTGAACTTTTATAAGAGACCAATCTGAAACCTAAAATAAACATACGAGATCAAATGTATAATTTAGCCTAAAAAATCATGACTTGGGAAGTTATTCTGTTTCAAGTAAGGTTGTGATGTCTTTAGATGCTTCTGGGTTCGTTTGTAGTGACTTGTCATTTATTGTTTAATGCAGGTCTGATGTGTTCAGTTTTGGTGTCATCCTCTGGGAACTAATGGCTCAATCTATTCCATGGAAAGATTTCAATTACTTACAGGTCTCTCTCTCACACACATACACACACACACACACACACTAAGGGTGCGTTTGTTTCCCAGATAGAAATTACATTCCGAGGAATCGCATCCTCAGGAATCCGATGACTAGAAATGTGATTCCTGAGTATTTCCTAAAACGCGTTTGGTTAGTTGCAAGCTCGGGAATCCAATTCTTTGGAATAATTTATAAATTTGTTTGGTTCGTACTATACATTCCTTGGAATAAACATTGTAATTATCAAAATACCCCTGATTATATATGACATCTTATTTTAGCTTTCTAAGTAACAAAAGGTGAAATTGAAGTATAAACTAAAGTGATTATTTACTTATAATTTTTTTTAACAATAATATTTTGTAAAAGGAAATTTATGAAATTCGAACATTATAATTTCATTTATCATTGTGATGATGTTAAACTATGTAAAATCATTATGCCATATTTCATATATAACGTTATGATTGGGAATGAAAATATTCATTGTGTTAATGACTCCCGTCTCGTTTTACACAATGCCATAACATTATTATTTCATTTATATATATATATATATATATATATATATATAATATGTGTGAGGGTTAATAATGTAAATTTGTGCTAAAAAGTGAAACCACTCTACATTGGAATGGAAGATTACCACCAATTATGGGAGGCATCAGATTCCAACCTAAATGAGAAAATAGTTTCCAGACTAAACACAATTCCTTGGAATGCACTTTTCTTTTTTTACATACCAAACATGGGAATCTTTCATTCCCAACCAATATTCCTTGGAACCCTCTTTATATCTCCCAAACAAACACCCCCTAAGAGCTAAGTCTAACTAGTCAAAATTACGTGTGGTAATATTTGTAGAAATGTGTGGAAGTAGCATTATTCATCCTAAGTATGAACACAGCTGAGCTGCTTAAATTTTTTGCTGTAACTACTGTATTTCATTTGTGAAAGGTTGTTGGAGTTGTAGGCTTTATGGACCGAAGACTGGACCTGCCGGAAGGGCTTGACCCCCATGTAGCATCAATCATAAATGATTGCTGGAGAAGGTGCTTCATATATATTCACCCTTTCAGTTTTGTTATGGCAGAGATTGGTTTCTAAGTTCTAACTCAAACTGAAAATTTTACTTTGTATTAAATGTGAGCAGTGATCCAAAACAACGGCCATCATTTGAAGAACTAATACAGAGAATGATGTTCGTTGTCAACAGAGCAACAACAATGTCAGTAAAGAGAATTGCAGAATCCTAAACATGTTACAATATGTGCTTTTAATTTTAAAGCTACATATCCAATTGCTTTCTCGAAATGTGGCAGTTAAAATTGCTGTTATCATAGAAATCAAGAGTACAAAAGTAAACAAGTTGAGTGGCAAACCGCAGACAATTATTCCTTCCGAAAGTGGGACAACACAAAAGGAGAGAAATGCAAGAGGGTCCCCAAGTAAATAGCAGGTGAATTATGATGATCCAATCCAAGTCGCTGTTAAGTAGTAATGAATTCATGTTGCTGATGTTGACCACGAGGATTTCCTTATGTGACGACTGGCTAGTGGCAATTGAAAGGCATAATAGATTTCATGTTTAGGCGAGGTTTCCAATTGAATCCATTTTCCTCATTGACACGAAATACTTAATTTGGACTTTCCTTTAGCTGTTCACTGATGTGCACTTCTCATAGTTCATATATTGTTCTTGTCTCCGATTTATTTGCATTAAATTAAAAGGTTATCTAATTCGGTGTCATTCATGGTGGCTAGTACAATCACAATGGGGAAATTGAAAACATCCCCATCGATGGGGACATCCGAAGAACGGAAAAGAGCTTGTCCAGTTCGTTTTCAAATGTTTATGGTTTCTTTTCTAAATAAATTGCCTTATTTTTGCTGACATTTTAATCTTACCGTGGTGTTTGGTACCCACTCCGACGGTGTCATAAATCCAGTCCGTTAATGGAGTCCTATACCAAAAAATATGAGCGACGAGAATTTCGCCATAGCTGGAACCCATTGAAGCTAGAGAACAAGTTTTTTTTAACCTGACTAATTCTTGGAAGTATCTGAGATTATCTAAGGAGTTGACATCTTTTGACAAATATTTTTCCAGACCTGCTAGCTAACATAACAAGTTTTTTAATGTCTTCACTCTTCATCTAAAGCCACCACCGTACTGAATTATAGTCACTATCTTAGGAAGACATCACACCTTTAAAAAAAGTCTGATAATGTGAGAGACTGATATATACCAAAAGGATGGCTAGTGTTTTTTTTTTTTTTTTATGATAATAAAGGCCACAAGGGCCTATGGCTAGTGTTCATTATCGATACAATATGTTTGGCGTTTGCTTTTCTCACACCCCCTCCTACTCATCGCACGCCTCTAAATTTATTTTTTTCCAAAATGACCGCGTGGGATGCTCGTGTAGCACAGTTTAAGTGACTGTTCGAACGACGTTGTGCGAACAGGTTCGAACGACGTTGTGCGAACAGGTTCGAACGACGTTGTGCGAACAGGTTCGAACGATGTTGTCCGTGTTAAGGAATTTTTGTTGTTCGAACGACATCGTTCGAACGTGTTCGAATAAACTCATGCGTATTAAGGAATATTGCCAACTGATGGTGTGAGGGTGTGTTTTGGCTACCTCGAATGGAGTTATTCGAACGTGTTCGAACATGCGTTCGAATAGTTGCATTCGAACTAGTGTTATACAAAAACAGAAACTTAATAAACCAGAAACACAATTTTGGTGATTTCAAAAGTTGTCTACCAAGAGTCATATACAACATTGTGTACCAAAATTATAAACCTAACTTAACATTGACTACCATCAGTATCTTTACTTAAATCTACACAAGGAAGGGGATGGGGGGGTTGTGATTGTATGAGCAAAGACTTTCACTTTTGCATCCGGCCAATAAAAAGCGAGTCTCAACCCTTTGCTATGGGTGCCCTATTAGTATTCCATATCAAATCCGGCACAGACATTGGACTTCCAGGCTTCATAAAGACCTTCAAAAAGACAACAAAAAAACAGAATGTTATGTAATGTTTTGGAATTACTACATTTTTTTTTGGTGAATTACTACATTGAATCTAAATAGAAGACACTTTACATGTACAAAGTGTTTGTGTTCTGGTACCAAAAGGATGTTGGAAATTGTCGGGCACTTCTGAATGGTGCAACATTAAAGGGAAAAACTGTGTAACAACAATTAGGTGACCAACAAGTCAAGACGACTTTGTACTTGTTACTGATTAGATACCCCATATCAGGTGTAGTCATTCAATTATCTTCAATATTATTCCCATGATGTGCCCTCAACAACGCCTTCATCAAAAATGTGACCTTACCAATATCACCATACGATGAGTGTAGAAGTCATTGTATTGGTTAAGCTCCTCTCCATCGATCGATTCGATCGATCGCCAAGCCTCCTCACCCCTTCCAAGAAATGCCGCAATACACGGAATCCATAGTTACCATCACCAACCACATTAACAATTTTTTCAACACATAGGGACGCATGTATTTTGGCATCCTCATTTTCATCCATTTAACCCACAAAAACCTGCACAGAACCTGTAACTTATCAATTGCTGTCATACGCCTGTTCGAACGGCCTTATGCGAACAGAGTTCGAATGAGGGTGTTGGAACAAAGCAAATTCACATTCCATTTAACACCGCTCGAACACGTTCATGCGAACGTGTTGAACGACTCTATTCAAACCGAAAGCGCTTGCGGGAAAAAATGGCGTAAAAACTCAAAGCAGAACCAAAATAAAAAAGTTTGGTAGGGTTATTGCCTTGAACTAATTGCCAATCTTTGGTAGTTGAATGGGAGTGGATGATGAAGGTTAGGATGAGTGGGTTTTGGAGTGGAGAGAGGGGGAGGTTTGGGGTTTTAGAGGGAGTATGGTGTGTTGTAAGAGAAGAAGAGGGATAGGGGTAAAGGGGGGAATTCAATTGTAAGTGGGGTTAGTTTGGTAAATGTGTAGGGTGAGGGGGTGTGTTTTGAGTAGTAAGGGTGTGGGAAAAGCAATAGCCCTATGTTTATGCAACATAGATGTGTTAAATACGGAGCTTTGAGCCTATAAATCCACTAAGAATAGATCATTGTTTGCTTGAGTGAAGGGTCTATCAAAAACATTTATGATGCAATTAACATCAACTCATTTGAGTGAGACATAGTAATTATTCTTTAAACTTCGAAATTTATTAGCAAGAGTTACATAAATTAAACAATCAAATAGATTCCTTTTTAAATAAAGTAGATATGTGCTAAATTAAAGTCTTAAAAAATGCAGCACTTCAGTCAAAAGTATTTGGCAGAAAATATATATGTTTTTTTTATAAACTAGTATCTTATGCACGCAACTGTATAAACTAATCTTTGCGTAAAAAAAAAACTGTATAGACTAATCTCTCGAACTGGGTATAGGATCACAAATGAGTTGGATATATGTTACATACTCGCCTAAATAATTTAAAATATTTAATATTATCTTTACAACTATTATTATTTTAGAAAACTTCCTAATTATTATTGGTACATATTATTTAATTTAATCGATCTTATCTCTTAAGAGTATTCTTTTAGAATACCCTTATCTTGACTAAGTACGTTGTCAATGATCATCAAATGGTCGGTTGATTAGGTTGCAAGGAGGAAGGAGTTGTTGAGCATTTGAGTCGTTTTTTGTGGACTCCTCCTAATTCACTGTGTCCCGGGTTGTTCCAATTCCAATCTTCAAAACTCCAGGTCTTGCATGTGCTGGTTGCAAGGTACAAAAAGTGGGGTCACTATCACTACTTTCTACTTGAATCAATCTATATTCTCTCTAATCTCATTTCATTCAAATATGAATAGCATAATATATAGAGGAATATAATCAAAGTCATAGATACTAGCAAAACACATAGATGACCTAGCTAAATTGTGAGTAATTTGGTTGGCTTTTCTTCTAATGAAACTTATCCTTAAATTTGTATGGTGATGAAGAAATCTTTACAATTTGCTAAAGTTGAACCAAATTAAAATAAATTAACTATGAGCGTCTCCATCTTTTCTATTCCATAGATTATTATTCCGTCTGTGCCATATCAGATCCATCATCATGAGAGCATAATTCCTATTGTCCAATATGTACAAAAAATCAAAAACAGCTTCCACGACCGATGTTGTACACATTGTTACCTCATTCACCATTTGCTCTAGACCACCTTCAAGCCAACACTGAATAGATTTTCTACTGCCATAAATCAGCATTCTGTCAGCCACATCAACATTTTTGTAACGAAACACTAACAGAAGGGTATATTTAAAAAAAAGTTATTTTGTAAGAACTTATTTAAAAAGATATAATTTTGCAGGGATTTATTTGAAAAATAGTTATATTTGTAGGGACGAAAAATATATTTAAGCCTAAATTAACAACTACTCAAATCGTCCCTTATTATTTGTCACTTTGGTCATTTCATACAAATAAATAACCGTAAATAATTTTGTATAGAAAAAAGAAATGATGTTACTCCCTATGAGCTCATTTATAAGCAAAAAAGTACCTATTATTTTGGACTCATAAATAGATGTCAACTAACTTAACTTTACTAAATGTCATTATTCTACGAATACTCTTATTTAATTGTATATTTACTACAAAGTGCATTGACATTCTCAAGAAAATAATTGTATATTAGTAAGATTAGTTTATTTTTATATTAAAAAATCAAAATTATTAAATGAATATAACTAACATTTTTAATTTGTGTGAGACTAATTTTTCTGCTTATAAAAGAGTCAAAAATAGTACTACTTACAAAATTATCTTTATTAATGATATATGAGATGATAAATTAATAAAATTAAAAGAAAATAAAGTATATAATAATGAAGAGTACGATAAAAAAAAAACCATGACTTTATTAAAATTATAAATAAAAAGTCAAGTAATAATATGAAACTTTTTTTTTACTAAAACTTGATATAGTATGGAAGGAGAGAGAGTAACAAATTAAAAGAAATGATAGCATTTAGTTCTAATAATAACTAGTGTGGTGACTCGTCCGATGGACGGGGCCAATGTTTCAGGTTCTATAGAGAGATGGGGGGCAATGATTTAGGTTATATTAAAGACAAAACTTAAGTTATGTGACATGATTATTATGAAACTAAAATCAAAATTTCAAATGGCATACATGTAAAAATAGTTATAGACTATAAAGATTGTAATAGTTTTGTTATTTTATGAAAAATTTTAGAACTGAGATAGAAGTTATTGAAATGTTGTTTAACTCGGGCTGTACAAAAAAATATGAGCAATATTTGCAAATTCGTTATAAAAGAATAAACTTTATATATTTAAACAATTAAATTTTTTCAGACACTAAAATACCTAAAAAGTATACTGCATAATGTTACACTTTATATAATTTGGGGTAGGGGAGGGGGTTTGGCGCCAAAGGGAGTGGAGGGAGAAATTTTGGAAAGAATTCTTGATGTAGGTCTCACATGGAGACATCAAGATGTATAGTTTTAGATAATAATTGAGAGATAAATTGACACCTATTAATTGTTGCTTATTTGTAAAAATAAAATAAAGAAATTGTTGGTTATAATATGTATTTAATGCACACGTTTTACGTTAAATTGCTTTCAGCACACAGTCCACAATGCACATTACAATGGGTACCTGCTCTGCTCCGTCTTATTTCTGCACCTTGCTTACACAAAAAGCCACCGACCCCTTCTCTCTCATTCTTCTCTCTCTCTAATTCCCTTTTCTTCTCCTTCCATCTTCTAACTACAATCCTCAATGCACCTTCAAATCCAAAACCACTAAGTTATTAATATATAGTGTTCAGTTGAAATTGTCAAACAAAACCAGCCAATGGGGAAGGCGTCAAAATGGTTTCGCGGGCTTCTCGGTCTAAAAAAACAAGACTCACCCTCCACCTCAACACCACCAAAACCACCCAAAGAGAAACGCCGTTGGAGTTTCGTCAAGTCTTACAGAGAAAAAGACAATCACAACCACCACAATCACGATGCCACCTTGGAAAGCGCCGATCCCAACAAACATGTCCTCGCCGTCGCAACTGCCACCGCTTCCATGGCGGAAGCCGCTATCGCTGCTGCTCATGCCGCAGCCGCCGTCACCAAACTCACTACCAGTAGTAGGAGTGTTACCGGAGACAACAGTCGTGAAGAATGGGCAGCCCTTAAGATTCAAGCAGCATTTCGAGGATCTTTGGTACGTACTGTATCCATTACTTTCTCTTCTTCCCCTTACTTTTTTTAGTTATAAAAAATGGATTATAATTTTTTTGTTAACCTTTATTATGTATTGTCCATCGTTTCATTTCTATTTTCTTTGTGTTGGCGTTTTCACAAATAAATATATGTGCCAGACTTCGTTTTCACTTTTCACTTTTCAAAAGTAATACTATATACTAGTTGTCAATTGTCATATCTATGGAAACAGATCTTCTACACAGTTAAAATTTAACTGTACAAATTCAGTTCTAATCCAACTATCCAAACGATTGAAAATTCTGAAACGTAGTATATTTTAATAATAATTAGTTTATCATAAGAAAAAAATCATTGCATTGCATTTTATTTTAATTAGTTAATTTTTTTTGATAAGCATTTTAATTAGTTAATCATATACTACTAGTACATGGTGTTTTTTTGTGCTTTTATTTTATTTTTAATAATTGTATATAGTAGGATAATTTTATGTTATTTATGAATGAGGTAGTAACTCGGGGTACTTTGATGTAAGGATGGATTCGCGTAGTAATAGTAAATGAACGTAACCTAATTGTACTTTTTTAGTCTAGAATTGTTTACACTTGCTTTATTATGTTTACATTTCCCATATATATATATATATACGGACTAAATCAATCAACTGAGTGACACTGAGTTGATATCAGAATCTGATTTGATTCATCTACTTTTTCTCTGCTAAAACATCAATGACCTTTGTTTTGTTTTGTCTCTTGGATTTTTTGGGGTGTTATGTGAGGACAGATGTGTACTATCTAAAGTAGCTCTGTTCTGTCTGTAAGATATGTTTATTTATTATTTATTAAAAGTGGACTTGTATGACTTTTTCAACACATTAAAGTTTGGGTAGTTGACGTCGACGCCACTATTAATTTCTACTACTAAGATTTTCCATACACATGCGGGCTAACTTTAATAAAGTTCATTGATATATGTAATCCACTTCAAATAATAATCTACTCCGGTTGGTGTTATGTCCACATCTTTGTCTTGATTATTATTAGGCTTAATGATTTAGAAATCAGGAATTAATTATGGCCATTTGGTCTCTCTCTGATAGGCAAGGAAAGCGCTGAGAGCGTTGAAAGGATTGGTGAAGCTACAGGCGTTGGTGAGAGGTCACATCGAGAGGAAGCGCACAGCTGAATGGCTGCAAAAAATGCAAGCACTCATACGTGCACAGGCCAGACTACGTGCTGGACGGGCCCAATTTCTTCAAAGCCCATATCGGATTGCCAACTCATCCATTGGATTTGGCCCCCTCCATGTAAGCATCATTCACAAATCCTCTCTTTTTGTTTCAAAGTAGACGTCGGTGTTCATTTGAGTAGATGCATAACACAGTTGAAATAGTATGCACTGACAGTGTAATAATTCGATCAATACAAAATCACAGTAAGTACGATTTTCAATGTGAATGGGATAAAAGTCAATATTTTAATGATGATGTGTCTATTGTATAACACAGTGAAATAGTGCCCTTTATGAGTACACTGTACAAGTTTGGTTGAGAATGAATCCTTTTAACATTGGAATCTCTAACTTTCTCTACTTGTAGGCAAAAGTGAGGTAAAGTGAGGGACAATGTAGTAATTTTAGATGGGGAGAGAAAAATGAAAGAAAAAGTTAGGGGTCTCAATGTTAGAGGTTCCATATCCGGGGTTCAACTGAAGGGATTTGACTTTATTAGAAGAATGTTTTGCTTTCGTTTGAAGAAAAAAAATCAATTCTTGTAGCTAGAATCAAGTCTAGTTGATGCCACTCTTCGTAGTTTTCACTTTCACCTAAGTTGATTTGTAATGAAACAATTGTCCAGTCCCTTGCCATCATTTTCGCCCAAAGTCTTTGTGAGCGCTTTTCAAATCAAAATAAGATAACCTGAGTTGTCTAACTCCATTCTAAATAATCGAATCAAACTGTGCTTAAAGATATTTTGATGTCATGATTCATTTTGGTAATTGCATACCCCAAAGCAATTTTGATTCAAATTATTCATATAATAAGAATTGATGAAAATCTATTTTTTGGTGAATATCTCTAAACACAAATCACGTTATGTTTAACTAAAATCAAACACATGCTAAATATATGAGTTTATAACCATGCATGCACTTATTTTCTTGTTAATCAATGATATCAGATGGCTGAAAATATTTTTAACTTGACAATCAAAATGCTTATGCTACCCAAATGTCTTTCATTTACAGGGTCCAGCAACACCAGAAAAACTTGAAAGCCCAATCAGATCTAAGAGCATGAAATATGATCACTCACCATCAATACTCAAGGTATTTTATTTTCTGCTGCATGATCAATTTTAGTGTATCTAGTCTACTTATGGAACCATATATGTTCATATATCATTGCAGAGAAACAGCTCTAATGAACAACAATGGAATCAAAGAAGATCATGGTTGGGAACTTGTAGCATGGATGATGAAACAAGTGTCAAAATTCTTGAAATTGATTCTGGAAAACCACACATCACATCAAAACGTAGAAATCTCTTTCACTCCTCTAGTCAAGTTTTGGTTGCTGATCATTATTATTACAGTCAAATTTTAACTCCTACTAAAGACTCAACAACATCATACCAATCAGGACAAACTCAAAGTCCATCTTCTTCTGAAGTTCAATCTTACAACCCTCTAAATATCAATGACAATAGTCCTCAGATTTTATCTACCTCTTCTAAAGATGATAGAAGTCCTTTTACTCCTACTAAAAGTGATGGCTCAAGAAGCTATTTAAGTGGTTATTCTGATTATCCAAGTTATATGGCTTATACTGAATCTTCTAAGGCAAAAGTAAGATCTCTCAGTGCTCCAAAACAAAGGCCACAATATGAGAGGTGTGGTTCATCTAAGTTAGCACCACAAAAGGTATCTGCATTGCAAGCAAGCTTCACTAGCAAAGCCTATCCTGGTTCTGGCTATTTGGACAAGCTTGGTTTGCCTGTGGGGTGTAGATACTGACATATTATATACTTCCTCGAATCTCTATTATATTATAAGTAAAAGTGAGTCGACAAAAGATGATGTATTTATTTAGTCTGAAATTTAGATTAAATACATCAACATCTATTGACTCATTTTTGTTTATAATGAAAACTAGAGTAGTATGTTTCTTTTACAATGGACTCCGAGTCGGAAGCCTAGTTTTTCGTAATATTTGATCTATGCTAACCTGTTGTATTTAGCTTTAAACCTTTCAAAGTCTGAGTTTTGTTTTGTGCCAGCTTTAGAATTTGTATCCATTGCGCTTACAGCTTCCAAGTGTTAAAAATGACTTGCTCTAGGTCTTTTATCATTAAATTGAACATAAATGTTGTTCCTCATATATTCTTGCAAGTTTGGGGAATTATTTGTCCGCTACATATTGCTCTGTTTTTGTGTTTATGTGTTGATTCTCCATCACATGGCACATTGAAGAGGGTTGTGGAGCATACTGTTCTAGTACTGTAGGGGCATCGTCAATAACGTTTCCAGAACATTTGAGTGTCTTGTTCTTAGGAATAATACTCAAAATCTCATTCTCAAAATCTGTACAATTTCAAGACTTCTAATAGGCTTCCTGAATTCATCTTACTTTTTATTAGAAACTTAATAAGTAAAACAAGCTATACTTTTATGAAAAGTAGAAAACAACAACAATGCTAGCCATTTTATAAATTTGGAACAACTAGGCTACCAGCTCCTACTAGTAAAACAAGTTATTATTAATATTAATAATGATTTCAAAGAAATGCTGCAATTTGTTTCCAATGAAATGACAATTGCATCATTCAAAATAGTCATCACCAGACTTAAACCTCTCAAGGGTTGCATAGAGCCAGTCAGGGAAGGAAGGTAAACCATTCCTAGATGTGGTAGATACAGTTTGAAGAACAAACCAAATGGGCCAAGTCCAAGGGCAAAGGGGAGTCAAATGTTCTATAGTTTTAGGCTCAGTAGCACAAATAGGATAGGGCACAAATTATCCTCAACAATCTTTGTTCTCCAAAAATTTTCTTTCACAGGTATGACATTGTGATAACTTCCATATAAAATGCTTAATTTTCTCAGGGGTAGCAGTCTGCCAAAATAATTTTCAGAGGCCAACAAGGAGATTAGAAGAGCTAAAGGGCTTAGCGGGGATGGGACTAGTATAGGAGCGTGTGACTCATCCATGAGTCAAGGTCAACACCAATGTGACTCATTGACAACTCACAACAAGTCATAGTCAACTGTAATTAAGTAGTGTCATTATGTAGGTTTATTTCTCTCCTTAATTGTAGCATGGTGTATTCATTGTATATTTGACCATCTCTCTCCATAAATAGAGAATATACTCTTCATTGTAAATCAATCAAATTCAATACACAATTAATTTGTTTCATAACTAGTAGGAATGTCAACGAGGAGGCGAAAACGAGTAGTAGTTGCCCGCTACTTGCTCTGTTGGATATAAATACCTGCGTGCTCCGCCTGCACTCGCATATCGAGTTTTTCACGGGTATTGTCTCTCCACGGATACTCTTAATATTAATTAAAATATTTTTATAAAATAAAATTTGAATACCACACAAAATTAAACTTTTGAACACTATTTTTTATGTTCATTCGTATAAAAAAACAGTCCTTTCATTATGCATTTATCTTATCATTTATTTGTTAGTTTATAGTAGTTAATAAAATGAGATAAAAAACAATAGAATTAACAATAATAGGAAATTTTTCAAACAAATATATTTGTTACAAGTACGGGTATCCGCAAGCACAAGTGCCTCAATATCCGCCCTCCCCATTTATTGACGAGTAGTCTAATTACCCGTTTATTTAATCTGCAGGTACTCGCCTTGTGCCCGTCATCTTAGTAAATTCTTTCAAACCCATACCATCCAATGCCTTAGGAGAACAAATGAGGTCTTTTCCCTTCCGGTGAATACCCCTATAATTGCAATTAGAACTCCACCAGAACTTCGAGTAACAAAAAGTTTTAGGAAGTCTAACAATGACCATAAAACATCTAGGTATAGCTTGAATAACTGATTTAATAAGGGTCTCCTCCCTAGCTTGGTTTAGTAAGTTACCCTTCCACTCCTCCATTTTAAAAAGAACTCCCTCTTTTAACCATTGTAGACATTGGACCTTCGAACCTCCCCATTTAATAGGCACGCCAAGATAAGACCTAGAGTTATTGCAAATAGGACTTTTAGCAAAAGCAGTGATCCTTCTTCTTAATTAGGGTTGAGTCCACCATACTACCACATATCATCAAATTAATATTCTGACTAGAGGCCAAAATGAACTGATTAAGGATGGACATAAGTTGATAGTGTTGTTCAGGGAAATCTTCAGAGAATAAAATAATATCACCTTAAAAAAAACAAGTGAGTGAGAGCAGGGGCATTGAGGGCTAGAGACAAGCCTTTGAAATTGTTAGTCATGTGTGCATCATTGATCATTCTTGAGAGTCATCAAGAATTAGGATAAATAAGTAAGCAGATAAGGGTTTCCTTGTCTAAGACCCATTTGGGGAGAGAGAGCCCTAGATTTTAAACCATTCATTGACTTGAAACACATAGGAAACAAAAGTGACAGGAGCTAGAATTTTAGAGATCCAACCCCAATCAAAAGAAAACACCACTCAACTCTCTCTCAGATATTTTATATGTTGAGATTATGGCTTTGTTGTGTGGGCTTGTTTTATGTTGGGAGGAGGGTTTCCAAAAAGTAAAGTGTTTTACTGATTCTTTAGAAGCTATTCAGTTAATTGATGAAGCTAATATTTCCTTTCATAAGCATGAGAACGAGATAACTTTGGTGCGATAATATTTGAAGAGAGAGTGGAATGTTTAGATTCAACACTCATTTCAAGAGGCAAGTTTGTGTGCATATTTGTTCGCTGAGAGGGGAGCTTGTGATTCTTCTTCTTTGACGCTTTAGTATTCACCTCCCGTGGAGTTGACTCCTTTGCTGCTTGCTGATGTCGTAAGAACTCACTTGGTAAGGGTTTAGTTTTTCTTTTATTCTCTTTTGTAACAAAAAAAATTAATGTTCTTCCTCATTTTTAAGTTTTAATTACAAATGTCCATTTTTGTAATTTTATATTAATATACTAGTCCAACCGTTACGTAGTGTACTAACGCTTTCAATAAAAGACTAGTCGCAATATCGCTCTTTGGATCTCTGATTGGTGGGGAAATCCTTTTGTATGTCTGAATTCTGTATATCAGGCTTTGAGCCTCTCTATCCTTGAGATTCTCTTTTTTCTCTTTGGGTCTTTTTTCCACAGGATTTTGGTCTAGGGAGATTTTTATGAGACCCCTAATTTTGTAAGGGTTGGGGTGGCTGCCCTTGCACTCCATTTTATATAATGTTTCACTTATAAAAAAGAAACAAAAGACTAGTCTTTGCAAGTGCTCACAAACAAATTTCATACTAACAAACACTAAATTTCTCTTTGTGAGAATCAAACTCATGAACACCAAATCAACCTCGTGTGTACCAAAAAAAAAAGAGCCTTAACCTAAAAACAAAAGGGTTTTTTTTTTTGGACCCCCACCCATTCCTCTAAAACCCCCACCCACCATGTGAAAATACCAAAATACCCCAATGCATTTACAAAATCACCATTTCTTCACATAATTGGTCATACATACGTTTGATCGCATTCACTCGCATATACGCTGTAGAGAGGCGATATATGATGATCGAGAAATCCACCAATCGTATATACCCCACCACAACCCTATATACGACGAGCACAAATTTTTCACTCAGTATATACCCTATTCAAAGCGTATATACGATTAATATAAATTCATCCACTCGTAAATCACGCCGTGTGAGACCTATATATGACGAAGAAAAAGTAAGCATCGTATATACACATGTTTTGATGTAAATACGATGAGAAATTTTTATTTTTTTACTAATTTTTTTTCTTCTTTGCAGTTGTCAGGTAGGCATAGAGGAGGCGTGAGGCCTCTCCGTCGAGAGAGAGGAGGAGTCATCCTCGCTCCGAGTACAAGGACTCGGAGGCATAATCGACTCCATGCTTGGCGAGAGACAGAGAGCGACACCGAGCTGAGCGGTGAGTATTAGCTCGAGCCGGTGAGTATCACTGAGTCATCTCGATGTCGGCCACTGGAGCTTTCTATCTCGGGGATTACCTGCAGCAGACGCAGCAGGAGGATTGGCATCGAGGGAGGTCGGTTTCTCAGTATCATTCCCAGCCTACTCCTCGATATCATCCACAGTATCCTCAGTACGATCATCAACCTCTTCATTACCATCCCCCACCTCCCGAGTATCAGCAGCAGTAGCCCCAGGCTGATGCTTATTACTCAGACCATCTATGTCTGAGTATCATGAGGAGCCTCAGCAGTATCATGAGGAGCCTCAGCAGTATCAGGAGGAGCCTCAGGAGGAGCCTCAGCCCTCTCTTTTCACTGACTTGGCAGATCATGTCTGCAGTTCTATACTCGCTGACCCGATAAGTTTTGCATTTTTTGCTTAAATAATTTATTTAAGTCACATAGTCTGCACTTTTTGCTTACATTATTTATTTATTTTTATTTCAGGAGTATCAGCGTGTTGTCAAAGTATGGGCTCATGGCAACAAAGTCCATACTAGACTCCATCTTCATTACCTCGACCTACTTGCGCACCACCGTGGTCGGGACTCAGATTGGCCCCACTTCTCCGGGATCGCCACGCCACGATGAGACCATGAGTTCTTTGTCGGCTTTTATCGAGAGATGGCACTCGGATATGCCGTCATTTCACTTGCCATTTGGTGAGATGGCGATCACTCTGGATGACATCTCTTGTCTCTCACTGCACCTTCCCATCCGGGGAACTATGCCACACCTCCCGCCATCATCGTGAGCTCGGAGTTTGCCACACGACACGAGACATATCTGGGCGTGTCACGGGTTGAGGTGCGCTAACAACACCCGTGAAGTCCGTGGTATTCTGACTTCAAATGGCCGGAGCGGTGTATGAGCGTAACATGGAGGAGGGGTGACATCACTTTATTCTTTGTGAGGGCTTATCTCGCTTCGCTCTCCGACCTACAGATCTTCACTACTTAAGACGGGAGAGAGCGGGGATGAGGCTAAGTGGTGGTCTACTGGATGATCCGAGAGCGGATGTTCTTGGAGGCTATGCATGGGGTGCGAGTGCACTATTTGCCATGTATGAGTCCTTAAACACCGCTGCGTCTTTGAGCAGCGATGTGATGTGGGGTATGCACCTATTTCAGTACACATTTTAACTTCTTGTATTTTTGTTAAATCGACCGACTTTTGGTAAATTCTTGTGAATTAAATATGTTGTTTATTTACGCATTTGGGCTTGGATTATGTGGTATTTCCTCGGATGGCGGAGAGGTTGCCGGTCATATCCCGGTGCGGAGCCACTACTTTTGGCGCTTCAGGAAGAAGAAGTCGACCACTTGAAGCTCGGCCACTACTGGGAGGATGCTTGATGAGCCGAGGCGAGAGGATGTCTCTTTGGCGACCATTTGAGGAGGAGGGCGGTGGTAGACCGCTTTGAGCGAGATCTCCTACAGAGGCTTCATCGGTGGTGACTTCCGAGTTCCTTACATGCCCGATAGGTGCTGCGGCGATTTGGTACACGCAGATCATCCCGCGTGACCTTCCTCGGTGGCCGTCCGAGTCATCTTGATTGCGTGTTTGGATCGTCCACTTCATGGCATCCGTGGAGGACATCATGCGCCTACTCGGGTTGCTCAGCGGCCCGATCGGTCGCATGCGGAACTACTTAGAGTGGTACGTCAGGCTTATCCCCGGACTATTACCGGCTCCACCATCACCTAGAGCTCGACCTGGACACCTCCCGAGATACGCCACGACGATCATGACCGGATTAGGGAGGTTGTGAGGGCTTGTAGAGAGGGATTCGTGGCCGGCGACATCGCGCATGGCGATCCGTGAATCGGACACTCCATAGGGTGGTGGGGATGACAAAGACCGGATGACGTGGGTGGAGAGCTTAGCAGACGACGGGGACGAGGTCGAGGGGGACGCCGTTAGGGATTTTTTATTTGTTTTTTGATGTATTTGATATTATATTGGCACTTTATTATTAACTTTTTTCGGATGTTTTATTTATTTTACGAGTTTCCATTAATTTTTGATTTCATTGATTCGAAAAAACAAAGTTACACTGGCGATAAAACATAAACAACTTGAATAAAAATAGGCGAGATAAAATGAAAATACAATATAAACTCTTGAGTTGGTGGAGTTAATCGACGAAGGATCTCGTGACGGTCCTTACGGTTTCGACGCGTCTGAGATGAATGTAACTCCTCAATTTAATTGTAATATGAATGGACATCATGTCTCGGACGTCATCCTCGCTGTTGACATCCATGGTAGACCAGTAAATACCTCCACTAGTCGTTTCGGGTTTCCGATAAACGATACGAATTATCTCATGTTCGTCGTTCTCTGGTTGAACCATCGCGATGTAGTTTTCGCCAAGAAGCGAGAAAATGATATATCGTGTTTTAACTACACACGAAACAACATCTCTCCCATTGAAACTTATACCATCATCTTTCAAGATGATACCACGATGATCAACAAACCCCATATTAGAATGAACAAGAGTGAGGAAGAAGGCTCGTAGTATGACATTAGCGAAGCTGCATCATCTTCACTTTGTGATGTGTGAGAGAGAGGAGGAGTGAGTATTTGAATTTTTGGTGTGAAAATAGTGATGGTGGGAGTGAGTATTTATAGATGAGGTAAAAGATTATCAACCGTTGATTTTGGCGTGCAATCTACACCGTTGATCAACTTTGAGCGTTAAATCATGAAGCGTTAAATTTTTTTACAAATTTAAAAAAAAACAAAATTTAAGGCGCATCGTATATATGTCAATTGGGACATATATACGATGTGCAGTTTTAACACATCGTATATATGCCCTTAAGAAGTATATACGATTGGTCGTGAAAAAAAAAATAGATGACAAAGGGCATTTTGGAGATTTCAATTTGGGTGGGGGTTTAAGGGGAAGGGTGGGGGTACAAAAAAAAAACCCAAAACAAAAACGTCAATTTCAAACCCATACTTCGTTCAAATCAAAAATCGGCCCATTGATTAATCCGAACAAAAACCGGACAAACCGCACCGGATGATTGGCACCTCATGCTCTCTCTCTCTCTCTCACAAAAAAAAAAAAAAAAACTAGTCGTCGTCATCACTGATCATTAGTTCGGTTCATTGCCATTTCTCAAATCCTTTTTCAGATAGCTGTTTTTCTCTTCTCTTCTATTCCTTCCACTCTCTTCAATTCATTTCCCTCTTTCACTTCTACCTCCACACAAATTTTATTCTACCTATTCTTCTACATAATCATATTTTAATTCTTTATTCATGTTCTAAACCGAGTCAATAACCGACTCGGCGAGTCACGTTTCAGAATCGTCATTTTAATCCAAAGCACCATGGCGACGACAAGGTCCGCTAGTCTTTCCTCCGAAGACATCGTCGATTCGACGCCGTTTCTCGCAAACTCTGGCGGCTCCTCCGATGAAATCACCACCGGACGTCGATTCGTTAGGAGACAGAGGCTTCTTCAAGCGGCGCGATTCCTCCGGCAAGTGAGCGGACAGAGGATGATGCGAGAACCATCGGTGGTGGTTCGAGAAGCTGCGGCGGAGCAATTAGAGGAAAGACAAAGCGATTGGGCTTATTCGAAACCCGTGGTGATCCTCGACCTCGTTTGGAACTTCTTGTTCGTGATTGTGGCGGCAACGATTTTTGTTCTGAGCCGAAATGAAACACCGGAGATGCCTCTGAGATTGTGGATTGCGGGGTATGTTTTGCAATGTATACTTCATATGGTGTGTGTTTGCGTTGAGTATAGGAGACGAAGGCGGTATCAACGGTCTGCATCTTCGAACGCAGTTGCAGGATCAGATAGGGTTGGCATCAGTAGCAGTGGGAATTTGAGTTCTGCTTCAAGGGAGGGTTTTCGTTATGCTTCTGGTTCGGCTCATTATGTCTCACTGGCACAATTTGAAGAGGAGGGTACTAGGTGAATTTCTTAACAGTTCTTTTTCTTTTGTTTATTGTGTTTAATTATTACTTTTATTTGTTAAATGATCTTGCTTGTTAATACTTGTGTTAATGGATGAATGAAGCATTTTCCATTTATTTTATGGGGACTCTCATCTGAACTTTCAAACTCTGTGGTACTTACTTTACAACTTAGGCAAACTTTAATCCCTAGTAATTATTCATATTTATGAATCATAGTACTAGACTAAACTTTTGCTTTATCATAATTTGGCTACATAATTGGGGTTGTAGGCTTGTTTAATGCGATTTTAACATTTTAAGGAATCTCAACTTGCTATTGTGTCAATAGCGGATGGCGGGTGGCCAAATTTCCGCCATATAAATGTGGGATTGTGACCTATGGCTCCTACTAGAGCTTGTTAAATTTGAATAGCTCTGAAGTTTCCCTCAAATTACATTAGGTTATTGATAAAGGTGATGGACCTAAGTTTGATGTTAAAAGAGACAATGGAGATTGCGACACGGTGATCAACTAATTTTCTGTTGAAGGAGTTATATTTGCCCAATTTCTCAAAGTACAGGTGCATGATTGTTAGATCATGTACCTAGAAGTATCACTTTTGAACCACATGGGATGTAAGTGACTGGCTGTAATCCAGATTTTAGCCTTGTGGTTTCCTGAGTCCCCAATTGGACTTGGACTTTAGCTTCGAAAATGAAATAGAAGATGGGCCTCTTAATTTTAGACTTCTAGTTATCTTGTTAAATGTTTGATTAGGTTCAAAATCCCAATTCTACAATTTCAAATAACTGAGATATTGGTTTAAATCATTACAATATCTTAGCTTGGACCATAAAAACTACACTTTCAAAGACCAAAATTTTTGTAGGATATAAACAGGCAAGACTTAGAGACACTATTTAATATTCAATTGTTTATTGTCTCAGCCATTTTCACTCCCCACACCACATTATTGCACCCAACCGTTGCTTGTGTTCTCTGACAAAGCACTCCTTCTTTTGCTTTTCTTAGTTCTCCTCTTTCCCAACTCCCTCTCTGCTTGAAGATCCCCATTTTGCATCAGTCTCCAACTCAGTTATCCACTAAACCTAGTAATCGTTTAGTAGAAATTGGATATTCCACTTAAGCTACAAGCAGAAAAATGGTGACGATTGATGAGTTCAACAAACATGCATAAGCAATGATAAATATTTGTTTGTTATTTTTTTATTTTATAAATCCTGAACGATCATTCTTAATGTAAATTTTATGCTTTAACTTATTGCTGCCCAAAACATAGAATTTAAGTTTATTAGCGAATTCTAATTATGTCAAAATTTAATATGAAATTAGATTATGAACTATAATCTCACTCCTCAGCCAACTGATATCTTGCGAACAATTGTGCGAGTTATTTGTTCCCCGGCCCTGATTTGATTGCCAAACAGATTTTTTTTACCTGATAGTGCATCTTTTCTCCAAAATAATGCATTTGTTTAAGATTAGTTATGTGCCATTTCTTAATACAATTTTTTGACTGTTCATGAACCATTCAACTTGAATGGGCGAGGTACTTTCTAATTATGTGCATTGTGCACATAAAAAACTGTGTTGTGAGATGATACACTATGCCAACATTTATTAGTTTCTTTTTATTGATTAAGGACAAAGGCAATCATTGTTATTATACACATGAAATGAATGCCACCTATTTTCTTATCAATGTAGTTGTCAGCATTACTTTTCACCTGTCATTTATTTTTACTTGTCCTTGTCCTTGTTCTCGACAGTGTTGCAAAGCATTTGGAATCGGCCAATACTATGTTTTCATTTATTTGGTGGATTATTGGATTCTACTGGGTATCAGCTGGTGCTCAAGATTTAGCCCAAGATTCTCCTCAGCTTTACTGGTCTGTCTTCTTTCTCTCTCCCAATCAAATTGTCCATGTTTCTGTGATTTATTCAGCTTTTGGCAAATTCAACTGGTATTTTGTTATTTTAGTGAATACTTTTGACCGAATATACATGCTTTGCAGGCTATGTATAGTCTTTCTGGGTTTTGATGTTTTCTTTGTCGTTTTCTGTGTTGCACTGGCGTGTATCATCGGTATCGCTGTTTGCTGTTGTCTTCCTTGTATCATTGCACTTCTTTACGCTGTTACAGATCAGGTGAATACTGTTCATTCACTCTCATTACCTGTTCTTGGTTTGAAGTTTTAATAGCTATATGTCCAGTGTCTCAAACTCTGTTTGGAAGTACTATATTCTGTATAAATTTTGTTCAGTTGTTGAGGTTGCTATTTGACCGTTTGAACATAAGTAGTAACAAGTTGTAAAAAGTTAGTACATATACTTTTTTATACATGTGAATAACAGATTGGACAAGTGTTGGATCTGAGTTTATTTGTTTCACCATGTTAATAAATTGGCTGTACATAGTTGACTTTGCTGTACTATTATGCTAACACCGAACAGGACTTGTTGGTAACTTGGTATAGTATAAAGGAAACATAAGGGTTATTATTGTTAAACTTAGGATCCTCTCTTTAGGTCCTCTATTTTTCTGCACTGGGAAAAACCTAGAAACTGTTAAGGAACTTGTTTTTCTCAGGTTTGAAGGTGAGGCGAATTATAATATTAAAATATTCTTTTATTGTGAAATTAGAGAGACAGGATTTGGGGAGAAGCTCAGTTATTATTTGTCATAAATTCGAGGTTTTTCGCTAACGATGGATTCTTCAAACAAGCACCAACAAACCTACTGGTACTTTGAGAAGCTAAGGAGGGGGGTATTCAACGAATTTTCTGATGCAGAACTAGACAAATAAAATCAAGAAGGGGCTATGTTTTATAGTTGTAGCACATAAAGAATATGGCGTGGATCATGTGTGCAGGAACAAACAATTTGCAGTGATGTTACTGAAGGAAGATTTAGATGGTGTGGTTGTTAGGATAGGATAGGTGGCTGAATTTCATCTTGAGTATGCCGTGTAACTTTGGGAAGTGGGCAGGGGTAAATGTTTGAGACCACATGTTATTAGGAAAAGGAGATGATGACTGTCACCCATGTAATTAGAAAAAAGGATCTTTTGAGAATGTTATACAAAGCAAGTTAGGATTAGCAATACAGTTCCCATCTTGGAAAAGATGGTAAAGTATCGTCTTAGGTGATATGAGACTGGAAAATATCCTTAGAAGCATTTCTAAGGAGGGTTGTCTGGATGGAGGATTGTTCAATAATTAGAGATTGTTGAGTTATGGTGTCGAGATATGGTTCTATATTATCGAGATATGTACACCAAAAAGAATATATTATTGAGATACACTTAGTTGAAAGCAGTACCTTCCAACAGTAGATTTTCTAGGAGAAGCACAAGAATTCATGTCTGATTAGATTTTAAGGTTGTCATATCCCATTAATCATAGCTTGTCGCCAACTTGGATGAGAAAGAGCTTTCTGTGGAGACAAGGGCAACAACAAAGGTATAATGTGAAGGTGATAAACAATGATTAGTAAGGAAATTATAAATGGGATGAGGATTGCGAGTAGAACAAGTACCTTTACGAAGTGCAAAAGAATGTCGTCGAATGAGGTAGAAGCATACAAAGCAGGAGAAAAGACTAACACAAAAAAGGATTCACATGGGCTTTCAGTGGGATGTTGGTCGATTGGGGAAGGACAAGGACGGTGCCCATAAGTTGGCTTATTAGGGTGCTGGGGATAAGGACTAGGAGGCTCTGTTGATGAAGATGGTGACGACTGATCGGGGACAAACGTGGATGGAATCACATCAATGCGAAAAGGAATAGGTAGTACCCAAGAGACAGACTTTGACTCCACGAGTGATGTGAAGAAATGTGTATCCTCAAAGAGTCAAACGATGTGTACTTGGGTTTTGGGATTTATTTTCTTTCTCAGGCCCACTGATTGTGAGCTTTGGTACCAACTTGAGACTGAATATTTGGAACTGAGTTGTTCAAGAGATCAGCTCTGAACTTGTATGTATTTAACTATTTATAGTGTCAATCTTTACAATGATCTGGACTAAAACTATTAATTATCAATCCTAATTAATATCATAGTTATATACATTGAAATACTAATACTAATATGCACAATGGAAAGCGAATCTCTATAATATAGAACCAAATCAGTCCATATCTCAACAGCTTTCTCAACATAGACAAAGATCCCAAAAATAATTTTAGGTGTTGCTATTAAGTGAGATTTGGAAGTAAATGCTTAGTCTTTAAACTTAATACTCGATAGAGAACTATGGCGTTATTTGATGAGAACAAGCTCAGATGTCGACGTTATTGATTAATTGAGAGAGGAAGTTACTTATAGTTGGGCTAGTGTTATTCCAATCTTCAATTGTATCCATGTTCCCTCATCTCTGATATTATATCTGATTGATGCAAAGCCGGAGACCAAGGTTTTCAATAACATTTAGTTGTTTCCCCCTCTATACTATCAATTCTATTCTAGTACTAGCTTTGCCATAAAACTTGGGCCCTGTTTGAATAAACAGCTTAATTAAGTGTTTATAGCATAAGCGCTTATCATATAAGAGCTTATGCATTTTTATAATAAAAGATAAAATATTGTTAAATAGTTTTTTTTTATAAGTTATAAGCTGTTTCCATAAGCTATAATGGGAAGCTTATGGAAATTAGTTGAAAACAGCTTATGAACATGTCATAAGCTGTTTCCATAAGCTCTCCTAAATAGTTTCACAAGTGTTTATACCAGTAGATAAACCTAAATAAGCCAATCCAAACAGGTCATTGAACTCCTAACTCCTAAGACTTTGTAGTAGATTGTGAATTGTGAATGTATCACTAGCTCTTGACATTTGAAATTCAATCTTCTTGGCTACATTGTGTTGCTGGCCAGTGGCCCTCATAAATGAGGTGATATCTGATTTGAGTTTGTGTTTGAATAGTCATGATTACAACTTTGTGTAGCGTAGGACTATTTAATGGGAGGTATTTATTGTAATTTATTAATTGTCCTTGTTTTCATATATCTATCTATTTATTTGTTTGAAAAAGCAGGAAGGGGCATCAAAGGAAGACATTGAGCAGTTGTCAAAATTCAAATTCCGAAGAATTGAAAATGATGAGAAACTTACTGCCACTGACAATGCTCAAGGACCTGTTGGAGGAATAATGACTGAATGTCGGGCTGATTCACCTACAGAACATGTTCTTGCTGAGGAGGATGCGGTATGTTATAATTCTAAACCTTTTTATTCAGGAATGTTCTCATTAGAATCATTCATCCTTTCAATGGGAAATCCATGTCATTTTTATAGTTATTATCACAGTTTTGATATGTAAAATACAGCTTCACCTTCTGAACACATTCTTACACAGAAGGATGTGATATGTATACTTTGATTTTATGACCTTCTGATCTGTACCCTTTTCTATATGGAGTAGTTTACATCTAAGTAAATTGACATAATGGTTCGAGTGCATGCTGGATTATTTTTATTTAATAACTCGGTAGCTTAACAAAATGGTAGCATCCCATGTCTCTCTATAAATCTGAAGTTTTTCTTTTTTGGTGGTATACTTTAGGAATGTTGCATCTGCCTTTCTTCTTATGACGACGGGGTTGAGCTAAGACAACTTCCTTGTGGTCACCATTTTCACTGTGCCTGTGTGGATAAATGGCTGTATATTAATGCTGTATGCCCCCTCTGCAAGTACAACATTTTGAAAAGTAGCAACCTCGGTCAAGAGGAAGTGTAGATGATCTCATCTCAGGAAAGTTTATAGCAGCCATTTTACGGAATCTGCATACTTTTGATCACCTGTAATAGGTACAGCATGTTAATACACTGGTTCAGGCCTATACAATTGTCGGTGATGGTGGTGGTGCTGCTGGCAGTGGCGGCGCTGCTTTGTTCTGTTAGCAAGTAGTGATAGTGGTTTTGAGTATTCATTGCTATTGTTGCATCTAACTGGTTGTGTATATCAGTGTTGTTCAGTGCATTCCGGCTATAAATATATTTTTTTTTTATTACAATAGTTACAATTATTTTAAAAGGCAGTTATGTTGTCATTTTTATCCACATTATTATTGTTGCATATTAGACCTATAACGTCTCATCGTAGCCATTGTAGAAGGGTTTATCATGTCTATTGGGGTGTGTATGATTCACAAGCGAAGAAGAATTTGGATTGAACAACTTCAATTTGTCACTATTTGATTTAAAAATTGTTCGCGATCTTTGGGCGAGAAATGAGGGTAATGGACTGGACAAAGACCCAAATTCTTGTACCTCACAAAATCACAGTACAACTTTTTGTCCAGTACTGTTCTGTTTGCAAATCAAACGGACTCTCAGTGTAGTTAGTATCGTATGTATCGTATGATACATATCGTGATACGACACCAAAATTTGGGCAAACGATGCAAATCGCATGTCATATAGTTTTGATGCATGAATCGTGTACTGTATCGTTAGAATCGTTCGAATCACGATTCAAGACTGTCTCACATGATTCTATAACATTTCACAACCAGATTGAGTGACACGACCCATTTTCGTAAAGGTCAGAAATTTAGGGTTTCAATGTGATTTTTCAGCCAAAATGATGTGTGAGGGAGAAGACGAGTGGAAACACAGCGTCTTGGGCGTAGTTGAGTAAGTGAAACAGTGCGTTTTGGGGAGCAGTGTGTAAAAATAAACGTTGCGTTTCAATTATGTGTTTGAATCAGGAGGAACATTTTTGGCATTTTCTATTTTAAAACACTTAAGTCCCTAGTCTCTTATTTTATTCGTTTAGAATTCAGAATCAATCAATGCTCTCGAACGTTGGTGCGTATCTTCCTCTCCACTTCTTCTCTGCTTTCCCAATCGTTTTCTTCTCTGTTCTTTCTTCATCAAGTAATTTTTTTTCTCTTCTTCTTTGCTTGTTTTGTTTATGCTGAAGGTTTCTTTCATTTTTTAGAAAATAGAAAGAGGTCCCATAACTCATTCTTTTCTTGGACAAAGCCTATTTTTTCTTTTCTTCTTTCCAATCCTATATTCTATGTCACCTATTTATTATATTGTTTTCCTCTTCTTTTATTTATATAAATTTCCTACTATGTTAAACTAGTGTGTGTGTGTTTTTTTAAGTGGGTTTAATGAGTCAAGCAAAGAAGAAAAAATAGATAGATATTACACAGAATCATTGTAGTTCATGTTTTTTACTAATATATCTTGGATTTACTCAAAAATGTTATATA